>OY979436.1:28973846-30193690 GCA_963855545.1 Ethmia dodecea | reverse complement strand
ATTGTATTTTCGGTGAAAAATCAATAAAATAAATACGGCCACTCACCGGCAGACGGTATTGTGGTATTAGCGACACTTTATATGTCCCTTTGAGACTGCCATGTCCGTCCACTGAAGAATGTTAGAACGGAACAAGACGAATCGTTTTGTCCCGTTTCCTGGTATTAATATGTTTATGCTGGTAGGTATTGGAATTCGTATGCACTCTCTGAGTTGACAATCTATACGCATCTTACCCAAGAAACTAACAACAGATACCTAATTCCGTCTAAGTAAAAGAGATACATGTATACCAATATCTGATCGCTACTGTTCACATAGCCGTCGAGAACTCTCTCCTAGTTTGTCGCGACAAGAGCTAGCGTAGAAAAAACTCGCATGGCGACGGGCCCTTAGCAGTCAGAAAGCTCGGGTCTTGTTTCTCGCCAACGTTAGCTAGCTGTTCTCAACTCGTTCCTAATTAGTGCCCAAATTAAACAACCAGTCAGCTTGCATAAGGCACTTTGTCATATCTTATCATCATCATCTTAAACTATAGTCCAGTTCGAATTCATCGAATGCTGAGCGATTTCGAATTTGTGAACCAGTCCAACGGTGAGTGTCCACGTTGCGGACAGTTTCGGTAACGCATATAATATTATTATAACTAGCCGACCCCTGTGACTTCGTTCGATAGCATGTATGATATTCTCAAATGCATCACTCACAAACTTTTGTCTTTGTCCAGGATATAAAGTAACCTATAATTCTAGTATATCATTCAAAAAATCTGTTCCGCAGTGAAACAGTGAAAACATCTAGGTATTCAACATCATACTCAGTAGTCATCACTAGCTCGACGGTGAAGGAAACCATCGCGAGGAACCCGCAGGACCAAATTAATTCTGACGCATGTGTAGCAGACCCGGTCCGGCGATGGGCTCACCACCATCACGTTTAGGGGTCGAACTCGTGAAAAGTGATATATTGTGGGGATAGAAGGCGTGAGATTATTAATTTTATTTTTGTACCCAGTAGTTGTCTTTGAAGACGTGCGTGGTGGAGGATCGCAGGTGGATCATCTCCTCGAGCGTGGTCTGCCAGCGGTCCATGCCGGCGGCCAGCTTGGTGGAGACGGTCCCGCGGCTCATGGCGTCCTCGTGCGCGGGCGCCGCATCACTGTCGGCCTCCTTGCTCGGCCCACTGGTGCTCCTGCAACCAATACAACATTCATTGGTAAATTAACTTTCGTAGGTACTTACAGAACATTTTGTTATAAAATTTTAGACTAGTTAAAAGTTTAATACATTTTTTTTATCATTTACATTATGTACCTACATATTGTGCGTTAGTCTCGCACAATCTCAAATAGACTCGACCTTTTTTAAAATTTTGTTTGCCAGTACTGGTTTTGAATTTTAGATTCAATTCACAAATGCTCCCGGTAGATGGCCCTGTTGTCTGTGACAGGATAAAGTATTTTCGGCCACACTAGTAAACAATTAAAATTAACTTGACAAGTGGTCGATTTCAGAAAATAACATGGAAAATCGTTATTTGAAAGTGTGGTCGGGTTTTACTGTCTGTAGTTTATAAAATATGATTCGTGTAATCAAAAATTTCTCATGGAACATGTAATTCCGTGAGACAAAAACAAAAGTTTCAAATATATTATTCTCGTAAGTAAGTAAAGGTAGTGCAGTGATATCATATCACGAATTGCATGAATCACATCAATACGTATGCATCATTAATTTATCGTGGTTTTACTGTACTACATGGATATAGGATAATAGGTTTGTAACTTCTTGACAGATTCCGAGGCCTAGAGGTAAAAAAAAATGGGTTGATAGCAAATATGCTATAACCCAATTTTTTTCATTCTCCGCTTATGCTAATTGCGTTAAAGACACATTATTGCAGATAATTCATCTACACTCATGTTATAAAGAGGAAATATATGTATTTTGTATGTTTGTAACGCATTAACATAAAAATTACTAGACTGATTTAAAAAACTCTTTCACCAATAGAAAGCTACATTATCATTGAGTAACATAATAATATGCTATATTTTGTCCTCGTATTCCCCGAAATACCGCGCGGAACAGCTATGTCATAACTATGAATTAAAATCTTCGTGATTCATGAAAAGTTATTTCCTTTTTGCGATGCGTAATACCTCGTCTTACTCATCTGAGCGACAATTTGGAAAATAGTTTGGCTTGTTACTAAATATAGAGATAAATTAAATAGTACGTTTCCTAGTAGGTATTTATGCGGAATCTACTTATAATTCAAGTGGGTATCCTGAAATTCCTTTGGGGACAGTAACAAACGAAAAACGCGCGGGCGACGCGGCAAGTAAATTCTTTCTAAAATCTTTTTTTTATTGATTAGCCTGTACTTTGTCCCACTGGTGAACAAGCGAAAATGAAATTATTTTTGGAAATCAAAACTTTGTTTAATATATAGATCTTCCTATTTTTCTATATTATCTAGAACAGCCTGTATAACGAATGTTGCAACTCGCATGCATTTTAAGTAGCCCGCCCAATCAGCGGCGGTCACGGGAACATTTGCAGCAGTTCACACGACGCTCCATTAGATTTACATTGCAATCATAAACTTTGGTCAATAAAACGGTAGGCAGGGAGGAATCCAGAACAACAGGGGGTCAGGAAAGAAATTTTTTTTAATATCCGATTCCAAAACCACTTCGAGACCATGAATCTTTTATGTTTGAGACACATGGGTACATAGAATACGTGCACTAAGTAAATATACACAATAATTACAGATACAAAATGTCTTCCACAGACGAACCATGTGGGACACTGCCCAGAAGACTGGCTGTATTCCTTCTAACTGCCAGCCCTCTGGTCACCTGAAGTCTCGAGCAAACGCACTGACAGCTCTATGATAACCTGCCGAGTCTCCGGCGGCCCCCACGGCCCCATAATCTCCTATGTATATAATATTATATCAATACAAAAAAATGATATTGAAATTAGTTGATTAAAATATCTTGATCTTTTAGAAGCGATCTTGATATTTAAAAAACCGGCCAAGTACACGGTGGGATGGTAAACACATTTTTATTCATAAATCAATAGCAATGAAAGCTTTTATATGATGACAATCAGTGAGGCTCGGGTTTGAATCCTGGCATGGGTACCAAAGAGTTTTTTCAAACTTACGTACATATTTATCACTAGCTCAACAGTGAAGGAAAACATCGTGCGGAAACCCGCAGGTCCCAAAATTAATTTTGAGACATGTGTAAAAAGACCCGGTCCGGCCATGATCTCACCACCTATCACGGTTAGGAGTCCAAAGAATATCTCGTGAAAAGTGGGTATATCCATAAATGGAATACCTCTGCCTAGCCCCGAGGTGATAAAAGGCGTGAGTTTTTTTTAATTCTTTGTCCTGTTAAGATTGCATTTACCATGACCCAGATTCAGTGAAATAGATCATGTTTTGTTAGATAAGAAAGGTAACATTTATTTGCAAATTCAGATAAGATGTCTAAAACAATAGCGGTTCCATTCAGCCGTACAATTTTTTTGCTTTAAATATTACTCAAACGTTCTAATCAATAAGAATTTCGTGATGTTCCCCGAGTCCGCACCTGACTGTACATTACCAATAACAGGTTGTGTCGTAACGGACAGACGCACGATTCCTAATGATAAATAGATCCATGGTGATCAAGAGCGATAGTGTCTTCGTCAATCGCTGAGGATGCGAAGATGAAGGTCGTTCGTTCATGTCACGCGAATGGCGACGCGTTCTCATTATTCTTTTCCCATGATCCGCCCTGATACGAGTATTTAATTAAACAGAGCCAGATAATGCAAAACAAATTGAAATGAGCGTCGTGTTTGTGCAAAATGAGTTCATCAAGTCGCATTTTTTTTATGAACGAAATCTTTCGATGCGGAAGGTTTCACGGAATTTTCCCTATTATATTTTAATCTCCCATAATACCCACCAATATACCACAACCAACCAATATACAATAACCACATAATACCCATAAAGTTTTAAATCTTTTTAAAAGCACAAGCTGAATTTATCCTAATTATTATAATTTTTAACAAAAAAAAAAGATACTTCAAACAGGAAACTAAAAAAGGAAAAAGTTCTCTTGAATACAAATTAAGCAAGCCAAAACAACAGGTAATTGCAGTAAATCGTTGAGGAGTTCCCTTGACTGTCTTTCGGCTCCATCATCAGATCGACTCCAGACCTTCATCTTTAAAAAAACTTTATAATAAAAACACAACGCAGTAGTCGCCACTACGGTTTTCGAAGGTTCCTCTCGATTTCTCTAGAATGCCATCATAAGATCTTGGTTGCCTTATCATGGTACCAACCTTGGGATGTGTCCTTTCCAACAAAAAAAGAATCATCAAAATCAGTTCATGAACGATGAAGTTATCCGCAAACACACATAAAAAAATCATATAAATATACGGTTGAATTGAGAAACCTCTACTTTTTTTCAAATCTGTTAAAAATCATGAATCCAGCACTGAGACTGCGTTTGTGTTGTACCTATACCTAGTTATTTCATTGAATATATTTCGTAATACAAATGGACATTGTCTGTAATGTACGAGTATTGGCGTCATGTCATGATACAAACTTGAAAGGGTATAAACATATCTAACTTGTAATGTAGTTGACGTAACTTGCCTTAATATTTTTTTTATTAGTCTAGTGCCATGGTTCAAATACGAGTATTTACCAATGTAACTTACTATTAGGAGTCAGTCCATCACGAAATCTATCACTGGTTCGAAATACTATATTAATGTATTCAGTATTTATTGAACCACAGATATAGAGAAATAAATAAATCTATATCACTACATAGTATAAAACAAAGTCGCTTTCTCTGTCCCTATATCCCTATGTCCTTATGTCCCTATATCCCTATGTCCCTATGTATGCTTAAATCTTTAAAATTACGCAACGGATTTTGATGCTGTTTTTTTAATAGATAGAGTGATTCAAGAGGAAGGTTTTAGTGTTAGCATTGTACCCGTGCGAAGCCGTGGCGGGTCCATAGTATTATATAAAATGATAAAAGGGACAGAGAAAGCGACTTTGTTTTATACTATGTAGTGATAGTAAGTTACAGGAATACTGTGGTGGTTTGGTCATATTGAGCGGATGAATGAGAGGCGCTTCACAAAACAAGGATGTTGTGAAAGAGTTTTTTTTGGCGGCTCTCAATTGTAACAAGTTTTATTTAATAGCTAGGTATGCTGTCTATGATAGATGGATGTTGTCTAAGAATTAGAGTATTAATGACGAGCCATACAAGATTCATTTAGCAATATCTTTTGGCTCATATATCGAGGCTATCCAGACGCTATAATCATAAGTCAATGAATATTCGGAAATTCGATCTTTTAATATTTTATTTAAGAGCAGTGATAGCCCGGACGGTTAAAGAGCCGGCCGAAAATCAGTGAGGCTCGGGTTCGAACCTGGCATGTACCAATGAGTTTTCCAAAAAACTTACGTACATATTTATCACTAGCTCGACGGTGAAGGAAAACATCGTGAGGAAACCCGCAGGTCTCAGAATTAGTTCTGAGACATATGTAAATAGACCCGGTCCGGCGATGGGCTCACCACCTATCACGTTTAGGGGTCCAATGTATCTCGTGAAATGTGGGTATATCTAGTAATGGAATACCTCTGCCTACCCCCTCAGGGATGATAGGCGTGAGTTTTTTTTTTTATTATTTATTTTATTTAATATTTTGACTTGGTCAACGTTTATTTTAGTATCTTTAATTTAGAATTCGTTCAGTTGGAATTTGTATTCCTCTACACTAATATCATAAGGAGGAAAACAAATGCCAAATCATCATAAATTACCGTCTTTACAATTTATGTGTCTGTCTAAAAGTTTGTCACGAAAAGGTTAAGAAACGGCTTAACGGATTAAATATGAACAATTTTGGGATTAAGGGAAAGAGCAGTGATAGCCTTATGGTTAACTAGCGACCCGCCCCGACTTTGCACGGGTGCAATGCTTATACTAAAACCTTCCTCTTGAATCACTTTATCTATTAAAAAAAACCGAATCAAAATCCGTTGCGTAGTTTTAAAGATTTAAGCATACATAGGGACATAGGGATATAGGGACAGAGAAAGCGACTTTGTTTTATACTATGTAGTGAAGAGCCTGCTTCACATGATGATGATCAGTGAGGCTCGGGTTCAAATCCTGGCATGTACCAATGAGTTTTTTAAAACTTACGTACAGGAAAACATCGTAAGGAAACTCGTAGGTCCCAGAATTCGTTCAGAGACGTGTAAACTGACCCGGTCCGGGGATGGGCTCACCACCTATCACGTCCACAGAATATCTCGTGAAAAGTGGGTATATCCAGAAATGAAATAACTCTGCCTACCCTGATTTTTATCCCCGAGGGGGTAGACAGAGGTAGGCGTGAGATTTTTTTTTCGGGAACAAAACAGAGATTTATAAACTTTCCCGTAGGTAGGTACTTTTCAATTGGATAAACCAAAGCGAAGCAAGGGTGACTGATACGTAAATATATAGATATAGATAGCGGTATTTCCGGACCGACATGACCTTCAAACCTTCAAGAAGAGAGCGTACTGACTCTTGAGCTGCAGGTGTCCATGGGCGACGGTAGTCACTTACCATCAGGTGACCCGTCTGCCCGTTTGCCCCCTTTTTGTATAAAAATAAAAGATACATTCGGCGAAGGTTTGTAGGAACCGAACAAAAATCTATTGTTGTTGAGGACCTACGTCAGACGCCTCCTACGTCACACGTCTCCTACGTCACGAGTCCAAGAAGCCGAATGAAACGACCGTTACGCAATATACAGTCAAGAGCACACGAAGCTTTGCACTGGTAATGCGAGTCTTTAAGGCGATTGTAATAAGAACGTTACAAGTCCAATATGTCAAGCTCCGCGTGCTTGACTGTACTAACCGTCGCCGACGACCGTTGGATTCGAGTAACTCGTTGCGTGGCCACCTCCCTATTCCATCTCTATCTCTGACAGTTGACCTACCAGATTATTGTGCCACTTATCAGCTGTTAACAGTTTCCGCTTTGATATCTACATAATATAGGGTGTCATTTTATGTTACGTCGCGATTTAATTAATCGTGTATAGCGGTAGAAATCGTTATGAAATCAATGCATATAATTCGTTTTCGTAACTAAAGTTAGCGTATGCGCAAGTATTGTGGCACAGGTAAATAAAATGTAATTGACTGGCTGACTGACTGATCGATCAACGGACAGCCAAAACCGAACGGATACGTGAACACTGTAAGAAGCTATTGAAAATTCCCGCGGGAACGGGAATACTAAGAATTCAACGCGGGTAACCCTGCTAGTCACCTGCAGCTAGCCAGTTAGGTACCTATCCTTAGTAATACCGCAGACCAGTTTTAAGATCAGAGGCGTATTTTTGGCGGGAATCCGGAGAAAGACGATTTTTCTGATGTATTTGGGTACCTATTCTTTCAGCAATGAAAAACTACATTATCAGAGAGTAGCATAGGCTATTTTATCTCCGTACTCCCACGGGAACGGTAACTTCGCGGGCCAAACCGCGGGGCGTTGTAACTATAGAACAAAGATTTTAAGTAACCGATTTTTTCACTCAATGTCACATCCCTGGTAAAGTTATAAAAAAAAAAGTGTATAACTGTAGACACCACTTTGTGGTAAGGCTAATATGGTTTATCTTATTACCTATTTTAAACGAGAATTTATATTTCGGGTATTGTATCCTATTACCTACTTGAAACGAGCAATGACCCAGCGTGCGGCAAATAACCAAACGAATAAAACCTTGCATTACCAAATAACAAGCAACAATTTCCAAAAGAATTAAGTTTCCTTTACAAGGAAACCACTTCCGTTTACCGACCTTTGCCTAAACTATTTTAAAAGGCCCCGGCTTGAGTGTTGTTTATGTTTTTAAGCAGGTCACTGTAGCTTGGTCGGCAGGGGAAACCAAAGCTGAGTACTGAATGACAATCGATTAACTGGCCGCCACGACAGATCGAGGGATCCATGACATCGGTCGTGCTTTCACTAGCAGTGACCGATGACGTGACGTCACGTCATATCTAGATTTCAAGTTTGAAGCCCAGCGTTCACTTTTGATGTTTACGCAAAATAGAACTCGTCGACCCTGCAGCGATTCAAATGCCCTTGTGGCTTAAACAGTCCAGACCTCCTCTTTACAAAAATGAAAAAAGACAAAAATGTGCGCAATGGCTGCTAGTGAAGCGATCCTTGCATGCAGGTGGCCCTCTGTGGCTAAGTTACTTTTTTCTTTTTATTGTATACAGTATTGTTGCACTTTATTCAGCCTATTATTTGCCTGTTTCTGTTCTACGCTCGACATGACGGGCTTTAGAAGAATATATAAAAAAAAAATATCAGAAACTCACACCTATAAACTCGATCCGCTCGGGTAACGCCGCTGGGACAGCATACACATACACATGGACCTACGAAAATGACTGTAATCTAAAATTATTACGCTTTTATGACTGCTGAGCGCGTGGAAGATTGATCAATGGTTGATGTAACAAGTAAATAAAGTTAACTGTGGAAAATTATAAAACCTACTTTTGGGTGTTGCGTAGAGTCAGATTTGTTGCGCACTACCATCCAATTAAGTTGTCATTCAAAATCTGTCTACAAATCAACTTTCTACGACAAGTAATAAAGTTGTTTTAGACAGCCCTATGCCACTGTGTGCTTCAACAAATTGCGCGGAAATGTTCTCGTGGTGTCGTAATGTATGGGAGCTACTTCGATTACTTACTACATCGGAACACCATATCAGCTGTGTCCTACATGTAGAAATTGGGTATTTGACTATCGAAATTAAATTGTGAGTAATCAATAATTAAAAAGATTATCCTAAAACAACTCTAAAAATTTATTGCTTTGTTCATTTTAACAATTATAACATTTATAACATATTTTTAACAATAAAAAAGTGATGCAATTGAGTACTAAAAATTATGACGCATTGATCACCAACTCAGTATTTAGTACATTTACCAGACAAATCATAAAAAGTAAATCATTTGAATAGGCAGTCAAATACCCTATTATCATTGTGACGTCACACTCGCTCGGGTTTGTTCGGAAACTGTCAGCGTGGTTTCGGGACTGAGTTCCAAAATTAAAAAGAAAGTTTATTTATAAAACATAAGTTCATAATAAATACTCTTTCGATTTATGTCAAGAAAAAAAATCATTAACCCAACTATGATTGCAGTAACTTTGGACATTCCGTTGACGATATGCTCGATATGTATGACTTGTACAGTCAAGAGCACGCTAAGCTTGACACTTTGGACTTTGACCCGGCCCTGTGTTCTATGGCGCGCAGTACAAATCAGAGCTCAGCTTAAACTGGTAGTGTCAAGCTTGACTTGCTCTTGACTGTACTAAATTATCTTAAATGCAAATTGGTAATCGATAATGAAATTAAGACGAAACCTTGAATCGTAAATCTGATTTGACACAATGATTATTACTTCCGATACTTGTTTAATTTGATCATTTGATTTATATTCAATCGTTTTTAAATTAAACTATTACATACAGTGACCGCATCTGACTTTGGCTGCGTTTATCTACAATCGATTTTATTGCTTTTTTGGGCCTGTTGGCTCAGTTGGTAGTGACTTTGCCTTATGAGTCGGAGGTCGCGGGTTCGATCCCCGCACGGGACCAACATTTTGACATGTGTGTTGCCTTCGTGTCTGGGTCTTTAATATTTATTTATTGAAATATGTTTTCAGTTATTTTAATTCCATAGTTCTGGACTGAATAACCGTGTGTGAATTGTGTTCACAATTTATTATTGTTATTATATTATTGACATACCTAGTTACAAACAAAAACGAAGATTTTACACACTAGTACTGCGTATCTTTAAACATTCAATCAGTGATCAGTAAACTAAACATAACTAAAGTTACTTACATTACACTTATCCTTGGGTTAAATTTGTTTAAAAGAATCACTTTTTGACACATGTAATCTAATACAACGCGTAACAGTAATAGCGCAATTCCTCATACACCCCAATTAGTAAATTAATATAAAAGAATTATGATGCAATCGAACTTTAGTTGTGTCTAACCAATTTTCTTAAATTTCGATTAATAATAGCACGATTTCCATAGAAAGCACTAAATTCAAAAATTTAACACATATTAAAAATAGCTGAAATAGTCGATACTGAACAAACTAATTTCAGGAATTGCACTTATTCTGTTACATGTTGTATAGATTAATAAAAATAGTATACATACACACCTACTTACCTAGCAGGACCCGAACACAAAAGCGACTGATAACCATTTCTGTGAGCCAGATAGGTATCAGAAAAATAAATTGAATTTCAAACTGTCAAGTACAAATCTATAAATACTTCCATTGCCAGCCGATAAGTCTAGCAACTTGTCGCCAAGCATACTGTCAATTGATTATTGACAAGGAACTCTTTCGGCTGGTTACATTCCAATCAGCATAAGGTTGCGTTGTACTGGGAGAGCGGAACCTAGAAGTCGTCAGGAAATATAGAATGAATCCTGGTTTCTGTGTTGTGGTTTGTAGCCAAACTTCATAGAATCGAACCCTTATAATGCCGTCCGGCCTTCTGTCCATATTTTAGAGCCATTACATAGAAAATACAAAAATTACATAGAAAATATAAAATTACAGACTACTTCGTAGACCAACATGCATGGGATTAACCGACTCGATGCTGTATAAGGCTACGTAAAGTCAAAAGTTTTTATTCAATATAGGGGCTTTTATAAGTCCTCTTATTGAAAGTTATTGCGACCACTATTCATAATTATTATATTGTAAACCATAATTACTGTAAGAGATTAAAAAGAGCTACCCTTGCGTTTCTTGCTGGTTCTTCTCGGGGGGCATTTGGAACCAGCAACTCGTCGGTGGAGATGGGCTGCTGTTTACATTTAGCCAATCTTCATGGACGAGTTTAGAGTACCATGTTATTAGACTATTCACAATTAAGTGTACTTACAGAAAATAAATGTTTTTATTATTATTTATTTATCCACGATGCCTGGTACGACATGCACTTTGCCGGTTTTTACCTTTCTTAATTCAACGGGATCGGGATCATTAATAGGATCCCTGGCGATGAAGTCATGATAAGTGACTTGCAAAAACTAACGGAATAGACAAAACCGACGCGTCTGTACATCACGTAACAATTTCACAGACCATCCGACGATTTAGCAACATCAAGTCAAATCGGCGAGTCTACTATTTAGAAATTGGGCGACTCTGATGACCTCTCGTTTATCTATCTCAAATCTAGACTGCAATCTGTTTGACCCATTTGTGGACAAGCATTGGACAAGACACTGTTGTGTCACTACAATATCATAAATCAGGAAGCTATTGGATACTGTTACTCAATGACAGAGACAACTCATTTCGACCATTCATATATTCGAAGAGCTAAAGTTTTTGTATGTAGAGTTTCTTTACGTAAAAAATGTATGATAATAATTAAACATTAAAAAAGCGACTGAAGGCACTGGACAGTATTAAAACATTATCTGTTTTCTGTTGCAACTACAACTGATAAACATACTTAAATAAATATTAAATACCCAGACACGACGCCAACAGATATGTTCATGCACACAAATGTTGGCCCCGAGCGGGGATCGAACCCACAACCTCTAACTTAGAGCGCAGGGTCACTAACAACTGATTCAACTAGCCCGTCTAATCAAATCTAACGACATCGCACTAGCACAACTGAGACAAATCTAACAACACCTCCCCTCATTTATTAAAACATATAAACCTATCTAAACTTAATATAAAAAAGGAAAGATTTCTATTTTTGTATTCTTGTATGTTTGTAACGAATAAACTCATAAACGAATGGCCTGATTTGAAAAATTCTTTCACCAATGGGAAACTACATTATCACTGAGTAATATAGTATATTTTATACCCGTATTCCTACAGGAACGGGAACTACGCGGATGAAACTAGAAGTACTATATAATCTGCGCCAAAGAAATCGACTCAGGTACTTAGGTACACCCGAATAAATGTTATTTGGGAGTACGTTACTAATATGGAGGCATATTCCTCTTAGTCTAGGTTACATTTTGTATCAGGCTCGGTTTCGAATCCTGGCATGTACTGAGTTTTTCAAAAACTTACCTACTACATATTTATCACTAGCTCGACGGTGAAGGATGGGCTCACCACCTATCACGTTTAGGGGTCCAATATATCTCGTGAAATGTGGGTATATCCAGTAATGGAATACCTCTGCTTACCCTCTCGGGAATAAAAGGCGAGAGTTTTTTTTTTTTTACATTTTGTACCCAACTGCATAGTGTTTCCCTTTCTTGCTTTTTTAACGTGGCTGGGTTATTTGGTTTTCAAATTGACCTGCGTTTAGTGCAGATTATTTCGCCTTCAAACGAAATTTTATAAATGTTGCCATTGTTCTTTATTTTCGCACCAACACAGTTATGAAATTCATATCGCATTTGCAAAACTTAGTCAAAGAAGAATTATTTTGTGCTCTACATACTATTTAAATTACGGTTCCACCGCGACCGAATACCACGAGGTGAGGATTTTTCACAACATCGTTTCCTCTAATTCAAATAAAATTCATTTATTTTCTGTAGGTATAGAAAATACACTTATAAAAGTCATTAGTCTGAAAACAAGGCACTCTAAACTCGTCAATGAAGATTGGCTAAATGTAAACAGCAGCCCATCTCCACCGACGAGTTGCTGTTTCCAAATGCAGTACCCCGAGAAGAACCAGCATGAAACTCAAGGGCTGCTCTTTTTAATCTTATTTATTACCTACTAGTAAATGTAGTCATAATAGTCATATTACAGTTTCTATTACTCATAAGTTGGTATATCTTGGACCAATACCAGAGGAAGCAATTATTTCATACTAAGTAACACTTCTGGCTTATGGCAACAGGATAAAATAAAATTAACAAACATTAACCGACCGGGTAATGAGACCAGATTAACAGTACTTAGGTCATTAAATTTCTAACCTTCTATCTATTCCTACAACTGACGATGAAGGAAATATCGTGAGAATAGCCCCTGGCCAGAGACATTTTACTCTATCTATCATGTTTATGGGATCGAAAAATTTGTGCCGAGTGGGTTTGTGCAGAAATCGAGGTACCTTTTACCATTCTCTGTGTATATTTACATTTTCCGCCAGTTTCACCGAAGCCTGATCTTTGATTAAGAAAGTCTGACTGAACTGAATTAGGTACCGATGGCCTAAAACTTTCATTGTGCTTTCATTACATGAAAAAGCCGCGTTAACACGGTGCGTTCGGCCCGAATCTGTTTAGACGACTATTTGGTCGCTACTAATACGTAGGTATATCATATCAGTAAACTCGTGATCCGAGTGTACTCGGCCAGCATCCAATCAGTGGATCGGTCTTTGTTCTATCTCGTACCGTGAAAACTCGGCTATTTCTATAAAGTGGTAGATTTGTAAGAGTATGTACGAGTATGTTTGTAGTAGATTGAACCGGGAACTCGGTTCTCTAAAATAATTCACTGAGAAAGCTACTAGGTATAGTAGTCCCGAGCCCGAGTGCTCCACCGAAAGCCTGTAGTCTGTACCCACCTTTACAGATAGGGTTATCAACCGTAATATAATATATAGTATTTCGACTCTGCGTAGGTAATATATACTGTTGAAGAAATATATAACTAGTATTCAAATATACTATGTTTTCAACACCGAAATATAACTAACAAATCCTTCATTTTAAAATTGTATCGACGCCCCTGTAGTTAATAAAGAATGAGACTATTTTATGAAGTGCACTATATTTTTATAGCTTATTTCGAAAATTACTATATTTCGCGGAAGAGATTTATTTTATTGTCATAGAAAAACCAACAGCACATTTACAAATATGGATAGGTACATTAAATGTTATAACTAAACTAGAGATGTTGGTAACCTTATTGACAGACATGATTATCCGACGACCTAGAGTCTGACCCATTTTAAGGCGATTCTCAAAGCGCCATGGCGTGACGCCGGAGAACAATGGCGGCCGATAAGTGTTCTGATCAAGGTCCTGCTGCAGATGCGGCCGAGCTGATAGAACAGGGGTATTGTTTTGGTAATCCCATAATGTCAGAGGGCCTCGCCAAGTGGCTTTTTAGCCGACTTCAAAAAAGGACGAGGTTCTCAATTCGTCACGTATGTTTTTAATCCATATTTCTAAACATATCTAATTATATAAATATGTAATCAAAACCCTAAAAAATAAGTGTCAAGCTTCTAGCTTTAAAAATGACGTAATTTCCATACAAACTTTCATCCCCTATTTCAACCCGTTACAACCCTTTCTTCGCATTAAAAAGTAGACTATATCCTTTCTCAGGATTTAGACTATCTCTATACCAAATTATATTTAAACCTCTCAAGCCAATAATAAAACACAATTGATTTTTAATTGTTACGGTGCCTATTGGTACCGGGCAGTGCTCGAAGAATTAAAATCGGTTCAGTAGTTTAGGCGTAATTGCGTACCTAACACAGGCAGACATTTTTACTTTCGCATTTATAATATTAGTAAAGATAGATTATTTAAGTAAATTCGATGATAATGACCGCTTCAAAAAGGCATGGAACGTTTAATGTAACGGGAATAAAGATGAAAAAAGAAAACACTATTGGTAAATTTATATCTATGGTACAGTTTTTGTACCACCAGACTTCCTTATAGCAAATGTAGGTATCAAAGCTAACTTATTCATCTAATGCTACCAATACATAATTTTGTTCACCTATAAAATTGGTGGTGACATTTTGCAACTATCAACTTGTTGTTACGTGTATCCTAATGTTGTAAGACCGGTTTTATTAATTAAACAGACAATTGAAAGCCAGATGTTCTGGTCTGACATTTTAGTCTATTTTATAATTGGAGGCGTTACTTTACATTACGGAGATACACAGACGCGGCAAACGCTCGCGTTGAGCATTAAAATTTGTCTCAATGGTGCTTCGTGTTTACTTAAACTCTGTCACTGTCCCATTCCATTTTTAAGTGCCCTCGTGACGACGCGTTCACCCGTAGGTACCTACTAACTTGTAATGTAACAATCAGATGTTTTTGTGACACGTTACATTCCACAGAAATGTTGCAAGTCAATCTCAACTTTTTAAGTGCAATCGATTGAAAGCGACCTGTGTCCAGCCAGGATTACCTGCCCTAGCCAAGATGCGAGCGATTTTATAGATTGACATGTATGAGATTGACATAAGCACGCGTCAACGTTAGCGCTCATTGGCAAGTGCTTATGTCAATCCCATACATGTCAATCTATAAAAGGATTCGCTTTCGTTATCGCTTACATCTTGGCTAGGGCTGGTCTTCTGTCCACCTTCGTCCTACGTCTATACCTACTTCCAACTTAGTCCGCACTAGCCAGGTTACTCAACCTCAACTACTGCATATAATTGTGAGTTTCTGTCTATCCGTTGCATCGTTCAGCGGACCGTGGCGCCACCGGAACGTCGTGTCCCATGGATCATGTGGTTAACGGTGTTGCCACACTGATGCCACGATGCCATGTCGTCACTGACCACTGATATTATTATTATTATTATATTATTACCATAAAATTATATATGTCAGGAAATGAAACGTGCAACGGTAAAGTACTATGGTTTTCGCGAGTTGATTCCGTGATTTTTGGGTTCCGTATCCGGTTGTTAACAGAATGTGTATTTCTATTGCCGCTATGACAACAAGAATAAATGATCAAAATTGAAAACAAATTTACAAACCTACTTAAACGAATAGCGAAAAGATAGCTCTATTATTGGCATAGTCAACATCCATTACCTACTGGTAAACCTATTACGCTGATAGCGAGTGATTTGCTGATGTCCGTTGACGAGTTCCGTTTTTCACCTTAACTTCTTCAGCACATTTTCACAAAACTGATATGGGACCGCCCTTAAGGAAAACCCGAACGAAATTTTATTTTCGAAATCGCTTCAGATTTGACGAATTGAGAAGATCCTCCTTTCTTGAGGTAGGTAAAAAAACGCGTTTTTTATTGTGCCGTGGTATGAAACCCTTGAGGTGCGAGTAGTGTCTAATGTAGACAGTAATGATTCTGGGGAATATGGCCAGAGGAGGCAGATGACACGAAAAGTGGAAGGAAATGAGAGGCCATGGCTCAGCTGTGGGTAAAAGCGAAGGATACAAAAATCATAATACATTAATACATCACGTCTTCAGATTAGCCCAGATACCACTTTTGAGACTGTATAATTTATACAGAATTATGTCCGAAGTAGTTTTATGTCCGGTTAATGCACGACACCACACCCGGGTGCCGGTCAGTCACAATTATCTTAAAACTAGCCATTGCCTGCGACTCCGTCCGCGTCAATTTTAGGTTAACGCGTCCCCGGGAACTTTTTATATGTTGTAAACTATCTGTGTGCCAAAACCCATCTAATTCCGTTCGGCCATTATTTCGTGATTCAGTAGCAATCACGCACACTTTTACATTTATAAGAATCTTAGGAATAGTACAAGTAGGAAAGAAGAAAGTATTCATAGCAATGTATCAGAAGCTTATCAGAAGGTCTATTTAAGTACTCAAAAAATTAAGTCTATCTGCAAACATGCAATAAACTCTATTCAATAGAGGTCTTAAAACGTAATTGGGATTCAGCAGCGAAAGAGCAATCACACTAAACAAAATTTGTTGCTTTCCTATCAGATGATGATGACGAGTATTGGCCATGTTTCATCAACTGCCTTTCCCTTTGGCTGATCATCGGTTGGGTTAAAGAAACTTACTTTTATTATATTTTAGCCTACTATAGCTTCTGCCCGCGACATCGTCCCCTTACTGAAAAAAACACTGCATTGTATAGATAACTTTATCAAAATGAAACATGTAGATCTTATGTTACACCGGCAATAATACAAGTGCGAAAACTGCATCCAATTTGGCCACTTTTAATTTTATTTTATGTATTGTTATAAATGCGTAGTTGGGTGTGATGTGACATTGGATCGATTATTGAAATTATTGATGATTAAAAAAAACGATTAACCTGATAATTTTCTCACATTGTGTGTTTGCTGGTTTGTTCTTCTTCCACGCAGCAACAGATGGGCAAAAGTTTTTTTTACGGATAGAGATGGAGGCCGACTAACTATGCCGCTTTCATCCTGCTGACGAAGCGGCGGGCATAATCTGGTATGAAGTAATTATGAGAAAGTTATAAAAATTCGGACCGAGCAATCTTTTGCCGCCGATCAGTCTGGCCGAGGCGGCTTTGGTATGTTTAGACCACTATGTTATGTAACAGATATTAACATAAATCTGTTACCTATAACCTACTTCCTATCTTCTATACATATAATAAAACTCTTACCGGGCCGTGTCTGTAAATTAAATATTTTTTGAAAATTTTAACGGTAGTGTATATAGTTATCGATATAGATACCGAAACACCAATTTTTGGAATTTTTGTCTGTCTGTCTGGTTGTGCACGCATCACTCAAAAACTACTGGACGGATTTTGATGAAATTTGGTATGGAGATAACTGAGTACCCGGGTCAACATCTAGGGTACTTTTTATTCCAGGAAAATATCTCATTCCCACGGGAAAATATAAAAACTGGTTAAAAAGAGAAATACGTACTACTCCGAAACGATAACACCTAGAAACTTGAAAAATGGTATGAAGGTGTCTGATATGTCATAGGAAATTGGTATGAAGGGATTTTCGGCAATTCCCATGGGAACGGGAATAAACGGAATCAGCGCGGGCAACGCCGCTGGGCATCCGCTAGTCGTTAATATACTATAGCTTTTGCCTTCGACTTTGCGTTAATAAAAGTAACCTCTAGATATGATATTCCTTCCAAATGTCATCAAGATGTAGATTCTATTCGTTATCTATCAACGAAAGGGCCTAGCGAAGTCAAATAGAATGTAGGTATGAGATTGACACTATATAGCGCTCGACTTGTCATGCGAGCGGCAAGTAAAATTGACGCAACTCTCTGAAGAAAGAAATCAAAAAATCATTAATAGTAACTTATGTATCTATAGCGGGTACCCAGCGGCGTTGCCCGCGCGGATCCCGTTTATTCCCGTTCCCGTGGGAGTTTCCAAAAATCCCTTCATAGTGGTTGCTCATACGACATTCAAGACACCTACATACCATATTTCAAATAGCGAGTGCCCAACGGCGTTTCCCCGCGCGGATTCAGTTAATTCCCGTTCCCGTGGGAAATTCCAAAAATCCCTTATTTATATACATACATACCATATTTCAAGTTTCTAGGTGTTATCGTTTCGGAGTAGTACGTATTTCTCTTATTGACCAGTTTTTCTATTTTCCCGTGGGAATGAGATATTTTCCTGGAATAAAAAGTACTCTAGATGTTGACCCGGGTACTCAGTTATATCCATACCAAATTTCATCAAAATCCGTCCAGTAGTTTTTGTGTGATGCGTGCACAACCAGACAGACAGACAGACAGACAGACAGACAAAAATTCCAAAAAATTGTGTTTTGGTATCTATATCGATAACTATATACACTACCGTTAAAATTTTCAAAAAATATTTAATGTACAGACACGGCCCCGTTAGAGTTTTATTATATGTATAGATTATTTAGTTTTTTTTTTATTATTATTATTTTTTTATATATTATATTTTTTACGGCTATTCAGTCCCAAACTAGGCAGAGCCTGTACTATGGGTACTGAACAACTGATAAACATATACATAAACACCCAGACACGAAGCCAACAGACATGTTCATGCACACAAATGTTGGCCCCGATGGGGAATCGAACCCGTGACCTCCGTCTCAGAAAGCAGGGTCACTACCAACTGAGCCAACGGGCCCGTCAGTTGTATTACTAAGTTTTGTTATTTATATGCGGAAGCTTGCAATTAGCATGATCTTGTCTACAAAGACTACTAATTTGTAAATGTAGCTGTAAGCTCCCTAAATAATAACAAATAAATAAATGTCAATAGTCTAATAACAAGGCTAAACTAGTCCATATGGTATGTAGGTTTTGATTGTTAGTATTACAGCTAAGCGAGTGACAACTTAGCGAATGAAACCTTAGTTTGCTGGCTAGGCTCGTAAACCGATCCTGATAGAGGCGAAAAGCGAAAGAACATTGCTAGAAAGGCTACTTAGGTACTTGAAAAGCGCTCCTGAGTAAATACCTGGTTTAGCACAGACATATGAAGATGTACCATTGTTTCGTAAAATGGTCATAAAATTGTAAATAAAGGATTCATTTTACAAACATATTATATTACAATAGAGATGTGTAAGACAATGCAAATACTATGATTGATGCCTAATGCATTAACTTTTCCACAACATTTCAATAGATTCTTATTAATTACTAGCGGGTGGCCAGCGGCGTTGCCCGCGCGGATTCCGTTTATTCCCGTTCCCGTGGGAATTTCCGAAAATTCCTTCATAGTCGTTGCCTACGACATCTAAGACACCTACATACCATTTTTCAAGTTTCTAGGTGTTATCGTTTCGGAGTAGTACGTATTTCTCTTTTTACCCTTGTTTTTTACCAGTTTTTATATTTTCCCGTGGGAATAAGATATTTTCAGGAATAAAAAGTACCCTAGATGTTGACCCGGGTACTCAGGTATCTCCATACTAAATATCATCAAAATCCGTCCGGTAGTTTTTGAGTGATGCGTGCACAACCAGACAGACAGACAGAAAAAAATTTCAAAAATTGGTGTTTCGGTATCTATATTGATAACTATATGCAATACTTACCGTTAAAATTTTCAAAAAATATTTCATGTACAGACACGGCCCCGTTAGAGTTTTATTATATGTATAGATATAGACAACTGTTTCGCGTTCTTCCTTAATTTGCCGGTCCTGTTGGAGTTGAAGGATACAGTACTGTGGCAGACAGTTGAGCTTAGCAATAGGGTCTCGTAGGCAAAGTTTACATGGAGATTTTAAATAAAGCGTATAAACAACCCAAACACTACACGATAAAGGCCTCAGCAACTAACACTCCTATATCTAAACGTTTGAAGAACTAGAAATGAATATGACTACAATAATACCTACCTAATATTGTACTGTAGGACTACTCTATGGTTCTACGGTTGACAGATGACAGTTCGAGCCTGTCACTATAAAAGGCGTGTGCACCACGAGCTCGGCCTCTTTTGCTCGGCGACTCTCCAACGATCAAGTGGTCCTGTGACCCTGTCGGTTTGCTCTCTAATTACTTGCTATATACTTGTTCATACTTGTGTCGGTATTTTGTGATTAGTATTTTGCTGTTATTTTGTAAATTTGAAATAAATCTAGTGTTGTTGCTTGTCATTCTTTTTTTTTAAACTATTCCTCTTCTAATTCCTTACAGTACAATAATAAATGTTTAAATACTTTTATAACGTGTAGAGTATTATTTAAATAAAGTAAAGTAGCTACTCGCACAATACAACTGTTATTATATTGGCAGGCGCCAAATGTCAATATTTTATTAATGATGTCTGCCAATTTTACAATTATTATTATTTAGTCGGCTGCAGGGCCAGACACTTATTAATTTAATAATAACCATATAAACGTACCTCATCTAGTTTTATTTCTGAACAGTGGGTCCAAAACGTGAGTCCTCGTTGGCGCTACATGTAGCCTAAGCGGCCAGACTGCAGAGCCTGAAGTCACCAGATTGTCACAGGCCTAACTGACTGCACAGTAGATACGGTGATGCTAGTAAAATATTTTTATTTCCTTAAAAATGCAGATAAGATTCATTGCACTGTATTTTATTGTTTGTAGATATATCTGTGGGTTTGTTTTTGGTAAACAATAAAGAGCTATTGTGTTTTTTTACATATCTTTATTTAGGACTAGTTGACGCTCGCGACTTTCACCGTATCGTATTAAATAATCTAATCCGTGCACTGTATTTTACACAATATCTTTTATAACTTACTTACAGCGCCCCGACCAGCAGACGTATTCACAGAGACTCGATACCGTTTCGATGATCCGTTCAGTAGTTTTTCCGTGAAACAGTAACATACATCCGTCCTTACAAACTTTCGCATTCATAATATGAGTAGGATTGTAGAACGTGTAATTTTAAGTGATTGTTGAAATCAAAGCGAGTCTTAGCACCCACGGTATCCAGCAAGTATCCGATGTCCGTAGTCCAGCAACCTTCCATATAAGATTTCACAATAAAAATAAAAAGCGACCAACCCGCGAAGGTCGCGCCGGGCGGATATCTACAACGATCTGAAGGCGGTTTGTTTGTCTGTTTGTAGCGGTTAAATACCTGATTTTGTCGTTATAATTGCCTTTTTTTGTCCTGCCCTTGCCGCTCCATTCCAGCCGGTTATAACAACATTCGGTTCCATTCGCACCTAAATTTTATCGATATTTGTATCGATTCCAACTGTTATAAAGAACCGGCCAAGTGCGAGGCGGAGTACCTAACACACGAAGGGTTCCGTTCCACCGTACCAAAAAAACGCTCCGTTTCTTGACGGGGACCCCCTTTTTGATTTATTTAAAAAAAAGAAGGAGGTTCTGAATTCGATTGTATTTTTTAAATGTTTGTTACCTCAGAACTCCCAACCATTTTCGTTTAATAAATATTATAAAAGTCAACTGACTTTTTAGG
Organism: Ethmia dodecea; assembly: GCA_963855545.1. Lineage (NCBI taxonomy): Eukaryota > Metazoa > Arthropoda > Insecta > Lepidoptera > Depressariidae > Ethmia > Ethmia dodecea. The sequence continues at coordinate 30,171,891 of OY979436.1, read as the reverse complement.
TTGCTTGTTACACTTTCACGCCTAAACGACTAAACCGATTTTAAAAGTTCATTAACCTATGGAAAGCTAGTTTATCAGGGAGTAACATAGGCTATATTTTATTCCCGTTTTCCTACGAGAACGGGAACTATGAGGGTGAAACCGAGCGGAACAGCTGGTACCTAGATAATATAGTGATTTCCACATTTCAAGCATTCGAATTCAGAATATAGAAGTTCAACCGATGAACAAGAACACAAATTCTGTTTGGAATATTTCCTTTCTGGGTACGCGGCTTACATAGTAACTTACACATGAAAAAAATTAACTTCCATTTGCAATCGGGTAAATATGCGGCGGATTCTGTTCCAAAACGGTCTCAAGGTACTCCAGGAAGCTGTGAAAGCAGAGTGTAATTTGCACCCACCAAGGTGACACGTACGCAGGACTATCGAATATCAATGAGCGGGCAAATTATAAAAACCGCAGCCAATATTCAACCGCTAATAGTTTCACAATGGTTGTCTTGATTTTGCTGGAGTTTTTGGTGGGTGCCACTGCCACCACGACCATCAGTTACAGCCTAGAGCGGATCGAGGTAGACTGGGCTTGGACTAGGTAAACCACTGATACTTTTTAGGGTTCCGTACCTCAAAAGGAATAGACGGAACCCTCAAAGGATCACACAGTCCCTTGAAGCTGTGAAAACATCAAACTTCTAAGTTAACGTAAAAAACGTATAATTCGACACTCTCAAGGGAATAAAAATTTATAGGGCACTTTCCGTTGACACAGAACTATAAAATTTGGCAAGTAATATCATCTCATACCACAAGTACCTACAAGGAAAAGTCTGAAAACTACCCATTTGTAAATAATTCTCAAAAAATATAGTTTTTATGTAACGTTAATATACCTAATCAATCATGCGAAACGCGATTCCTGAACTATTTATAATATGTTCTACAAATTACAGTTCTTTCAATACAACATTTCCATACATACGATATCAGGTAGTAGGTTTGTTTCACTGTTTTCTATATTTGATTTGACAGGTATTAAGCTATCGACTGAGAACATGCTGAGAACTATATAATCCGAGAAAGGGATCGAAGCTGAGAAGTCTATGTAGTATTAAGAGGATTAATTCATAACGAGATAGCATTACATATTATGGTTTATTATTTCCGTTACAGACTTTCAGAGACTCTGGCAAACATTTAAATCCACAGCCTAGCTTCTCAGACAAAGGGTACAGGTGCAGAACCAGGAATGTCACTAAAATTCAAAAAGTTAAGTTTTGATGGCAATAGTTTCATTTTCCCTCGTATTTTTATTTGGCATTACACAAAAAGCGTAAAAACAAGTATAGTCAGATGTATTACTTAAGTCTCAAAACTGTATACTGGAACAAAACAGGGAAGGTCCATAGTGTAACGGAACATAAGAAGGAATGTCCAATATGTCAAAATTTATAAAAAAATAAAAAAAAACATTTAAATATTTTATGTTCCTGAAAATAAGACTATAAGGTAAACTAAAGTTCCTATTACTAGTTAATAATTTTAAGTGACACTTAAAAATAACCTTTGAAAAATTAAAATGTTAATTACACAACTTTTTGTTTTTGTGACATTTCTTGTTTTGCCCATGTACTCTTCAGACAAAATGCGCGGGATTAATGACAGTTCCTCGTGACGTCACGCGTATAGACGTAGTTCCACTAGAGTTCGCTTGAATCGATATTTATCGGCTAACAGTAGCGAAGATGTAGCGTATTCACTAAAGACAAATGCCCGACACGTGTATCCAGGGATGTCATGACATTGCCCGGCACATCCCGCGACATACAAAATACAAATAGCGACCTAGATGTCGCTGTATACGTCGGCCGATGTCGAACGAGGTCGCACAATGTTGCCAGATATCCCCGGAGACCCGTTTCTTGTGGCTTGGAATCGCTGAATAATCCCACACTGAAGCCATATTGATCTGAATGGAACTAATTACAGGTCCATTATTAGTTTTTGAGAGTTCTGAGGATTAGTTAACCGACAGAGAGACTCGTAGCACACCACTAGGCATCATTGAAACCGAAATTTGTACTCATATAAGCAAACAAAACCACTAAGTTGTAAATCACAAGAAGCCAGTTTCCCGTGATAGTCATAATGTCTTTGAATTAGCATTTTAAATGTCACCGAATGAGCACCGAAGAAGCCAAACGGGGCGGACAGCCACAAATGTACTGTTGTTATTAGGAGTGTAATGAATGAGTGACGACCACGTGTTAGACTGTGACGGCACTGACGACCCACTAAGGCGGGGAGCACATGGCCAGCGACAGTGCGGTTGCGGTCCGGCAACCTCACCACACCGTTCCTAAAAGTACGAAGAAATCGATTCCTGTAACGTACAGCGGTGGAAACGCCCGCACTCTCATCCTGAGACGTCTAGTGTGTCTGCAGCTAGAGACCCGTCCTACGACAGGCACAGAATTCTTCACAATTATAATATAATAATAAAAATAATAATAAAAAATATTTATTTACTAAAAAGTAGTGATAGCCCGGACGGTTAAAGAGCCGGCCGAAAATCAGTGAGGCTCGGGTTCGAATCCCGGCATGTACCAATGAGTTTTTCAAAAACTTACGTACATATTTATCACTAGCTCGACGGTGAAGGAAAACATCGTGAGGAAACCCGCAGGTCTCAGAATTAATTCTGAGACATGTGTAAACAGACCCGGTCCGGCGATGGGCTCACCACCTATCACGTTTAGGGGTCCAATATATCTCGTGAAATGTGGGTATATCCAGTAATGGAATACCTCTGCCTACCCCCTCGGGGATAAAAGGCGTGAGATTATATTTATTATATTTATTTTATTTATATTTATTTATTAAAAAGTGTTTACATGCTAACAGAAATCTTAGAACTATATTGACAATCCTGTAATGTTCATGGAGGCGCCCTGTATCCCAAACCAAGCTAAGCGCCTGTAACTTGGGAGACAGTGTCACGTCGGTGCAAGATGTTATTATAACAATATAAGTGATGAGGGTAGGTATCTCAAAAGGAACAAAGAAATATTAAAAGAAAGAAATTTGCAGAACATTATGGTAAGATGTGTGTTATATATTGTGGTGAGTGCTGTGTAGCTGTGTGAGTATGTATGAGAGGGTGTGTTAGTGAATGTGATTGTAGTATATATAAGTTAGTGTAGTTATATGTGAGAAAGAGAAAGAGAAAAAGAGAATTCGATCGAAACAGAAACAGTCAAAGCACGACTCACCCTTTCAACCTGTTATAATGGACACTGAAATAATAAGGTGGTTGTGAGTGGCAAAATAAAAAATAATACTATGTATGTCAACTCGGTTATATAAAACATTAACGAGACACCGTTTAATCGAACGTGTGTAGGCGACAATATGCGTTAAGTGTACGAAGATAAGGATCTTACGAAGCAAGAGCGACGTTAATTGGACTCGATCAAGAATTTTGGGGCAGTCTTACGACACGATGATCTTACGGCAATCGATTGGGTTGTCGACAGTAAAAACACGTGCAAGCAACAAGAGAGATAAAAGAAATCTCCGTTGGTACAGTCAAAAGCACGTGGAGCTTGACACATTGGACTTTGTAACGATCTTGTTACAATCGCCAAAATTTAAACTATCGTCATGCCAAACATTTCAAGATCATTAAATCATTTGATATCCCTAACTTCAACAATGATAGATTCCCCATACAAACTTCCATCCCATGTCCTTCTAAAATCTAATCTATCTCTATAAGTGCCAAAAATAATCTAAATTGCTTCAGTGGTGTGATAGTCGACGTAACAAACAAGCAGACATAAAGGTTCTTTCGCATTTATAAAAAAAAATAAGTAAAAAAACGCCGCCATCTTGGGTGTTCCGCCATGTTGGATTTAGAATGACGTCACACGGCTAACCATGTCACCTAAACTAATCTACTATATAAAAATAAGTCGGGTTTTCCTTCCTGACGCTATTAACTCCAGAACGCACGAACCGATTCCCATGGTTTTGCATTCGTTGGAAAGGTCTCGGGCTCCGTGAGGTTTATAGCAAAGAAAATTCAGCATTGCACCCGTGCGAAGCCGGGGCGGGTCGCTAGTCGTGTATACAAATTTTCAGCTCAATCGGTTAAACATATCTGGTTCAAAATTGAGTTGCAAGAATCGACCCGAACAACCATACAATAAAAGCTTGTAAAATAGTTTGGATTTACACCATGTCACTCCCAATGTCCGGTCGATACCCTGCTTGTGGTACCCCACAGCGTTCATGACCGGTTTTCGTGTCAAATAGGCAAGCATACTTTTCCTCTCCGGTGTAATTGTCACGTCCGCCGCATTGTGCGCCCGCGCCGCCATTGTTGCGAATCGCTCAGGGACAGTTTCAATCCTCTCTGGTATAGTACTATTGTAATTAGGAAATTTACTGGCACTGGTGCTGTTATAACACCGAATGAATAACCCAGCAACGATGTCTGTGGGGCTTCGCTAGGTACTTAATATATTATTAATATTATCTATAGGATAAACTAGCTGTTTCGCCAGCGTAGTTCCCGTTCCGTTGGGAATACGGAAATAAAATATAGCCTATGTTAGTCAGTGATAATGCAGCTTGCCATTGATGAAATAATTATTAAAATCTGTCCCGTAGTTTTTGAGTTTATTCCTTACCAACATAAAAATATTTCCTCTCTATAATATTAATGTAGATTTCACTGTAAAGTTTCGTCAAAATACGTTCGTTAGTTTTTGAGTGAAAGAGCAACAATCATCCGTCCCGTCCTGCTCACATATTCGCCAAAGTATACCGATCCGAGGATTTACCGTGCGTAACGCCCTGAATATAGGCCAATATCCAACATTAAACTCTAAAGTAGAAGTAATTACTAACCAGCTGACAGAAATTAAACGAAATTTTGACATTGACGTCTCCTAATACAACTAAACAACAATTAAAACCAGCCGTGGGCTGAGGCCTTAGCCCGGTCGGCCTCGCACATACAGCGTGTCCAACTGAATCGAAGTTGAACAGTTGGCCTACCGTGAACTCTAAGTGGACTTATTACTTTTACGATCAATAAAATAAAGCCAATAAGAGTTCGTGGTCCTTTATCTGAGAACGTTTGCTTTATAAAAGTAGTTGCATAAATAAAAACAGGCACGCATGTTTATTTAGATACTTCGTACGTAGATAGTATTTACGAAATACTTACAACCCAGACCATTTATAACGTTACTATACATTACTGAGTGCTAATTTCGAAAAAATAATCAATTAATCGACTTTAAAGCGAAATAACTTTTTATTTTTAAATTCGTTTACGTGGTATTACAAGTGACACTTTCGACGACCCAATTTAATTGACATCTATCTATATATATTATATAAAATGATAAACTGATTGATTGGTGATATGTCAACGCACCTACTAAGCCGCTGGGTGTAGAGACTTGAATTTTTGCACATAGATGGCTTATACGTACAGTGAAGGCATCCACTAAGAAAGGATTTATCAAAATTCAACCCCTAAGGAGGTGATATAAACGAGAGCGAGCGAAGCCGCGGGTAAAAGCTAGTAATAGATATATTTAAATGTTTTCATCCTTGACCTACGCACACAATGTTATGGACTGCTCTTTTTGACACACTGTATAATATTATGGTTAACAATAAAAAAATAGCCTCGCCCGCAGCGAGGCACAGGGCGATGAGCGGATAGCCGCGGACACAACTCATTACATAATCACTTAGTGTTAGTGTAATGTGCAATTAAAATGCCTTTAATACTGCACCTAAGGCCTACAGGAACAAAGCTAGAATTCCTTTTAAATGATGAAGTTACTTAATAGCACTAAGTTTCTATACAGTTTTATTATACTTATGTATAGATTTCTTTATCAGATTGATTTCGTTTCGTTACACATAGAAAGCTGATACTCGGGAAGCGAAACAGACTACCTAATAAATACCCTCGGATAAATTATCCGATTTAAGTATGCTACTAACTCGAGCGAAGCTAGAACAAATGACCACGAGTGATAATAATTACAATAATAATTGTGGGACACAAATCACACACGGTTATTTAGTCCCAAACTAGGCAGGGCCTGTACTATGCGTACTAAACAACTGATAAACGTACTTAAATAAATATTAAACGACCAGACACGAAGCCAACAGACATGTTCATGAACACAAATGTTGGCTCCGATCGGGGACCGATCCCGCGACCTCCGACTCAGGCAGGGTCACTACCAACTGAGCCAACAGGCCCGTCGTGATCGCGCATATTCACACTGCGACTACAATAAGACAATTGCACTGGTTTAATTCATTGCGCGCTTTCTCCGTTCCCACCCCTTATTGTCGTCTCTTACGAAACCGAATTCTGCGTTAGGGGAAAGTAAAAATGCATGTATAATTGTGTGCCGCTTGCCTATTACCCGCTATTACCGCTCGCTCCACTCACTCCATCATGCAAATTTGGAGTTACGTGGAATTAAAATGCCCATGTGCATGGATGAATGTTGCATAATCTGTCTTGTGTAGATTAATTTAGTTCCACAGCATTATTTGTGAGGTAGGCATGAAGTCTCGGGTATTTTACTCTCTCGCACACTTCATAAACATACATACAATACAAGTTTAATCTCACGCCCACTTCCTATGAGGATAGGCAGACCCAATACATTTCCACTTGCTACGAACCCATAATGAAATTGTCACTGAGGGATAGTAAATGTGCTTCTGAGTGCATTTATGGTTATCTAGTTTAAAATCTTTCTTCAGTCTTCTCAGTTCTCAAAATCCATAATCCTAATGAATTTAAACAAAATGGTGGCGCGGCAGTTTAGCAAAAAGCCGTCAGTGCGTTTGGTCGAGGCTTCAGGTGACCAAGGGCATCAGCCTAGCTATCCAGAGAGGGAATGCGGCTAGTCTTCAGAGCACATTAACATGGTTCCTCTTTGGAAGGCATTTTTTAAACGACGATTACTTTAAAAGATAAATTCTTGTAGGTATGTTGTTATGTTTCGTAAACGGCTCTAACGAATTTCATGAAATTTTGTATACAGATACAGTATTTCGTTTTAAGTTTAACTGCATAGTTGTATTTCCTGTTCCTAAGCTCCTACAAAAATATTTTTTAATAATACGACCACTCACCGACAGATGGCATTAGCGACACTGGTATTAGAACGAGCGTAGCTGGGTCTCTGAAGTACTATTGTGAATAATGTCTTTCTTCTTCACTACATAGTATAAAACAACTGTCCCTATATCCCTATGTCCCTATGTATGCTTAAATCTTTAAAACTACGCAACGGATTTTGATGCGTTTTTTTTTAATAGATAGAGTGATTCAAGAGGAAGGTTTAAGTATTAGCATTGCACCCGTGCGAAGCCGGGGCGGGTCGCTAGTTTTAAATAAATGTATTTTCAACCAAATGTTAGTATGACGGAAAACCAACGCTCCAAAGTGACATCAAACGTATCAAAAAGGTGCCCACTGTGAGATGAAGATGAAGATGATGACTTTAGCAGATTTCACTATGAAAACAAAACCGTTTTACTAACCAAACTAAGTATACTTTCACGCGATTATAACCGCAAAAGGCCTAGTTCACAACATAAAATGGAGCATTCGTGGGGCCATGTTTGCAGTGGCTGTGTCAATTGACTTCTATAAAGAGGTCAGTATAATTAAATTAGAGTTGCCCAGCTAACGACCCGTCGCTGGATGCTACCAAACTCGGAGAAAGGTAAAGCAATCATGGAAGTGATATAAAACAATTTGTGTTTGCGGTTGAATTGAGTTTATCTTACGTTTTAGTTGTTTTAGTCGTTACTTCCGATTGAATATCGAGATTGAGGTTACTTTATTTGGAGATTAAATTAGATTAACGGTTAGCTCATTCGTGAACTTAGTCCGAAACTAGACACCCTGTCTGCACCATGTGTCCTTTACACACCAGTGTATTGTGTACCCAACAAATATAGTCTGTTTATTTATTACTTTACTTCCAGATAAAAAACCACTAAAGTACCCGCCACGAGATGGTATAAATTTAGTAAACAAATCTTCTACTGAGTTACCTAGCTACAGTAACTCCAATCAAATTAAATTTATATACGGTGACTACAAAGAGATTAAAATATAATAGGACATAGAGGGGGCATTGGGAATATTTTCATATAAAACTTTGAAGCATGTTTGAAGCTCCAACGTCATGTCAGTCAGTATGAACGCGAGCTGTCATTCGGTCGATTTTGTACTAGACTTATTCCACTTGGAATAACTTCGTCTTAAAATTTTCCTCGCTTAGTCCCCTCTATGCCCTATTATATTTTAGTATCTTTGCTACGAAACGAGCATGCAATGTTAATTAGTCGGATTATATTTTAGCTTTGAGTATTAAACCAACCGGAGACGCCACTGACAGGCGTTCCCCTCTGCCAAAAAAAGTGTCGGTCAACGATCATACCTGTTATATACAACTATGTTTTTTGAGTTCACGGAGTGCTCGGATTGGTGAATGTGTTTGTGTGCATCTAGTTCAAGCTAGTGTTTAATTGTTTTGTCAAAAAATGCGTTTGTTTTAACATTATTTGTGTGCGTTTCCTCGTCCCCCCCGCAGAAATTGGCAGACTTTTTTGCAAAGAAACTAGTGCGCGTGACGTCTCCTGTTGGTTTAGCGATCTGTGCGCTGTCATCCAACTATTGTGGTGCAAAGACGCGGGATTGTAAACAATCGGTATGTCATTTTTCACTACGCGTCATACTGAAATAAAAACTATTATTAAAATACTATTTATAATGTTGCAACCGAAATGTTTGTTTGACGGAGACTTTACCTCTATATACGTACCTATTAAACTAGTTAGAGTTAATAAACTAGTTAGTAAATTTGTTATGAGGGATGTGTCCCGGTCCGGCGACGAGCTAACCACCTGTCACGTCCTAAGGTCCAAAAAGAATACACTCGTGGAAGACGGGTGCTTTCAATAACGGAATCACTCAAGGATAATTGTAACATGTCGAGTAAGAGCAAGTCAAGCTTTACACTGCCAGTTTAAGCTGAGCTCTGATTTATACTGCGCGCCTTAGAATACAGTTTAAACTCCAGTGTCAAGCTTAGCGTGCTCTATTCGGTTTGCCGGCTTGTGGTGCCTTCGTATTCTTCTTCGGAGTGTCATAGGCGTAAGCCAGGTTTGTGCCTGTCAGTAGAAAGTTGTCTGATCCACAGATTGGCTGCCAGAGTACAATAGGATCACGTGTTTACACGTTACCAGTAGTCCTAACGTCCGATAAGAGACTCGGACGCATCGCTTGTGTGTTTTTTAAATAGGTTTGCTGCTTATTTTACACCCACTTGCGTTTTAGGATGTTGTTAACTGACAGCGCGACAACAAAGACAAGGTTATGTGCAAAGGGGTTGGAAGAAAATCATTCTTAAACGTCTTTGGTTATGTGTTTCATGCGTATTATGTATGTATGTGTTACTCTTGTTACCCTCGAAGAATGGATTTTAATAAATGAAGATCGACTAATCCGAGCAATACAGGCTAGTTGTTGTTTTTTATAAAACCAAAATGGCGGCCGTGAATTACAAAATGGCGGTTGAGGCGTAAATAACTTTTTCATTCGCTGTTTACACAGTCAGTTTTCAAAGTTTTTTTTTGTTTTCTAAAATAGAGCTTTCTACTTGCCAATTTCGCAATTGTTGGGCAGTTTACGGAAATCTAAGGGATACTCGGCGTGCTTTTAACCAGTGTGCGTTGGGCGTAAATGTAACAGTAAGGTAGTCGCTAACTGGCGAACGGGGTCAGTGGTACCGCGTGCCATCGGCTGACAAAGCCACGGCGACACGTGTGCTATGTGGGCTGTAATTATAATTTACTACATAATTCCTGCCTGAGACTTCTTCCGCGTTCCGGAAGTCTTAAGAAGAAAGAAGTTCTGTCGGTCTGTCGGTCTAATTTAACCGGACTTATAGTCTAAACATAGAGACTATCGAACGAACTCATAAACATAATAATCGTGCAACTAGAAATTCACATACAACTATAATTTTCATACAGGCTTATGTCCTTCCCTTCGCTATTATAAAGCGAAAAGATTAGATTTTTTATATTTTGTTTGTATTGAATAGGCTCCGAAACTATTGGATTGATTTAAAAAATCTTTCACCCATGAAAAGCTACATTATCAGGGAGTAACATATTCTATATCTTATTGCCGTATTCCCATGGGAACGGGGACTATGCGGATAAATAAATATTATAAATGCCTACTTTGTTTGTTTGTTGAGCTATCACGCCCAAATCACTAGTGGATTTAAAAAATTCTTTTACCAATGAAAAACTACATTATGAGCGAGTAACATAGGCTATATTTTATCCCCGTATTCCCACATTAACTTCGCGGGTGAAACCGCGGGGCGCTGCTAGTTATAGTGACCTAAGTGTCGATCAAAGGATATAAAAGCGAGTGACGCCAGAGCTAAGAGACTGTACGTAGAAAGGTAATGTTCAATGTAGAGCAGTGGACATAGAAAGTTATTACTTACGTCTATGTCTATACAGACATCTATAAGACATCTACCTATACGCCATAAGACATCTAGCTACCGCCTTTTCGACTGCTTCTGTTGTTCTATTTGTTTTTAGACTGCAATGGACGATGACCGTTGTTTTTAATAGGTCCTACATTTTAAGATAGACAAAAGAAGCGTTTTGAAAAACCTCTGAATACCTTGTAACCTGTAAGCTTCGGGATGCTGCCAAAATGCGACACATGACTTATGGAGTAAATAGGGCTTAACTTTAAGAAATGTAAGAAATATTGTGTACTAGCAGCGCCCCGCGGTTTCACCCGCGTAGTTCCCAATCCCGTTCCCGCGTAGTTGCCGTTCCCGTTCCCGCAAAGTTCCAGTTCCCGTTCCCGTGGGAATATCGGAATAAAAAGTATCCTATGTCCGTCTCCTGGTTAGAACCAGGAGACGGACATAGGATACTTTTTATTCCTGCTACCTCCCCACCAACTTTCAGCCAAATCGGTTCAGCCATTAACGCGTGATGCCGTGACCAAGGGAAAAAGGGATTAATTTTTATATATATAGATTGTCAAGAAACCCGCGTTGCCCGCGCGTCCCGTTTTTTCTTATAATGCTTTGCTAGCGGATACTAACTCGATATTCTGAGGATTCCACCAAACAAAATTCAAGTTTGTAGCATTTATACTGCAAGTACACCCGCGTAAGTCCCGTTCCCGTAGCAATATAGCTTATTTTACTCCCTGATAATGAGCTTTCCAATGGTGCAAGAATAGTATATTACATGCCTAGGGAAGTAAAATAAGAAATATCTCTGATCACATGTAATTGTCGACCGACGCGAAGCCGAGGTCTACAAACATGTGATCTGAGGCTTTCTTATTTACTTTCCGAGGTGTGTATGCTTTTTTTCTGCTCGACAGAGGCGGAAAGCGGCAAATTCACTGGCCGAAAGTCGACGCTTTCCTTAGGGTTTATTTCTTAAGGGTCTTGAAAATACCTTCTTTTCATTACTACTTTTTTAAACCCTTATACCCTAGAAGCCCATCGCCGGACCTGGGTGTTATTGCGCATGCGTCAGAATCAATTCCGGGGCCTGCGTGACAAAACTGTCACGTTTTCCTTCACCGTCAAGCCATTGTTAAGTTAAAAAAACATAATTACATACCCTCACCAGGTTTCGAACCCGAGCCTCATGAATAAGGAAGGTTCACAATCAACATAAAATGACCTGAGGTCCCACTTGCAAAAGCCAACTACTACGCGAGTTATAGCTTTCTAATAACATAATTAATGTAATGAGGAAAATGTTGAAGCGGTTTCGTGATTCAGTGATGTGGTGGACATAATCAGTAAGATATATAATTATAGCGGTGAAAACATACGACATGGCCGATTTCCAGATGACTGCCAGCCAGTGTTGCCAACCTCAAAAAACTAAAAAACAACAACTCGCCTAAAAAAAAACAGTAGAAAGCAGTAGGTAAAGAAAAAAAAGGCAGATTTCATAATTTTGCTTATATAATTAAATAATATATATAATATTAAATGATATATTTATAATCACAACAACAAAAACAAAAATCAAAGTAAAATTATTTTTCAGTTTCATTATTTTCACACTCATTTTTATTTTTAAAATCATACATATTTTTGTTGAATTTCTTCATGTGCCTTTCTGCGGCTTCAAATGAATACTTTTTTATTTCAGGATCCAGAATTGCTCTGGGATTTAGCATCTTGAGACATTTTCCCTCGAATCCCGACTAAAGAAGATACTGCCATTTAGTGTCATTGCGTTTTATTACGTAGTGGTTATCAAAAAATGTTTTCATAGCAGTGTAATAGGTAGCGCTGAACGCTAGTTGAAAAACAGTAGAAAATAGGAATAAAACAGAAAACATTGAAATCAATGTGAAAACAGCAAATGTACTGTTAAAACAGTAGGGTTGGCAACACTGCTGCCAGCGCTGGCGGTAACCAAAGCTATGATTTCAAAATGCATGATGGCTTGGCTTTAGTACTTACTCTAACACTGAACGATTTATCACTGTTTCATGACTAACACGCTTCCTTTTACTTAAATACTCACATTCACTACACTTCTACACACTACACTGCCACACACTACTCTCCTACATACTACACTCCCACACACTACACTCACTTACCCAACTCGCCCTTCAAAACTGTTATTGGGTATATTTAATTAAAACATTCTTAGACGAAAGAGACTGGATCCTACAACACAGGGTATCCTAGTGTAGTCGAGTTCAGTGTTATTTATATAGACTCGAGCAAACAAATAAAATAATTTTAATCAAGTTCACATTTAAAGTGGTCACCACTTATTGTACGGAACCCATCGTGTGCGAATCCGACTGTCACTTAACCGGCATTTAAAATATTAAAAATCAATATCTGCTTTCGCTCAAAAAAGTTTGGTGACCTAAAGGCCCGTATACACTGAGTGCGTCACGACGACGATGGCACGTTGCGTAAGCGTCGGCTCCGGGGCAATGGGTCGGATTGATTGTCGTTTGTCACCCTCCCCATCAATTACGGGGCGTGGACGTTGCGTGCGCGTATAGCTGGAAATGGTGAGAGGATCACAAACCAATGTAATAGAAATTCGAATCTTTTCTTTGTAAACTCTTTATAAATTATATTCCACTTTGTAAATAAATGTAATCTATATATATTTTATGATATATTTTAGCGACTAAAAACATGCATTGTATGTTCTATTTTGATATCTTGCAATGTTCGAAAGAAATATTGTATTTTGATAAACCGAATATATTATTTATTCATTACACAAGCTTTTATATACTAAACAAGCATCGCCCCGCGGTTATATATATTTTATTCGTATATATATAAAAGAAAGTCGTGTTTGTTACACTACTTATAACTTAAGAACGCCTGAACCGATTTGGCTGAGAGTTGGTGGGAAGGTAGCTTAGAACCAGTAGACGAACATAGGATACTTTTTACTCCGATATTCCCACGGGAACGGGAACGGGAACTACGCGGGTGAAACCGCGGGGCGCTGCTAGTTTAGTATATAAAAGCTTGTGTAATGAATAAATAATATATTCGGTTTATCAAAATACAATATTTCTTTCGAACATTGCAAGATATCAAAATAGAACATACAATGCATGTTTTTAGTCGCTAAAATATTCATTGAAATCCGATGATCAGAGGATGCGTCGAAACAAAGTTTCAGTCAGCAAATTCTAAAAACGGTCTTAAAAAGCAGTTATGACAAAAAAACACTACTAAACGAAAAAAAATCATTATTTACTTTAACTTATATTAGGAAAAATTCAATCTCATAACCCACTTTAGGGATCCCAGCACTAGAGATATACTATACCCACCCGTTACTGATATTCTACCACAGTGAGTTAGCAGTGTTAGCACGTCCGGATCATCTTAGCGCATGCTCTATTTGCGCTGCATGAGATGTGGCCATGGACCAATGCGTCGGTAAACGGGACATGGGCAGACCGCTTTTCTATGCAAATTTATGGCTTAATAAGTCAAGCACCGTGCGGTTTCAATGCGCGACAGAACAATTAAAAATCTATTGTGTCATATTTTCTTGGCTTAAGAGGTATAAGTCTACTGCCATTTATTTATCATCGCTTTAAAGTCGCCAGCAGCCAGCGGCCAGGCGTCTCAATATACGCAATTAAAACTGTTTAGAGATACTACGGTCCGACGAAGTTAGGCTTTTTCTGAGTTTTTTTTTATTTATCCAAGCCTTGGTTTGTACATCAATAAAGCTTACTCTGACATACTCGGATAAGGTTCACACTACTCAAATTTAAACTCGTAAGTAATTTTGTAATTTCGGTGCTTCATCGATATCTATGTACTATATAAAAATAAGTCGGGTTTTCCTTCCTGACGATTTAACTCCAGAACTGACGAACCGATTTTCACGGTTTTGCATTCGTTGGAAAGGTCTCGGGCTCCGTGAGGTTTATAGAAAAGAAAATTCTTGTAAGCATTGCACCCGTGCGAAGCCGGGGCAGGTCCCTAGTCTGTAATATTTATAACGGAAAGACCCGTTATAAATAAAATCTCCCACAGACCAACCTTGTTATAACCCTAATAAGTCTACGATTGAGAGCGAAAAATTAATAGGTACTATGTTATTTATCCTAATTTTGTAATACGAATGATTAAAAGAATTTTGTGTTGAAGAGTTTCTTGCCCTGCTTCTCCTCAACTATAATATAACGTCTATATTATGCCGAAGCGGGTGATGATTACTGTCCGCAGGCTAGCAAATAGCTATATTATCTACTGTTTTACTTTTTTAAATTGAGTGTTTTTGTATGTCGTTTTGCAGTTGCCATTATACGGTTGTCTTAATATTTCTTCTTTATTTTATTAATTAGATACTTATATCTAGCCCAGGCAGTCCGCTTCCTTACAGCGGTGGATTTCCAATGATTTTTAGTAAGTGGATTAAGAAATAGCTACTTTGAATAAAATATTTGATTTAGTTATAACAGAAACAATGCTAAAAAGTACCTAATACAAAATGCTGTTGTCGCACCTTTTAGTCATTGTACGATTGTTGCAACTTGTTATCTTTACGATTCTAAACATGTGTATCTCTTCATTTCTATTTGGTACAGGAAATAGGTGGAAAGAATGTGTGGCCGACATTATTTTTAGGGTTCCGTCACAGAAATATACAACGAATTCAATATTCAAAATCCTATATACTGTTACTTACTAAACCTGATAGCGAGTGATTTGCTGATGTCCGTTGAGGAGTTCCGTTCTCCACCTCAAGTTCTTCATCGGAATTTCACATCGATACAATTTTTATCGATTACCAAAATTATCGAAAAAAAAATATTAGTGATACAGAACAACTTTCATTGTTTTCGAAATAACGAGAAAACAACTGTGCTATACAATAGTGCATTACCCTCTACAAGCAACAGATTTTTGTAGCGATTTCGATGTTGCTATCATAACGGACGTTGCGTAATTTCACGGATTTACAGTCTCCTGTTATATATTCAATTAAAAAAATACTCGATATTTTTTAATCCATAATGACACTCACGCTTGCCCGTTTATTAAATATCGCCTATTGTTCTTCGGTTCGGGTTAACGAAATTTGTTCAAGTGCCCTTCTTACTCCATTTGTTTAGTATTATGTGTTTAGTCTGATACTCTGAGTACCTATTTGGGTTGGGCTGTGTAGAGTTTTTCTTTGGTTATCGTTTATAAATTTTCGACGTTCACATTTCTTCATTTCTTTCCCACATAAATGACCTGAGAGATCATTTATGTTACTCTCTGTACACTCTCACTGTAATGACATTAAATAAATAAATATAGGTATATTCACACCATGTGAAGGACGATTGATAGACGTATTCCATTTCTGGAATTGTCTGCCTTTTTCTTTTTTAATAATAAAATTGAACCCCTAAACGTGACAATTGAGCCACACCTGAAAATTTCATTTACAATTGTACAGTGTAACATACGGAATACATACAGGTACAAATGTACGACTCGAAACATACGTTTTTAATAATTCAATATGCAGTAAGCTAATTGCCGGGAAACTCATTTTTGCGCTCGGAACCACATCTGAATGATCTCTCGAAATATCACTCAACCACCTTGGCGCGAGTACTCGACTCAGCTCCTAAAGACCAAAAACTAGTTTTATAAACAACACAAAAACTAAACGGATGACAATAAAAGGAATTGGATCCTGTCGGGTGGAAACGAACCGTTTAATAAAAAAACATTATAAAAAAAAGGGAAGCCATTTTGTTTTCGGTCGGCAAAGGAGCGTAAGTACCTAGTTAAATTGTAGGTTAGACAAATTTAAATATAAATTTAATCCATCTTTTTTAAGTAAATGAATGGATTTTTTCATGAAAGGATAACTAAAATAAATAGTATCAATAACGGGAGATCCCTGCGTTACTAAAGAAAGGAAAAAAACATAAAATAATTATTATTTATTGTGCAGAGGTTAAAATTTTAATTAAATAAGTAGGTAGGTAGGTAAATACTTCAATGTGTTCAATACAAATTCAAAATGATCAAATTCAAATAAATAAACAAAAACCAGTCAATCACAATATAGACAACTAAGAAATGAATCATGCAATGAGCATGAGACTAACATTTGCATTTGATTGAGTAATAGAAGAATTATGACTGCACACTGCCTACTAATGGATCGGATATGTGTTTCGTAAGAATTAGGATTCCGTGGGTACCACGAGGGGATCGAATCGTACCCGTATACGTTAGTACTGTTACACATTCTGTGCAGTACGCTTTTTAAATGCATCTACAAGTTGATTTTTTTGTAAGTTTTAGATCTTTTTTTTTTATTTTTACTAATAAGTTATCCGATAAAAAGACAAATTTGAATGGGATTAGGCGCACAATGCCACATTCGCAAAATGCCACATGACGCAAAATGCCACATTCGCAAAATTCCACATTCGCAAAATGCCACATTCGCAAAATGCCACACAGCAAAATGCCACAGTAGCAAAATGCCACACTAACAAAGTGCCATACTTGTCCAACTCCCTTTCTTGCAGTATGTAGACCGATGATTTATAAATTAGAAAATAAAACTAATTTTAGAATTTTAGTATGTACCTACTTATGTATTTAATCACATTATTTATTAATTTCCATTTATTTTAACACAAAATAAATTGAAAATGTTAACTGAAATTATGAATGCCGCTGAGAATCATAAAAACTTAATAACAAAATATCATAACTTTTTTTCAAAAAAGCATATTTTTTTGTATTTACATCATTCAGCTGTTTTATTGTAATATGTACTTATAATAGTATTTAATCACATCACACAGATTAGTACGAGAGTGTGGCATTATGCGAAAATGGCATTTTGATAATGTGACGTTTTGATAATGTGACATTTTGCGATGTGGCGTTTTGAGAATGTGGCATTTTGAGAATGTGGCATTTTGCGAAAATCGAATGTGTCATTTTGCGAGTGTGGCAATATGCGCCTAATCCATTGAATGTGCTCAACCGTGCCTTATCTATGAAAACAGAATTCTTCATGCCAACGTTTTTAAATTTAAAAGCAGCTGTAGGTAAATAATGAAAGAAGTATCTAATCGGAGTATTTTTAGTTAGTAATTTAGTTAAACTCAAATCAAAATCTGTTTATTATCTTACAAATATACTTAGTACAATTTAGATTTGAATAATAACCTTGTGGTTTAATCGAAAAATTACAGAAAAATAAAATATAAACATTACTCAGAGAATGTACATCGCAATTTCAATGTTAAGCGCAAAAAGAAAACCGCTTTCCTATCTGTTATTTTATCAGCAACCACAAAGAAACAAGTCATTTACCCTATGTCGTAGAAACAATTTCACCAACACTTTTCCTTTCCAAATACAAGAAGCTGAACGTACAAAATCCTACAAAGTACAAAGTCTGGAACGGGCTTGGTTTTATTTTAATTGCACGTAGGGAGTTGGTATTTCGGTTGGATGTTCAAAATGGATGTCTCACGCGTTGTCACTTGTTCAACACGTGTCCTACAAGCTCAAGAATGTCGTATCCGCCAACCACTATTTGCTTTTTTTGTACATCTTTGTAAGTATTTATGGAAACTGCGGTGGCGATTTTTATGTGCAAACATTATAAATAAATAATGATGACACAATGAAAGAAAACATTTTTTTAAACACAATAGGTAATTTTATATAAAATACTTGCCGACTGATGAAATCAAGAAACACTTCAGATATTTTGATAATAAAAACACGGAGAGCGACAGTTTTATCGATAGCCATGCTACGTGATAGCGAGATGGCTACAAAATACGTCGGCGAAGAACGTTCGGGCCTACCTCTGAGTTCTAAGACCCATGGACGACCAAGACAAGCTGTTGCAACAGTTGCACAAGCTGATCAGAGGAACCACAAAGAATAAACATAACCACTCTAAAGAGTAAAAAAACCGACTTCAATCTTCAACTTATATGGTTTTCTCATGGATTCCGTTGTCAGAACTGGACGAAATTAAAATGGGACCAATCTGGAAGCACCAGCTTTCAAATAAAAAAAGAATCATCCAAATCGGTCCACCCAGTCAAAAGTTCTGAGGTAACAAACATAAAAAAAAAATACTGACGAATAGGGTTGTGTCCTACCTAGTCAAATCAGTTACTTTTTACGATCTGTCAAAACGAAATTTTACTATGGAAAATGTACTGAAATAGCAAACCGTGACGTCATAGTTTGTAGTACTCAATTGCAGCACTTTTTTTGATTGTTTTATTATTTTTAAATTTGCTATAATTGTAAATTGAAAATCGAAATACATATTTTGAGGTGTTTTGGGATAATCTTTTTAATGTATGACTACTCGCAATTTAATTTCGATGCTGTCAACTACCCAATTGATAACCTCCTCCTTTTTGAAGTCGGTTAAAACGATGGTTTCAACGTCCATGTATCTAAATATTGCTTCATGTTTCTGTTTCTCTTTATCGGAAATTCTACGGCGTAGTTTAAAAGGAAAGAGCACACAGTACTGCTGCATACAGCTGTTAATTTAACGTTTATTTTGAATCGACTTCAAAGAAGGAGGAGGTTATCAATTCGACTCATGTTTTTTTTATAGTTTGTTACCTCAGAACTTTCGACTGGGTGAACCGATTTTGGTGATTGTTTTTTTATTGGAAAACTGGTGATTCCCGTGTGGTCCCATTCAAATTTGGTCCAGTTCTGACAATAGCATCCATGAGAAAACCATATAAGTTGAAGTCAGTTTTTTAATCTTTAGAGTTCTATGTTATTCATCTAGAGAAGAACACAATCTACAAGATTTAACTTTCGTGATATATATACTTTCGGAAAATGAAGACATGACGTCATCATCTCGTAAATAGTAGGTATATCATAAACACGACACCCAGTGTTTTAAATTGCATCACAACTATTATAGCAATTACGTGATATAATAAGTCATTGTTTAAACAATATTACACAAACTCATACTATGGATGATTAACTAAATAAGTAAACATTTCATAATTCACTTGTTCGTTGCAACAAAATTTATCACGGCTATGATTAAAAATTGTACGAGAATATATTCCGATACGGCCAGTGTTACATCACTAAAAACTTACATTAGTACAAGCCAAAATATTTTATAATAATTACCTTTTAAGTGGATTAAACATGGTTGGTACTTGTAAAACTTTTCATATTAAATTATCGTTTCACTCCGGCCAAGTTTGCGCACTGACTGTCGCTGGCCAAAACTTCTAGAGGTGTTATCATGACAGATCGGGGTTTTCTTAACACTACATCAGTTTATCTCTGACTACGTCAATCATATGGACATGCTACTATCTGAGTCGTTTTGATAAAAGATATTGAGTTGTGTCAAATGGAAATATACCCCTCCCAGAGGTAGTCTCTCCCGTTGTACCTCTAACGAGAGGTAGTGCGTGTGAGAGATTGTTCCATCCTCAAGACCAAGAATGGCCTAGAAGCCAGCTGTCACGGACTGCTGACACGGATAAATGTTGCCGGACGTACGTTCGTATGTAAACAGTCGAAAATGGTATCGTAAATGCGATTGTTTATTCCAGTAGTTTAAGAATCAAGGTTTCAACAACTTACAAAAAACAACCTTTTACAGATACCACCTACACGTTGAAAGGTAGTTTATTTTACAATTGCAATAATAATACAAATAGAAAATTTAATTACACAATATGGTGTCACAAAAATGAAAGGCGACCATGAGGTCGACCCAATATCGTTTAATCAGCGTACACAAAATCATACACATTTTTTGTCCAGATGTAGTTTGATCGTTACCTAAAAAATACATTATTGTTTAGATGCCGCTTGATTCTGCATACGCTATAGCTATAATACATATAGGTAGCTAGAGCTAATATTTAAAAATAAAATCGACTTCTATAGGCTGTCTCTAATGGCATTTCCTCTGCGGCTAGCTAGATCCACTCAATGTTATATGCCACACTTGTATTGGACCGGAGCATTTGTAAGCAAACATATTTATCAGTAGCTCGACTACAAAGAAAATCTGCAGATCGCTGACGTGATTCTGAAGCTTGTGTAACAGCATCCCGACTCGGGCGATCTGGCCTTATTTTCTATTTATAATTGTAATCGCAATCGTCTTAATTTTGACATACTTTGCTTCTTCCGTACATCTGTCAACACAAAAAAGTGAAAGAGGATCAAGCCTTGCCCTGATCGCGTAAAGACTGTCAAATAAAGACAATTACGATTATAATAATAGACAATAAGGCCCCTGTACACCACCTGTCACGTTTGTGGACTGAAAAAATACGAGGTGGTAGTGTGCAATCTAATTTACAAAGACTCAATGATAGAGGAATTGAAGATCTATCAAGTTGAAAAAAAGATGTACATAGTCGAAACTACTCTAGCAGTTTGTCTCAAACCGCCTCAGTTTTTTTCCAAACTTATAAATAGTAAAAGACTGCAAATAGATAGCACTTGCTTCTTATCGCAAAGCTTATCTTAAAAATACTTTCAGCGGTTGTGGCAGATACGTCAGAGCTATACTAAGGTTGAATAGTGAGATTGAATATTAACCTCCTTGGTAATAACAAATGGTAATATTTTAATTAATATAGACTATTGGAGATTAAGACAAGATTCCACTGATTTCCTACATGTACCCGTATCTTTTTTTTGAGTTAATGGGTTTTAGAGGAAACAGTGTTTTATTGCAAATGCTTTCTGCGGCAATTTTGCTCGAGGCTGTAGAGTTACGCGATAAACACTAATCAGTGTTTCAGGAACAGGTGAATCCCTTTTAAAATCAATAGGAGTAGTCTTCGCATGATTCTGACTGAACAAATGCATCGCATTAATAAATACGAAACAGTGTTTGTGTATTCGTATCTTTTCACGGCTTAGCTGCTACTAAGTTTGTTGCTGGTTCTTCTCGGGGAACTGAATTTGGCTCCAGCAACTTGTCGGTGGAGGTAAGCTGCTGTTTACATTCAACCTCGAGGGACGAGTTTATTGTCCTATTGACGTATCAAAGTAAGTACCTACCTACAATTCCTTATAGAAACAACTGAATTTTGATTTGCATTTGCGAAATGAAAACACAATCATCTACTTACAATTAAATGGCACATTATAAGTTAGATGAGTATTTGAATGACAATGATGTTTGGTGTAAATTTTCTCCAGCTCAGCAAAGCACTAAATCATGTAGTTTGTACTTTGTATTGTATTGATTGTTTAAAAGAAAAATAATGTGTTGAGGAGTTTCTTGCCCCGCTTCTTCTTCTCAACTATAACTATACATACCGAAGCGGTGGAGTCGCAATGACTTTCTATAAGTGGACTTATTAGCACAATAGCATTATATGTTGTCCTTGAAAGCCCTTGGACGAGGTTGTTTCTCCGGTTCGAAGTATGAAACTAAAAGTGCCGAATTAAGTGAGGAGAACGCGCCTTTCGGTTTCTTGAAAGTTGTATTTCGTAAGACATAGGCGTTAATTAATGTACAATTCTAGCACTTAGGTAATAAGACCAGGAAAATTACAAAGCCCAAAAAACATTTAAGTAACAAACGGAACCTGATTGTGAAACTGCTTTTTAATAAAAAAAACTGAACAACGAACGATATATTTATACGAATCGCATTAATTTTTAACGTCTGTTCTTGGCAGAGTGAATACGTAAGCAGGCATTTATCATCGTGTCTCTTGCCTTGTCTGTTTTACGAGAAAAATACGACAACCATTGTAATCGTTACGACCAACTAATTACTAGAATAAGTACTTTTGATTTTTTGTTTCCATTTTCCTCCTAACCTTCGTATAGTACGTTTAGTATGTTTGAATAAAAAATTGCGTCCATATTATCTATGAACAATTGAGCATCGTCTGTCTGTCCCACGCCATAGACAAACAAAAGGCAGGAATTAAGGTGTTTCTTAGTGTCCAGCTGTTTAATTTAATTACCCACACCATAAAGATACATTTGTATAATAATTCTTCTAAACGTGTTTGTCACCTATACCAGTTCATTTATCTCTTTCATTAAATTTATCGGAATAATTTATTCGGTCATTATTGAACTGAAACTGAACAACCTTATAAGCTATAATTAATGTGGATTTATTTAATATAATTTGTCATTAAAATGTAATCGTGAACTCCCTTGAGATGGCAAATTCAAATGATCAATGAAATGACTTTTAAACAGCCGTTGGCAACAGGTATCAACGTAGTCAGGCATAAATTTATACTTACTAAGTAATAATAATTAAGACGATGTACCTACCTAGATACGTTACAGGCATGTTCTGCGTTACGTTGAACAGAGTTGATTTAAACTAAAAAACGAAAAAGAAAGCATTTGAAACTTCTAACAATTCGTTTTGTACTGACTTCTTTTTACCTATAATTTTACCCCTCTGCCCAAAGGACTACCCGATTCTCAAGATGGTTCCTTGTGGAACTTCAAAGATAATAATCTACTCATTATCATTTGCAACTCTATTCATGTCTTTGGTAACTAAACATTTTAAATTTAAAGGTAAAACATATGATATAGTTTCCAGTTTCCACTCCAATAAGGACCGGACCTTCTGATAAAAATTCGGTAATTGGTAACGTTGATTTAAAATGACATCAAAATTTAGTTTCCTTTGAGATAATTAATCAATCAATTGATGATCAACTAAAACAGGCGTTATAGGACCTCTGTCTATCATTACATTAGATACCTACCTACGTAGGTAAACCAGAGCTGACATGACATCGAGTCTGTTTTATCACCTAAACACGAGCTCTTGCAATGCAATTCTTAATCCTCTACTTATAACATAATTTCGAGGTTAACGCGAAATTAGCTTAACCAACACTGATTCATTTAATGTTGATAGTGTTAATACCAATGATACATTATAAACAAATAAAATAACCTTTATCCAGAACACAGTTCGCATAAAACACATGTTGTCTTAATCAACTTGTAACAAAGTAAGTTGGTAGGTAGGTAGGTACCTACACACTTATTGAATTCACCTGAATGCTCTTTGCATCACTAATCAACATCATACGCTGAACCATTCACACACCTGCTGTCTACCCGTCACTCACTGCTCTTTTCAACAATAATTTGTGAATCTGTTTGTTTCGCTCGTTTTCGGTGTTTAATCACTCTAATGTTTCAATTAGCGTCAGCAGGAAAACGATGTATTTAAGTTGATAGAGGTGGAGCTAGAGGCATTCATTAGGTAACATGATTTGATCTACAGCGCAGTGTTTTGATGTGAAGTGCGATCAACTCAACTAGTGAAAGTAATACAGTAGATAGTAATCAAATGCAAGAAAAAAGTAGTTTAAACACATCTGCAGAGGACGCAGTTTAGAACGACATTAAATCATAGTAACGCTCGCATATTGCAGTGCTCCTAAAAAACTCGTTTTATCACGTAACATAGTCAACAAAACAAAATGTGTACTTAAAGAAAATAAATACGAGGTAATAAGCTCACCGGAGTTGTCAAGCGGTGCGGCTCCAGTCGATACACATTCGACAATTTCCATTCACAACTACCACAGATGTTAAACTTATATTCCACTCGGTTTTCTCGTGGAGAAAACTTAAGAATTATCGTGAGATTGCGAGCTCGGCTATGACGCGCGCGGTAACCGTCGGTGTCAAGTTGCAACTGACGCGGATCGCGTCGTGGCCGCATCCACTCGCCGCGCTGAGCCAGTCGACCGACTCTGCTATTGGTCCTCCCGCGCTACATTCAGTATGAGCAGCTACTTGGGACCTGACCGATTGGTCTCGCCAGGCCTCCAGATGTCACCGATAACCAACTTTTCTTACCAATCCGTTGCATAACCAGATTTTAAGATACACCGTCACGATCTTTTTGCTGGACAACCGGCAAAATAAATAGGTACTTCACGGACGGTATTGTCGAATATCTTAAGTCACGCACTGTCATTTCATTACTTGACAATAGTAAATATTTTATTGTCAAATACCTTGTTTGTAATATTGATCCAGATAGTGTAATGGATAAGAAGAAGAAAGTCGACACAAGAGATTCGAAGTCAATTTACACAGCATCAGTTGCATCGATTTGTCCATCCCTTGAAGTGAATCCGAATCAAAAGAAAACACGGAAGCGAAAATCGAATGTTTATGTAACACCAGAAAAGCAAAGAACACTTAAAAATGAGTGCAAAGAGTCACAGAGCACCTCACACACCCAATTCTTCAAAAAAGATTTTAATGACGGGAAGCTTCACAGGATCACGACAGACGAATTCTTTGGCATATCTGAATCAGTTTCTGGACCGTCAGACAGCTTCCACTGCTTCCACAAACCTGCAGGCAAACAGTATATAGAAAAGGGTCTCTTAAAAAGGAACCTATTGAAGAACGTGGACACTATTATTCCAGGTAGTTACACTGTACCACGTATAGAATACGGTTGCCCCAAATTCTAAAGAAAGTGAGTGACACATTCATAAAAATTAGAACGCTCCTTTCATTGAGGTTGAAATTAAACTGCTTTCCCCCCTTAACGTTGGACACCATAACTTTATTACCTTTGATTTCTCTTGTTGTGTGCCAGATTAACGACCCATAAACCAGAGCATTGTTTTAGACTTCCGATGGTAAAACTCGAACTGTCTTTGTAGGACACGTCGGCCTAAGAATCAGAATCACAATCTTTTATTTGCTTAGAATAGGTAGGTACACAGTTCGTAATCACTACATAGTATAAAACAAAGTCGCTTTCTCTGTCCCTATATCCCTATGTCCCTTTGTATGCTTAAATCTTTAAAACTACGCAACGGATTTTGATGCGGTTTTTTAATAGATAGAGTGATTCAAGAGGAAGGTTTTAGTGTTAGCATTGCACCCGTGCAAAGCCGGGGCGGGTCGCTAGTATAAAATAAAGTCCAGGCTATTCAATAATTTTACAGATATGCAAATATTTAGTAGGTATAAATAAAGTCTAATTAATCTTTAATGGAATAAAAATTATGCTCTAGTAACCAATAAAACGCTTTTTTACAAATAATCTTTGTGGTTATAATAGGAACTATTTAACAACAACTATTTAAGTAAATACAGCAACTGCAGAATCAGTCTTGATTGCCCTTGCACTTGTTGTTAGGATTGACAAAATAATAGTTTTCAGTGAGCCAGCAATGGCTGACCTAGGCCCGTATTACAGAAGGATCCTGAACCATAAAACTCTTCTTGCCTGATAATTAGAAGGGCTTTATGCTATAGCGGCATATCTTTCCGACGTTTGACCCAAGTTTCGTTGCTTATGGATTGTTCCATAATACAGGTCATCTCAGCAGAAGCAATGTATACAAATCCATGCAATTGATATCTGTAGCAATTTGTATTGGCCTGTTTTTAGAGAATCTTCTTAAAACCTAATAGTTTTATTTTTAGTTTAGCCGAAAGATAAGTTTGTTTTAGTTGGTTTTTTATTCACTTTTGTTTTGCAATTAAAATGAGAATAGGTGTCGTACCACTAATATAAATTAATGTAAATAGTAGTACAATAGAGAACGTTTCACGCTAGTACCACCGGTGCAGTGGTACATTTCGTCGGTACTAAGTGGTAACAAAGCTAAAAATAAAAGCTTTTAAAAAAATCTACAATCTTTAGATCGAAAATGGAACGACGAGTGCCCTCCTACCTTCGGCTGGGAACTAGCTAGGACCCTGGGTTTCCTCGTCTCCGACCCGGTGGGGGTCCAACTCAATGATAGGCTGGTCAACCACATCAAAGACTTCTCAAAAGTGGGCAGAAACGGGCTGGTATCCTTTTAAAAAAGTAGAAAGGCTTTCACCATAAGGCGTCGCGTCCATCCTGAATCGACTGCACGGCAGTTTGAATGTCATCCCGTGACAGCTACAAGGTCTATCTCAAGTAAACTGTAAAAGTTGGT
The DNA here is from genome assembly GCA_963855545.1 of Ethmia dodecea. NCBI lineage: Eukaryota > Metazoa > Arthropoda > Insecta > Lepidoptera > Depressariidae > Ethmia > Ethmia dodecea. The sequence continues at coordinate 30,145,272 of OY979436.1, read as the reverse complement.
CCCGTACCTCAAAAGGAAATCATAACACTTCGTTGTTTCGTCTATCTGTCTGTTTAGGCCCTTTTTTTAACTTAGTTCGTTTTCAGAGATCAAAACTATGCCTAAGTAAATTTAAGTCACCTAAGTACCTACATAAAAAAGGCTTTCTATAAATTTACAGACTAGGCTAGGCTAAAGGCTACTATTATAAATATTATTGTAAACCATATTTACTAGTAAGACCTGAGATTAAAAAGAGCTGCCCCTGAGTATCTTGTTGGTTCTTCTCGGGGTACTGCATTTGGAACCAGGAACTCGTTGGTGGAGATCGGCTGCGGTTTACATGTAGCCGCTCCAATCTTCATGGACGAGTTTAGAATGCCGGCTACTATGGACCTTCTAGTGTAATTTTTAATTACCCACGGAAATAAAAACTTTTTAATTTTCTACGTCATTGTAAGTGTTCTCAATATTCCTATATACATAATTCAGAACATAGCAATTCTGGACTCGATCTGCAAAGTCTTGAACTATCTGGTGGAGACGGTGCCAAAGTCACCGGAGCTACGACCCAGCCTGGAGATGCTCCTGCAGTTGCTCGACAAGCCGATCCTGCTCAATGTTAATTCTGACATCGTCACCTACTTCCAGCAGCTCCGAGATTTCATAGGATTTTTAGGTAAGGCTCTGAAACGGACTAAAAAGTGGTAACAGCAAGATCTTATAAATAATAGCTGTTCCGCGCGGTTTCGTTCGCGTGGAACTACGCGTATTTCGTATTTCACATGAAAACACGGGAATAAAATATACTCGTACCAAGTCTATTTATGTCCCTCATTGATCATGTAGCTTTCAACTGGTAAAAGAATTTTTAAAATCGCTCCAGTACTTAGTTCTTGAGTTTATTTGTTACAAACCCCTTTTCGTATTACAATTATGGTAATAGAAGAGTTCTTTGACATTTTGCTAGACTGAGCAAGAGAATCATTCGTTTCGATTCGCATTCGAAAATTATGATATAATTGCTAACGAACTTAAAGATTGCACTCCAAATAGGTATCCTGTAAAGGCTAAATATGTATGGCATATTAAAATTCTTACATATTAGTCATTAGCATTATTAATGGACATATGGTGCATGTATTGTTTCATTGTTAACCAAGTGAATTCGTTAAATTCACATACATACGTCTTTTTCATCGACACAAAAGCGTCACTTTGTTTTGGGAACAGCGTTTGCCTCGGTGGGATTTAGGTATCTGCCTTATCCCCTAGGAGATGGGTACAGTTATTCAATTCCTGCAATTACCTACTATTGGCCAGTGTGTTTAACCCCTAAAAGTGACAGTTGGTAAATAAAGAATTAATAGTAGATTATACATCGAGGGAATAAAGCACTGTTTTATGTCACGGGCGCGACATTGAATCCTGAACGTAACGAAGGACTCGCAGTTTTACTACCGAGCGCAGCGACGGAGTTATGAATTAAGACTGAGTCCTGAGTTTAGTGAGGGATTTAAGCGCCCAAGACAAAAACAGTTTTATTTCCGAGTTATATAGGTACTCTACTTTTCTCACCTTATGCGAGACAATAAAATGCAATTGCATGGTAGTATAGATTATTGACAATACCTATGGCATCTAGTTTAATAGAATCGGGAGTCGAAGTATTTTCATCACTCGACATTTTCGATATTCTTTTTGAAATGTTAAAGCTATAAAATGCATACAGCAACTTGTTTCTGCCGGCGTGACCTACTTGATTTAACAAATTAAGATCGTGCTAATCTAGTTGGTCGCGGCTTCGGTTTTCGAAAATCGAGTTGGCCACGACCGTGGCCGCAGGCGGGTGCACCACATTTTGCTTAACGAAATTAGACTTTATTGTCATAGCAAAAAGGATTATGAAAAGTGAAAATTACATTATTGACCTAGGGTTATAATGAAATTCCATACAACATTATAACCCGGCTAAAGCCAAGGGATATAATGTCTTGCTTTCGGTGAGGTTTATATGATATATATCCGGCTTTGTCGAGCATGTGGTGTGAAAATAAAATAAAGAACCCATTGGCATGATCCTATGGAAAGTGAGCCCAAATTTAATAATCTTGTGCATTTCTCTCGTATTCGCACGAGAAAGAGCGAGACAAAACAACAGGCCTAACACAATCATTGAATATCCGACACCGTTTAACATTTAATTTGACGTTTCCGTTAATTAGGATCCAAAATCCACGCAAAGAATAGCATAGCGATCAACAGTTTTTTTTACAGCGCTAATTTTAGCGTGGCTGACGAGGGGAATGTACGTTAGGTATATATATTTTAAAAAAATATGTACATTGTTACTACTAGCTCGTCATTGACGAAAAACATCGTGAAGAAACCCGCAGTCCTAATTATTTCATCCCGAGATTTAACTAAACTGTTTTTATTGTACTTATTATCGGCATTAATTTTCACGCAAACTTTGACCGGCAAATGGATCAAGGTTAGGTATAGTTAAAGAGGACAGTGTTGCCATTACCCGGGGGTTTTACTCCTAATATAGTGGATTGACTTGTGGGTACGTGACAGCCCTACATAAATAGTAGACCATTTTATACAAGGCATCTAACATACTGGTCTCCTTTTGCGTGAGGTCCAGTTGTAGCCATATTTTAATTAATGACAGTCATTATGACTGGATTTGGCAAGAAGGAGCACGAGGAAGTCTTATCTTGATGTTGATACGCAAAAACTTCGCTGCCTGTCTTGCAATTTGATTGTTATTTTCGGAGTAACTTTATTCATTTCTTTTTTGAGAACTAACACCTTGCAATAATAATTAGGTAGGTACTTACGAGTATACCTACCCAATATTATGAATGCGGAAAAAGGAATCTGCTCGTTTCTTTGTTACCTTTTCAAGACTAAACCAGTGAACCGCTTTTGATGAAATTTGCCAGGTAGCAGCAGTAACTATCTGAGCCCGACAATATTGCGATATCAAACTTAATCCTTTAGCACATTGCTTTATACTTTATGTAGGCGTTGGGAAGACTCGTCTCTCAAACTGCGTGTTTTTTAAAGAAAGAAAAATATTTATTTGGTACCTTTTAAAATTAAATTATTACAATATAACTTAAATCTAAGAACGCCCACTCAGCATAATGTCGTTAAATACCGTTTCTAACTTTTAATAAATCTTTATATTCTCGTCGTCCTGGGCTAATTTGGTTATCCTAACAATAGTTTACACTGAAAAAGGGCATAGGTCCTGATCGGCAGCGATAATTTTATAGTCAGAATTGATCTTGGAAGTAAATCAGAAATATATTTGAAGGTATTTTTTACGATTACCTAAAACAGCTATGACTGGATAAAGTGTTAGACCAACTTCTTAACCATGTCAGTAATATTGTAGGTACTTACCACAATTTGAGCAAAAAATATTCTTTCCTTTCAAGTCATCATTTTAAATGCTTTTATCTCATCACATTTTAAGAACAATTTCACGTTTATTCCCACCGTTAATAACGCTCGGCAATAACGGGTCCTTCACCACAATGGTTTGAGTTCCCAGGCTACATCCTGATGCGAATCGAGGACGACGCCCTCTTCGAACTCGTCTCCGCGGGCCTGATGTGGCAACTTTGCGCCCCCGACAGCCTCCGAGGACCGGGCACTGTCCGCCTGCGACACACCCTCGTGGCAGCACCACCGGTGCTGTACCACACCGTCGTCAGGATGATCGCAGTGGCCAAGGACTACAGGTTCCCTATATACATTGACGTGGCTCTGCTGTTAGCCTGCAATGACGTTGACAGTTGTGAGTATACTGTTTTACTGGCATATCCACACTAATATTTTATAAAGGAAACATTTGTATGCTTGTAACGAAAAAACTACTGGACCGATTTTTTCAGTTCTTTCGCCAATAGAAAGCTACATTATCAGGGATTGATATAGGCTATACATATTTGATTCCCATATTCCCACGGGAAAGGGAACACGCGGGACACAATCCGGTATTTTGTAATTTAATTGCGAAACCTTTTCGAGTTATTAGATTTTGAAAGTTTATTTTTAAACTAGCAGTGCTGCTGCACTGTAGTTTCAGTAGCGTAGTTCCGTTCCCTTGGGAATACGGGGTAAAAATTTAATATGAGAATAGAAATTGATGTGTTAAATCGTGGTTTTACTTGCATTCTTCCATTACCAAATATTAGTAAAAAACGCATTATGTATTCTTTCGTTACTTTAAGCAACTCGTTCGGAACTTTTTAATCATAAATATTTGTCGACAGTCCAGTACATTTCATGCAGACTTAAATTAATAACGGTCAAGTCAGTGTAACAGAATCTTGTCATGCCTATAAATAATAATTGATTCTCCCCGTTTAATTTCCCTTATTAGACCGTACATCATAATTATGATGATGATGCACAGGTATTGAAATGATCAAGGAGCACATATTGGAGAACATCTTTTACCGGTTCAACCCCTACTTTCCGGAGAAGAAGCTGCCACAGTACGACATCAACCCAGCCGACCTTCAAGACTGTAATGTAAAACTAGGTGCAAAAAAGTCGAGCAGGGGGTCAATTCCACTAATTGTCAAGTCAATTGTTATAGTTGGATGACAATGACATCTCAATGGTCAGTCGATGGTATTATTTTGGCACTTTTCAGAGAAAATAACACCATCGACTCACCATTGAGATATTGTCATCCAACTATAGGTAGGTAACCATTGACATTTAGTGGAATTGGCCCCCAGCTCTGAAAACAAAAAAATATATCTACCTACACAAATATTATAAAGAGGAAAGATTTGTATTTTTCTATGTTTGTAACGAATAAACTCAAAAACTACGGGACCGATTTCAAAAATTCTTTCACCATTAAAATGCTACAATACACAGGGAGAGTAACACGGGCTATATTTTACGTATTCCACGGGAACAGCAACTACGCGGCTGCGCGGAGCAGCTAGTTTTGTAATAAACTTATTTCATATAGTAATACCCCACTTGCTGTAACACTACAAAAGGTGAACCCCCCCCCCCTTCGTCCCTTTTGTATCTTTGTAACTGCAATTTCGTATCCCCGTTTTTCCACGGGAACAGCTAGTTTGCAATAAGGCCGGAAATTTCACTTCGGTAGCATTAATTAGTATAGTTGCTGAAATGAGCAGCCACGACAGACAGAGGCCTCAAGGGTTTATGCTTTAACATTTTACGCCTGAAGGAGCCAGCAGTGTGAACATGTCGACCACCCTCTCCTTGCTGCTGGTCCTCTTGAGGAGCGCGAAGCTGCACCTGGAGAAGAACCCGAACTTCCAGACCAGAGATCTGCCGTGCCCTGACGAGTATGCGCAGAGGTAAGTTTTATTTTCCCTGTTTGCCAGAAGTGCTGAATCGATTCACATTTTTAAAACTCGACTGAAGGCTCACTATCTTGCAAGCACTGAGGTAAATTAATTTTCTGCTCTATTTATGTTATAATTATGCATTATTATTATTATTAATTTATTATCAGCAGTGATAGCCCGGACGGTTAAAGAGCCGGCTGAAAATCAGTGAGGCTAGGGTTCAAATCCTGGCATGTACCAATGAGTTTTTCAAAAACTTACGTACATATTTATCACTAGCTCGACGGTGAAGGAAAACATCGTGAGGAAACCCGCAGGTCTCAGAATTAATTCTGAGACATGTGTAAACAGACCCGGTCCGGCGATGGGCTCACCACCTATCACGTTTAGGGGTCCAATATATCTCGTGAAATGTAGGTATATCCAGTAATGGAATACCTCTGCCTACCCCCTCGGGGATAAAAAGGCGTGAGATTATATTATATTATTTATATTATTTAATTTATTATCCTCAAGTATGTATGAATGTGTGTAAGTATTTTCTATTCTTGTTAATTTATTTAATTTATATTTAATAATAATACCAATATATTTATATATGTAATAGTATGTAAGAGTATGTTAAAAAATATATATAGTGCACCGTCTACCCTAGTTCTAATCTCTCAGTTTCATCCATCCTAAGGTTGTCTGGAAGAGATCTCTAAAAGCGATAAGACCGCCCATTGTACTTTAGTTACTGTTGGTATCCATATTGTTTTGTTTTTGGTGTACAATAAATAGTTATTGTATTGTATTGTAAGTCCAGCCAGTGGCAAATTTGCGGTCTTAGCCTCCCTAGGCCCCAGGTGAAGTAACTATTCTCTAATCTGTGTCCAGGTCATGTAGTAAGTACCAGCCGCCCCTTTCTGAGTACCCATCTTATAGACAAAGTACATAATCGATTTACTTCATTGCCAACTTTTATTTCTTTCTACTTAAAATGTAAGTGGACAGTGATTATGGAAGACTATTGTTATACGATGCAGTGCATAATGTGAGCAAACATATAGTCGTATAGTCGGAGTTATTTCTTGTTAAAATCACTGACTTAATTTTATGTCACAATTGGCCTCCCCTAATATATATATATATATATATTATATATAGAAAAAACCCTTCATAAAATAACTTCATCGCTTCGCCAACCTGCGATCCACAGATACAAATGAACAATCTGCATTTACAATACACAGATGATGATTGATTTACCTTGTCAGAGAGGAGCTCTTGTCGGTGTATAGGTACCTAGCTATATTTGCGACTTAAACTGCATAGTTTTGGTCAGCACACAGATAAAAGAAAAAGAATAGTATAATAGGATAGGATAACTGAAATCCATACTTGATACCTATCATAGTTGCGCATGCGCCTATAGTATCGTGACCACCTTGCTGTGCGGCCGGCGGATTCATGTCTGGGGCCATGGCCCCCCCTAGGAAAAATCCCTAGCTACGTCAATGCTGGCCGCTTTAGCTAGGCCCGGGCCTACTGGGCCTTTGGGCAAATCCGCAACTGGGTCCAGCAGTAGCTAAAGGGGGAAGAGCCGGGCATGTGTGCCAACTAAGCTGTTCCGCACACTTTCCCCCGCGTAGTACCCGTTCCCGTAGGAATAAGGAAATAAAATATAGCCTATGTTACTCCCTGTTAATGTATCTTTCTATTGGAGAAAGATTTTTTGAAATCGGCACTGTAGTCGAGTTTATCGATACAAACAATTCCGTTCATCCCGCTAAAGACGCTTGTAGGTATGCTATACCTTCAACCAAAAAGTTGAGTACTTTTGGTTTCATGGTGGATCACAGTGGACCTGCATTGTCACGGGCCTGGGGTCTCTTTTGGTAGTGACCCTGCCTTCTGAGGCGGAGGTCGCGGGTTCGATCTCTGTTCGGGGCCAAAATTTGTGTGCATGAACATGTCCGCTGGCTTCGTGTCTGGTCTTTTAATACTTATTTATGTATGTTTGTCAGTTGTTTTATTTAATACCCATAGTACAGGCCCTGCCTAGTTTAGGACTAAATAACCGTTTGTGTATTGTGTACTAAAATTTATTTATTTATTGTTTTCCAGGTGTTTCGTGTGGGTGTACCGGTACGAGTGCCGTGCTCGAAACCACCACCACCAGAGAAGCACTCTTACTGTCATTGCTCACATTCTTCTGCACATCTATGGAGATAGGATCAACAGATTCCGAACTACCCTCATGCCAGGCTAGTGATCTTAATTATTAAGGTTAAATAATGTGTTGAGGACTTTCAAAGTCAAAAGTGTTTATTCAATGTAGGGGCTCATAAGTCCACTTATTGAAGGAGGACAGGACTTTGCTCAGTAATAGTATAAAAAATGACTATAAAAAATAAAAACAAAATAGTTATTATCAAATCACAACAAATCTCCTACATCTTGTCTAATATCGATTTTGCGCTTACTTAAAATGCATCTAGGTAGTTACCTCAGAAATCATATTTAAGTCGATTCAGTAGGTGCAGTATATATAGGTGTTTACTTGTACCTCAGATGTTTTCTAGCTTTGATGTCAAAGAGGTTGGAAGAAAATCATTTTCTTAGAAACTTTTTCTTTAAACGTCTTCGTTTGATGTATTCTGCTTTCTCTTTCTGGCCATAAGACGTGCTGTCCCTGTCGGTCTTGACGGAGCTGCCGCCGCGGAAAGATTGGACCCGGACAGTCAGCTTCAACACGTCGCAGACTGATGTGCAATTCAAGAAACTGCTTATGTACTTAAGCGTCGCTTTCCTAAGGGCTTTTCCACATGATAAATCTGTGAGTTAACCGTGTAGACTAGATCCTTTTAATAAGAATCATTTCAGCTCTACAAAACAAGACACCCAGACGACAAGAGCATGACGCCGCTTCAAAAGTAAATATAGTTCTAAGCCGCTTTATCAAAGTTACAACAAGATTACATATAACTACCTCAACTGGCGAAAAATCTTCCCCTTCTCCGTTAGAGAAGCATATATTCCACCTTCTTTCTGCCACTACACTACACTACACTATCTTTCTTCTTTATCATCTGTACCTATAAGTATATTATGTAATTCTACTTGAGCGCTGCATTTCGACATGAAAATAGTCCAGCAGAAAGCTTTTCCAATTTTCCAGATGGTAGAAGAGAGGCACTGGCTTATAGGTCTGATGTACCTGCTGGATCCTGCACTCTGCCGCCTCAGGGCACGCTGGTCGCCATCGCTCTTCACTGAGCTTAGGAATACAGCTCTGCAGGCGTTGATGTGCTCAATACCTTTCATAGCACCAGATTTACCGAGAAAATGTGGATTGATTCGAAGGTACTTGTCTTTTTCACCTTGGATCACAAATTTAAAGTCGCCGGTTAGACAACACACCTGGATTACACCCTTTGACAGGTTATCCTACATTTTCGCATCTAGTTTTATCCAAACGGGACCACCAACGCTAGGCAACCTATTGCAGTTGAGTTTCTTGCTGGTTCTTCTCGGTGTACTGCGTTTGGAACCAGCAACTCGTTGGAGATGGACTGCTGTTTACACTTAGCCAATCTTCATGGACGAGTTTAGAGTGCCTTGATAATAGACTATTGACTTTGCTAAGTGTAATTTACAACTACCTACAGAAATAAACACATTTTCATTGATTCTAGGATCATGTGGTACGTGGAATGGTACTCGGAGAGCCCTTACGAGCTGGCAACGTTGTACTGGTGCATGCGTGTACTGCAGGTATCCTTGCACCCCAGAAAATCGCCAACGCGAGACGTGGCCATGCGAGAGGTCTTCAACACCCACGGCATCATTATCATTATGCGTAAGTTGTATATTCATTTCATTTTTCAACCCAATTCATGGAATATACTGGATGATTTTTTTTACCGTCTGGAAAAAAAAATTACGGATCTAGAGTCGAAGATAAACTCGAGATTAATTGTTAATTATAGTCATGTTAAATGCAATTTACAAAGTCAAGAAAAACTATGTGTACTGCTGCTACACACTGCTATGTAGCAGCTGGCGGTTGTAGGTAGGCAGATTGCGCATGAATGGAAGCAACGAGCCCGTTTCTTCTTAAAATACCTACTATTTCAAATATTTCAGTGTATAATATTGATTTCAGTGTATTAAATGGGTAATTTATATTAGTTAAATGATATTTGTAAATACGAAAAAGGGAATTTGTTAATTTATTTTTGAAGTAACAATGCCAAATGAATCTATTACACCATATTTTTTTCCAGACTGTAAAAAAACAGGCGGCATAACACAATCCTCAAAATCCTCAGATCTGTGCCACACTCTGCTGGAGCAGAAGCTGCCTCCAATAGAGAAGAGTCAAGTGATTTTAGCCATTAACCTAAGGCTGTTGACGAGTGCCGTGAAGATCAACACAAAACTCACTTGCCAGGTGTACCCTGAGCACCGGTGGCCAGCCTCCATCACCTCGTTTGTCCGCAGGATGCTGGATGTCATCGTGTATGGCTTGGACAAGCACTACATTGTTAGCGATAGGTAATTCGATTTTATTAACTATAGGAATCACCAGACGATAGAAGTTTCCATAAAATCGTCTACAATCGTCTACACACTTCCTGACTGACTGACAGCCCGCACAGGCTACAGCTGTGGGTCTAAATAGAATTAAACAAGTTATATGCTTATGCTGCACGTAAGGTCCTGAAATGCAGGTAGGTGAGTATTAAAAAAAGGTTTTCTAATACATTCCATAGGCCCTCGAACGAAAAAAACTTGATGAAAGTTTGCATGGAAGTATTTCCAAATCCAATCCCCTTAAGAAAGAATCTATGCTTCTCGAAACAAACACAGAGTATATGCATGAGGGTGTTTTGAGTGAGGATAAAGGCCTACCCAGACGTAGGTATACTTAAATCGACATACCTAGGCGATCTCAGCACTAAGTTTTAATATTTACCGACATTTTTTCGAAACTCTATCAATCGGATGAGATTTGATTGACGACGTTTTAATCGATGTTTTTTTAACCGAAAAAGAAGGAGGTTATCAATTCGACTCATGTTTTTTTTATAGTTTGTTACCTCAGAACTTTCGACTGGGTGAACCGATTTTAATTATTCTTTTTTTATGTGAAAGCTGGTGCTTCCCATGTTGACAGTGTGGTCCCATTTCAATTTGGTCCAGGGGGTCGATTTTTGAATCTCACCCAGTGACTAATTCTCACCGATGTGAGTGACTTCCGAAAGTTCGTATTTTTGAAACTCGTCGGTGACTTACATTTGTCATACCTATGATATCGATTTACAAGTGCCCCTACCCACTCGTAATTGAAATCACCATGCGATTGTCTTTGACAGTTGACGTAGTGCCATCTGCCAAAAGTGCCAAAGTATGTTTTTTGGAAGAATTAGCAGCGGGGCTCGATTGTGATATTTTGTGATTGCGACGATTGATTGAAAACAGCGTGTGACTTTCAAAAATACGGCTTTTAGAAAATGGTGACATAAAAGTCATCGGTGATAATTTTAGTCACCGGTGATTTTGATATCACCTGTGAGATTCAAAAATCGCACTCCAGTTCTGACAATGGCGTCCTTGAGAAAACTATATACCTAAGTTGAAGTCGGTTTTTACTCTTTAGAGTTAAAGTTATGTTAAAAATGTTATGTACCTACATTCGTTCGCAGATGGTTGATATCGCTGCTGAACTTTATATGGGAGGCTATAATATGGAGGACAGATTACAGGCAAAATTTCGTAGCCAACAACGGAATCTACACTTTGCTAGACATTATAGTTGTAAGTTTATGAAACACCATTCTTTGATTTGAAAATACTAAAAAAGGTTTTTTGTAAATGTACTTACTTTTTAAAAAGTTTATACCTACTCGTAAATAAGTAGGCAGAATAGGGTTGGTTGTAAAAAATATCCGTTATAAAAATAAAATAAATAAACTACCTACCACGTTTTCTCGATGGGGTGGGTAGAGGGATTCTATTATTAAAATTAACTACAAGATTCACGAGTAGGTATATTCTTTGGACCTCTAAACGTGACCAGACCTCAGAATCAATTCTGGCACCTGCCGAGCAGTGGCGGATTTACCAGCAGGCTGAGTAGGCTTAAGCCTAGGTAGGGTGGCAGATTTTGGGGGCGGCAAATTTCGGGAATTTCTTCTTTGCTACGTCGTACAAATCTAAAACATTTCTGTACCTATGACGGTTTTCTTATGTCTGAGACCCCGAGCCTCACGAATAAGAAGCGGGCTCTATAACCGCAGGGATCTTATTATTTAGGTACCTATGTGTGTGCTCTTCGTTATTTGGGTTGAAAGACTCAAAACGTTAATCTCTAATGGTACCTACTTAAAGATTAAAACGGGACCCTATTACTAACACTCCGCTGTCCGTCCGTCTGTCACAAATTTTCACAAATGATGTATTTCTGTTGCCATAATAACAACAAATACTAAAAAACAAAATATAATAAATACACACACCGGCACAATTAGCGGAACAGAAAAAAAAGGGAGTATTTACGCATTTTTGCGTGTTACTGGCCGGCTAAACAAGCTTTTTTTAAATTTGGGTTTTAATTTAAAAATGGAATACTAAGCGACTGCCCTTTTTTTCATTCTTTTGTTTTAATTTTCATTGATTCATTTTTTCCACCGCTTGTCCGTTTTTAGAAGGTTCGTGAATTCCATTTGAAAAGCTTTGAATTGCAGTTTTTGAGGCTTTTGAGTTTTTTCGCATATTGATAATTTACGAGCATCTAATTATGCCTGATTTAACGCCATCAGAAATCATTAGGGCAGATCAAATGAGGAGAAATGGTCAAACCTACAGATCGATTGCCAGAAGCCTTCGTCGATCGTTATCAACGATTTATCGTAGCATCCAACGATACAGATTGATGAATGCTCTAGTGAGAAGGAGAGGACAAGGCCGGAAAAGGTGTACTTCAAGGAGGGATGACCGTTTTCTCCAACTTCAAGTCCGACGGAACACGAGACTAACGGCGGTGCAGGCTCGAAATTTACTGGAAGAGGTACGAGCAGTAAGGATGAGTGAGCGGACAGTTCGTAGAAGATTCGAAGAAGTGGGTATAGGCTCGTATGTGCCCGCCAAAGCCCCAAAACTTGAGAGACATCATCGCACAAACCGTCTACACTTTGGTCGTGAACATCGTGATTGGGACTTCGACGACTGGGGACAGGTTCTTTTTACTGATGAATGCAGAGTTATGTTAAATCAAATTGATGGAAGGCAGCGAGTATGGAGACGCAAAGGAGAACGGTATATCCAGTCTAATTTTGAAAATACAGTTGCATATGGCGGCGGTTCAATTATGGTCTGGGGAGGAATATGTTTAGGAGCTCGTACGGAGTTAGTAGTGGTCGATGGCGGGAATCTGAATGCTGATCGGTATATCAGGGAGATTTTAGAAGAACATGTTGTGCCATTTGCCCCCTTTATTGGTAACAACTTCATTCTAATGCAGGATAATGCTCGGGCTCACAGTGCTCGCACAGTACAGACATACCTAAACCATGTTGGTATAACGGTGATGGAGTGGCCAGCACGGTCCCCCGATATGAACCCTATAGAACACGTCTGGGACTTGCTAAAGAGGAGTGTAAAGTCAAGAATGCCCCCTCCCAATAATCTCAACGAGTTGCGAAACGCATTACTTGAAGAATGGCAGAGGTTGCCCCAAGAAACCATTGATAACATCATCCGCAGCATGCCCAGACGGATGGAAACCCTCATCAGAGCACGAGGAGGAAACACTCGATATTGAACAGTCATTGAAATTGTTGTTAAACTTTGGAAAATCTTGAATTTTCTGCTGTTTCTCTATAATTAAAAATCGAAGAAAAATGCATTTTGTTTAATTTAATTTTTATTTTTATAAAATTTTAAGTATGGTGTTACAAATGAATGTCAAAACATGTTAATTTAATTGTTGTTTCATTTTAAATAATATATTGTTTAAAAATTACATTCATTGTTCTAAATTCCCTCTTTTTTCTCCTTTTTTTTTCTGTTCCGCTAATTGTGCCGGTGTGTGTATTTAGGGGGCTCCCATACAACAAACGTGATGTTTTGCTGTTTTTGTAGATCTCTCTCGCGCTTCATCAATCAATCGGTTGAGATAAATGGTTCTTGTCGGTTTCGGGTGCTCTTTATCTGGCTTTTCTTCAATAAGTACATCTCCGATCTGTTCATGCTTTTAAATTCCAAATCTCCAAATATGTAGATGGCGAGGTACCCTGTGCAGTGCTTGGCGATGTCGATAATTTGCGACGCAGCTCGAGCTGGCGACGGCGTCTGCCAGCTTATCACCTGGCGAGCGAACATCTCCGCAAACACTGCTGTACGTATTCATCATCATCGACCCATATAACGACATATAACAGGTCCCTGCACGTGCTCGGAGGGATTAGGCGCACAAACATTCGCAAAATGGCACACTAGCAAAACGTCACAGTAGCAAAATACCTACTACCCTTACCAAATACCACATTAGCAAAATGTCACACTAACAAAGTGCCATAATATATATAATCTTACGCCTTTTTTATCCCCGAGGGGGTAGGCAGAGGTATTCCATTACTGGATATACCCACATTTCACGAGATATATTGGACCCCTAAACGTGATAGGTGGTGAGCCCATCGCCGGACCGGGTCTGTTTACACATGTCTCAGAATTAATTCTGATTAATTAGTGCCATAATATCAAAATAACAATATTCCAAATATTAAGGTATGTAGCTTCATCATAACCTTAGTAGCACCATATTTAGCTTATATCTTTAACAATTGACAAAGGATTATTTCCTGACCTAATGAAACATAGTAAAGTTATTCCTCTTTTTAAATCGGGCGAGAAAAAAGACCCCTCAAAATATAGACCTGTTTCTGTTTTACCAGTACTTAGCAAAGTTTTTGAAAGGTTATTGCTTGATCAAATGATTTCACACTTCAATTAATCTAAATAACTTATTTCATAACGAACAATTTGGCTTCACCAAAGGTCGTTCAACCACGGATGCTGGAGTAGCATTACTCAAGAATATTTTTAATGCCTAGGAGAAATCTCAAAACGCAATTGGAGTTTTTTGCGATCTATCAAAAGCATTTGACTGCGTAGATCATGAGACCTTGCTATGTAAATTAAATCATTATGGAGTCAACGGTAAAGCGTTTGATATTTTACAGTCCTATCTCGAAAATAGGATACAAAAAGTAAAAATAAATGATTGTAAATCACAGGGCGCACCCGTAAAAATTGGGGTGCCTCAAGGTTCGATTCTTGGTTCTTTTCTTTTCCTTGTATATATAAATGATCTTCCATTCATGGTAGACAGTTTGTCAAAGATAGTGTTGTTTGCTGATGATACATCTCTGATTTTCAAAGTAGATAGACAAGCTCAGAAGCTCGACGAGGTAAATGACACTCTTCAACAAATTCTCACATGGTTCACTGCAAACAATCTAGTGCTCAACGCTAAGAAGACCAAATGTATAAAGTTTGTACTCCCTAATGTTAGACGAGTAGAGAATGAGATAATTTTAAACAATGACAAATTAGATTTCGCTGATAATACAGTTTTTTTGGGGATAACGATAGACTCCAAACTTCAATGGAATTCTCATATTTCTGCATTATCTAACAGACTGAGCTCAGCTGCTTATGCCGTCAGAAAAATCAGATGGCTTACTGATGTAGACACAGCAAGACTCGTTTATTTTAGCTACTTTCACAGTATAATGTCCTATGGTATCTTGCTGTGGGGCAGAGCTGCTGATGCAGAATCTATTTTAATTTTACAAAAAAGGGCTATACGCGCCATTTACAAGTTAAGATGTCCTGATTCCCTAAGAGAACTGTTCAAAGAAATTAATATTTTAACAATGCCAGTACATTTATGAAAACATTATGTATGTACGGAAAAACATATTACTGTATACTAAAAACTGTGACAGGCATAATTGTAATCTTAGGAATAAAAATAAACTAGAGCAACCTCAGTCACGATTAAGCAAAATTAATAATTCCTTTGTGGGGCTTTGCATACGCTTTTATAATAAAATACCAGAAGATATTTTGAAATTGCCTGAAACTGTGTTCAAAACTTATGTGAAACATGTACTTTGTAAAATGGCATATTACAAACTAGACGACTATATAAATGACAATGATGCTTGGAACAGATTTCCTCCAGTCCAGCGCAATACGATAGCGAAAAACAAACGAAATTATGTAACCCAATTTAGTATTAAGTAACAATTGATTAAAAGAATATTGTGTTGAGGAGTTTCTTGCCCCGCTTCTTCTCCTCAACCATACATGTTGAAGCGGTGGAGTTGAAATGACGTTCAATAAGTGGACTTGTAAGTTCCTATTTTGAATAAAAGATTTTGACTTTGACTTTGACTTTAAAAAACCTTCGGGAATGGCATTTTGCTAAAGTGACGTTTTGCTAATGTGACATTTTGCGATGTGGGTGACAATTTGAGAATATGACGTTTTGCAAAATTCCAATGTGTCATTTTGCGAATGTGGCATTGTGCGACCAATCCGCCCTGAGCCTCGTGATCCTAGAAGACCTTTACATTTATGCATATTTTATATTCCATTCATGCGCAATCTACCTACAACCGCTAGCTGCTAATAGTAGTGTGTGTAGTTTTCTAGATTTTGTAAATTGCATTTAATATGACTGTATTTAAGAATTAATCTCGTGTATAACTATAACTTCGGCTTTAGATACCTTATACGTCATATTTTTTTCCAGACTGTATAAAAATCATCCAGTATAGATATAAGAGCAGTGACAGCCTTACGTTTAAAGAGCCAGCTTCACATGATGATAATCGTGAGGTTCGGATTCAAATCCTGGCATGTACTTACCAATGAGGTTTTCAAAACTTACGTACATATTCATCACTAGCTCGACGGTGAAGGAACATCGTGAGGAAACCCGCGGTTGAAGTTGAACATTTGTATTCATACAAACTCATTAGAAAACTTCGGTAGCGCGGTTTAGAACTTGTCCGTCAATTCACAGGCCAATTGGCGCTTTCTGTGTACTTAGTGTCGCAGATTTCGCTACATGTTCACGCCTTTAGAGTTCAGACTTCAGAGGTATTAAATTCGAGGCTGCTGTAAAATGTGAGCTAGGAAAAATATCTACTCTTTTGGAAAACAACTTGAGATGCGTCTGATTTTTTACTATAGTACCTATTTAATAGGTGATGCATGTTGTAAATTTTCTTCCTGTTACGGTTTACCTACGGTCTGTGGATCTTGGCCGTGTCCTGAGATAACAAAGTTGCTAGTGTCATATGACTAAAACGCTCTAAAATGTCGTGATGGTTTCCAGAATCCAGGTCTAGTGAAGCAAGGCGCGACGATTGCTTCGCTACTAGCAGCGGTATTCGAGAGGGACTGCCAGGCCACTAACGTCAATTTGGACGAGAACGACGTTATACAGGGCAAGTTTCAGACTCCTCGAATTCATATACCCCTAGTACCTATTCCTACTAATAATAATGAGAAAGTAGTCTGTCTGTATTTTTTTACTTTTTTACGGCTTAACCGCTGAACCGATCTTGGAGAAATTTGACAGGAAAACTCATTTTGAAGAAGAGAGGGTTTTCTCGTCCAGAAAGCGGACTTAGTCGCGGGCAGAAGCATAAGTCTCGTTCCAGTGGGAAAATTGTAAAGCTTTTCATTGGTGAATTTTTATAATCGGTCCAGTAGTTGCGGAGCCTATTCATAACACACAAATTCACAGAAAAAAGTTTTCTCATTATAATAGGGTAGATTACAATTAAATTTAATACTCTACCCACTCCAGAACTAGATTGTCCAGTGATGAACAAGGTGCTCAATCAGTTTTTGGGAGATACCAGGTTCCTTGAAGGAAAGCACCTGCGATCCACTTACTGCTTGGCTGCGGCCAGCATCGCTGGCTCCAGGAAGTCCAAGGTGATTGAGGTCATTATTCTGATGATGCTAAGGTTTTAGGTGGATTCGTAAAATAGAAAAAAACAACTCACGCCTTTCATCTAGGGGGGTAAAAGGCGGGGTAAAGAAGGGGGTAATTATTCTGATGATGCTAAGGTTCTATGTTGATTCGTAAAATAGAAAAAACAACTCACGCCTTTCATCTAGGGGGGTAAAAGGCGGGGTAAAGAAGGTGGTAATTATTCTGATGATGCTAAGGTTCTATGTTGATTCGTAAAATAGAAAAAACAACTCACGCCTTTCATCTAGGGGGGTAAAAGGCGGGGTAAAGAAGGTGGTAATTATTCTGATGATGCTAAGGTTCTATGTTGATTCGTAAAATAGAAAAAACAACTCACGCCTTTCATCTAGGGGGGTAAAAGGCGGGGTAAAGAAGGTGGTCATTATTCTGATGATGCTAAGGTTCTATGTTGATTCGTAAAATAGAAAAAACAACACACGCCTTTCATCTAGGAGGGTAAAAGGCGGGGTAAAGAAGGTGGTCATTATTCTGATGATGCTAAGGTTCTATGTTGATTCGTAAAATAGAAAAAACAACTCACGCCTTTCATCTAGGAGGGTAAAAGGCGGGGTAAAGAAGGTGGTAATTATTCTGATGATGCTAAGGTTTTATGTTGATTCGGAAAATAGAAAAAAAAACTCACGCATTTTATCTCCGGGGGTGGTAAAGGCGGGATAAAGCCACGTTTCACCAGTAGCTATATTCTTTGGACCCCTAAACGGGGTGCTATTACACATGAAGAGTACATGGGCAAAACAAGAAATGTCACAAAAACAAAAAGTTGTGTAATTAATATTGTAATTTTTCAAAGGTTATTTTTAAGTGTCACTTAAAATTATTAACTAGTGCGAGGAACTTTAGTTTACCTTATAAAGTCTTATTTTCAGGAACATAAAATATTGAAATGTCTTTTTTAATTTTTTATAAATTTTGATAGCTTGGACATTCCTTCTTATGTTCCGTTACACTATGGACCTTCCCTGTTTTGTTCCAGTATACAGTTTTGAGACTTAAGTAAAACATCTGACTATACTTGTTTTTACGCTTTTTGTGTAATGCCAAATACAAATACGAGGGAAAATGATAATATTGCCATCAAAACTTAACTTTTTGAATTTTAGTGACATTCCTGGTTCTGCACCTGTACCCTTCACATGTCTCAGAATCAATTCTGGGACCTGCGGGTTTCTTCACGGTGTTTTCCTTCACCGTCGAGCTAATGACAAATGAATGTAAATACGTTTTTTCTACAGATGTTAATATGATAAAATAAAGAAGAAAAACAGCTTTTTTAAACTCGTTAGTACATACTAGGGTTCGAGCCCGAGCCTCACGAATGAGAAGCGGGCTCTTTTACCACTGGGCTATCACTGCTAAGGAAAACATCGTGAGGTGAGAAAACACGCAAGACCTACTCTACTATACTCTATACTACTATACTCATATTGATTCTGAGGCATGATGTAAACATCCTGGTCCGGCTGTGGCATCACCACCGAGCACTTTTAGGGAAGTAAAAAACCACGAGAGAAAAGCGGCTATTAATGGAGCACTTATTATTTTTCACATTTCATCCGTGTGACGCTATGGTGTGACGTCACATTAATCGAGACGTCAATTTGTATAAACTAATTAAATATCGTCCAGAACATGGTTGCAGGCCTTCGCGTTGCTACAACTGCTCTCCGAAGACCTGAAGTATAAGGTGTCCATCGCCGACGAAGCGTACAACTTGTACAAAAACATTAAACTAAAGCCAAGAGAAGAGGTAAGAGTTTTTATCAGTGGGTCTAAAATGGCCACTTTGAGCAATTCCTCTGAGCAATTCCTCCTTTTATGAATTACCAGTAAATCCAATCCATCCAATCCAAGCAATTCCTTTAAATTTCGTAAAATAGTCCCTCATTTTTGTGATTTACTGACAATTCAATTCATTAGCATATTCGTATTTGGTGAAAATTTCGAATATGAATCGAAATAGGATCCTATTATGATTCACCCGAAACGGCCTTTTTAGACCCCCAGAAATATATCTATTTATATATTCCTTCCAAAAGCAAATAACGTTGTGAGTGCAATTAAGCAAATTAAATAATAGTAAGTATAATATTATTGCATTTTTGTTTGTATGTATTTGCATATTTTTTATCGAAAACTGTTAGTGGATACTTTTTAGTAGCATGCCGTTGCAACTTTAGGTGCTAAAAATTAGTTTAAACTTTGTCGTTCTATAAGTTTTTATTTTATAAGCTGTTTGTTTCCTGAATAAAGAAAACAAAAAGGAAAATAAAATTCATCGACTGTCAACGTTTACATTGTGATCACACACACAGGTGTCCTGTGCCGTTCTGTGCATTTTCTTTAAAACACAATTGCTCTTAGCTATTGAAGCTAAGTATAATACAATTTTATTTAAACACTTAAAAACAGACTTCAAGAAAAGAACTAAAAAGACTAGGTACTTACAATAATTAAATTGTTAACGTAATTTACCTTAAATATCCCTATTGTTGTTGACATGAATTTACGATCATAGCATTTCTTAGAATTGGAGTTTAATATAACACATAAAAAATATCTTATCTACAGACGTATATAGAACTTCCTCTTTTTCTGAAGTCGGTAAAAACTGACGTAGGTGCGTTAGAGCTTTCATAGTTACTCGTAGCAGGCAAAATGTGATACCTGTAGAGTCCCCATTCATTTATAGCAAACTAGCAGCACCCCGCGGTTTCACCCGCGTAGTTCCCGTTCCCGTGGGAATCAAAGTCAAAGTCAAAGTCAAAATGTTTTATTCAAAATAGGAACTTACAAGTCCACTTATTGAACGTCATTTCAACTCCACCGCTTCAGCATGTATGGTTGAGGACAAGAAGCGGGGCAAGAAACTCCTCAACACAATATTCTTTTAATCAATTGTTACATATTACTAGATTGGGTTACATAATTTCGTTTGTTTTTCGCTATCGTATTGCGCTGGACTGGAGGAAATCTGTTCCAAGCATCATTGTCATTTATATAGTCGTCTAGTTTGTAATATGCCATTTTATAATATAATACGGGGATACAATTTAGCCTATGGGTTATTCTGATGTATAAGCTATATAACTGTAAAGTTTCATCAAAATCCGTTCAGTAGTTTTTGCGTGAAAGAGGAAATAACATCCATCCATACATCCATCCATACAAACTTTCGCATTTATAATATTAGTAGGATGTAAATTTATAATAACGATTTGACGGGCCTGTTAGCTCAGTTGGTAGTGACCCTGCCTTCTGAGTCGGAGGTCGCGGGTTCGATCCCCGCTCGGGGCCAACATTTGTGTGCACGAACATTTAGTATTTATTTAAGTATGTCTATCAGTTGTTTAGTACCCATAGTACAGGCTCTGCCTAGTTTGGGACTGAATTGTGTCCCACAATTTATTATTATTATTATACGAGCAGCGTCCGAGCGCACTCGTGCCGTGAAAACGCGTTTACGTGTACCTTAGGTATTTATCTATGCATTTTGAATGTTAGCTATTACTTTCTTTATCAGTACAATAATTTTAATCAAACTTCCAACACAGGCGATGTTAGTGTTCTGCTCCCACTACCTGACTATCAAGTTGAACGAAGCGTGGCTCGAGGCAGACGCACAGTTGCCCAAACTAGTCCCCCAGGACCAAACCATCCTCGAGGAATTCCTGCAAATCTGTAGGTGAGAAGAACTATCGTATTTTATATGGGCTGCTGTTTACATCTAGCCAATCTTCATGGACGAGTTTAGAGTGCTTTGTTATTATAAAATATTGACTTTTCTAAGTGTATATTCAATATCTACTGAAATAAATGCATTTGACTTTGACTTTATACTAGTGGGGACATCCTATTTACTCTCGTCAACATAGCGCTTGCCTACGACATATACGACACCTAAATATTTCAAGTTTCTAGGTGTTAGACTCGTATTTCTATTTTTAACCAGTTTCTATATTTTCCCGTAGGAATGAGATATTTTCCTGCAGTAAAAAGTACCCTAAATGTTGACCTAGCTACTCAGTTATCTCCACTCCAAATTTTATAGGTCTATTGTCTCTGCCTACCCCTTCGGGAAAAAGGCGTGAACTTATGTATTTATTAAAATCCGTCCAGTAGTTTTTGCGTGATGCGTGCACGTACAGACAGGCAAAAACTCCTAAAATTGGTGTTTGGATATCTAAATCGATAACTATCTACACTACCCCAAAAATTATCAAAAATATCATATTTGCAGACACGGTCTCGTTGATTTTATTAGATGTTACATAGATTTAGTGTTTTAACACCGATGACTGCAGCGAGCGTAGATCCAACCACGTTCCAAACAATAAGTTAGAGCCAAACTTTTTGTTTCCAGAGGTTGGGCTAAAGAAGTGCAACGGCAGCAATTGGAAGTCATACGAAGGCATGCTAAAAAGGTATGTACGGAAAACTTTTTTTCATCTCTCCGGGCGGAAAGCGGCAACTTTCGGCCCGCTGCGCTAAACGAGTTTGCGGCTTTTCGCCTCCGTCGAGCAGAAAAAAAGTGTAGGGACACACCTCGGGAAGTAAACAAGAAAGCCTCAGATCACATCTTTGTAGACCTCGTTACTTCCCTAGGTCTTAGCGCAATAGTGGGCTTTTACGGGTTGATGATGGATGATTGATTACATTGAGCCAATCTCCATGGACAAGTCCCTTGTTATTGACTATTTCTTTTTACCTACAAAAATAAATGATTTTGACAACCCATTTCTTTCTATGCGTAATGTCTACACTATGAACTTAGGAGCTCGAAGAAGAGAGTTCCCTCTACGCATTCCTCGGGCGGGTCCGTCTGAACATAGCCCTGGACGCGCTGCGTGAAGTGAAGTGCGCCGCTCGTTCCGCCGACCGCTGCCGGATGACTCACGTGCTCTTGCACGACGCTGTGCACGCGTACCACCGCCGGTCGGTGTTCATGCAGAAGATACTGGCGCCGGTCATCCGTACTTACAAGCCGAAACTCGACGAGCAGGTAGGCATGATGGCTTCAACATGTACAGTCAAGAGCACGTAGAGCTTGACACATTGGACTTTGTAACGTTATTACAATCGCCTTTGATGTCAAACTCGCACTACAAGTGTAAAGCTTCATGTGCTGTTGACTGTACTATCGAAACGCTAAGCCTGATACATTTGGAAGAATTGTTGCTTGAAAGCTCCAGCTTTTATAACCCCACTGATTAGAGTTTAACAATCAGAAGTCCGTAACACCGTTTTTTTTCATTCATCGATCCGAAATGGTCTTAAACATGAAAGAAATACTTTTTTATTTAAGACTTGTCACTATAAGCGACTGCTTTGTCGCCACGGGGTGGGAAAAGATAGCTGCTCGCAAAAATGACCCTTAGGTGGGTCAGGCAGAACTTTTACAGATAGTACTTACATGGGCCCCGGACATTGACAAATTTTGACGACGCTTATCTCGTGCATTTGTCTGGTATTGGGACGAGAAAGAGCGAGACAGACAGTAAAATAAATTTTGTCAAGGCGCTTAAGTTAGTCCCGCTGGGCTATCTATGACTACTTGAGATAGGTCAATTTTAGTAGTTTGGACTCTTGGGCTTTACAGAAAGATCCTCAAGCAAGATATCAGAAAGAGATGCCGATGCCTATATGAGTCACATAAAACTATCCTTTTCTAATTGTTCTTAATCAGATTGAGAATAGTTCTGTAATAAAGACCTGGGAGTCACAAACGTTTACTCATTTATTTTTTTCTTATATTTCAGAACACTACTGGCCAAAACGTGAAGGTACACAGCATCTTGCCGAACAAGGACCTCAAGCCTAGAGAATTTATCACCCCTCATAACGTACCATCTACAGAGTGTCCAAAAAAGACCCGTTCTTTCAGTAGATGAGAAAACATAATCAAAATTGTTCTAACATGTTTATATGGGGAAAAGAAAATTATTAAATTAGTTTTAGTGAGTTATGTCCCACTGAACCACTCAAAATACACCTAGATTTCATCCGAATCGGTGAAGTCGCTTAGACGGAGTAGGATGAAAAACGCGTACAGAAGAATTACATGTATAAAACAAAACGGAAAGAAATAAAAATATCTCGGACATAATTAAGGATTTGATACATATACACTAATATTATAAAGAGGAATGATTTGTATTTTTGTATGTTTGTAACGAATAAACTCAAAAACTACTGGACCGATTTTAAAACTTCTTTCACTGATGGAAAGCTACAATATCCCTGAGTAACATAGGCTGTACTTTATCCTCGTATTCCTACGGGAACGGAAACTACGCGGGTGAAACCGCTCAGAACCGCTAGCAGTTGAATATACTAGCATTTCTTTTTCATCAGTCCAAACTTGAGTCTGGAGGTATGTCTCTAAACTACTTAATATTTTCTAGAATATTGGAGAATTTATTAATAAATAGTGTTTTGATACATAAAAGTTTTATTGATAAACCCTATTATATTATACCAGGCTATCTGGCCAAGCGGGCCACTATAGCTCTATGCTTTATACGAATTATGCAACATTAATTTATGCAAAATTTTCACCAAATATGCTAACTTTACACTTCTTGATTATACATTAACACGAGGGCGGCAGGGTTCGGGCCCAGATAGACCCATTAACAGCCGAATACTCGATCTTTCGACTTAATTAAAAATATGTCGGTCGTACCCAAAGAGATTAAAATATAATAAGGCCTAGACGACAAAGCGAAAATTTGATGCCAAAAGTTATTGTGGAAGAAATCTAGTAAGATTTCGACCGAATGACAGCTCGCGTTCATACTAGCTGACATGACGCTTGAGCTTCAAAGTTTTTGTATAAAAATATTCCCAATGCGGCATTGGGGGCATTGGCAATGTTCTATTATCTTTGAGTATTAAACCAACCGGAGACGCCACTGACAGGTGTTCCCCTCTGCCAAAAAAACGTGTTGGTCAATGAGCATACCGGTTAAATACAACTAGTTTGTTTGAGTTCACGGAGTGCTTGTAGTGGTGAATGTATTTGTGTGCACCTAGTTCAAGCTAGTGTTTAATTGTTTTGTCAAAAAATGCTTTTGTTTTAACATTATTTGTGTTTGTTTCCTCGTCCCCCGCGCAGAAATTGGCAGACTTTTTTGCAAAGAAACTAGTGCGCGTGACGTCTCCTGTTGGTTTAATACTCAAAGTCTATTATATTTTAATCTCTGTGGTGGTACCCTTCAAACCAATCTTTGTCGATTAAAATAAGTATTTAATCAAAATTAATACTTCGTCATGTGAGGCAAGACCCTTAGCTCAGCAGTGGACTTGGGTTTATGTTGTTGTAGCGACAAAACATACAACCGGCTGAGGTCTAAACCGCGCTATCGAAGTTTTCTAATGAGTTATAAATACAGCTGTCCAACATCAACCGTTGCCACCAGGCACGATCTCCTCGCCTTGCGGAAGGTCTTCCCCTTTCACGATGGAGGAGCATTCCACCTACGCTCCTCCATATTTTAAATAAAAATCGTTACTTTTATAAAGTCTTATCTATACTAATATTATAAAGAGGAAAGATTTTTATGTTTGTTACGAATAAACTCAAAAACTATTCTACCGATTTTAAAAATTCTTTCACCAATGGAAAGGTAGAAGATCCCTCAGTAACATAGGCTATATTTTATTCCTGTATTCCCACGGGAACGGGAACTACACGGGTGAAAGCTAGATATTAAAATACGAGATATTTAGAATTATCTATAAAGAAAATTCAGGTGCTTGAATTGCCGTGTAAAATAAAATTCTCTGATTTTAAAAAGATGTTACTTTTCTTTACTTTCATATTTAACCAATCATTATAAACCAATTAACAAAATTTGTGAAAAAATATCGAATGATCCCAATTTTCCCAATTTGTCATAAAAATATCTCATTTTTCGTATGATTATTTAATACAGTTATAGAACAAAACATAATTAAAAAATAAGGGTACATCCCAGTATTACCCCATACCTGTACTTCTATAGAAATGTTGTGTTGCGGCCTCATATTAATGTTTAGTATATCATCAGTACTATATAGTACTAATAGGACAAAATTAAAGATACGAGTATGTCGATTTGAAAGCATGGTGAATATCCCAACAGTTCTATAGAACTACAGGCATGGGGTACTACTGAGATGTACCCAATAATAACTCACTTAAAAAGGCCGAACGAAAGTTCAAGTATTCGTAAACAAAGTTTCCGGTTTAGAATACAATATGTATTCGCCCTCGCATTCTGCGCTCAGTCACATATAATTATAATATAAAACTTCAAAAACTACACTACGCGATAAATATTTACCATATAAGTACATTTCACAACAAATTACTTTCAACACAATATTATAATAATCAACAAGTCTAATATTATACATATATTATTATACCTTTAAAATAAAATTGGCACTATAATTAGTTAGCAATAATAAAAAACACAGTTGTGTATTCGCTGGGAAAAGGAACAAAATTATTATAAAATTAAACTAATATGTAATACAGTCGGTTTTTGTTTGTAGGTCTGTGATGGTTTTACGTCAAAGTTCTTATTCAAATATCTTTTTATCTACATTACAGTAGACATAATAATATAAATTGTGGGACACAATTCACACACGGTTATTCAGTTCCAAACTATGTATGGGTACTAAACAGCTGATAAACATACTTAAAAAGCCAAAAGACATGTTCATGCACACAAATGTTGGCCCCGAGCGGTGATCGAACCAGCACCCTCCGACTCAGAAAGCAGGGACACTACCAACTGAGCCAACAGGCCCGACAATCTCATCACATCAATATAAGGGTCCATTTACCTAAATATAAACATCACCTGTCACTTTTCCTTTCTATTGTGTCCGAGA
Organism: Ethmia dodecea; assembly: GCA_963855545.1. Taxonomy (NCBI): domain Eukaryota; kingdom Metazoa; phylum Arthropoda; class Insecta; order Lepidoptera; family Depressariidae; genus Ethmia; species Ethmia dodecea. Next base: position 30,118,980 of record OY979436.1, on the reverse strand, counting down.
GTGACAGCATCAATATATTCTCCAGATAAAGTTTATCTGACGATTGAAAAATCAGCGCTAAATAAATTACGCAGGCATCTTTGGCGTCGTAGTTTCCGACCACGACACTAAAGAACAACAACTTCATAAGGACCAATATATGGTGTGGCAGTGTAGAAAAAAAATACCAATCACTTATTTTTTCCATAATATAAAAAACATAGATGATAAATGCATCACAGGTCCACAAACAACGGCTTAGGTGGCTACTCGACCACAGAAAACTCGGCCAATGGTCGAGAAGCCACCTTTTGAATGGCTAGACTTTAATCTCTTAAGTGTGTACGCACGTGGAGCTTGACCCATTCCACTTTGTAACGTTCTTATTACAATCACCTTAGAGGACAGACTCGCACAGCAAGTGTAAAGCTTCATGTGCTCTTGACTGTACAGTACAAATATCTTGTCTCATATTTTTGCGAGTTACGGAGAGCTAAGGACTGTTTCTACATTCCGTAACTTACAAGTTGTACATTAAAAGCTTCGAATGTCTTTATAAAACTAATACCTCCCGATTTAATTGATTCAAATCAATAAATTATATAAAAAATACGTACTTATTCGCGTTGATCAGAAGACCACTGCAACTTGCCTAACAGGAAAAGGAAAATTATAAATTAATGTTTTGTACTACAAATATTGATATAAATATCTACCTACAAATATTTCCTAATAATGATGCCTTCAGGCAGTAAAAAACGGCAATGGCACGGCTGACACCACACCATTATAATAGAGGTAAGCGATTTTGAAGAGCCGCATGTGAAAAATCACATGTAATCACTTGACCACGACCATGGCAACAAGTCCTTCAGTCGAAAGCATTGACAGGGCCTTGTATCTTGTAAGACATTGTATAAACACTAGAAATAAGAATGAACTGGCTGCTTATGTTAGTCGATTATCTAAAGTTACCAAATCATATAAGGGTCAATGTATACGCTTTTACAATAAGATTCCTATTGCATTACAAAGCCTCTTGACAAATTTAAAACAATAGTTAAGCAAACATTATACATTGTATAAAAAAGGCTACTATAAAATTACCGACTACTTAGTAGACCAAAATGCATGGGTTTAACCGACTCAGCGCTATGTAAGGCTATTCATTATAATTATTATTGTGAACCATATTTACTAGTAAGACATGAGACTAAAAAGAGCTGCCCTTGAGTTTCTTGCTGGCTCTTCTCGGGGTACTGCATTTGGAACCAGCAACTCGTCGGTGGAGATGGGCTGCTGTTTACATTTAGCCAATCCTCATGGACGAGTTGAGTGCCTTGTTATTAGACTATTGACTTTTTTAAGTGTAATTCTCAATTACCTAAATCATCATCATCAACCCGTAACAGCCCACTGCTGAGCTAAGGGTATTTCCTCACACATGAGGAAGTATGATGGAACCATCGCAAAATGTCAGATTCGCAAAATGACGGATTCGCAAAAAGTCAGATTCGCAAAATGACAGATTCGCAGAATGTCAGAATTCCGACATTTTGCAAATCCGTCATTTTGCGAATCTGACATTTTGCGATGGTTCCAGTGTCATTACCTAAATGCATTTTTAATTTATTTTTTACTATCGCTTTATACGTCTAGTGCAGACGAATCTCACCCGATTCATATGTCAGAGTGTTCGGAGTTGCTGAACATGGAGGCGACCATGCTGTCGAACTCCGGGACGGCGTCTTCGAACATCTTTAGTTGCTGAGAGAGGTCAGACCCGGTTGAGGACATCTCACCAGCGACGTCCGTCCACTCGTCGCTCGCTGACCTAGCCTGGAGGCACTCCTGATAGAAGTTCGCTAGCTCCGTGATTGGACTGCCATTCGCGAACGGAAATTCCTGAAAAAGTATTGTTATTAACTAACTGTATCCAAGCTATTTCAAACTGCGAACTGTGGGAATAAGGGGATAAAATATAGCCTGTTACTCCATGATAATGTACCTAATTCCATTTGTAAAAATATTTTTAGTTATTTACTTCATTCGTTACGAACATACATCTCTCTCTGTTTACATTTTTATTTTTTATTTAAGGCATATGCAATTTAGCCATCAGTATTAAACACGACACGACAACATGACGTATTTTGTGATACCCGCCAAAAAGTCCTGCTTACATTGGCGGTAATGACATATATTCGGAAGCTGAAACCACATAGGAAAATGAAGACGATTGGTGGTGAATATCCAATAGGCCAGCTGGCACTGTCTATAATAATAATAAATTGTGGAACACAATTCACACACGATTAATCAGTCCCCCTAGGCAGAGCCTGTACTATGGGTACTAAACAACTGATGAACATACATAAATAAATATTAAACACCCAGACACGAAGCCGAGACATGTTCATGCACACAAATTTTGGCCCCGAGCGGGGATCGAACCCGCCACCTCCGATTCAGAAGGGTCACCAACTGAGCCAACAAGGTCTTCAAACTTACCATCAGACTGCCATACTTGTCATCCTTGGAGCGAGGCACTTCGATGGCTTTGCTGGAGGAGCGCGGAGCAGAGTAGCTCACCACCCCACTGCCGCTCGGCTTCACGATGGCCATCTTCTCGGTCGCCAAGCGAGCCATCCTCTGAAAGAATAGTCAAAATTAGTCCAATACAGCAGCAACCAAAACAAAATGTAGAGGAATTTCAAAAATCAAGTCTAGCGAGGCTGCAGGCTGTGTCACTTTATTTCTTAAAAATATATATAACTAGTCACCCGCCCCGGCTTCGCACGGGTGCAATGCTAATACTAAAACTTTCCTCTTGAATCTATTAAAAAAACCGCATCAAAATCCGTTGCGTAGTTTAAATAGGAACAGAGAAAGCGACTTTGTTAAAACAAAGTGATGTACCTACTAGCAGCGCCCCTCAGTTTCACCCGCATAGACCTAAAATTTTTACAAACTTTGAATGTCGTATTTATGTATATCTAATCAAAAGCCTAAAAAATTAATTTCAAGCTTCTAGCTTTAAACATAATTTTAGTAGTGTAGATAATTTACTCACACTCTCGACTTTCTCTTTCTCAGCAAGCAGCCACCCCATGGGTGGCTCCGGAGGCAGCTGCTGGCTCAGCGTGTCGTGCAGCTCTCTCATCTTCTCTACATCCACAAATGCTCCCACTGTCAATGGCTTGGATAAATCTATCTCTTTCTTCCCTTTCCTACAACACTTTTTTTATTAATGATGGGTTTACGCTTGACCCCAGACTTGCCCGAAGCCAAAGGGGCCTACGATGGGACGAGCTTGCCCAGAAGTGCCTGTTCACTCGAGCCTTAATGGCTGACGGGTTATATGAACTCAGAAACATAGGTTTTTTTTTGTTTATTTCAACAGGCCGTTAAAGACAACGTAACGTAAGAACAATCGGTTTCACCCGCGTCGTTCCCGTTCCCGTGGGAATACGGGGATAAAATATAGAGAGACATGTGTGTTATAAATATTTTTTTTGCCGTACCTTGGACTTTCCATGGGAAAATGGTCACTCTTGACCATAATATCATCGCAGTTAGACATCGTTTTGCTTTCATATGGCCGCTGCTTGCTGTCTGCGAGTATGGTCATCTTAGTCCGGTAGAGGACCTCGATTATTATTGTACCGATGGGAGTGTGTAGCTCGCTTACTTTTATGTTTTTATAACTGTCACCTGAGGATAGAGTGGAGGAGATTGGGGTAGGCTTTTGCTCGAAGGCACACAGTTTCAGTTTACCATAGATTTAGATTAATCAGTTAAGAACCGCCGGTTCCAATTTAAACCGAGACACAATTAAAAATCTATTGTGTCTGTGATTCATGGTCTGAGAGGTTAAGGTGCAAGCATGTTATTAAATTCTGATATAAGGCTATAAATAAATAATATTTCAATCTGTCACAGCCTTTGTTATAACACAAAGTAATAAGTGGGTAGCCTTGACAACATTGTATAGCTGATAAGAATACCAATTGTAGTTAGGTGCAATATATCACTGATATCTTAATCTATACTTGTAATAAAATTGTAACTGCCCGGTAGTACATAGATTTTTAAGAAAACTTAAAGACCGGCTTTTTGTGATGCAAATTCACACAAAAACTAGTGAATGAAATTGGATGCGGTTTTCGCAGTTGTATTCTTGCAGGTCTAACTTTAAGTCAGCTACATGTTCCATCTTTATATTCCGTCTAGAAGCATATATATATACTCCAGAGTGTTTTTTAAGTGATGTAGGGGACAAATTTTGCAGGCAAAAGCTAGTCATAATTAAATGTATTAATTAATTAATTAAAATTATATTTGTAATGTTTGTCATGTAAATTTCGTGTTTTTTAATGGATTTCCTTATTTTTCTGGTTGTAGTAAAAAGCTGAAAGAGTTAACCACACATATAGATACCCAAACCTACCTAATAATTCTGTGTTTGGTGATCCACCATAAATTTTATGGTAAATTTTGTAAGAATCTCTCGTCTGCGTTCTGGATATCTTATAAGCAGGTGTTATCCTTGAAATGCTCAATGTTGATTTCAGCATGACGCTCATTCGATAGTAAATTGTGGAAACAGATGTCATGGCCATGTCACAGTTCGGAGTCATCCGCACAGTCCACAGTTCAAGGACCATCTCATCTCCGTCAGTGGTTTTCAAAGATATTTCTATACAGAGTATGTTATTGAGTGCGGCTACTACTTCACCGTTGAGGACTTGTTTGGCATCGAAATTGACTTCAGGTTCGTCCGGAATGGACAAGTTGAACTAAAAGTAGGTAATTAATCTCAACATTTATGGGGAATATGCCTGAAATTAAGCTTATAAGAAAAGTGTTTTTACTGGAAGAGTAAATAAAGTTATGATTGAAATTACAGAGGTTATAATAACTCCGCATGACACGCATACAGTCTTACCCATTGCAAATTAGAGGGGGAGGAGGACAGACCATTGTCTGGCGGTTTAGTCGCATTGAATTCTTGTGTAATTTTTTTTCCTTGCCTGCTTTGAACTACAATCTGTGCCACTTTTAACGTTAATATCTTTGTGAATTTGTATAATCGAGACCGGTCTTGTGCTTCCGTCGGCGATGCCATTTCAGCTAATAATACCTAAAGATTTACACAAACACCTAAAACTATTTGCGCAGCGGAGCAACTTTAGGCATGAGGTTTTTAACAGTTTCCATAGTTTTTTTAAACTATAGATTCAAGCAGACAACTAACAATCTATATCCTAATACATTGTTTTTGAAATCATTATGCTCTGGCATGTTTTATTCACAACTTTATTATTTCCAGTCTCATAAAACGAGAAAATCGAGAAAACACACGCAGGAAATGGCTGTCATTTCGTGTCATCTGTCAAAAATTACCATAGACAATTAGACATTTTTAAACTCTTTGAGCCAGAAGGTCTGACAACAGCAGAGCCTTACTTACACCCGTAGTTAATCAATAGACTCGATTCTTCCAAAGTTCTACCAACAAACACGACGCTTAAAATGCGTAAAGCTAAAAGAGAAGAATATTAGTGGTATTTTATTCCTCGTATTTTATTACCGGAACCATATATATATCATTGTAAAGCAAATTTACTGGGCTATTTGATAACATAATGAAATATTTTAAAATGCCACCCTATGTTTGAAAAATTCAGTAATATATGAGGGTTTAGGTCACTGAGAAACGAACGTCACCCTTTTGGTCTAGGGACCCAAAATGATTTAACCTGTGGGCCTATAATTATTTAGTTATGTGGTCAATTAGGCTAATCGAATTTGTATGATTATTTTGTATTACCTGAATTATTAAATTATTATTTTTTTGTTAGTCAAAGTGGTATGTTCGTTTCATGGTCCAAGGTCCAAGGAGTAATAGTATTCTGTGCTCCATGTAAGTGAAGAAATGTCATATTGACATTGGCAGAGTGGCAGACCGACAACATAATAAAAAATAACTGTGTTTTATTTCACTTCCGCATAAATGCTAATGACAGATAAGAGTGAGAAAGAAAGTAGAGCGCTATTTCTTTCACATAGCACATCAATCGCTACTTTCGTCCAAAAAAAATATTTATTTCTTTTAAATATTTCTTTTTACGACTCTGGATTAAAGCTTTTTTGATTTCATGTACAAAAATGTATGTTGGATGGGTTACCAGTATTTTGATAATGTTGCAAGCAGATTTTTGTACTTTAAAGAATTTTACAAAACAAGGGGCATTCTGGGGGGTGTTTTGTAGGACATATTTGTTTAAAATAATATCTTCTTACCGCTCTACTAAATCAGATCTCTATAGTATTTTTCATTTATTATTATACCACCCTCTATAGATTTTCTGGACATCACCTTTAAGTCGGTCTCAAAAACAGGTCTATTCAGCAACATCAAGCTTAGTCAGTTTAGGCCTTGTGTTATAAAATAAAAAATATGTTAAATAATGAACGAAATTAACAAATATGTCAAAAAATATATTTAATTCATGACTTGCTTGAAATTTGAAATAATTGTTTTTCATTTGTTATTAAAACCAATTTGTACATTTGTACATTTGACGGGCCTGTTGGCTCAGTTGGTAGTGACCCTGCCTTCTGAGTCGGAGGTCGTGGGTTTGATCCCCGCTCGGGGCCAACATTTGTGTGCATGAACATGTCTGTTGGCTTCGTGTCTGGGTGTTTAGTATTTATTTAAGTATGTTTATCAGTTGTTTAGTACCCATAGTACAGGCTCTGCCTAGTTTGGGACTGAATAACCGTGTGTAAATTGTGTCCCACAATTTATTTATTATTTATTTATTTTTTCTTCTTTACTATATTTATTTTACTAGGCAACCTTTTTGATGATTTAGGTCTTTGTGTAATGATGCAAGAGTGATGCCCATAGAATTGGTATACTTAGGTATGTAGCATCTCTAGTATATGTCTCTAGCCACGCGCGAATTTATTCTTTTCATGCAATTGTTGACCGTATTTTCAAGTCGTTAAGGCTTATAATTGTAGTCTTCTAATGCGCTACGCCCGCGCTACCAGCGGTCTGCGCTGGGCCTAGGGATCCAAAAATATACTGGTGAAAAGTGGGTATATCCATGTAGGGAATACCTCTGCCACCCTCGGGAATAAAGGCATGAAAATAGCTGAATTAGCGAAAAATCCGTAGTTATGAAGCTGTTATATAGGTAGATATTATTAAATTAATACACAATAACTTTCCATATTTACAATCAACCCATTTATTTTCTACTAGTGTAAGAAAATATAATATATTGTAACATATAAATTACTCAGTAGAAATTAAATTAAATAATTCATATTTTACCTATATTTATAATGTCTATACAACAGAAACATTGAACATGCTATAACCAAATCAGGCAAACAGAATATATGTAAGAAAAATAGAGCGTAGTAAGTACAGTAATATTCCATGGAGGCACTAATGGTACAATAAAAAAAAAAGCGAAGGGTTAAGATCGTCACAGACGGTGTCGAATCGTCATAATTAGTTAGGTATGCATTTCTATCATAATGCAACTCTATATTTAAACGGTATATCTATGTCTTTGAGTATTAAACCAACAGGAGACGTCACGTGCACTAGTTTCTTTGCAAAAAAGTCGGCCAATTTCTGCGCGGGGGACGAGGAAACGCACACAAATAATGTTAACACAAACGCATTTTTTGACAAAACAATTAAAGCTTGAACTAGATGCACACAAATACATTCACCAATCCGAGCACTCCGTGAACTCAAAAAAAGTAGTTGTATATAACAGGTATGATCGTTGACCGACGCATTTTTTTGGCAGAAGGGAACGCCTGTCGGTGGCGTCTCCGGTTGGTTTAATTCTCAAAGATCTGTTTACATAATAAATAATAAATCATATAAACTATACATATTTTTGTAGTTATACATATACAGTTACAAGTCTACTGATACATAATTTTAAATCTATTCTAACCCAAAGTTATTGCTCTCATTACACATTTTTTTTTATATCATAAAAGTATTTATGTAAAAAAAATAACCCCGGACGAAAAAAAAGGGGTGTTATAAGTTTGACGTGTGTAGCATAACTCATGCTGTCTGTTCACTCGTAACTTCCTAAGCCCCTTTTCACACGTACCGGTTGCCGGGTAGCCGGCGGGCGGCGAAGTATAATGCCATGTACAGTCAAGAGCACGCTAAGCTTGACACTTTGGATTTTGACCCGGCCCTGTATTCTATGGCGCGCAGTATAAATCAGAGCTCAGCTTAAACTGGTAGTGTAAAGCTTGACTTGCTCTTGACTGTACGTTCGCTTTCATACGTACCGGCGGGCAACCGGGTAATCGGCCATACATTTCGCCGCCGGGTAGCCGGCGCCGCCGGCCCGGCGGAAACCGGTGCGTGTGAAAAGGGGCTAACTGCTGAACCGATTTTAACTTAGTTTTTTTTTATTGATAGGTGACTTAATAGTGTACTTAGCTATGGTTTAAGAAAATCTGTAAAGCTGTTTGTATTTATGTTTTTTTTTGTGTCGGGGGTTTCAAATTTTTTTTTTACAGACCAGATCACCTCAGGTACAGACTCAGTTAAGCATTAGACTATATTATTATACAATATGTAACAGAATAAGTGCAATTCCTGAAATTACTTTGTTCAGATATATTAATCGATTTCGACAATTTTTAATACTATGTGTTAAATTATTCTAAAAAATTAATTAACATAACTGATTTTACTGCTACCTATATGGAAACAGTACTATTGTTCTTTATTTAAAAAATTTAGTTAGTGAAAACTATAGTACGAATGCATCATATTTTTTATATTAATATACTAATTGCGGCGCTTATTCTGTAACGCGTTGTATTTATTGAAATGTTTATCTCAAAATACTTTTAAAAACGCTTCGATTTTTATTTTTCATTTATAGCAAATCCTTAAATAATAAAAAAAAATGATGCAATTCAGTACTAAAAATTATGACGTTACAAAGTCAGTAGGTACTCAGTACATTTTCCATAGTAAATTTTCGTTTTGACAGACCATCAAAAGTAAATCATTTGACTAGGCTGTCAAATACCATTTTTTATTTATTATGATGAATAACATAAAATAGTAGTCGTTTCCGATCGATATGGATCAATAGTCGTCAAGGTCACTAGCACATAACGCCTTCACATTCGCTTACAATATTATTAAACACCAGATAATTAGTAAGTTCAACAATAATTAAATTGGACTAAGATTATAATTAAAATGTTTTCCTAAAATAGTGCATTAATTTTCAATGGCAATATATCAACTACGCTGTGTATTTTGGCAATGTTAGGTACCTACTTATTTCGGCGTGATTTTGTGGTCGGAGTGGATTATTTTAGGAAATTTAAGTATGAAAAAGCTAGTTTGTTTTTCGCCGTTTACCATGAGAATTTCTAAAATCCCTTTATTATTGTCACTTTTAAAAATCTTCCTATAAAGATAACATGAGTGCCACGACAATTATTTTTCACGGCTTTCATACACATTAGGCTATACTGGTAGCTTCTACGCCATAGGTCATTACCGCAAATGAGACAAAAAATCTCACTTGTTCGACGATCGAACTAATCAATCGAACCAGTGAGAAAAAAAGGTTAGTTAGTGTTTACATCAAAGAGATTAAAATATAATAAGGCATAGAGGGGACAAAGCGAGGAAAATTTGAAGTCAAAAGTTATTCCAAGTGGAATAAGTCTAGTACAATTTCGACCGAATGACAGCTCGCGTTCATACTAACTGACATGACAAGGACACGCTTAGGTTTCAAAGTTTTGTATGAAAATATTCCCAATGCCCCCTCTATGCCCTATTATATTTAAATCTCTTTGGTTTACATACACTTGAATAAGCTTCCAATACATATTCATCATCGCTTTATCAATATTCAATGATATTCGAATAAGAAGTTTCTTTTACTTCTGCGTCTATATTATTCACATGTAAAGTGATTATGATCATTATTGCAAAATGTATGAACATCTGGTAAATCTCCGGCGAATACCGAGACACTGCCAACCAAAAGAGCATCTTGTAGACTTCCTTTATACACCGTCGAGAGGGAAAAACTGTCTTGTGATGTTGAATGAACCAAACCAGAGAACTTGAGAAAACCAAAAGATAGATTTAGGCTATTCTTTCAGCTACACAACTGAAATCACTGTACTAATAGCAGTGATTTTCGTAACTTGTCTACAAGTTTAATTATTAGTTTTGGTCCTGACTTTGGAGTTAGCTCGTATAAGCACTGCGGTTCAGCCAACGGCGTCGATAGGTACTGATTATCAAAGCATTTCCCATCTGATTAGTAACCAATGGCCACGTGTGAAAATTTCCATTGAAATACTGCCGACTGATTGGTGATTTGAATTTTTATTCGATCTCGTTTGACTAGCCACATGTGAGCACCGCAAGATTGTTGAATAAAACGCTGTCCCTTCCATTAACCGATTAAGATATAAACGAAACTTGTAAAAGAAAATTATTTTATATCATTCCTTAATGACAGTTTATGAAAAATCGCATTTCATTATCGAACATAACGCCTGGTTTAGACCACCGCTATTATTCCACGATTCGAAAAAAATAGATTTCATTCACACTCAATACGAGGAACTAGCGGTTCTGCGCAGTTTCACCCGCGTAGTTCCCGTTCCCGTGGGAACACGGAAATAAAATATAGCCAAAGTTACTAAGGAATATTGTAGGTTTCTATTGGTGAAGAATTTTAAATACGGTCCAAAAAAAATATTTTATTTTCTGTAGGTACAAAAAGCACACTCAGAAAGGTCAATAGTCAAATAACAAGGCACTCTCTCGTCCATGATGATTGTCTAAATGTAAACACCAGCTCTTCACCGACGAGTTGCTGCTTCCAAATGCGGTACCCCGAGAAGAACCAGGAAGAAACAAAAGGGCATCTCTTTTTGCGTTACAAATATACAGATTTTTCCTCTTTCTCTCACGCTGACCCACTGCGGGAGGGGGGATGTTGCTATCAGCCTATGCTAATAGTCACTTTGATGGTTAGGTGGTGAAATTGGTCTTACCACCAGATGAACAAATTGGTGTCTAGTGGAGGAAGAAGAGTAACGAAATATATTTATGATGCGAATGTTGAAGGATGCAAGGAAAGAGAACGTTCAAGGATCAAATTAGTGACGTCCTTCAAAAAGCTGGGGTCCGGAGTGCGAAGAATAAAAGAGCCTGCATGAAAAAGCTTATGGATGCAAAGGAAGCGAAAGAAGTATGCAGATCGAAGTGGCGATCCATCGTCTCTGCCTACCCCTGTTGAATAATGGCGTGAGCTTTATATATGAATAATCTCTAATATTCCCGATAGTGTGTCCTACGCTTAGGTCGATCGATATTATTGATCGCCAATTAAATTCGACCTCAACCAGGCATTGAATATTCCCACGCGTTGCCTTGAGGCAAACCGTGCCGCGGTCGGGGCCTTAAGCCATCGGTGCCCTCGCGCATTAAGCACAGTACCATCGCAATTATAACCATAGGCCTAGTTGGGTTGTTAGATATGGTATTTTACTGTATCGAAATTATATTTATTTATTTAACTTCATTTACCAAGAAAATTTACACATGAAAGGCATTATCTACCAGTCAAATAAGGCTAAGTAGAAATAATTTGGCGGAATTTCACAATATACACTGTTATTCGGACCCAAAGTATGCCATAAAAGAGCCCGGGTGAAGGATGACACACTCCGGGCCAAAAGCGTCAACATTCGGCCCGCTGTGCTAAACGTATTTACCGCTTTCCGCCTCCGTCGAGCAGAAAAAAGTATACACACCTCGGAAAGTAAATGAGAAAGCCTCAGATCACATGTCTGTAGACTTTGGCTTCGCTTCGGTCGACAATGTGATTGAGAGGATTAGGCGCAAAATGCCACATTGACGCAAAATGAAATGCCACATTCGCAAAATGCCACATTCTCAAAATGCCACATTCGCAAAATGCCACACTCGCAAAATGCCACATTAGTAAAATGCCACACTAACAAAGTGACATACTTGTTCAACTCCCTTTCTTGCAGTATGTTCGAGAGTGTGGCATTATGCGAACATGGCATTTTGAGAATGTGGCATTTTGCGAATGTGGCGTTTTGAGAATGTGACATTTTGCGAAAATCGAATGATTCATTTTGCGAATGTGGCATTTTGCGCCTAATCCATCTGAGGATGACGTTTCCTATTTTACTTCCCTAGGTATATAATATACTGTGTTTTGGCCGCTATTTACGTAGACGAATTATTTTGCGTGAACGGAAATGGCAGTACACGAATTGGGATTAAGTGCAAGCGCTCGTTGGCTACTATCTTGACAAAGCTGGGACGCGTTTGGTGCGAAGTGTCTCTTATATACATGGTGTTGAACTGGATACTATACAGTTAAGTGAAAATACTGTACAAGAAAATTTATCCACGAAATCACGCGATCAGCTGAGTTTATAACATTGTATGGGAGATGAAAAAGCGTAAGTTCACTTTCAGATAACGACAAGGTAAAATTATTCTAAGGGCTAATTGTTCAATAGTCAGTTAAAAGTAATCTGAAGAATCACCTGTCACTTTTCCTTTCTATTGTGTCAGACAGTGACAGCATCAATATATTCTCTAGATAAGGTTTATCTGACGATTGATCAATCAGCCCTTAGTCAGGTTAAGTTTGCACAAGAGATGGATGCTACTCTTTAACTAATCAAGTCTTTCAAAGAGCTCGGAACTGATACGTCACTATTATGGAGGCGGTAGACCCAGTGTTTTTCTGACGAGCCGCTCGGCGATTTGGTTGAACTGTTCGCGGTCCTCCCTCCACATTTTCGCCGCATCCACGTTCGCTCCGCTCTCGTCGTTTGGTTCTGAATATAAAAGAAATGTTAAAAGTAAAAAAGGGATTTTAAAACAAGTAAGTAACAACTCTTTAGAGTACAAAAATAAAAATATGCCACAAGTGAAACCATGATTAAAAATAAGTACAATTAGGGCTTTATCGCTTTAAGCGATTTCTTCCAGACAACTTTAGGATAGATGTAACTAACTGAGATAAACAGATGAACAAGCTTTTGGGTTTAGAGGGACTTATTTTATGAGGTATTCTCAGCAAGCTCTTTCATTTGATACCCGTATTGTAGGAATCCATTAAAACTAGTCGGCCATCTTTCTTTTGGGTTTTAACGAGGATCTGGGATGGCAAGAGTAGTAATTCCCACCATAAAACAAAATAGGCGCTGAAAAGTCTAAACCCTTACGAAATATATTTCCATTCATCCGAGCAGATAGACCAGCGGTTACAGAGGCCGCCTCTCATGCGTGAGGTCTCGGGTTCGAATTATTGCACATTGTAACACAACAAGAGTATGTACAGACCCTGTCAGGGTGTAGGAATCTAATCTAAGTGTAAATAATTATCTGTCATAAACTCTTCTATTTTATAGTACTTCTTCTTTTTATTTTATTAATTCTATTGGTAGCTTATTCCATGATCTCACCAATTTGTTGCTCAAAATGTGTTAGTATTTGAAATACGATTTACTAGGATTAAAATTAAGATTTTTATGTGGAATATGGTCAGTCTCCTTTGTTTCTTTCAAGTGCTTTTTAGGGTCCCGTACCCATAGGGTAAAACGGGATCCTATTACTAAGACTCCTCTAGTCCGTCCATCTGTCTGTCTGTCTGTCCTCCTGTCACCAGGCTGTATCTCATGAACCGTGATAGCTAGATAGCTGAAATTTTCACGGTTGATGTATTTCTGATGTACAACAACAAATACTAAAAAAACAGAATAAAATAAATATTCCGGGGTGCTCCAATACAACAAACGTGATTTTATTGCCGTTTTATAGATAATGGAGCCCTTCGTGCGTGAGTCCGACTCGAACTTGGCCGGTTTTTTTATCCATTCGTCAATATACAACGCGTCACAGAATAAGCGCAACTCCTCATACACCCTAATTAGTATATTAATATAAAAAAAATATGATGCACTCCTTTGCAGTTTGTCTAACTTTCTTAAATAAAGAGCAATAATAGTACTGTCTCCATAGGTAGCCGTAAATTTAGTTATGCTTATTCATTTTTCGGAAAAATTTAACTCATATAAAAAGTTGCTGAAATCAGTTAAGTAGTCGATACTGAACAAACTAATTTCAGGAATCGCACCTATTCTGTTATATATATATTTTATGACATAAAAGGGGGCAAACGAGCAGACGGGTCACCTGATGGTAAGTGACGTCCGTCGCCCGTGGACACCTGCAACTCAAGAGTCACAACTGGTAGTGGGAGTAGGGGGAGGGGAGGGGAAGGGGGGATTGGGGCCTCCGGTTACCTCACTCACTCAACGGAACGCAATGCATTGCTTTACGCTGGTTTTCTGTGAGGCCGTGGTATCACTCCGGTCGAGCCGGCCCAAGCATGCCGAAGCATAGCTCTCCCACGTCCTAAATATATATATAGAATAGTTAGTGTTCTACGAAATTACTTGTAGTCTCACCTGCTAACATACTAACAACGGATAGTAATATTTTCTCGACACTCTGTACAGGAGACCACCGTTCTGCACTGCACTCGTAGCCCATGGGATCGTCTCCCGGTGCATGGAGAATGGATATGCACACTCTCCCATCAGCGTAAACTGCAAAGTATGGTTTGATGAAGACAGTATATGAAGCAGATGATTAATTTTATTCAACTTAGGATAACAAAAATAACAAAACAGACTTCAACAAATAGCACTAAAAAGACAATTATTTTCAAATTCAACATCTATTACTACGTTTACTAAATCCTATTACGCTAATAGTGAGTTATTTGCTGATGTCCTTTGAGGAGTTCCGTTTTCCACTCAATTTACACACAGTTATTCAGTCCCAAACTGGCCAGAGCCTGTGCTGTGGGTACTAAACAACTAATAACCATACTTTAATAAATATACACCCAGACATGATGCCAACAGACACGTTCATGTACACAAATATTGGCCGCGAGCGGGGTTCGAACCGCACCTCCGACTCAGAAGACAGGGTCACTATCAACAGCCAACTGGCCCAGGCAGGGTCACTACCAACAGACCCGTCAATAATAAACATACACATAAGTTAATAATTTATTTTTAATCAGGCAAGCAGTTTATGCCTGTATCCAAGTATTCTCCACTCAAGCTTTTTCATTACAGGATATGTATTTGTCCAGTTATTAAAAAAACTTACTGTTTGGATGAAACATTTCACAAATAAACTGCATCTTGGGCGGGCTAAGGGGGTAGTCAGGCGGGAAAATCAGTTTCGCCGGAAATATGCCTCCCTCAAAGCACGTGCCTTCCGGACCTCTGGAAACGAGTTTATTGTAACTACTTTACTCTGACCATAATCTTACCCGATTCCTTTATGAATGCTCACAGTACTAGGCAGTATTGAAATAGAAGTGAAACAAGAATTGGATAATAGGGTATTTAACTATCTTGAAATTTTATTTGCCAGTAGTCATTTACTAAAAAGAAAATCAAAAACCTTTAAAACTTAGACTTTATGTATACAGAAATAATACCTCTTTTTAGAACCCTGTAATTCGATTCCTTAGCCTGTAAGACCTACTTTAATATAATTATGTACATACAGGACTGGCAATCAATGAATATGATAATATTTTTTTTATTAATTACTATCGTAATTGATACCAATATTCTTTTTATTGTAACTGGGTTTTTGAGTGTTATCACACCATGTCATAACTGTTATCATAATGTTTTTTTTCTTATTTTTTTTTTTTCATATGATAGTGATAGATTCTTTTATATCATAATGATAGATTCTTTTTGTGTTTATATGTGATTATATTATATTTTGTGTACCTGAATAAATAAATAAAAAATGTGTTTCTATTTTAATTTAACAATTATTCACACACATATTTTAAATTAATTAAAGAATCAAAATACTGTAGAAATTAAGTACTAAAAATGATGACATTACAGATCAGTACACAGCACATTTTCCATAGTACGTTTTTATTTTGTCAGATCATAAAAATACTTTGTGAATGCAGTTAGAAGTTGCAAAAGCAAGTTATACAGTTATAATTACATCAGAATACCAGATTGGTCGAAATGAAAACATGACATCCAAGCCATGGGCATTAAAACTTACGTAATTAAGGCTTCCCATTCAAAGAAATTCTCTTCATTAATTGGTCCGGCTATTATGCCCTCAGGAGGATTTAACGTCAACTCTGAAAAAGACAAAGTTTAAATTCTAAGACGCATTTTAAGTTTATTCTCCTGTATAATACATTCTATATTTTTGGTGATATATTTTTGAACAACTTCGAAATCAAAATGTTTTCATTGAATGTAGGGGCTTGTAAGTCAACTTATTTAAATTTATTACGATTCTCGGCATGTTTTATACTGTAGGAGAAGGGCAAGAAATTATTAAAAGCAAGAACACATTATTTTTTTAAACAATCAATACAATAAAAGCTACAGTAATGTTTTCAGTGCTGTGCTGAAGAACATTTTAATTCATTGTCTCTACCTACCCCATTGGGATATAGGTGTGAGATTGTTGTTGTTGTTATTCACTTTGCATCGGAGCATGAGATTTGAAAGCAAGGGAAGTGACAAGCTGCTTTTTATGTTGGGAAGATTACTGATTTGCCAAGTGCCGAACATCAGTACTACACGAAGATAAAGCTTGATTTATATGTAGTAGATACCAGTATTTTTTTAAACTTACACAGAGCATTTCAAAAGAATTACAGATGACGTGCACAGCGCAAATATTCGACGTTTCACTGCCGTGAAAGTTTATGTAGCGTTTTGTTTGTTACTTACGTTTATATTCCGCCATTAGTCTTCTTAACGCTGACCCAGCCATTACGTAAAATATATACCTACAGGTTTATAAATCAATCGTGTTAGCCTCAACTATGTGCTACTAGATGTTTCAGATTTTCAGTTTTTATCTAAATTCTGTTCACAGACCAATATCTGTCTTTGCCAACCACAGAACACTTTTACTCCTTTGCCAACTGTATTGACCAGTGCTGCCAACTAGTCTTAGCGAAAACGCGCTGTCAGCGCTGTAAAAACGCGCTAGAAAGCGCTAAATGGCATTTTTTTTAAAAGCGCTATATTTCGCGCCAACCACCCGTGGTTTTTCTATTTAATTTTGCTCGTTACAATGAGTAGGTACCTATTTACATAAAAATAAATTTTATGATAGTATGAAATGAAACAAAGATACAAAAAATCAATATTTTTTTATAATTAATGATGATGAATGTCGCAACCTTTTTTTTAATGACATTTATTGTGCTGAATACACTTTCAATATTAGCGTTCAAGTGGGGTAATGAAAAAATTAGTATTAGCGCTAGGCGCTAAAACGCGCTTCGCGGCAAAAAAAGCGCTAGATCTGGTGCGAAAAGCGCTAAGTTGGCAGCACTGGTATTGACGTGACGTGACGTCTGTCCACAGAACACTATTACTGAAGTTTGGTTAGGTTGTTTTTTCACAGATTCTCTTTCACTGTAAAAGAAAATCTGTAAAAGTTTTACAGTAAAATTTTCTGTGTTCCGAGACTACCGAGGTGTGACAGTCGATCAAAACACATCTGTCCCACATCTGCTGAAATGCTTTCGTAGCAATTGTCGCGGATCATCGCGAACCTGTGGTAAGTCGTGTGAACTAATCCTTATTTTGTAGCTAGCAACATTTAGATGACAGAATAGACAGATACATTTGGCGCCATTGGTTAGACGAGAAAATTAAAGAAATGGTGGTTCAAAGGCCGAGGAAGGAAGTTTGTGTAAGTGGACAAAGTGTGTAGAACCTGATCCTGGATCCTGAAAGGCTGATGAATTTGAGCTAAGTATTAGACTAGGTTAAGATAACAGTCATAGTAAAAGTTCTGATCGTAGTAATTACGAATACAGGTAAATGGGATCCCAAGTGCTATGTATAGTATATCATATTCATTGTAGGATACTGAAGCTGAAATCTTGAGTTAACCTGGTTTATGCTTAGTGTTTATATTTCAATCTATCAACAGGCGGTGGAAATAATCTCCAGGCACCAGAGGAAAATAAAATATCGTAGCGAAGCAAATCATAGACTACCAAAGCGGTGACACAGGACTGGACGTTCAGGTAGGACTTGGAAATTATAATTATTACCACCGACATGTTAACGCCAAAACTTAGGTTGATAGAAAATTAATAGTAAGAATCGATATCAATAATAATAAATATATTATTTCTTTATCCCCTTTTGGGCCTATGGCGTCATGGTGGAGGTGCTGGGATATTTCCAAGTCCAATGTGAACGACCATAATTTGTCTCATTTACGCATGGTTTTGTTAATGATAGTTTTCTATTATTTTAGAATCATTTTCCGTTTGTTCATGTTTGTCTTTCATCCTTAGTTCGTAAGTCATCCTTAGTTCGTAAGTCAAAAAAAAAAAAAAAAAAAAAAAAAAGGCAATGGTAAGTGATTTCTTTTTTTTTTTTATCGATTTTAGCAGTTACCAAATCATCGATTCGCAACGATTATTTTTATTCATTTCAAAGTTTTTCGAACGCTACACTATAAAGTGACATGCTTGGAAATCAAGAGTGTTATTATTTATAAGTAAACGATAATATCGGGACTCCTGATGCGAGTCAGTTATAACCCCGTCTCCCTTATTTGGTATCGTGTACGTCTGTTAATTCTGTGTAAACCCTGTTATGTTATAAGGAAGCTATTTTTTAGATAGCTGACAAGCCGGCGGTCATGTTTTGACGCGGATTGTCTTGAGTGGTATCGTTTCCGGTCTGGCAGAGGCGCAGACTAAGAACAGGTTACAGTCCCGCGACCCGACGTGCTGGGTGGGGCCACCTTGGTGGTCTCTCATGTTTTGACGCGGAGGGTTATGGGATCTGTCGACCCGACGTGCTGGGTGTGAATGTTCTCGTTCGCTCATCTTTTGACGCAGATCAATGTGTATCGCCGTGGCGTGACTGAGCGCTGTCATTGTTCGTACAGCGTTTTGTTAGACACGGTGGTAGGTTCAGCTGGCGACCCGACGTGCTGGGTGCTTGCTCAATGACGGTGGCTAAGAACAGACAAGAGTCCAGCAGCCCGATACAGGGTAAGAGTGTAAAATCACTTGCTCAGACTGTTAGGGACGGGGTAGAATATTAATAAATCCAGAGAATAGCATATTATTGAAATGGTCTTTTGAATAAAAATATCGATATGTGATGGTGATACTCCATGAAGCATGTTGTAAAAATATTTTACTACAGTTAGATCGACTAAAATTGTACCGTATGCCGATGGGGCGTGGCGTGCCGACAAATCGACATGTAAGTAAAATAATAATTGTATTCGATGAACATCGATTTTAATCGATTAACTAGTATCTATGGTCATGAAACTACGACTCTTACTTACGCGGGTTGAGAAACGTCAAAGTGAAAATTTCCTTGTACCGGTCGAAGTTTGTCTCAAAGTTTATGTAAAAGTAAATGAAAACGAAAATACTGTGCAATAAGTGGCAAATGGTACTTGTTTTTATAAGTAGATACACATATTTTTTGTTCATATCATCTGGCCAATGCGAAACGCAGCGTTGCTACTTTCATGGTAAGTGCAAAGTGAATTTGTTTCGAACATTATTTCACTGCGTTTGATTTCATTTGAAAATGAAATAAGATTGTCATAAATTGTACACGAGCAATATTTATGGTCTTTCACAGATCTACAAACAAGTTAAGTATGGATCAAATTTGGGGAAACATATTAAAAGTAACTTCCGACAGACTCTTACAGCTTACTGCCTCAGCTAAACAAATAAGCGAAACTATCAATAGGGACTCACTGCAAGAAGCGGTAATAAATGCAGAGGTAGTCGCGTCTAAATTAAAAAGCGTATTACTGAAATTAACCAATGATTTAAACAATTACTTCAAATATGTCAACAATCCATCAGCGGATGATATATCAAATATAACTACACATCAGTTGGAAGCGGAGGAGGTTCTGAGTGAGCTGAAGATTAAAATCGAACATGCCAAGACCAAGGAAACAACATCTACTAAATGTTTAACTGGGAAACTTCCAATACTAAGTTTACCTACATTTGATGGAGACATCTTAAACTGGCATTCCTTTTGGGACCAGTTCAGGTCTCAGATTGATCAGCGAGAATTATCAGATGTAGATAAATTTCTGTATTTATCTGCGGCCTTAAAGGGCGAAGCTAAAAGTTTAGTGGAAGGCTTACAAGCCACAAATGCAAATTATGCCATAGCAGTCACAACCCTTCGGGAGCGTTATGGCAGAGACAACTACATAAAGGATGCTCATTATGCTGCACTCAATAAAATAACACCGGCTAGTGAAGCTATTATAGATTGTCGTAGAGTATTTAACGAACTAGAACGACATCTGCGAGTTTTAAATGCCCTAGGAGAAGATGTCTCTCACAGTTTCTTCAGGACTTTAATCTATGAAAAATTTCCAGAAATTATTGTGTATGAGCTGAAAAGAGTTATAAAAGAGGACTCCATAAATGAAATAAGGACTCAACTTTCAAAGTTGCTTGCAGACAAGGAAGAAGTCTCCAAATCCAAACAAAGTTCCACAGAAACCGAAGGTTGTACAATAGGGACTTTACAAGCTGTAGAAAATATTTCTAAAAGGAATAGCAGACCATTTCGCAATACCTTTAGTGAAGGCCCTAATACTAAGAAATCTCATTGTGACTTCAGAAGGAAACGTACATTCAAGGGAGACAACTTTCAACCGGAGCATGGGAAGAAACCAAGAAAGGAATGCAGATTTTGTCACACTCATTCACATTACAGTGATGAGTGCACTAAATATGCAACGTTGAAAGTACGGAAGCAGAGGCTAGGGAAGAAATGCTATTTATGCCTGAAAGAGGGACACTTTTTAAGAAATTGCAGAATGAGTTTTAGATGTCATCACTGTAAAGGAAGACATAATAGAGCGCTTTGCCCAAACCAGTTGAAGTCTGCTATACCACAGGAGGTGGCTGCAGGTGAGAATACAACTTCATTTCTCAATAATGTTGACCAAAAGACAATAAACTTTAGCTCGGTATCTATTTATTCTTGCTTGCAGACAGCAACTGCAGTAATAAGGAATAAGACTGAACAGGGTACTCCACAGTCATGCCGCATCCTACTAGACTGTGGAAGTCAAAGGAGCTACATAACAACTAAGTTAGCTCAATCAATCAATTTTACACCAGAAAATGAAGACCTGCTTATGGTATATACATTTGGTTCAAATAAACCTAAGGAGATTATTAGTCCTGCGGCGGAAATCTTCTTAGAAACCAAACGTGGCTTACAGAAGAGGATAAGAGTAAATGTAGTCCCACATATCACAAATAGTATCCCGATATTTAACTTTCCGGACAAGATATCTGTAGATATCAAAGCTGACGATGACTCATTGGGAGATATAATTAATGTACTGATCGGAAACGACTATTATTTCTCCTTTATTAGAAGTAGTCGACGCCATATTGGAGAGAATCTACATTTAATTGATACCGACTTTGGTTGGATGTTAACAGGGGGTACAGATGGGAACATTTATGACAATGCTCTTTCTATAGTAACATATTGTCAATGTCACGGACCTAGTTGCCCATACTTTACAGAGCCCGACTTACCTTTGCGAAATGTCGACATGAAATTCTTATGGGCACTTGAGAGCATTGGTATAACGGACTCTCCTAAGACTACTAGGGAAGAAGAAGCGGTGAAATTCTTCAATGATACCATCAAGTATGCAGAAGGACGGTATGAAGTAAAGTGGCCTTGGATACAGTTCCCTCCAGATATACCAACCAATTACAATCTGGCTTATGGAAGATTGAAAAGTCTACTGAGGAGATCTGATAGCGCGACGTTAACAGAATATGATCGGATACTGTCTGAACAACTTGAAGCTAATATCATTGAAGTTTTAGAACCCCAAACAATACCTATTTACCAGGTAAACCCGCCTATTCACTACTTACCGGGTCATATAGTTAAACAAGAAGGAAAAAGGGGGCGTATTGTTTATGATGCTTCAGCTAAAGTAAAGGATTATAAAAGCCTGAATGAATGTATGTATCGAGGACCATCAATGCTAGAAGACTTAACCGCCCTACTACTAAAATTTAGATGTGGAGAAGTAGGAATAACAGCCGACATAGAAAAGGCCTTTCTTCAAGTCGGTCTCCAAGTTGAAGATAGAGATGTCACGAGATTCCTCTGGGTAAAGGATCTGTCTAAAGAACCCACTGAAGATAATATTCTTCATTACAGATTTTGTAGAGTACCGTTTGGAATAATTTCAAGCCCGTTTCTCTTAACAGCCACAATACGACATCATTTATCACACGATGAAACCCTTCTTAAGAACATTGCTGACAGATGTTACGTTGACAATCTCGTGACATGCGCTGAAGACTATAAAAAGGCTACTACGTTATATGAAGAAACCAGAAAAGTCTTCAAAGAACTGGGCATGAATATACGAGAGTGGCTGTCAAATGATAAACATTTTTTGGAAACTATTCCTGAGCCACTAAGAGCACCACAAAAGGACCAAATAAAGGTTCTTGGCCTTATGTGGAACGTGGAAAAGGATAATTTAGAACTGAAAATTAATGATAACTTGTTCGATTGCCATGAGAAGAAGCTTACTAAAAGGGACGTTTTACGCACATTATCAAGGGTCTATGACCCATGTGGTTTCGCTTCACCACTCATCCTACCTGCAAAAATATTCTTTCAACAGCTCTGCGAGACAAAGATTAAATGGGATTCAAACTTGCCAACAGAGCTCATACATAAATGGTCAAAAATATTAGAAAACCTTAAACTGATTAGAGATATTGAAATGCCAAGATATGTAGGACATGTATCATCAAAGTCAAAAGTAAAATATGAACTTCATACATTCACAGATGCTTCTATGAAGGCATATGCTGCAGTGACATATCTACGTATAGTCGGAGAGAGAGAAAATAAGTTAGCATTCCTTATGTCAAAGGCCAGGATAACACCTTTAGAGGATCAAAAAGATTTGAAAATACCTCGTCTGGAACTGTTAGCATATTTAATTGGTAGCAGGCTGATGAAGTATGTCAAAGCAAACATAGACTTACCCATACACAAACAACATTTGTGGACAGATAGTCTGGTCGTGCTCGGCTGGATCAAATCGAATAAACTGCTATCTCCATTTATTACTCGTCGTGTTAACGAAATCAAGGAGAACAAAGACTTCGAATATCGCTATGTAGATACGAATAGAAACCCAGCTGACTTAGCTACTCGGCCTGAGCTGTGGGAAAGTAAAAAGGGATTATGGTTCAATGGGCCTGAATTTCTTTCCAAGGAACCAGTACATTGGCCAAGTAGTACAAAATATGAAGATCGTCAAGCCTTTCTTGTTGCTGGGGAGGGCCTGGACATCATCAATGATCCAGAGATGTCAGTGGAGGATGGTGAGAAGGACATACCTGATGTCCAACACAATATGGATCTTGATGGCCATACAGCTCAAGAGCAGGAACATGCTATCCAGATAGGGACTGATATTATTGAAGATAAAACACATTTATCAGAAATTATAAATCTGCAAAAGGAACATTTCCCAGAAGAAGTGAGTGGAAAGGAAACTCATTTGACACGAAACTTAGGGCTGTATCTAGACGTAGATGGATTACTAAGAAGTCGAGGACGACTTTCAAACACTTGTTGGTCCTATGATATGAAACACCCAATCCTTTTACCGGCCAAATCTAGTTTCACAGATAAGGTTATCCGAGAGACTCACGAAGAAAACTACCATGTGGGAGTTCCACATACCTTGAATATCATCCGTGGAAAATACTGGATACTTCAGGGTAGGACACAAGTACAGAGGGTACTTAAAACCTGCAATCAATGCATTAAACAGGGTGGAGGACCCTACCGACTTCCTCCTACACCAGCCTTACCAGCGGAGCGAGCGAATTACAGTGATCCTTACACCTATACAGGTCTTGATTATTTCGGACCAGTATTGGTTGCAACAAAACTAGGAAAAGAGAAACGGTGGGTATGCTTATTTACCTGCCTTGCTGTGAGAGCTGTTCACATGGAGATAGTAATGGATTTAACAGCTGAAGAATGTCTGCTTGCGTTGAGACGTTTCATAGCCTCCAGAGGAAAGCCAAAGATGATATTATCAGACAATGCACCTCAATTCAAGCTGACATCGGAACTTTTGACGAGCTCGTATTGCGTAAAAAACAACATTAAGTGGAAGTTTATCCCTCAACTGGCTCCATGGCACGGGGGAGTCTATGAACGGCTCGTAGCCCTGGCGAAGCACTGTATGAAGCGCACATTGGAAAAACATTTACTGCACGATAGCCAGCTACTCACAATAATTAAAGAGATTGAGGGAGTCATTAACACAAGACCTCTGACGTACGTTGGCGCAGATTTGGACCGTGTGCTGAGACCAGTAGACTTCTTGAGATTAGGTAGTTGCGTGCTTCTTGAACCAATGGAGATAGACAACATGGGCAAGATCACTGCTAGGAAAGTAGACCTCATTGCAAGCTGGAAAAGAGGTACCATGATTCTAGGGGAGTTTAAGGACATGTTCATAAAGCAATACCTAACAAGTCTGAGGGAAAAGCACAGATATTCCATCAAACAGCATAGATCCACTTCTGATAATTTACCAAAAGTAGGGGATATGGTTCAGATTTACGACGACTCTAAGAAAAGGATAAACTGGAAAGAGGGGAAGATATCAACCTTGATCAAGAGTCAGGATGGGCATTGTAGAGTTGCAAAGGTGAAGGTTGGTGACACGGAGTTTACCAGATCCATTGGACACTTATATCCACTGGAAACAGACTGCAGCGTAGAATCTTCAGGAGCAGAAATTCCAGTAGTCGAACGAATGGATCTTACTGTACCTGCAGATCATCCTAACATAAGATTAGATAAGATACCACCTGAAAATGAGATGCAAGATAATATGGATGTACCAAATGAAGTACATAGTCAAGAACAAGCTGAGGCAGTTCAAGGCACAGAATTGACTTCGAAAGAGTCTGAAGTTACTGATAGGCAAGAGGAAACTGTTCAACAAGAGTTGGAGGATACTCCACAAGAAAGGGAACTGAGTGACTTACCTGTTGAGACGAGACCAGAGCGGATTGCAGCTCAACGAGCCCGAGAGAAGATTGCTGAGTGGACACGCCACTTAGCAGCTCTTCTATAAGCTTCTTTTGTTGTCGGGAGTGTCGCGGATCATCGCGAACCTGTGGTAAGTCGTGTGAACTAATCCTTATTTTGTAGCTAGCAACATTTAGATGACAGAATAGACAGATACATTTGGCGCCATTGGTTAGACGAGAAAATTAAAGAAATGGTGGTTCAAAGGCCGAGGAAGGAAGTTTGTGTAAGTGGACAAAGTGTGTAGAACCTGATCCTGGATCCTGAAAGGCTGATGAATTTGAGCTAAGTATTAGACTAGGTTAAGATAACAGTCATAGTAAAAGTTCTGATCGTAGTAATTACGAATACAGGTAAATGGGATCCCAAGTGCTATGTATAGTATATCATATTCATTGTAGGATACTGAAGCTGAAATCTTGAGTTAACCTGGTTTATGCTTAGTGTTTATATTTCAATCTATCAACAGGCGGTGGAAATAATCTCCAGGCACCAGAGGAAAATAAAATATCGTAGCGAAGCAAATCATAGACTACCAAAGCGGTGACACAGGACTGGACGTTCAGGTAGGACTTGGAAATTATAATTATTACCACCGACATGTTAACGCCAAAACTTAGGTTGATAGAAAATTAATAGTAAGAATCGATATCAATAATAATAAATATATTATTTCTTTATCCCCTTTTGGGCCTATGGCGTCAGCAATTTTGTGAAGGAAAACATCGTGAGGAAACCCGCAGGTTTAGAAATTAGAATTAATTCTGAGATATAGGTGTAAATAGACCCGGTCCGGCGATGGGCTCACCACCTATCACGGTTGAGGGGCCGATATATATCGTTAAAAGTGGGTATATCCAGTAATAGAATACTTCCGCCTACCCCCTCGGGGATAAAAGGCGTGAGATTTTTATTTTTTCATTTAACAATTTTCAAATAAAATATCTCTTTATTGCAGGACAGCAACAAGCACAACGAGCTTTCCTTGAGATGTCTTATAATGTGGATGGGAGCGGAGGCAAAGCACGCAGCACCAAGCTTACTGATGCATATTATCTCTTAGGACTATGATAAAATGAAGGTAAAAAATTTTCAAATTTGAAGCACATATTGTATAGAAAGTTCATTTTTTCACTTTTTGTCTTTAAACCAAACTTAATTCATATTCTTACTTGCATAGTGAAGTAGAATTAGCACAAAATATAGGATTCATTTACATCAGTTTTACAGCCCTTTCGGTTAAATAAATTATAGCTAATAATCAAAATAAAAATGATTTTTATCGTTTATAACACAAATATCATAAGTACCTTTAGATCGTTACAGCTATACATAAATAATAAGAACTTTTTACTTTACTTGACAGTGGCTTCGTAAAGTAACTGTGATTTCATATTAGGGTGATTCTACAAATTCATACTTATAGAATCACTTGAGATAGTCGAGATTACTGTCTTGTAGTATAAAACAAAAATGTTTATTTACACACAAACAACTTTACTTTCAATCATAATACCTATAATAACTAAATAAGATTCATCAATTGATATTCGTGTTTATGCTGATCAGATTGTTTATTTTACGAAATGTCGTTTTTCAGATCCAGAATGCAGCGCAAGTATTCAGCCACCAAGTATCAACAGCATTGGCGGTTTATATGAAAAAATTTCCAAAACTTTTACGTTCTTGAATGTACCTCTTTTTTAGGGTTCCGTGCCCAAAGGGTAAAAATGGGACCCTGTTACTAAGATTTCGCTGTCTGTCCGTCCGTTTATCTGTCACCAAGCTGTATCTCAAGAACCGCGATAGTTAGACAGTTGAAATTTTCGCAAAATATTTCTGTTGCCGCTATAACAACAGATACTATAAACAACAAACGTTTTTTTGCCGTTTTCATAGATAATGGTACGGAACCCTTCGGGCACTTGACCTGTTTTTGAAATGTTGACTATCAGTTTATGTATAGAATAAAAATAAATGTGCCTATTTCAAACGCCTTTTATTTTAAAATCTTAAAAATAATTATAAAAGTAGAAATCCATTACACCGGAAAACAAAAACCGATAAAAATCGAAAAAAATCACATCACTATTTTCGATTGAATACCGATGTTTCGGTTAAATACGAAAGCAGGGCATCCCTAATAAAGATGACAGGGGCCAATACTTATGTAAAATGTGTGAAACAGATACTAGAGTGGAATGTGACCGATCGCTCAAGGGGGACTGAGAAATAAGATAGATTCTATATGTTGTTTTCTCTGCCTCCCCCAACGTCTCTTTAATTGGACAAAAATTTTGTTCCTAATTGGCTGTCTTTTTCTATTACTGGTCTGTGGTCCGAAGCGCCGCAACCTTTTTTTCTTATTTTAAGGCATTGGCAATTTAACCATCAGCACTAAACATGACACGAAATCAAAGATTTTATTTAGCTCTTCTTCAGAGTCTATCTATGCACAAAAATACAGGGTTTTACAAAACTAAACTTGTCAAAATGTCACTTGGAACTTTTACTTCGACAGTAAAACGAAAGTGCTCTTTCTAAAGATCATGGACGTAGTATCGTGAGTATCCCCGAGAGAGTAGGCAGAGGTATTCTATTTCTCGATATACCCACATATTATATTATGACATCTATATATAAATACTAAATAAAGGGACCAAATGCTCTTAGGAAAGCCCTTTGTCCTGTAGAGAGGTACCTTGAATAGTATTTTTTGTCCCATTGTAATAGTGCATCCACAATTTTCTTTAAAACATGGACAATTTGGCATTTTACTTTGAAGTATTGTTCGCTCGACTGCATAACAGAAAGAGCACATTAATGCCGGAGAACCACAAATTTTATCGTACTATATAAACAAGATATTATGGTATTTATTACAGATAGTATAATATTTTGGCTAACATGGAGCCATCTAACAATAAAACGACCACTAGTTTTTCTTTATTCAAATGTCTCATTGATGCGTATTACTTCTAGACGCCTTTTATTTGTAAGGACTAAATGGATTTGAAGGCTATTGAATGCGCAGCTTTATTAAAACCACAAAAAAAAAATATGTTCATGCTCTTCGTACTCCTACCACAGAATAATACCTCCTACTGCCTTTCATTACGGAAAAGTTTTTATAGTACTTCGAGAGTACTAACATAGTAAAAACAAGTCTATAGAACTAAAAAAACACAATAAACAAGTCAAAAAATTTTCATTGTAGTCTGAGTGCATTTACAAAAACCGTAATTTTGCAACCATTCTCTAAATGTTCAACAACACTAGCCCATATCTGCTGATTTGTATAAAATGGCGTCAGCCGAGTTTTTAGAGCAAGCTTTGTCCACAGACGTTGACGAGAACGCAGTAAATGCAATCGTGGGCTCTCTTGAAAATCAGTTGGTTACATCTGTTTCTTCAACATCGTCACAAAATAACTTTGTGAATGTCATTCCGAGTCAGCTTAGTAATATATCATCGAGTGCAAATTCTATTATCAGTGCACAAAAATACAACACGGACCAAATCAGTGGTTTAGTGGAGACTGGAAACTTTCAATCGTCGAATAGTGCCATTAACGTGTCGTACAATAATGTGCCAGCGTCCGTGCAGTCTGCATTGTCCCAGAATCTGACCGGAGTAGTTTCCTCTCTAAGCGAGCCCCACAAATTGATTTATTCCCAGCCTACCCACAGTTTGTCGAATCCAGCGAACCGCGTGGCGTTTCCCGCCCAGTCGCTGCAGAACGGGTGCATCGGCCTCTCGCAGAACCAGATTGTGGTGCCGCAGGCCGCTAATAAGATCATCACGATGCAGCCGCCATTGGTTATAAAGCAGGGCACTACCACCGGCCAAGTGGGCATGCAGTCGGGGATGGTGACGGTCCCGATGACCGTGAACTCGAGCATGCCGGGCTCCATCCCCAACGTGATGACGCTAAACAAGCCGGGCGGGCAGAATGTCGTGGTCACCTCCCAGAACCTCGGGTCGGCACAGCCCACCATAATCCCTAGTGTTCAGATCCTGAACATGAGGCCAGGTGCACCGCAAGTCGGCGCTCAGAAGTCCGTAGCAACGGTCTCCCCAAGGGTAGTCATCGGAGCACCCCAGGTGGTGGGCGCTAGGGCAGCAGCACCAGGTGTAAGTTGACCTCTTCTGCTTGTATTGTACAGACTGCACCCTGCAAACCCATAATCATTCTTGAGGGCTTATACTCAAGTTTATTTTGTTTTGATCATATCACAAACAATTCTGTGTAAAAAGACTTGTGGCTCAAACATATACACATGATACCTGCATTGAGTTGAAAGCAGGTGTTATTGTGCCGCCCCTAATCTTGATAATAAAAAAGTAAAAATCATTATGTTTGGAAAACTGAACACAAAAAGCCATCAAATGGAGTGGGGATATATTGTCTATGTGCTTGATTTTATAAATATAATTACTTAAGTCTGAGCTCTCGACTGCAGTTTACGTATCACCCACTCCCTTGCATTCAGTGTGCATCAAAAATAATTTGCTATGTCCATATAAACCTCTCAATTATTATTAAGAAGCACTGCAAGGTGACACTGTGTAACGAACTAACAAACACAACTTTTGGTGCACACAAATTGTACCATTATGCTTTGTATAAAATGCTTCTGTATGGTCGTGAGACTGTTTTATGTAAGCTTACGACTGCATTGGATGTTCCACATGTATATTATCATTTCAACTGTTCCAAGTCTTCACTACATCACTGTTCCATAGGGCCATTTCATGTTGCATGAGTGGCATATATTAACAGCAAGTGTATCATATTGTGACTTATTTAATTTTTTAACTTTATGTACAAAGAACTTGTCACATGGTGACTTAATGTCTATTGGCATTATGTACCAGTCAACCTTCAAGCAGAGAATGTGACTCCATTTATCTTAGTTTTTCAGTAATTCTGTCATTACAAGTTTGAAATACAAACATGTGCTATGTTGTATATACACTTCTTTCCAACTACTTCCTTCTCCTCTGCTAGAAGTTGTTGTATAGACCTCCAATAAGGGCAATAAGTGAAATTAATATTGTAATGTTGGAAAAAAAATATGATTTGGTCTGACAGAAAATATTGGTATCTTAAAGTTTCTAGTTCTTTGAAAGAAGCCATGATTTACTAAATCTTTCATAAAACAGTGCAATTTTATCAGCTTACTAATACTTTACTGCAAGGCACAGTCTCCACTGGTATCTCAAGGGGCAGCACAATTCTCCATTTGTAGGATGAGCCAATCAAACTGAATGGAAATATTATTGGATCCAGGATATTGAATGAGATTTTAGTTTTTATGCAAGGCCTGACTAAATTGAAAATATAGTTTACACATAATATATCTATATAAACAAAGATTAAATACCTAAAAATAATCACATCAAAACACAAATCATGAATATTCGATTGAGAATACTCACAAATTTTATTTAAAATTAGATATATTAGGACACTGTGAATCTGTAATTAAAAACAAATACTGGGTTTGTCACAGTGCATATAAAAAATGCCCTTTATTCTGCGATTTTGCGATAATTCTGGTAATAAAGTGTGTACAAGTGAGTTATGCTTACTAATTGAGTTTCAACATTGCTTTCCGAGTCTGTCTGAGTAGGTACAATGGGTAGGCCATATTTGATGTCTATTACACCTGTAACATGTATCGACACAGGTGCTGCATAAATCATTGTTAACCCTCTTCCACTAAGTGTATATCTAACAAATGACCTGCTTAAGATCCATTATCTCGGAGAACCATGTGTACTTATCAAGCGAATTGCAGACTGTGAGTAGTTAAATTGAAACGAAGCGTTCATTTTTAGATAACGCTGCAAACTCTGCAGAGTCTTCAGCCGGGGCAGCAGGGTCATTTGTTGTTAAAGACTGAGAACGGTCAGTACCAGCTACTGAGGGTGGGTCCTGCGCCCACGGCCACCTCTATGACGGCGCCGCAGGGTCCTTCCATCCGGCTGTCGACAGTGCCGGCAGTAAGTAGGCACCTCACCCGCGCCTCTCCACTTGGACAAGCTAACCTAACACATTCACGTATTGTGACATCTACTGGCACATTTGCATAACCCGACTGTACAACAAAGGTTATCATGCATGTAAAATCTGGTGGAGGTGCATGCTAAGGTAATTAACAAGGTAAGATTAAATCGGAACTGCAACCTGTATGTTTAATATACTAATTATGTGTATACATTTTATTTATATAGAGAATTTATAGTCGTGGAAAATAATGGTGTTCCCCAGTGTTCGCTTGGAATTGATGTAGAGGGCAGATGTTGAAGCTTTTAAATGTGTGAATTACTTGTGCGACTTAATGTGTCGATGGTGACAATGTGGTTTTGGTCAGCAGCAGCCGGGCGTGGCGACGGTGTCGGCGAGTGCGCCCAGCCCTCTGCCGCCGCCACCGATGCCGCAGGGTCCTGTGGCCACGCCGGTGCCCATCGTGTCGGCCTCGTCAGGCACACCGCCGCCCCAGGGACCAACGGTCACTACACAGGTGAGACATATATAATAATAATAATAATGTTTATATAGTGTTAAATCCGAAAACAATGTAATTTCTGATAATCAATTTAATAACCACATAATGCTCTAGGTAGCAGAGCAGAAGTGTCACACATAGATTTACCAAATACCTGCACTTAATTTAATTTTTATATTATACTAGCGACCCGCCCCGGCTTCGCGCGGGAGCAATGCTAACACTAAAACCTTCCTCTTGAATCACTCTATCTATTAAAAAAAAACGCATCAAAATCCGTTGCGTAGTTTTCAAGATTTAAGCATACATAGGGATATAGGGACAGAGAAAGCGACTTTGTTTTATACTATGTAGTGATATCAAGACTAACAAGTACCTCCAATCGCAACCTATAATTATTATATGTAAGCATATAGTAATAATAATATTTGTGCCTGTTGGCTCAGTTGGTAGTGACCCTGCCTTCTGAGTCGGAGGTCGCGGGTTTGATCCCCGCTCGGGGACATTTGTGTGCATGAACATGTCTGTTGGCTTCGTGTCTGGTCGTTTAATATTTATTTAATTATGTTTATCAGTTGAGTACCGCTAGTACAGACCCTGCCTAGTTTTGAACTAAATACCCGTGTGTGAATTGTGTCCCACGATTTATTATTAATATTAACATGGCACACCTGAAGCGCTTCCACATCCAATCGGTTCATACATGCTAATCGGTTTCGGGTACTCTTTTATCTAGCTAGCATACTAAATTTTATTTTATTTATGATCCAAATAAAAATAACGTCCAACTGAGCCAACAGCCTCGTCATGTTCATTCTGTTGTCTCTATCGGGATAAACGCAAAGTCTTCGCTCCGCTTGTTAGAATACTGTGAATAGAATATAGTCAACTGTACA
The DNA here is from genome assembly GCA_963855545.1 of Ethmia dodecea. Classification (NCBI taxonomy): domain Eukaryota; kingdom Metazoa; phylum Arthropoda; class Insecta; order Lepidoptera; family Depressariidae; genus Ethmia; species Ethmia dodecea. Next base: position 30,086,264 of record OY979436.1, on the reverse strand, counting down.
CCAGTAATGTATTCATGCAAATATTCTACAGAAGCAAGTGTCCAGTCTTGCCAGGACGAAGTCCGTTTCTCGAAATCTTATTTACGTCGTATAAGGACCGGTATATATATTCGGTTCGGTACAAACTAGATGACTATATAAATGACAATGATGGTTGGAACAGATTTTCTCCAGCGCAGCGCAATACGACGGCGAAAAATAACGAAATTATGTAACCCAATTTAGTATTAGGTAACATTTGATTAAAAGAATAATGTGTTGAGGAGTTTCTTGCCCCGCTTCTTCTCCTCAACCAAACATCCTGAAGCGGTGGAGTTGAAATGACGTTCAACAAGTGGACTTGTAAGTCCGTACTTTGAATAAACATTTTGACTTTGACTATATAGTTATGGAGATTTCACGATGCGATTCAGTCAGTCAATGATATTTCTCTCTTGTATAGATTTTGCATACGGCAATGATATTTTCTTAACATAAAGTGCATTCCATACAGAAGCTGTGATATATTTTTTAAACTTATCACAAGAAAATCCGTACCTACCCCGGGCCGGAACGCGATTCGCTTATAAGAGATGTAACTAAAAGATGCAAGCCTGGCTGTTCATGATGGTGTGTTAAGTACAAAGTATGGCAGTAAGAGTTGGGTATGGCGGAAGCATGAGAGATGAGACTGGAATAAACACTGTAGAAATCAAAGATATTAAAGTAAGGATGAGTTATATTCATACTGCTTGCGTTTTAAAATTGATCCCCTACGAGTGTGCTACAACATGTACATACTTACTTCTTAGCGTATTTATAAGATACAACAATGACGGGGAAAGATGATACGGAACGAATAATAAAGAAAAAGAGAGCTATCTGTTAAGAGTTGCGCTTAAAATACGACTTGAAATACAATGCGACTAAATAAAATGTGTTTAATTAACTACATTTGTCGGCCTCATTTTCCGTGCTCTAATAACATATCTACGTCTTTCTATATATAATATCTTTGGTAGAAATGCTTTCCTAAGAAACATCAGTCGAATACAATAGGTTGCATGAATTATTTAAAGCTATTCCGAATACCAAGTTGATGTAGTAGTTGTCGAAATAAGCAGCTATCACAGACGGACAGGATGACACCATAAAGGTATACTATTATTTAAAAAAAAAAGGTCCCTTTTTACTTCCACTATGTTACAGAAATCTGAGAACTGAGAGAATTGATAAAACTGGCAAGCACAGAAAATACGTTATTTTCCAATAAGACATTATACATATAATCCGTGTATATTTTATGGAAAAATCTTAGTTGAAAGTCATATCTATACATATAAATTGTATGGGCATATTTTAAAATCTAGAGAAAAAGATAACATCGTACCCGAAACGGTTATGTCGTCAAAATGATTCACACATTCACAATCACAAACGACGCTCATATTGTCGAAACAGCGCGAACTATTTGTTCCTAAGCGTGAACATGCAAGTTTGAACAAATCTGTTTGTTGCAAGGATTTTTTAAAGTCAAATGATTGGAACTTCACTACATAGTATAAAACAAAGTCGCTTTCTCTGTCCCTATATCCCTATGTATGCTTAAATCTTTAAAACTACGCAACGGATTTTGATGCGGTTTTTTTTAATAGATAGAGTGATTCAAGAGGAAGGTTTTAGTGTTAGCATTGCACCCGTGCGAAGCCGGGGCGGGTCGCTAGTATGTAATATGAAATTCTGATGTTTGGTGCAAGACGCATTTAAATTTGATGATGTTATATTAGACACATTGCTACCTTCCTACGAATGTGATATCGGTAACTTAGAGCTGGGTCAAATAATTTGTTAATTTACGTGACTGACGCACGCAGGTCCTTGTTTTATCTATTTTTAGGATGTAAGTAAGTACTACATGTATGTAGTACTTACGGCGTTGATAATAGGTGTTTTTTATTGATGCACTCACGTATTTCATACGTTTGAATCAACGCCCTCTTCAAACTTCTTCACTAACTAGCTAACTTTGAACTACGGGATAATAAAGGGCTAAATTAGTTTATTCCAGAACGTTTGTTTAGTAAAGTTGTTTCTGAGTTAGTTTCAACGTGTAAACAATCAGATGCACCTAGTGCGCAGGCCAACAGGTGGAACAGCTCCGGCGCGGAAAAATTGAGCCCTTGACGAATAACTTTAATAGCGCCCCTTGAAATAAAAATAAATCACATGGACTACTTAAGGCAAGATATAGGTAAAATCAAAGACGTTTAAAGAAAAAGTTTCTCTCTCCTATAGACTGCTAATGTTCTAAAAACACTATGGAAACCGCTTCAACCAAACATCGGGGAGCGCGGGGCGAAGTATGAGATGACGTACTAAATGTCAATCAATTTACCAATAGTATTTAAAGGACATTTTGCGCTCGGCCAATCAGAAAGCTCACGTATTATTTTACTTTTGAATTTACTCCAATTGTGACGGACTAGTGAAGTAATCATATACCACACAATCGATATCGACAAATGCTGCAACCTGTACTATAATTTCATTTGATTTCAAAAATTTACAAATTTGAATTATAAATATAAATTCTCATTATTTTACTTCCTTCTTTAAAAAAAATCCTTCTTTACTATAATATAAATGCAAAAGTAACTCTGGCTGGCTGTCTGTCTGTAACATTTTTACGGCTAAGCCAATGAACCGATGTCGATGAAAGGTAGGAATATAGGCTGCACCCTGAGGAAGGATATAAGTTTTATTTCATTCTGCAAAGCGGATGAAGTTGTGAGCAAAAGCTAGTATCTCGAGAAGCTTTTTAGACTTTAGGTAAATGTTATTCTATTTTTAAATTGTAAATGAATAGTATGATTCGATCTTTAGAACACAAAATTTTTTTTGAGGTTTGGATCTCTTGGAAATCTGAAAATCATTTCGAAAAAATATTGCAAATTTTATCGACATAAAATTATTCTATCGATATTGTATATTTTTTGTCAAGCACTAAGGAAATGTTTATAAATAAAAATACAGATATTTAAATATATTTTTTGTAGTGTAGTCTGAACAGGAAAATACTAACAGGTGATAGGTAACGCCTGTATTGGATTTCCGCGAATTTAGTTTCCGCACCAAACAACTACGCAAGCGGGCATATTTTTGTCAAAACCGAGAGCTTGTTTCGATCTCATTATTTACTAGTAGTTCCCTTTCCCGTGTAGTACTGGAATAAAACATAGCGTATATTACTCAGTGATAATGTAGCTTTCCATTGGCGAAATATTTTTTTATATCGTTGTTGAGTTTATTCGTAACAAACATACAAATCTTTCCTCTTTATAATTTTAGTGTAGATTGCAAATTCATGAGAAAACATCTTGAAATAAATATGTTTATTGATAAAATTGATACTTTGCAGAAATTTACTTTCCTTTATTCTAAGATAACAACTGTACTTTACAAACTGCATGTCAGTTATTCCACAGAACTTACTCCCTAACAAGTTAATTAATTGAATTCATGCGCCTGTCCCGTGAGCTCGTATAGCGCCCTCCCAAATATGAGCGCCCTAGCTCGTCGCCTAGTTCGCCTGTACGAGGCCCTGTTTTGTTATATTATAGTCGATTGTTATTCTACTGAACCTTGCATCGCGCATGCCCCAGGGCCCGTGCTTCGTTACTAGCGGGACCCGCTGAAATTATCTGATGCCTGTAAACGTAAACAATATTTTCAATAACTTAATGTGTGCACACTGCCATCGAACTCGCTTCTAGTGTACAGTAACAGTGAGAAATGAAAAACGTTAAGGAAAAAGAAGATCAACACCCAAACCTGTTTGCGTATAGTTACATCTCGACCTATGTACGTCAACAACGCCATTTACCATTCGAGAACGGATATTTTTAGGATAACAAGATGATATAACGCGGCATTTTCGTTGTGTTATAAACTGCTGAACATAAAATTGTGTACTTGGGATTTTTATCTACTAAGTTGACCAAGTTAGATGTTTTGAAGCTGTAAACTGTAATGCATATGTACCTCTATAGCGGGAACGGCGAGAAATCTTATTTTACTAATATTTTTTAATGAATATTATTATTTTATAATACTGGCCGCTCGCTTCTGGTCCAACTCCTCACAAAAAAAACGATATTGAGAAAAACCGCACCTATACGTTTGGTTAGCCTTGTGATTGTAACATTGAACAATACGAACGACCAATTTGTGCATATGGATGCGGAAAACTTTGTAATGATAACATTGATTTTGTTTTCGGAGGGTGGAAGTTGAATCCCTGCTGTCGAGGATTATAAACTTTAAGCCATATTCCTCGGAATAAACTCATCTCAGCACGATTTTTTTAAATTGTGTGGTACACTGTCCGCCTCTTGCATTTGGGTAGAGCTGCTTATGCAGATTCTATTTGTATTTTGTACTAGCGGGTGCCCAGCGGTGTTGCCCGCGCAAAACTAGTTTATTCCCGTTCCCGTGGGAATTTACAATAATAATAATAAATTTATTACATAAATTTAGTCTAATTACAATGGTTAACAGAAGAGTAACGTTTTAAGGCGAGTGCTTGATATGAATGTGGAAGGTTATAGAAAGAGGGGTAGACCAAGAAAAAGATGGATGGATTGTGTGAAGGATGATATGTGCAAGATGGAAGTGAATGTAGATATGACGAATGATAGATCGAAATAGAAGGAAAAAACACACTGCGCCGACCCCAAGTAATGGGATAAGGGCAAGTACATGATGATGATGACAATGGTTAACAGAATAAAACTTATTGCTAATTAAATTTTAGAGATACCTAAACTAAGTATACGTGGGAGAGCCATGCTTCGGCACGCTTGGGCAGGCTCGACCGGAGTGATACCACGGCCTCACAGAAAACCAGCGTAAAGCAATGCATTGCGTTTCGTTGAGTGAGTGAGGTAACCGGAGACCCTAATCCTCCCTCCCCCTCCCCTCCTCTCCCCTCCCCTCCCCTCCCCTCCCCCTACTCCCACCTCAAAGGTCGGCAACACAGTTATGACTCTTGAGTTGCAGGTGTCCATGGGCGACGGACGTCACTTACCATCAGGTGAGCCGTCTGCTCGTTTGCCCCCTTTTTTATCATAAAAAAAAAGTAACTAAATACTTGTATCTTAGGTATCTTGTTAGTAACACCGTAAAGGGTTAGTATGGAATACCTCTGCCTACCCCCTCGGGGATAAAAAGGCGTGAGATTATAACTAACTAACTAACAGAAAGGTTTTCTATTAATAATAACCATAAAAGAGTTAAACTATTTTCCCAACAATCCCATCATAGCGGTTGCCTACGACATATAAGACCAACGTCGGTCGCTAAACGTGGTTCGGTCGCCAGTCGGACTATGGAAAATTAGTTCAAATTGGTTGATTATCCGAGTTAGTTATTAAGAACGTAACGTCGTGACGAAACCCGCAGGTCCCAGAATTAATTCTGAGACATGTGTAAACAGACCCGGTGCGGCGAGGGGCTCACCACCTATCACGTTTAGGTGTCGAATATTCTAGTGAAAAGTGGTTATTTCCAGAAATAGAATACCTCTGCCTACCCCTCGGGGATAAAAGGCGTGAGATTATTATTGTTTTATAAGAGTAGGCAGTGAACGGATTCGCAGGGTTTCATTGGTCTTTTTCTTTAACAGAAGGCCTTAGCCAACATCAAGGAGAAATGCCGGCATTTCTCATGTGTCTTTTTCTTTAACAGAAACCCTTGGACAACACCAAGGAGAAATGCCGGAACTTTCTGGCGAACCTTCTGGACCTGTCGAGCAAGGAGCCGAAGTCTGTGGAGAGGAACGTGAGGAACCTCATCCAGGAGTTGATTGATGCTCAGGTGGAGCCAGAGGAGTTCTGTGATAGGCTGGAGCGGCTCCTCAACGCCAGTCCGCAGCCCTGTCTCATTGGTTTCTTGAAGGTTAGTGTTGTACATTGATATATTGTAAGATATCTGCGCATGCTGTGTTTGCCTGTAATTGTCGATACATCTCTAAATATTTTTATGTTTTTATGTAGTATAGCAACATTTTGATGTATACCTGTTGGCAAACCTTTTAAATAAAAATTTTGAAAATCCCTACAGGTCGGTTACCTAATGGGTCATCCACAAGTTACGTCACACATTAAAGGGGGGTCGATGAATTATGACAAAGGGGTGAGAGGGGCCCTAAATTTTGTGACGTCACATTTCAAAATCTATTTAAATGGAAATAAAACTAATTTCGGAAGCTGTTTTAATTTAATGTCTAGATGTAAATATTTCAAAATATGTGACGTCATACTAGGGAGGGGGTCTCGGAAATGTGACAGCTGTGACAAAGACGTGGCAGGGGGTTAAAAAAATCATGAAATTTGTGTGAAGTAATTTATGGATAGCCCTAATGGCTAAACTGGCACTTTTTTTTACAGATTACCCACATCAAGGAAATTTTGTTATATGTTTATATAATAAGTATAAAGATTAAAATAACTCAAGACAAAAACAAGATTAAAATACTACATTAATTAGATACTCAAATTCTTCCTTATTAACTTCAATAATCACATGTTTAGTAAAATCCATTGTTTTTATTTTAATTCAATCATAGACAACAAAACGAATAAAGTTTGACCGCGTACGCAAGGGACAAATGAGGATGAAATTGAAGATTAATTATTCAAAAATAGGACCCAATATATTGTTTGGTGTACAATAAATAGTTATTGTATTTTATTTTATTGTAAACGAGCGTAAATTTTGCAGAAAAGCCTGCCGCTCTTGAGACAGTCCCTAGTGACGAAGGAACTCATCATAGAAGGTATAAACCCGCCCCTACCGCACATAGCTTTCTCAACCATGCCTGCGGTGCAACCGGTCATGACGACCAACGTCCAGCTGGTAAGTGCTTACACTGTATTAAATTTATTTGAAAGAAAAGAAAGAAAGAAAATAAATTTATTAGACACGAAACAAAAAACAAAAACCAGAACAGAAATAAAATAAATTGGCAAAAAATAGTGCCTAATGGGACCCCACTCAGCTTGTGGCTGATTTCGGCCGTTAAGATTAATGCTGGAGTTCAACGGCACTAGCGCGCTCGGACCGAGTCTACTCGGATGCCACTCGTATTCACGTAAACGCATGATCATATACTCTGAGGCAGTCCAATCACAGTAACTCGTCGGTGAAGATGGCCTGTTTACATTCAGCCAATCTCCATGGACAAGTTAAGAGTACCTTGCTATTAATTAATATTATTAACGTCCCTAAGTGTAACTTTGCCTTAATAATTGATTTGGATTGAATTGATCCAACGTGGATAACTACGAGTTGACTAGTACGAGAGTGCTTCGTCCGAGCGCGCATGTACCTAAAAACCTGGTTTCCTCTGACAAATTACATGAGACAGTGTAGCTGATTAGCCGTTTTTCAAATCCCTATAATCTTCAATGAGTCCATTTCATACTACACTGAGACAATTTTAGTTAGGTAATTTATAATTTCACTAAGCAGATTCAGTGGCATTGTAATGACTAGATACCCTAGTTAAATTATCAATAGTAAGCAGCAACACTTGGATGTAATGTAGTGGGAAGCCTCGGTCCGTTTTAATTGGTCGACCCACTAACCATCGAGCCATGCTGACCAATCATAGATCGATTGACAAAAGTGCGTGTAATTGTAATACCACTAGTGAAATTATAATGTCAACAACACCGCAACATATCCATCAGCGACATATCGTACGTTGCTTTCATCGCTTGATGCTGCGTGAGATTAGGCGCACAATGCCAGATTCTCAAAAGCCACATTGACGCAAAATGCCACATTCTCAAAATGTCACACCAGCAAAATGCCACACTACCAAAATGCCACACTAACAAAGTGCCATATTATCAAAATAACTAGATTCAAAATATGAAAAAAACATTCGAGAATGTGACATTATGAGAAAATGGTATTTTTCTAATGTGGCATTTTGCTAATGTGACATTCTGCGAAGTTCCAATGTGTCATTGCGAATGGCATTGTGCGCCTAATCCGCTGCGTGTAGCGTTACACCGTGAAACATGCCAAGTATTATTATTATTACGACGGGTGCTGCTAAACAACTAGTAGGCTTAATACCCTATGAGGGTATTTGACTGTATCGAAATTAAATTGCGTTTGCTCATTTATTTATAAAATGATCCTATAAGACTTCTAAAAATATATTTCGATTTTAATTTATTTATTTTATCTACACTAATTTTATAAAAAGGAAAGATTTTTATTATGTTTATTAAATAGTAGGGAAAAAAAATATAGTTTCTCCACGCGACCTTTACAATGAATCATTACTAGCGGCGCCCCGCTGTTTCACCCGCGTAGTTAGCGTTTCCGTATGATTTATGAATACTGGGATAAAATATAGCCTATGGTACTCAGGGGTGTTGTGGCTGTCCGTTGGTAAAACAATTTTTAAAATCGGCCAAGTACTTTTTGATTTTATTCGTTACAAAAATACAAATATTTCCTCTTTATAATATAAGTGTAAAAGTTAGGATGCCATTACACCGCCAACGCAGTAGCTTGTTATCCACGAACATGAGCAGCAAATAAGTTTGATACACAATTTTATACTTTATTATCATCAAATTAAATGTGATTTTAGACACGGTTGGCCTTTTGAATGATTATTCTAGTACAGTATATCTTGTATGAGGGTTATGAACCACCACGACATCAGATAAGGATGTTTAAGGATAAGCTTTGGAATACGCATATACTAGAGGAAAATCCATATGTTATATAGTTGTTTCGCTTCGGTTTATCAAAATAAAATTTAGTAGTCCCGATATATTTTAATTTGAACTCTTAAAAAAATACAACATTACTATGTACCGTTACTGTTTTCGTGTACACTTCATACTAAAAAAAATTATTTTTCCTATGACTTTTTGAATAAATTTTTGTTTCGTTTTTAGTCAGTTACATTTCCGGAAGACAATTATAAATAGTATATTTTCAAACGACTTAAAAAAAAAGAGGTTCTTAATTCCACTGCTTTTTTTTGTATGTCTGTTACCCGATTATTCCGCTAATAATGAACCGTTGATAATTCTTTTTTTATTTGGTAGATCATACTTCAGAGTGGTCGCATTTAAATTATCAAAATCGGTGCAGTTTTAAAAAAATAAAATTCTAAACATTTTATTCATCGATGATATCTTTAGTGCTATTCGTTGAATTCGGTTCTTTACTCTTTTGAGTTCTTTGTTCAACCGTCAATAACTGTCTTTAAGGCCCTTGTCTCATTACGATTCGCACAGGATCCTACTCGAGTCTCCGAGTATCACTCACTTCACTAGTGCAAGTCCCCAATCAAAAGCATGTATCGTCTCGGAGACTAGTGGGATACTGGGCTCGCTTCTGGCTGACCAGCTAAAATTCCTAATTTTAAGTTAGCCTTAAAAGAATACGGAAGAAAAAGAAAAGAAACAAACCATTGATTGAAGAGTTAATGTCAAACATGTAAAAACAACTAATTTAATCCTTATTAACGTGCTTAACTGTCACTTTTATCCAAGACCTTGTTACATTGACGCTAAAATTTCTAAATACATGTATTTGAATAAGAGTGAATGCGTTCATAACGTAAAAGTTTGTTATATGGTAATGTGAGAAAGGCCTAATTTGACAGGCCTGTTGACTCAGTTGGTCTCACCCTGCCTTCAGAGCCGGAGGTCGTGGGCTCGATCCCCGCACGGACATGTTCATGCACAACATTTGTGTCCATGAACATGTAAACGACCAGCGTTTACTATTTATTTAAGTATGTCTATCAGTTGTTTAGTACCCATAGTACAGGACCTGCCTAGTTTGGGCTACTACTAAATAACCGTGTGTAAATAGGGATGTAAATTTTTTTTCGGAATTGCTTTTATTTTGAAGATTGACTCTTGTTTACCATAAAAAATATATTTTATTTAAAAATGTTAGTATTTTCGTTGAGAAAATGTACAAAAATAAAGTAAGTTTAAATTTTCCCGCTAAAACACTAACAACTGTCAAGTGACTGACATGACGTCACTAACCGCAAAACATTGGTCGCGATTGCAGACGGAAAGAAAGAAAATGCAGAGAAGTAAACAGTCTTTGACAGCTTGTTTTGCGGTTAGTGACGTCATAAGCTCTTATTGGTGTTTGCAGTTATTAGACAACAGATTATAAATATAGAATATAAAATCATTTATAATAAATTTATTAAGTAAGTAATATTAAATTATAAAAATGAGATTTTCCATATTCTAATAATACTACTAATACACTAAACATTAATTTGTGATTAGTGTTAACATCCCTACTGTGTATAGTAATGAGAGAAGGGTCTAACTTGTAAAATTAACCCATGATGTGTTGACTCAGCCGAGCGAGGAAGACGGCAGTAGTCCGATACTCACGCCGCTCCTACCGCCGGTGGTCCCCCTAACCCTCGCGCAAACACTCGTGTCCCCGCCCAAACCGATAAACGTGGTCTCCGTGCCACCGGATGGCCCAGTGCAGGTTGGTCACACCACACGACCCGTAGTCTTGGGTAGTCGGAAGAGCGCTCCTTTAACGCGAACTAGTTCGTCTACAATCTAGCTCAAGAGCTTTGCAGATGGAGCAACTGGCATCTAGCTGTTTACGTGTATCTTAATGGAACTGCGCACACCACCAACTCGAGTTGCGAGTTTTGGGTGATTGACAACAATTTTTAGTTGCTGCAATCGGTGACTAAGTTAGTGTCTAACTGCCGTGACTAACAACTTTCGAATTTGTATTGGTTGTGTAAAATTACTGGTTTCTTTAACTTCCAATCGCAACGCTTCGAGCGATCCACACTATCGATCAGCTATAGAGGTTGCTTTTAGATTGCCATAAAATTGCGGCAACCGTAAACCGGGCTATTTGGTTGTAGCAATTGGCAAATTTTAGGGAACGTAAAAAGTTGATAGTTGCCTAAAGTTGCTCTCATCTGCAATGCGCCTTAAATTAAATATTGTTTTATCTTTCATTTGATCTATTATGGAGTGCATGGGTAACCGACTGTTTTATTTTAACTCTTACCATTCGTACCGATGTTTCTTATTGAAGTATATAATTTAGAGACTTTCTAAAAGTAGCTGACCAACTAAATGAGCGAACTAGTTCGCTGTAGGACTGCGAACTAAATTGAGCGCTCCAACGGCGACGGACTATGCCCAAGGCTAGACCCGGGCTCGGCGTGGGCGCGGGCGACTTGTATAGCTTTGGCCACAGCCGGCAGGACCCAGGCGTGACTACGTAGCAATAACGGGTCTCAACTCCAGTGTGGCTGGAGCATAACGCGTTCTCATAAAATATTGACTGGACTTCCTGTGCTAGAACCAAGGTCATATTTCTCTTTGAATAAATCAATTTGAAGAAACCATAATGCAGACTAAAACAGCTTGAACTCCCAAATTTCAAGCCTTAGATTAGAAGCCTAGTCAGTGTTTTTTGATGCTCGTACAAAATTTGGTTCTTTGGAACTACTCCACATCATAAGTTATATGACAATCGTAAGCTAAGTTTGCCGGTGTGAGCGTAGTGCACGCGACGGCGCGTCACCTAGAGACGGATAGAAATAAAATAATATAAAAAAGTATCTGTAAATACACACTTTTCACAAGCATATTCGGACCCCTAAACGTATGTCAAGGGCAATGTTACCGGACATATGACAAACCACCAGAATAACCACCGATGCGTCGCGATGGCACTTATTCTGTGAAATTATCAACGGGGGCAAATGACATTTTCGCAAATTGATACTTTTGAAAAATGTCAGATCAGAAAATGTCTCGTTCACAAATACGTAACACAGTCGGCAAATGTTATATCATCTGATAAAAATATGATTGGTAACTGATTTAACAATAAAAGCGATGTGATTTTTTGATAAGTAATTGTATTTATTTATTAGAACTCAAATACTTTAATACGAATACTTAAAACTTCAATTGCACATAGATTTATAAAGTTGATATTTAAATAACATTGTGCATTGTTTACATGTGCGTTTTTCGCATTTGACATTTTGCGTTGTGATGTTTTGCAAATGCAACATTTTGCGAATGTGTCACATAGCTATGTAACATTTTGCGTAAAACATCTGTGAGCGTATGCGTTCGTGTCATTCATGCGAAATCGTACACACTGGCAAACTTTGCGAGCGCATTGCGACTTGTGTAAACATGAGTGAATGAAAGGAAATATATCGCCCTCGCCCGCGCGTTTGATGTACGTAGGGCCTACGACCATCGCTCACTGCGTCCAATACCATCTCAGTGGGATTTCTGTAACCAAAAGGGTAGTTAACAGTTAAAGTTATCTATTTAAAAGATTATTACAAAACACCTCTAAACATGCATTTGCTTTTCACTTTACACTTACACCAAATAAAAAAAAGTGAAGCAAAATTGAGTAGTCAAAATGACGAGAATGAGCTTGCTTCAGTACATTTTCGTTCGTTGTTCATATTACCTATTTTATATAATATTGTATAGGACATCGAGAGTGAATTTAGTTGTTCCAAATATTAAGTTTTTGTACTCTGAAAGAATTAATAGGACAAATAAATATTTATTTCTTTAAGTTACTTAAAAAGCGACAAATAACAAGCTTATTCTTCAAGCTCGTTGGCCGTTTTCTGAATAGGTCGCGAGTTTGATATCCGGCCTAGGTCAGCATTTGTGTGTCTGTTGGTTTCGAGTCAGATTTTTTATATGCCGTTATTTGTTTGAGGTTTTTAGTACCCATAGCACAAGCTCTGACTAGTTTGAGACTAAATAACCGTGTGTAAATTGTGCCATTAATTTCAATATAATATAACAACCTTCGTCGTTTATCGCTCTTTATATCAGTGTAAACGACATCAAAATCCGTTCAGTGGTATAACAGATCTAAGCGTACTGACGGCGGAAAGCGACTTAATTTTATACTAAACGATTATTTCTTATAACAAGCCCATTACTTGTGAAAACCTAAAAACTCGACTGCGTGTATAAAGCACACTTTCGGTGCAGTCGCCGGAGAGCAGATCTTAGCATTATTTGGTCTCAGCATAGAGCAGAAAATCCCTTGATGTGCCTCGGTGGTATCGGATGCAACGAGTGACCTTTGGCCATAGCTGTATGAGACGCTTCAGCATTTTGTATCGAATAATTACCAAAATGTTAAATAAAAAACTGTATATTCCGTAATGTAATAATAATGTCTGTGGAAATCGTTGTCTAATATTTCTGTTCCAAAATTAAATTTTAAGTTCCATTTTCGTTTTTGTAATCTCTATGACGACTAATGCGAGTTTCGAGTTATCGTTATGTTCGAAATTTGATTTAAGATTTCTTTTTAATCTGAATGTATTCCTGTTTCCTCTATAAAGAATGTATGCATGATATAAATGTGGGCTTCTGTAATTTTCTCTTTGGGATGCCATCGCACTCGGCTACCTGGATACCTAGCACCATCTCTTAAAACAAGCTTCAAACAGCAGTGTCGTAGGAGTGCGCCCGGACCGAGTCTGCTCCGTTGACGCTACTCGTATCATGTACTCGATCGCCAGCATCTAATCGGTATTTTAGTCTCGGATGAGTGAAAATGAAGCGTTATCTCGTTTAAATATACAATAAAGATACAATTATGGTAGTCGACCGTATCATTCATATTTCAATTTATAGAATAATATAAAACAAACATTAAAGTGAATTAACTGTCGAAAAAAATCATGTCGTCACGGGATACTCCATTTATTTGTTCAGCTATTAAAATTTTACTTACGTGTAACTTTGGACATCGTTTATTTCGTTATTTCTTACATACTTTAGGGTTGCAATCTGTTTCATACCAGAACTGTTTCATTACAATGCTTCTTTAATTGTAATCTGTTCTGTGTGTCTAATAAATGATAGTACTAATTACATTTTCTAAAGTAAATTTTCGTTTTGACAGTTCGTAAAAAGTAGACCACTTGACTAGACAGTCAACTACCCTATAAAAAGATCGAATAAAATAGTGTAGGGTTACACTATTTTATTCGATCTTTTTATAGTGTACTAGCAACCCGCCCCGGCTTCGCACGGGTGCAATGATAATACTAAAACCTTCCTCTTGAATCACTCTACCTATTAAAAAAAACCGCATCAAAATCCGTTGCGTAGTTTTAAAGATTTAAGCATACATAGGGATATAGGGATAGAGAAAGCGACTTTGTTTTATACTATGTAGTGATATGCAGGCCCAATCAGTCTGTTTTAAGAGTCCATGGTATGAATCTGAGTAATGTTTGAAGCATGAAACAGACGTTCCTGGATACTTTTTTAAAAGATGGTGGTAGGCATATTCGTCGCGGTGGCCAGTGAACTATGGGGTTGGCAAGCGAGACGTATAGCAGAAGTGCGCGGCGAGAGTAACAGAGACAGGCGGGGTGAGGTACTTGACAGTTTTACAAAAATTTTACGGTTTTACAAAACTTTACAGTTTTACAAAAAATAAGAGTGACAATCCTAACGCTCTAAAGGAGCGTAGGTAATCTACGAAAACAGGCTCAGTTGCGGTACTACTTTAGCTGATTTATTTACTCTTCTGTAGTAGCGTTCGCACCGTGGCTTCGGTCGACTTGCCCATAAAAGTGGCCGCCGCGACGACTGCCCCATACGTAGGCAGTCTTTATTTGGTTGACTGAATGAAATTGAACAATTTGTTCTCTAGGTAAAATTATGCTTTTAATACATAGTTCTACAAAATGTCCGCACGTTTTCCTCAATCGTAGAAATAAGGATAGAATGGAATATATTTTGTTTGTTTACTGTTTACAATATTTTTAAAAATTTGCTAAGTACTTAGAACCAACACTGTGTCTTGTTCGGACGTACAAATACAAAATTTAATTATATTTAAGATAAAAAGAGAATGTCATAATTATATTACAAGTCATTTAAATTGAATTTAGAATACATTTACAATTAAAATCAGTATTATTACAAGGTCCGTACGCCTTATCGCTTTAACCCGATTGCTCCATAAAATTGTGAGATTGATTTCGATAAGTGTTCGAAATGTCCAACTTCAATCGAAATGATTTATTATTAAAACTTTTGACATTCTGACCCAGTATTACGATGACATGCTCGGCAGATTTTTCTGTATTTTCAGCAGCAATTTGATTGAATCATTATATAGCGCAGTAATAGGTACATACATCTATTATAAATATCATTGTGACCGTGGAATTAATGCGCACTTAAATCCACGGTCAGAGGTCGCATATAAAAAAGCCTGTTATTTTTACCTCAAGCAATAATGTTTCGATTGCGTTGCATTATATTATTTACATAATGCGGTGATTCTAGAAGTAGCTGACCTTGATGCGATATTAAAATGTTTTACGTCCTGATTTGCAGCGTATAGTGCACGAGTACATTAGATTTTGAATAAAAAATCTTCTATTTACTATTTCAGTAGCTATGCAATGTCATGTGGCTATTCATTTTGATTTCACCCTACCTTTATTTTTTGTTTCGCATTAGATCGCCGAAACGGTCTCTGTAAACGCTTAACAGAACGGAATTTTTCAGCAAAAACCCGCAACGAAACCAGGAAGCTCGATAACGGTGTTGCAGAACACCCCTATACACACGACAATCAACTTGACCAAAGTTCATAGTGCGAAGAATATGACAGTCAATATGAAGGCAGCTTTCGCACGGTCCGGCGCGCCGTCCGCGGCTCTCTCAACGGTGTTGACGCCAGGCAAATCGCTGCTAAAGGAGAAGGAAAAGAAGTCGGCCATGCAGTTTTCTCAACCGTTCGGGGATGACAAGATGGCGGGCGATGACGACATCAACGACGTCGCGGCTATGGGCGGCGTGAACTTGGCCGAGGAGACGCAAAGGATCCTCGGCTCCACGGAGATGATAGGGACGCAGATAAGGTAATGCTATAATAATAAATTGTAGGACACAATTTACACATGGTTATTCAGTCTTTACTGAACAACTGATACATATTCGTAAATAAAAATTAAAGCCAACAGACATTTCATGCACACAAATGTTGGCCCCGAGCGGGGATCGAACCCGCGACCTCCGACTCAGGGTCACAACCAACTGAGCCAACAGGCCCGTCAAATATTATTATTACTGTATGTCATATACTATGATTACATCTAGTAAATATATGTGAGATTGGAGGTACTTGTTAATCTTGATTGCAAACAATATTAAATTAAGTGCAGGTACAATTTTGGTAAATCGGCGCGCTCGTAGTCCTGCTGTGCCAGTATGTTTGTATCGATCACACTGTTTAAGCAAAGTTAGTCAGTGACTCAGACGGCAGGGTCACTACCAACTGAGACAACCAGGCCCGTCAAAAATTATTTTTCAACAACCACTCAGAAGAATTCACTTTCATTCAATGAGAAATAAATACACGTGCCATCTCATTACCTTGTGATATTTCCTGATTTTTTCCGAACCCCTGAATAATGGACGAACCGATACCGGATTGTAAGCCTTCGTCCAAAGCAGTCCTGTGTATTATTGACGCAAAGTATTCTCTATACAACGTATCAAACAAACGAATTTCACCCTTATCACCAGGTCTTGTAAGGACGAGTATCTGGTACCTATGAGCCTGATGCAGAGCCGTCTGAAGGCGATAACTGCGAAACACGGCCTCGACGAGCCCTCGCCTGAGGTCGCCGCTCTGGTCTCCCACGCTGTCCATGAGCGTCTCAAGAATCTTGTTGAAAAACTCGCGGTCATCGCCCAGCACAGGATCGACCATGTTGTGAAGGTAATACGGTGTAGAATTGAACTTTCATCAAAGTGCACTGGCGTTTATAGGATTTCAGTAAGGGACGTCATGTTTTTTTTTGTAATATTTATATTTTTCTGTGTTTTAAGGCTCTGTAACCTGGGGGCCAATTCTACTAAATGTCATGATGAAACGGTCATAGTTGGATGACTGTGACTTAACAATGGTCAGACAATGGTGTTATTTTGACACTTTTCAGAGCAAATAACACCATCGACTGACCATGTCATTGTCATCTAACTGTAACTGTTGAAATTTAGTAGAATTGGCCCCCTGTAAAGTGTTGTAGTAATAGATAATGCAGTAGCGAATTTTTATTACAATGCCGTAGCGATACTGAATAACTATAATTATAAAACCAACTGTAAATTCAGTTGTTTCATAAACACAAAACTGCAATGCCGTCTACCAAACCATACTGAGAAGTTGATGTTTTTTGAACTCTAAATTATTTTTTTCCTGTAGGTGAAAAAAATACACGTAGAAGCGTCAATAGTGTTATATGGTTTGCTTATTCAGCAGCCTATCTCCAGAGATGAGTTTATAGTTCCAAATGACCCCGAGAAGAACGAGAAACAAACTCAATAGCAGCTCTTTTTATCTTCATGTCTTACGATAAATACACAATTTATTAATAACTAGCGACCCGCCCCGGCTTCGCATTGGTGCAAAGATAATACTAAAACCTTCCTCTTGAATCACTCGATTTATTAAAAAAAAACACATCAAAATCCGTTGCGTAGTTTTAAAGATTTAAGCATACATAGGGACATAAGGACATAGGGATATAGGGACAGAGAAAGCGACTTTGTTTTATACTATGTAGTGATTATGATTGATAGCCTGGCATTTTGTTATAAGCTGCGATTAGCTATTAAAGGTTTTGCAGATTATTATACTTATGTACAAATATAATATATTATAATGCTATTGGTACTCAGAATATAATGAAATCATGCATTCTCCTCTAAGTAGTCTGTAATTTCGTAGTAACGTTAAGTTAAGATTCTATCATACGTTACGTTGTGAATTATTGTCGAAATGCTATGCAAATTGTGTCTAGTAATTTAAATTGCGATCGCATATAGAGCATAAGTACCAAGCGAAACGCATAAAGCGAATATTACCAGTGTTGCATTAAAAAGTATGTAGTTTACTACATGTGGACGAAGGAAAATGACGTGAGGAAAACCGCAGACCGCAGAATTGGTTGTGACCTCAAACAGTGGAGGGAAACATCGTGAGGAAAACTGCAGACTTTATTTGATCTGGGGATTTGTAATGCCTCCATACCTCCACATTATGGAGTTAGAACTCATTCTTATTGGAGAAGTGGTGAAATCATAGAATGCTATTAAAAAACAATAAAGTTATAATCAACTAGCGACCCGCCCCGACTTCGCACGGGTGTAATGCTTATACTAAAACCTTCCTCTTGAATCACCGCACCGCATTTTTGATGCGGTTGCGTAGTTTTAGAGATTAAAGCATACATATGGACATAAGGACATAGGGATATATGGACCGAGAAAGCGACTTTGTATTATACTATGTAGTGATACTAGTGAACTTTGCAGACGTCTCCCCACAGACAACAACGCCATAAATCCGTGATAGTATTGAATCTAAACTATTTGCTCAAATACACAAAAACCCCTATTAGTACGGGCGTCACACTGCGCCACAGTAATACGTAATGAGTAATGACTGTATATTTAGAACTGTGCATATTATCTGTACTAGCTTATGAATTGTTTTCCTCGTGCAAGCCAATGCGTTATATTCAAACCGTGTCAAGTCTACATATACATTTACACTAATATTATAAA
Source organism: Ethmia dodecea (assembly GCA_963855545.1). Lineage (NCBI taxonomy): Eukaryota > Metazoa > Arthropoda > Insecta > Lepidoptera > Depressariidae > Ethmia > Ethmia dodecea. The sequence goes on along the minus strand of OY979436.1, from coordinate 30,067,578 downwards.
AGGAAAAAACGTTTTGTATGTTTGTTCGTAATATAGGCTCTGAAACTACTGGAACGATTTTACAAGTTCTTACACCAATGAAAGCTCACTTTTCTGGGAGTAATATGGACTATTTTCATACGAGAACGCGACTAAAGCGAATGAAATAGCTATCTATACTAATCTATGTCTATACTAATATTAAAAAGAGGAAAGATTTCTATTTTTGTATGTTTGTTAATAAACTCAAAAAACTAATGTACCGATTTAAAAAATTCTTTCACCAATCGAAAGCTAGAATATCCCTGAGTAACATAGGCTATATTTTATTTTCGAAATCCCACGACAATGGGAACTAGGCAGATGAAATCGCGCAGAACCGATAGTAATTAATAACTTGAAATGTGTACTCTCTACTGTAATGGACACTTCACAAAACGACCTATTGTCGGTTGCTTATTAGAGGGTTCTATAAGCATAGTATATAAATAAATAAATGATTTAAATAATATTAGGAACTTGTTTAAAAGTTGTAAATTGTATAGAAGTATAAAATATGTTATGAGTCTATCTCGCAAATACATGCGCAGGAACGGAATAAAACTATTGAAATCAGTAGTATATTTTCCAGTGGGACTGAGATATTTTTCCGAAGTCAAAAGTACCCTAAATGTTGGCCAGTTACTCAGTTGCTTCACACCAAATTTCATCAAAATCCGCCCAGCAGGTTTTGCGTCAAGCATGCACAGGCAGACAGACAAAAATTTCAAAAAATGGTATTTTGATATCTAAATCGATAACTTTACTATCTACACTACAGCAAAATATTTAATGTACAGGTCTTGTACAGTTTTATTATTATAGATTTAATAGTGATCCGAGAGCGTTGCGGCTTGAAAGATGATATAGTGACTAGGATTGAAAGAGGAATGCTCAGGTGGTTTGGTCACATTGAGCGGATGAATGAAAGTCGTCTAACGAGACAAATATACAAGGGTGTTGTGAATGGGCGAGTCGGTAGAGGACGACCTAGGCGTACCTACATCGATCATATCGGCGATGTGTTGAAGAAAAGCCAGATAAAGAGTACCCGAAACCGACGAGCATGCATGAGTCGTTTGATGGATGTGGAGGAAGCGCGAGAGATCTGCCAGGTTCGTAGCAAGTGGCGGTCTGTTGTCTCTGCCTACCCCAATGGGAAATAGGCGTGAGATTATGTATGTATGTATGTATTTAATAGTGTTTATCGAGGCTCAAAAATTTCTGGCTGTGATGCGAGTGTTCATAAACACGGATATTGCAAAAGACCCAAGTTACTTGCATGTCCGCTAAGTTATTCCTTGACCGCGCTATGGGTCAACGAGCTCGGGCACCTTGCGATTGCAACATGTATGCAGCTATTCTACACTGTTTACATTTAGTATTGCATTACTTAGCTTTAGCGAATTTCAGACCATATTTTCGTCTCGCCTTGCGTAACCAAAACTCGCTGAATATATGTGTATATGTTATCTCACGCCTCTTATCATCGAGGGGACAGGAAGACGAATTCAATTTCTGGAAATACTCACGTTTCACCAGTATATTCTGTGGACCCTAAATGTGTTAGGTGATGAGCCCATCGCTGGACCGGGGGTGCTGTTACACATGTTTCAGAATTAATTCTGGGACCTGCGGGTTTCCTCACGATTTTTTCCTTGACCTTCGAGCTAGTGATAAGTATGTACGTAAGTTTTAATTGTGGAGACTTATAATTAGCTAGTGATATTTCTTATTGTATCTTTATTTTATTGATGTAAAATGCTGTAAGTCTTACTAAAAGTAAATAAAAAAAAAAAAGTTTATAAATAACTCTTTGGTACATGCTAGGGTTCGAACCCGAGCCTCACGAATGAGAAGCGGGCTCTTTAATCACAGGGCTATGCCTTCTCTTCGCTAAATGTGGTTTATTTTTTAATAATGACTGTTGAAGCTTAGCGAAATTAGCGTTTGCAGTGTTTCTAAATTAGTTGATTTCTGTCATTTCGTAATCCTATCGTCCATATTCCTATTATCCATATTGTCGTATTCCCTTGGAATTTCTAAAAAGCCTTTCTTAGCTTGAGCTGACTTAGAGAATATTACGAAATTTAAAAAAAAAATATTTTGGTATCTACATTGATAAACTGCCTACACTACCGCTAAAATTTTCCAAAAATATATCATGTAGACACGGCCTCGTTAGAGATTTATAATATGTCTAGATTAAGTGATAAGTCTGAAAAGCGAAACAGTGCGATATTTTTGTATTTGTCGTTTATTTTTTATTCGTAAATGCTCAGTCACTGTATCCCATACGTTTACATAAAGTGGTCTTCGCTGAGTGAAATAAATTTATGTGTTCAGGGCACATCAATAGTAGAAGAGAGGAATGCTTTATAGATTTATGGTAACGTTGTGGAATTTAATGATTTAGTACTATTAGAATAAGTCAGTTGCCAAGCGACGTCCCGCCCTATTTTATTCCCATATCTTAGCGTATGCATCGTATAAGGACCTATCGGCAAAATTTAAATTTTCTTTGTCTTTCTTGTTGTGCGTGAGTTTAAACTTTCTGTCTTCAGTGTCAGTAGACATTTTTATATCTATGAAAACCAGTAATTGGCCTTTATGTTTAAATTCAACTTTTTATGCGGCACGCCAACGTAAACTATGCGAATGAAACCTTCGTTGTTGATTTCTAGAGGGCGCTCAATCTTGTCAATAGACAATATAACTTTTTTTCTTGTAGTAAGTGTTAATTCCATTCGCTACGTCGCCGGCGCAGCTATGACTTGCATGCAAGCTGTCAACGTGTAATCATAAGCCCATTTGATGAGGAACCACTTAAACAGCTAGCACTAACCTGCTTTCAGTCCGGCATGAAAGAGACAGAGCTATAGGTTAAAAAGAAAAGATATCACCGCTTCCTTTCTTGCCAACAGCTCTGTCCCTTTCATTACGGACTGTATAGAATAGTGAATTACAATTCTACATATCACTGTCAACCCGTAACAGCTGCTGAGTAATATGAAATGAAAAAATGGTTTAATATTTCTCCTATAAAGTTTTAAAAAGTAACAAAAGTAAGGATAAGATAGTAGAGGCTAGGTGGGAGACAAGAGCCCAAACTAGCATAACCTGTGCTATGGTACAAAGTCAAAAGTTTTTATTCAATATAGGGGCTTCAGTATGTATAGTTGAGGAGAAGAAGCGGGGTACGGAAACGGAAGAAGTACTCCTGGCTCCACACCTTAGATAGTACAAATTCAAAAAAAAATTGGGATAATAATCTGTTCTTATTATATGTTAGGATATTTCCTTATATGTTAGAAAGTATGTGAAAAAATCTTCCAGTCGAGCACACCGCGATTTGGGAGACGGAGTTAGGCTGACCACCTAACCACACCTTGGACACTAGCGATAAAATGTATGAAACAAACGCGTTGCTACAGTCTAAGCTCGTGTAGGTGAACGCGTACCATGCTTGTGTGAGAACGCGTACAGTCAAGAGCAAGTCAAGCTTTACAGTACCAGTGTATGCTGAGCTCTGATTTATACTGCGCGCCATAGAATACAGGGCCGGGTCAAAGTCCAAAGTGTCAAGCTTAGCGTGCTCTTGACTGTACCACGCTCTGCGCACCTTGTCGTCGTCTCGTCCTAGCCAGCCGGTGACTGTGAGGTAACCAAGCGCGGGGTGGCGGCACTTTTAGCGGGAGGCAGGGAGTGGCCATACTGTACGCTAGTACTATTTATTATACTGTGACCGAACTGCCTACGGTGTTCAAGGGTGTGACTAAAAGTGAAATTGTTTTTATTTGATGCAGGTATTTATTTTGTAATTTCAACAGCTTCAGACTGTAAGGTTAAAGACTTCCACTGTGCCTAAACACAACGAATTGTGACCGTCGGTTTAACGTGCCCTCCGAAACGCGGGGTTCGTGATAGTCATACCAGATGCCATCAAAATAGTGATCAAAATTACTTAACAACTCTATTGTCCCCAGACCGACAACCGCTACGAAGTGACGCAGGACGTCAAAAGTCAGCTCAAGTTCCTAGAGGAGTTGGACAGAGTGGACAAGAAGAGAAGAGAGGACTCCGAGAGGGAGATGCTGCTGAGAGCTGCCAAGTCACGCTCCAAGAACGAGGACCCCGAACAGGCCAAGCTGAAAGCGAAGGTAAATGCACGGATATAAAGTTTATTATAGTTTGACCGCTGAACCAACCCCCCGATTTACGTTCCTTCGACACAGTATTTCCATGCTATATTTATAGTGCCATTTCACTTTTCCTATATTAAATCTACGAGACAGGTATACACGGTCATTTTAAATTAAGGCAAATATTTAAAGGGTAGATCAAAAAATTTTGAAAATTCTATTTTTGGGATTGTTTTATTTTTATTTTTAATATGCTACTTTACTAGATAACATGATATTACAAAAATTAAAAAACCAAACTAACACGCTGTACATAAACAATATACGCACACTACTCAATCAAAAATTGTGCGGTTATTATCATGTTATAACATATTATGTCTTATATGTAGCAGAGAGCAGTCATAGATATTACGGTAAGAGCCCGCTTCTCATGATGATAATCAGTGAGGCTCGGATTCAAATCCCGGCGTGTACCAATGAGTTTTTCAAAAACTTACTTACATATTCACCACTAGCTCGACGGTGACGGAAAACATTGTGAGGAAATCCGCAGGTCTCAGAATTAATTGAGACATGTGTAAAAGACCCGGTCCGGCGATGGGCCACCTATTATGTTAAGGGGTCCAAAGATTCTACTGGCGAAATGTAAGCATTTTCAGAAATGGAATAGCTCTGCCTTCCCTCTCGGGGATAAAACCCGTGAGATTTTTTTTTTTCATGTGTAAAACCAGATGTTGATTGACACCATAGTTACGGCACTAGAAAGGCGTGAGAGCTTCATTGTTTTTTTTTTTAATATTCAGGCGAAAGAAATGCAGCGTGCCGAGCTGGAGGAACTCAGGCAGCGGGAGGCGAATATGACAGCTCTCCAAGCCATCGGGCCACGGAAGAAGCCGAAACTGGAAGGCCCTGGCGGCTCCGGGGACTCCACTTCCAATGGCGGAGCGCCAGCTGCAACTGGCTTGGTAAGTGCAAAGCCGTTTCAACGGGGTTCGATATTATGGAGATGATGAATGAAATTCGTCTAACGAGATAAATATACAGAGTGACTTTTTTTACCGTCTGGAAAAAAATTTGGTGTAATAGGTAAGTGTAATAGATTCATTTGGCAATGTCACTTAAAAAAAAAATTTTTTTCTCAAAAATTTTTTTTCTTGCTTAAACTAATATACATTACTCAATTGTAGTCAATAATACACACTGAAATCTTTAAAGTAGTATTTTAAAAAGAAACAGGCTCGTAGCTTCCATTTATCCGCAATTTACCTACAACCGCCAGCTGCGCGTAGTACTATTTTATTTATTTTATTTTATTATTTTCGGAACACCTACAGCAAATTAAGAAATACAACTAACACCTAAGAAAATATATCAACGAAGCCATTTACAGGTGTTCGCAGATAGGAAACTGTACTGTGCGTAGTTTTCTAGATTTTGTAAATTGCATTAAACATTACTATATTTAACAATTAATCTCGTGTATAACTTCGGCTCTAGATACCTTATACGTCATATTTTTTTCCAGACGGTAAAAAAAATCATCCAGTATAAGGGGATTGTGAGTGGCCGAGTCGGCAGGGCGTCCTAGGCGTACTTACATAGATCAGCCTCCCCTAGCCAAGTGGCATTGTATATCGAATGTTCTTTTAGATTGACATGTATGGGATTGACATTAGCGTTCGCGCTCGTTGGTAAGTGCTTATGTCAATCCTATACATGTCAATCTAAAAGAACATTCGATTAGATTATACAATGCCACTTGGCTATGTATTGAAGAAACTCATGTAGATCTACTAAGTAGTCTGTAATTTTCAAGTCTCTCTCAATAGGAATCTCATTGTAAGACCTCAAAGTATACATTGACCTTTACATGATTTGGTAACCTTTGATAGTTGACTAACGTAAGCAGCGAGTTCATTTTTACACAATGTCTGTGACTATTATTATTTTGATTTTCTCGTACAGACCAACCGCAGCCAGATGGCGCTGCGAACGCGGCTGAAGCGCATCAACCTTCGGGACATGATCTTCCTCCTGGAACAGGAGCGGGAGACGGCTCACTCGTCCATCCTCTTCCGCAGCTACCTGAAGTGACCAGATATCTCGTCCCTATGGACGGCGGACTAGCGAAGCTATGGATGAACTTGGATGAACTCAATGCAGGCAGCGAATATTAGCCAAAACATTTATATCTAGCGTACTTTGATACAAGTTTAATTGGATCATTGGAGTGGACAGTGTAGCATTCGTTGATGCGATGAGCAAACCGATTTCAAAAATTATTTCACTAATGTAAAGCTAAATTATCAGGGGTAACATAGGCTATATTGTCCAAGTATTCCCAAGGGAACGGGAACTACGCGGGTGAAACCGCGGGGAGCTGCTAGTAAGTCATAAATATTGTACTGACTCACTCAGCTGTCGACGTGTTCAGATAGAGTTCGATATGCTATACAATTTTTTTTTAATGCGCTACCTGGAGGGATACCGAAAGTACTCTGATTTAATTTTTTTTTAACTTTGTAAGAACGATCGGTCCGTTGTAACGGCCTAAATATTATAAATCGGGAGTTCGGGCGTGTACCGACGGACGCGTTTTCTATTCGTTCGTTTTCCCCAGGTTATTGCAATTTGGGTTCTATTCCAATAACATTAAACATTATTCTTTTCATTAGTAGACTGCGCGGTGGCTGCGCGCTTGCTGCGCTTACGCGTTGTAAGTTTTATGTAATTCGAATAGAACCCAAATTGCAATAACCGGGGGGGAAAGAGCTGAATCCGGGCGAATTGAAAATGTTCGTCGCTACGCTCTAAGGCGATGGTCCAGCGTGTGAATTAAGCCTAACACCTTTTCACACATACTGGTTTTCGCCGGGCCGGCGCCGGCTACCCGGCGGTGAAATGTATGGCCGATTGCCCGGTTGCCAGCCGGTACGTATGAAAGCGAACGTACTTGGCCATATACTTCGCTGCCCGCGGAAACCGGTACGTGTGAAAAGTGGCTAACTCGACGTTTATATGCTCTTTCGTATGACATGTTATCTACACATCCTTTGTCCACGCAGTATCGTGTTTGATTCATATATTTTATCGAATTTATGTGTGATATGTGACTGAGAGTTATAGAAAAGTCGCTAAATTAGTAAATTATCATTTATCAATGTTGCCAAGTTTTACAGACCGTCGCTATTACGTAAAGTAAAATTGACGCATCAGTAAAGACGAAATCACTGTATTTATTAATAGGAGTACCTATACTATCACGTTCTATATAAACATTTATTTTTATACAGACACATAATTATGTATAGGTATAAACATTGCCCTTAGTCAGTGCAGGACCTGTTGCTTCTTCGGTGTTGGAGTATATGGACCCACCGGGAGCCGGTGGGCTCACAGTATAAGGGTTAACGACAAGCTACATTGGATATGTTGCTGTGGCCAAGGCACCAAAATAGATAAAACTTAATACGAGTCCTACTTATTGGGACTAATATAGCCGGAAACATATATCTCAAACCGCGAAAGTGCCAGATTAGCCAGATAGCAAAAGTGATCGGGCCGATTATCAAAATTTTATTTATTTTCTGTACATAATTGCAAATAGTCTAATAACAAGGCACCCTTAACTCGTCCATGAAGATTGGCTAAATGTAAACAGCAACCCATCTCCACCGACGAGTTGCTGGTTCCAAATGCAGTACCCCGAGAAGAGCCAGCAAGAAACTCAAGGGCAGCTCTTTTTAATCTCATGTCTTACTAGTAAATATGGTTTACAATAATATTTATAATTAATAGCCTTACAGAGCGTCGAGTCGGTTAATCCCATGCATGTTGGTCTACTAAGTAGTCTGTAATTTTATAGTAGCCTTTTTATGTAATTTTTGCTTAATTATTTTAAATTTTTCAAGAGGCAAATTTTGTAATGCAATGGGAATCTTATTGTAAAAACGTATACATTGACCCCTAAAGGATTTGGTAACTTTGGTAACTTCGTTTTCGAGTTGAATTGTGAGACAACATTAAATCGATACAATGACCTAAATCAATGTAATACAATGTTATTAGCATTTGCTACGACTCAGTTAGGTTAATTGGGCACTGTTGCACTGCACAGCTGTTAAGTTGTTTTGCTGTTGAATTCCTTTTGCGTCGCAGTTTCTTAGATGTATAGTCAGCAGAATAAGTAACTGTCAATCAACAAAATATATTCAACCAAGGGCGTGACTGCTGAGGGGTAGATGTTGAACATTATTCTCATCGGTCTTATAATTTGGGTCGCGAAAAAAGTTTGCGTGTTAGCTCTGACGAGCGACTGGAGTATTATTTTCTTTAATTTCTCTTTCTGTATGAAGCTAATGCCATCTATTGTGCATTCATATGTAACACTGTTGTTCGCCGGCTGCCGTACACATTGATTGTCTAAATTGCCGTTTTTCAGAGTAAAGAATAAAGAAAATAGCTGTCTATTAAATACGACCTATTAGATTAACCTCGCTGGTTCGTGTAGCACTCTACGCACAATGACCAATACGCAAAATGACAACTTCATTTCTAGCTTTGAATACGCAAAATGACTACATGAGTACGCGTAATTGGTCATTCTGCGTTTTGGTCATTGTGCCTAGAGAGTGTAAATTAGTATATTTTTTTTAATTCGTTATTATTTATTTACTAACAACCGTAAAACAAAACCTAGTTACGCCCTCGTATTTAATCAAAATACCTTAGCCTTTCTAAGGTGCAAGCTGTCTCTATGCCTTCAACCGAAATGGGTCCAGTAGTATAGCCGTGTAAATATAACTAGCAGACAGATTACTTTCAATTATATATATATTTAATGCGGATGGTGTGGCCAGCTACTTATTGTTTGGACTTACGCTGCTGACCTTACCGTGTAAATATACTTAGTGGTATCAGTTGTACATATTTTTGGCTACCTCAAGTGCCCTTTGACTAAACTTGTGTTAACTCAATGCAGTCTTCTGATAGGTGGTAATAATACATGTTATTTTCATAGTAGCTAAGTTTCATGAATTTTCGATGGTTTCGCTACTCTGTTCCCTTTGTGGCTGGATTATAAAATAATGTGGAGCTTCTATACATGTGCTCGGGAAACTGAAGATGTTTTTATGGAAGCAACAAGTCGCGATAGGGCTTGAAGGAACAATCTTTCAAAAGGTGACATTTTAGAGATATGTAAAGACCGAACTTAACGGCTCATTCATTTATTACATTTTTTTTCCATATCTTATGTTTTGCCAGGAAGCTGATTGTGGTGTCGAATGGTAACTGACTGTTTTTTGAAATTTCGAACTTGCTTCTATAATTAGTGTTCTTTAGGTTCTAAGTACATTCATCCCTTAGAGCCTGGCCAGAAAAGGCGTTTAACGCGCTAGTCGAGAGTACCGCTCATTGCAAGAGTTTTACGCGCGAGCCACGCTACGCGCGATAGCATCTGGACGGAATGTATGTTACTCAAGTATCTCGACTACGCGCGAGCGGATACGCGCGAGTGCGCTCGCGCATAAAACGCCTTTTCTGGCCAGGCTCTTAGAGTATTTCTGCTAGATTTGTTAGAATTTTATATTAGATAAAATTAGCCGTTCTGTCTGTTCAAGCGAACAAAGTTTTGTATATATAGATTTTTTTTTCACAAGACGAACTATTATAGTCTAAATGGAATTTAGACATTGTATAATGAGCAAAAGATTCATATATTCTTATGTGCTGGCATGCATTATTCTATGTAACATATGCGACTGAAGTAAGTTATAGATATAGATGACTATTTATAAACCGCTATGTATTATAGCCTCTCAATTAGTATAAGCATATTATGACTTTTTTTTCTTATTTAGAAACATTCGGTTCACGTTCATTGTTATACTAACTTGCAGTTACATGACCTTGAATCTGTTTTCAAAACATGATTTAAACCATGAACGGACATACATTTTTTAAATTTTCCATTGCTTTTGAATGTTATCTTAATTACATAGAGTTCAATTTATGGTGGCAACTATTGATCCAATGCCCGTGAAAGGGAAATAAGATAATAAATCTTGAAAAAAATCCTGACCAGACCAGACTAAAAAAAAACTTTTTATGTTCTATTTGCGACTTTACAGCTGCTCTACTAGGGATGTTTGGAGATTCATAATCAGCATTTTTAAAGGATATATTATTATCACTGCAAGTTAGTATGACATCTGTTAAGTTAGGTGTAAATTTCGTATATCAATGTAAATATTGTACTTGATTATATTCACCCCAAGGGTTATCCGATATAAAATGACTTGAGTTTACGGTACAATTGGGTAATTAATTATATAACGGAGAAAAGTCCGCTTCTATTATTTATACTATAAATAAAATGTGGTAGATGAATGAAGACTGAACTGTATCTATCAGATTGTAATCTACATAATAATATAAGCGGAGGTGTGAGATGTACCATAGGTAAGCCCACCAGGCTTGTAGATTACTGTAAGCAAACAAAATATATCAATACTTGAAGGTGTAAATACTAGTGTATTAGAAAATAAGTAGGCAATAATAGTATCACTTGTTTATCCAATGGTTTTTAGTAACCTTTTGTTTTTTTTCTTGTTATTGTTAGCGAATATTGAGCCAAAGTTATGAGTTATGTAACATTTCTGTACGAATATCATTATTTTCACCTGAACTTGCTTGAATTCACATTGCATACGAAAAAGTGTGAACCCTGCTTCTTTTGTTATTATTATTTGTTTTTTATTATTACTATTATTATTTCATACCTTGGTAAATATTACCAATAACGTTCTCATTCTTATAGTTAAAAACATCTTTTATTGATTGTAACGTACACATTGGTGTAGGCTAATCTTTAAATAGTGTAATGTTAATTATTGACGTCATCAGGCAGTTTCAGAACGATTGGCAAAGCATTTTTTTTCTTCCTAGCTTCTAAAACGTGGCATTAGCCTGCTATAATATGATATAAGTTTTCCTCCTGCTCTATAACCTAAATGTGCCCAATAAAAAAAAGAAAAGTTTAACTTATATTTTTTACCCATTTTCTTGGACATTCTGTATAATTCTAAGATACGAATATAAGACGACCGTCACTGAGCTGCTTATTGGATGAAAAGTATTTTTTTATATCAAATTTAATATGTTAAAAAAGATATCGCGAATGGGTTGACTGAAAAAAATCAGTCCAGGATATGATTAATTAAATATTTAAAACTTGAGTGTATCGCTATCCTTTTCTATTTCACGGCAAATATCATGTGCACTCTTTCATTTAATGGTTCGCTGAGACTTTTCAGTCGTAGGTACGTTATATTCACTCGCAGCAACCGGAATTCATTAATTTCAAGACTGTTTTTATATTTTATAGACTTCATACTGTCGATTGGAGTGCAATTTGTCTATTGACCAAACCAGTGCAATGTTAAATTTTTTTTTTTTATCCTGGACTGAATTTTTTTAGCCAACCCACTCGCGATATCTTTTTTAACATATTAAATTTGATATAAAATACTTTTCATCCAATAAGCAGCTCGGTAAAGGTCGTCTTATATTCGGATCCTCTACTATATCTATCCATATATTTACATAATGAGCACAAACTTAGTGTGTACGGATAATTATATTTTCTCAGGATTTCTGTTCAGGCAATCACTCTACATGTCCAAAGAAGAAAAAACATGACTTAAAAATTTTGGACAATATTTTTACTAATACTTAGTTTCATAGTTATTCTTCGGTCCTAACAGTTACGTCGTTTAATAAATAGATAATATTGTTTCGCTTCAAATCTGACCATATATCGTGGAAAAGTAAATTTTGTAGATCTCAATTTATATACAAAAATTGCACTGAGAACAAATTCTTCTTGTGTTGCACATCCCAAGACTGCCGCATAAAAATATCTCAAATCTAAAATATGGGAACAAAGCAGTGTTTAAAGAAGAAGTGAATATTCCCTGAATATTGATTAATAAAAATTCATTGAAAGGAAATTGATAGTTTATTCTCAAAGACAAGTAAAAATGGATTCTAAGATTTTATTGTATATTAGCTTATTGCAGCAAGAAGATACAATAAAAATATTGAACAGATAACTGTTTTTTTTCTTGGTCTTATTTGAATTTAAATTATGTACCACATTTAACATCATTAACTTACCCATTCTAGTTCTAAAATTGTGGTGCTAAGGATCGCGACACATCTGCGGAACGTACAGCGCCAAGGGTTCGGTAAACAACATACATTGACGTTGACGGCGTCAACCGTAATGTATGTTGTTCACCGAACCTTCGGCGCTGTACGTTCCGCAGATGTGTCGCGACCCTTAAATTACTCACATTTGCAAAATGTCATTTAAATGCATTTTCGAAAAAAAAAGATGCCCAAAAGCAGTTGGGTATGAAGATGTGTGAATGCGACATTATACGAAAACCAACTGTGACTGCGAATATGACAAAACTTTTGCACTAAACATCTTTGTGTTTTAGAATATGATTGATGGTTCGGTTCATGTATATTGTTTAGTTGTTTACTACGAAAATTAAACGTGATTTACGTACTTACATGTCAACTGTGGTTTTTGTTTAGTGCTATACACCTAAATCATGCATAAAATATCCTGCTTACTGAGTCAGTAGCTCGCGGGTTCGATTCCCGCTTGATACCAATTAGGTATCAACAGAACGATATGGAAATGCTTACTTTTCAATACAATATTTTTGAGGGATCCGTAAATGTAACGTTTACGTAATGCAAATTACCAGTTTGTAGTGTATGTGAGTAAAAGAGAAGGAAGCACTATGTCATCTCTAGCACACGTGCGGTCGTAATACAGCCTAGTCAGCTGTGAGCGGCGAAAGTGAGTGGGCACGCGTGTCTAAGAGCCGACAATATAGAAGAAAACATTACATTTTAGCGAAAGACATGTTGAATCTATAAAGAAACTAAACTGGTGCAACCGGGTAAAAATAATAGTATTGTTTAATTAATAGTCTGTGGCTAGCACGCTCTAGCTAGGCGGAACGTGACATAAGTCAGTCAGTGAGTAACGAGCCATTTACACGAGGGCAATCCAGTTCAATCCACTAAGACTGCATACAAAAAAAAACTTGAGGACAATCCATTCCATTGTCCTCAGGTTTTTTTTGTATGCAGTCTTAGTGGATTGCCCTCGTGTAAATGGCTCGTGAAGAAATAAAAGGTATGTGGGGATCAAGGAGTTTTTACCTTATTCCATATGGGAGAAAGTGGTACTAAGAAAGCAGGCGGTCCCGTTGAGAGGCACCTCGAATAGTATTGTATCCCTTTCTAATAGTGCAACCACAATTTTCTTTGAAACATGAACAATTTTGGCATTTCACATTGTTGAAATATTCTGTAAATAATATATTTTTTAAAAAATATATATTATTTAGGTACTAGCAGCATCCCCTAGTTTCATCCGCGTAGTTCACTTTCCCATGGGAATACGGGAGTAAAATATATATGTGTTACTCTGATGTATAAGTAATATATCTGTAAGTTTAATCAAAATCCGATCGTCCATCCATATACACATCCATACTCACAAAATTTCGCGTTTATAGTATTACATACTAGAATTTCGAAGCTAAGAAGGAAAGGAAAGACTCGTGGTGATTGCTACCCTCCCTAAATAAATTTAATCAATCCCTCCCAGATTGATTTTAAAAAGACGTGTGGCACTCGGGGACTGCTACTGCATAGCACTGCTACTGCTGCTATTGCATAGCATTTTGTATCAACAAGACTGCCGAAAAGAAACGACGTTAGACAATGCACGGCCTTCAGGCCACACGGGTGTTATTTTGGTGACCTCCGTGCCCGTCGGAGTGGGGAGCGTGAGGTTTTTTTCGTTACGGAATTTCTGGATTCGGTCCCCGCGCTCAAGGCCCTCGATAGAAGCTATGCAATAGCTTAAAAATTTGACTACATTCGGTAAGGTAGTACATTGCGTAACTTTAGTTGGTTGTGAAAATTTAAAAAACACTACTACCTTGAAGGGACACTCTGTAAGCTGTTCCAAAATTCAATATCTTTTTGTCATCTACACTAATATGGGACCATCCATAAATTACGTCACACAAATTGTATTATTTTTTGACCCTCTCCCCGTCCTAGTCACAACTGGTCACAGTTGTGCCACCCCCTCCCTAGTGTGACATCACATAAATTGCAATTTTACAACTACTCGTTGGATTAAAACAGCAGTTCCGTATTTAGTTTTATTTCCATTCAAATTCTTTTTAATAAAATCAACAACAAATCAGAAATTTGAAAAAATAAGAAAATATTAGTTTTTGAAATGTGACGTCACAAAATGTCCCAACCCAACCCCTTGTCACACAATGTCACAATTCGTCGACTTTCGGACTGAGACTTCTATTTTGGGAATTTTTCACTTTGAAACTTGTTACCAATTTGGGCGGAACGCTGCAGATGTACAAATAAAAAAAGTATAAGTTTGATGGTTGTTTATTCTTTCTATTAAAATTATGCCACGGACTAGCTCTTATACAGGAGTAGGTTCTTGGCTTGAGGTGAGCATTTGGTTTTATGCATCTAAACAAAATATAAGGGGCGCCACCGGTGTGGGAAACGGCACCGGACCGATGAATAATTAAAATAAAAGGGTTACTTGAGTAGGTACAATCAAGGGAACTTCAGCACTAGCTCCACCCCTACATGTAGATGCTAGGCGTCTGCTTTAAGTAGGTAACCGAACCAGATATGTAGCGGTACTAAACACCTCCGGTACTAAACACCTCCTTTCGGAGGAAAATGATCTTGCCTAGGGCTTCCTAGACCACAGGACAAGCGATGTGTGATCAATATCGACTCCACGATCCGGTTACGTAATCGCAAGAAGCCGGCCGGAACAAAGTCGTCAACTCATTCAGCACAAAACAACAAGAGTATCCAAAAACGATTCCAAAATTAGTCGACCAAAACGGCCAAGATCTCAAAAGAAAAAAAAGAACTAGGTCATTGTGTCACAAAGACTTTTTCACATGAAGACAACGACTCCTGCGCATCCAGCCTAAAACAGGCATTCACAAAATGTCATGACATAAAATTCGACGTAAAATCACGACATGTTGTCATAAAAATTAAAAAGACAGAAAATCGAGTAAACGCCGATTTTCTACGTAACAATACCCCCTCACCCACAAGAATTTTACGCAGGAACAAGGAAAATTCGAGCTGGCCCTCCAGCGCACAACATGGAGTTCCATCAAAACATAACCCTCTTTCAGTCGTAGTCGGGTAAAATAAAAAAACTGCCACCAATAACAACAAAAACACCAACAGACAATAGTAGCCCATCTGAACTCCCTTACAAACAAAACATTACCCTCCGTCAGACTTAGTCAGGTAAAAATAAAAAACTCCTACCAATAACAACAAAACACCCGCAGACAATGATATCCCAACAAAAAAAAAGAAAAACAACCAACAAAACCAAAATACCATCGGAAAAAAAAATTAAAACCGATGAGATGTTAATTCAATAAATAAAAATGGATTCCTTTAGTCGCCTTCTACGACACGCCAGTAGGCCGATTGGCGTTGGGACTATTCTACAACCCGGTCACCACACGGGGAAGTCACGTATTAAAAAAAATACGTGAAAACCATCACCGTATACGAACACAAAAAAAACTTACAAAGGGAAAAATATATTGTAAAGAAGAGGAAGAAGAAAGGACAGAGTACACCTTGGTATCACTTACAGCAGCACACAAAAAGTTTTGCGACCTACGGCGTAACAATGCCTGAATGGGGCTTAAGATTCCTTATATGCCAGCTACCAAGCGGTTTACCGGACTCACAATCTACTAATTCATAAACCAAAGGCCCTAATTTGTTTACTACTTTGCACTTATCATATTTGGGAGCCAATTTGGCCATGAAGAATTTTCCAGCGTCGCTAAGAGGAAAAGTTCTTTTCCACACGATATCACCTACTTTAAACTCCAAATCCCTACGTGTTTTATTATAATAACTTGCACTCTTAGTGTGGGCCTTTGAGATCGCATCTCTCACTTTTGAGTAGATCTCTGTTAACCCTCCCAACATAGAGGCGTGCGCATCTCGTGAAGCACAAGTCAATGAGAGCGGAGAAGAAGAATTACCGTACACTTTGCCACAGTTTACAGCTTCTCGACCGTGGACAAGGAAGAACGGAGTGAAACGTGTAACCTCATTCACGGACGTGTTGAGAGCGAACTGTACCTTAGGCAAAAAGGTATCCCACGAGCGATGGTCATTCCCTACTAAAATGGAGATAGCTGTCACAATGGTTCTATTATATCGTTCCACGGTGTTCACTTGGGGACAATAGCGCGGTGTGAAATGAACTTGAGGAACATTGTATTTTCTGAAAAAGGATTGTACCTCATTGCCAGTGAACTGTGTACCATTATCCAATACCACCGTTCGAGGGACACCATGAACAAGAAACACAGCATTCTCCAGACAAGTCACAATGTTTTTGCCAACGGCATTACGTAAGGGGAACAACAGACAATATTTCGTAAAGCAGCAGACCACAACCAGCAAAGAAACAAAGCCCGCACGAGACCTCGGGAATGGTCCCACTAAATCAATGCTTATCGTTTCAAAAGGACGAGAACAAACTTTCTGATCACCCATAAGACCGGGTGTGGCGTTCTGTGAGTGTTTGTAGGCTGAACACACATCACACTCATTAACGAACTCCACAACCTCTTTATACATGTTTGGCCAATAATACCTTAAGGCCAGACGCTTATAAGTCTTATAGATACCCAAGTGAGGAGAAAGATCACTACAATGGTGAGATTTAAGGATTTCCAAACGACAGTCGGCAGGAACCACCTCTTTCCAATCGAAATCACTGCTTAGGCTAAATTTACCCTTTGAGTACCGAAACAGTTTGTCTTCCTTTATGGTATAATTTGGACAGGACCTAGGGAATTTCTTGCACTTAGTGAAAAGATTTTTATACCAGGGGTCGTTAACTACAGTCGAGTGAATTTCCAGAACTGGTACGGCTCGTGATAAGGCGTCCGGAACGACATTATCTTTGCCTTTACGGTGTTCAATCACGAAGTCATAAGGTGACAAACGACAACCCCATCGAGCTAATCTCCCCGTAGGATTAGTTAAATTAAAGAACCATTTGAGACTGGAATGATCAGTTATAATTTTAAACTGTTGTCCACCTTCCAAATAAGGACGAAAGTGTTCAACAGAGAAAACAACGGCTAAGGCTTCTCTCTCAGTCGCTGAATAATTACGCTCGGCCTTATTGAGGGAGCGACTTGCAAAAGCTATGGGGTGTTCATTACCATCGTCCAAGACCTGGGTAAGAGCACCAGCAATTCCAAAACTAGAAGCATCACAATGTACGGAAAACGGCCTACCAAAATCTGGACAAGCTAAAATAGGAGCAGAAACTAAAGCAGCCTTCAAATCATTAAATGCGTTTTCCGCTTCATCAGACCATTTAAAGATTGGTCTATCTTTGCGTGTACTAGTTAAAGCATTTAATGGTGCTGCTATAGTACTAAAGTTCTTTATAAATCTCCTATAATACGAAGCAGTTCCTAAAAACGCTTTCACCTCCTTTCGGTTAGTAGGAGTTGGAAAGTCAACAATTGACTGAACCTTTGCAGGATCAGTACGCAAACCCCTTTCATCAACAATATACCCAAGGTATCTCAACTCATTGCGAAAAAATTTAGACTTTTCTAAGTTAATAGTCAAGTTTGCGCACTGTAAACGCTCAAACACACGAGTCAACAGAGCAATATGTTCTAAAAATGAAGAACTGACAATAATTATATCATCCAAATACACGAAGACCCTTCCATCCAATTCCGGACCAAATAATTTATCCATCAAGCGTTGTTGGGTAGCAGGAGCTCCAGTCAATCCAAAGCACATAACCTTGAACTGAAAGAGACCCCTACCAGGAACAGTAAAGGCTGTTTTTTCACGCGAGGAATCGGTCAAAGGAATTTGATGAAACGCACTTTTCAAATCTATAGACGACAAAAACTTCGCGTCACGTAGCTGATCAAGAATACGAGAAATATACGGCAGAGGATACGCATCATGTTTGCTAATAGAGTTGAGTTTCCTACTATCAACACAAAATCTCAACTCACCATTAGATTTGGGAGTGAAAAGGGTAGGATTATTCCACGCACTACTGCTAGGTTCGATAACATCGAGCGCAATCATTTCATCAATCTGTCTGTTTAACTCTTTCAGTCTTTCAGGAGACAGACAGTAATATCGTTGCTTGATGGGTGGTGTATCGCCTGTATCAATGTTATGAGTAATAACGCCAGTACGACCTAGACCCTTTTCCTCAAAAGAAATACTTTTAAACTTATCAATGATTCTACCAGCAATAGATCTTTGTCTGTCACTAAGTTGTTCAAAAGGAAGAATATGCTTTATCTCAGCTACAGTCTCATCAGATTTACAAAATTCAAAGGGAAGATCCTTAAATAAAGATGGGGCCAAGTTAAAGGCTTTCCAAAAGTCTACACCGAGTATAATAGGGGTTGTTACATCAGGGATTATGAAAAATTTAATAATTCGAGTAACGTTTCTCAATTTAACGGGCAAATAAATATGACCTTTAACATCAGCTCTAGAGCCATTTGCGGTAGAAACACTCAACAACTCGTCACAACCGTGTAAAGTAACTCCCGTATTCAAAAAAGAACGACCAAGGTCGAATCCCAAAATAGAAATGCCAGATCCAGAATCCAACAAACCACAATACTTCTTATCATAAATGTCAAAAACAAGATGCGGACGCTCATCATCAAATCGAGGATAGCGAACCGAAGCTACAGACAAAAATTGCTTTAAAAATAAAAGATGATCCTCCCAATCTTTCGCATCAAAACAATTGGTTTTGCTTCGGTTCGAATTAACTAGTTTTTTGGAACAGATTTTTCACAATTAGGACAATTTGTCCTCAAATAACCCTTCAACCCACAAGAAAAACAAACAATCTCCTTAGACGAACAACGGTTTAAAGCATGACCATCAACACGGCAACGAACACAAAATAATTTTGTTGGCTGAACTACTTCCACTTTGGCATGTGAATTTTTATTTTTAGATACAAAATCAGGAGTTAAAGTGGTATCCTTTGTACTTGATGGCTCCCGGTATAGGTTAGCACGATATAAACTATACTCCAAAACTTTACATTTGTTCCCTAATTCTTCTAATGAATCCACTGTTTCAAATGCCAAAGCAGTAATAATATTTGGCCTCATATTATACCTCACAATTTTAGTTTTTTCTGATTCAGTGAGTGGATTTGTCAATAAGTTGAACATATTTATCATTACTGAAATATAATATAAGGCAGACTCGTCAGAGCTCTGAGTACGATTACGAATCTCATGAAGAAGACGTTCATCGTAATCAACTGGAGAAAAACGATCAATTAATAATTTCCGCAAATTTGTCCAATCCGTCAGGGTATCTCTCACACTACGGTACCAAGCAAGAGCTTCTCCCTTAAAAAGTTCAACAGCTCCAACAAAAAGAACAGACTCCGTAATCCTACGAGTCTGACACAGCTCATCCAACCGCAATAAATAAGAGCGAACACAGGAAGATCCGTCATAATAAAAGTCCAAACGACTAAGGGCTTTTGCAGCTTTCTCCTCGGACACCGCCGAAACAACAGGCTCTTCGAAAGAGGTCTTAAAACTGGAGAACAATTTATCGATTTGCTTTAAATATATGTTTAATTCAGCTTCAAGTGTATCCTTCTTTTTGTGTTGAGAATCCACTCTGCTGAGGCGATGAAACAAATGGTGTGACAATGCACGTATACGATTAAACTTTTTGAAAGCAACCGAACCCTGACCCAACACATCCTTCAATTCCCCAAGTCCCTTTGCAACAGCTGCCAGTTCTGCAAGAGCATCACGGGATGTCTCAAGAATTTCGTCAGATGGTATGCGAATTGCTAACTCCTTTATTTGTTTCTTCAACGAAGGAACATCAATTTCAGGCTTCGCATCGCGAATCTCCACCTCGTACACTAACTCATCCCTGCCCAACAAATGGTAAGCAATAGGACGCTCCATTTCCACCAAAGACAAAAAAAAAATTTAAGGGTAAATAAATAAAAAGTTGTTGACAACCCTACTCAATACCGCAAAATAAAAAAAAAATTAAGCTGACTGTACTCGCTCACTAGTTAATATTTATAATACTACTAACTTTTTTATATTGAGTAAATGATAAGTGATTTAAAGGGGAATATTATTATTTAAGCCGTAACACAACAAACAAAATTCTCACCTCAGGTTGACAAAAATAGTTATCTAAAATAAATACTTATGTTAATACATTATGTACTGCGAAATTTAATTTTGTGAAAGCTTTTACACATAATTTTTCTTTATTTTAACCTGTAAGTCACAGAATCAAGAAGAAAAAAACAAAGTGTACACAAAAAGTGAATGATAAAATCATTCAAAATAAAAATTGAAATAGCCGTTAACAACACTTCAACAATACAAAAAAATTTAGAACCAAATGCTCATTGACACAGCCTAAGACATGCCAACACCTCAAGCTCGCCCCAAGCGTTGTGCGCCACTGTTACCAATTTGGACGGAACACTGCAGATGTACAAATAAAAAAGTATAAGTTTGATGGTTGTTTATTCTTTCTATTAAAATTATGCCACGGACTAGCTCTTATACAGGAGTAGGTTCTTGGCTTGAGGTGAGCATTTGGTTTTATGCATCTAAACAAAATATAAGGGGCGCCACCGGTGTGGGAAACGGCACCGGACCGATGAATAATTAAAATAAAAGGGTTACTTGAGTAGGTACAATCAAGGGAACTTCAGCACTAGCTCCACCCCTACATGTAGATGCTAGGCGTCTGTTTTAAGTAGGTAACCGAACCAGATATGTAGCGGTACTAAACACCTCCGGTACTAAACACCTCCGGTACTAAACACCTCCTTTCGGAGGAAAATGATCTTGCCTAGGGCTTCCTAGACCACAGGACAAGCGATGTGTGATCAATATCGACTCCACGATCCGGTTACGTAATCGCAAGAAGCCGGCCGGAACAAAGTCGTCAACTCATTCAGCACAAAACAACAAGAGTATCCAAAAACGATTCCAAAATTAGTCGACCAAAACGGCCAAGATCTCAAAAGAAAAAAAAGAACTAGGTCATTGTGTCACAAAGACTTTTTCACATGAAGACAACGACTCCTGCGCATTCAGCCTAAAACAGGCATGCACAAAATGTCATGACATAAAATTTGACGTAAAATCACGACATGTTGTCATAAAAATTAAAAAGACAGAAAATCGAGTAAACGCCGATTTTCTACGTAACAAACTTTTTGCCTTTGGGACGTTCTGACTTTGGGACTTTTTCATTCTGGGACCATTTTACTTTGGGACTTTTTAACTTTGGGACTTTATCACTTTGGGACTTTATCACTTTGGGACTTTTTCGCTTTATGAATTTTTCACTTTGGGACTTTTTGACTTTGGGCCTTCTGTATTTTTGTATTTTCGTAATGTTTACTTTCCTGATATTCGAAAATAAATATGGTGTTTGAGGCTTGTAAAAGTTATCAATTCTTATTCCTATAATATAAGTCGGACAATAAGTCTCACCTACCTACCTAAAAACCTATCATACCTATATTGTAAGGAATGTCTACAAATATCATGGTCAATATGGTCACCCGTTGACTTTGAACAAATGTCAATGGTTGATGTTGCCATCGTAGGTAAAATGTCGTAACCCTAAACTTGGTATTTTTGGTATGCTAAATGTACTTTAATTTTAACACTTTCATATTAAACATAGATATTTTTAATCAGGAAACATTTAAAAAAAAAACACTCCTTATACATTATAGAAAGTACATTTGATTCATAGATTTTATATTGGGATAAGTAAGTAAGAAAATGTAGGGGGGAATTTGGAACAGTGATGATGTCAATACTAGAAAGTGACACAATACTATTCGAGGTGCCTCTCAATAGGACCGGAATTTTCTTAGGATCACTTCCTCCCCAATATATAAGCTTCTTGGTGGGGATTGGTTCTGAGGTGGGGATAGTGAATAGGCCGCATAAACTCAACTTGGGCTTTTGTCAATGAGATTAAAATATAATAAATTTAAATCTCTTTGGCTTTTGTACATTTAAAAAAGCGCGGGAAACGTTGTATTTGGCGGTCTATAAAAGTCTAGTAGTGTTATAAAATTCCCTTTAGGTACATAAAGACCACTTCCCAATATGTCAGTTTCCCAGAATGTCCGTTTTCAAAATGACCGTTTCCCAAAATGTCCATTTCCCAAAATGACCGTTTCCCAAAATGTCCGTTTTCCAAAATGTCCGTTTCCCAAAACGACCGTTTCCTAAAGTTATCTGCTTACTGATAGGAAGGTGATTTTGATCTTTTTTTAAGTATGCCTCCCGACTGAGGACTCCAGAGGCACGTCCCACGAGGTATCTTTTTTCTGTTGCTCCGGACTGCAAATCATCAATGAACACCGAAGATGGGGCCTTCCTACCATTTCTTTCAATGAAGCGTTTTCGGTGACAGTTGTCACTTGAGTATTCAACGGTGTCAATCAAGTGTCAATAGATGGTACTTTGAAGAACTTTCATCGAGCTGTCATCACATACTATATCTTTAATTAATTAGTTGGAGAGCTGTCATGAGCAAGTCAAGCTTGACACTACCAGTTTAAGCTGAGCTCTGATTTGTACTGCGCGCGATAGAATACAGGGCCGGGTCAAAGTCCAAAGTGTCAAGCTTAGCGTGCTCTTGATTGTACATACAGGAAATACCATGCAACACATTAAAAAAAGAGAGAAATCACATGTGGATAGTAAATAAATATTAACACTGAGAATTTTTATTGCTTTTAAAAAGGTTAAATACGATTTGCAGCCACTACGTTATCAATAAGGCCTTGGAAAAAAAAGATAAACTAGATTTACTAAAGATAGATGGCGCTGTCATCGAATGACGGCTTTTTTTCTTCTAATCAATGCAAGGGTCAAGAAAATATACAGCTATTGATGCCGACAGACGTGTTCTTTATTAGTGATATCTACTTTGCATCGTTTTTCACACCAACTACATTAAATTCTTTCTTTTGATACTAAAAAACGAAAATGAAAAAAAAATAAAAAAACCGGTAAATTGATCGGAAACATTTTCTAGGGTACGGCGCAGCGAATACGGTTTTCGCTTATAAAAAATTAAGTGACACGTCCACCCACCCTGTCAAACTTCCACGGTTGCTGCAAAACTGCTTGTTATATTTTCATGTTTAAACAATAAAAAATGGTAAGAAATACTTTAAATTGCTTACAAAGCTATCCGCTGAAATTTATAAATCAGTGTTTTCAATCTACGCGTTGTGGTTGCCACGTAATTGGCCTGTTGTCAGCACCGAGTCATCATACATCACAGAGCCGTCTTTGCCGAAGATCTCTGCCAACTCGCCACCAATTAACGGCTGGAATCGCTGGTCAGACTACTCAGGAGTCCAGCATGATATTCCGCTCTCCTAAAGTCGCCAAAACAACCTTATTGTAGTAAAACGGGAATGCCAAACTTGCCTTCATTGCGATACGAGTAGTGGTCCGGATGTATGTGTCACGAGCGTTTCTGGAATAATTTGTCGCACAAGCTGGCTTAGGACACTCGGTGTCAGTTATACTAGCAGTAGCGTAACTCTGAGCTGATAATTTAGGGGATATTTGTGTGAAATACGAAGCTAACAGTTAGTATGTTTCCGAAGCCGCTGAGACTCGACATCAAGAGGAAGTTGACTGCTCGGTCCGACCGTGTTAAGTGCGTGGACCAACACCCCACAGAGCCTTGGCTGCTCTGCTCACTGTACAATGGAGACGTCAACATATGGAATTTCGAAACACATTCCCAGATCAAGAGATTTGAGGTAAGGATAACACTTACTTGAACAATCTACATCTGCAATAATATTATAAAGAGGGAGAATTTCAATTTTTGAATGTTTGTAATGAACAAACTCTAATACTAATGGACCAATTTTAAACATTCTTTCACCAAGGGATAGTTTAGAGTGTAACACAGGCTTTAATTTTCCCATGGACACAACTAATGCAGGTGAAATCTCATGAAACAATGTAATAATCATATTCAAACATCTTTTTTACCGCATTGGTAGCAAAATATAATGTCATATTCCAATTAAAGCAAATATGTCTATGAAAATTTAATAATGGTGCAGTTTATTATCCTTTACAAAATTATGTTTCAACCATTATGTTTCTAGCCATTACAAAATTATGTTTCTACCATATTTCAGAAAAAAAAAAATCAACATTCTATAATGTCAATATTTCGGTTATCATGACTGTGAAACGTGAAAGACTCTTCGCTAAATAGTGGGATGTTACGGGTTGCTGATGATGATGAATAAACTTATACAATACTAGAAACAATGTATTGTTCTGCATTTGGAATCAGCAACTCTTTGGTGGAGATGGGCTGTTGTTTACATTTAGCCAATCTTCATGGACAAGTTTAGTGTGCCTTGTTATTAGACTATTGACTTTTCTAAGTGTAATTATTATTACTTACAGAATAAAAAAATAGTTATTAATGTTCCTTAGGCGTAGAAAGCACAATAAAAATAATCTAAAATATTTATAACCTTAAAATATTGTTGTTACTCCATTATTTAATTTTATGCTCTAAAAGGGATGTCTATAGAACATTCTTCCATAAATTGATTAAAGTTTTAATTTAAGTTTAGGAATTTGCAGTTCCTACTTCATGCTTGCGTCATTATTGCGCCACTGAAAATGATGATTGCATAGACTCAAGCTTTTTTCATAATAGGGTGCTATTTGACTGTTTTGTCAAATGAATTACTTTTTATGACTTCTCAAAATGAAAATTTGCTACTGGAAAATGTACTGAGTATTGAACTGTGACTAGCTCCTAGTACTCAATTACATAACTGTTTTTATTGTTTTAATCTTTTAAAATTTACTACAAATTTAAAATAATAAATCAAAATGCATTGTTAGTGGTTTTTGAGAATAAAAAGCTTATATTTAATGAATAATTACTAGGAATTCAATTTTGATATAGTAGAATACCCTATTGTATAGGCAGATATATATAAAAGTAACTAGCTGAGCCGGAAAACATTATTCTGCCATACAAATTTGGAAAAATACTTTACAACCTCTTCCTACTATATACACACAAAAAATAATTAAAATTGGTTGAGTGGTTTTGAAGCAGTGAGATTTTTAATCAGAAGATGTTTTTACAATAAAAATTATGTTACAGCTGCTGTTAGCCTAATCATTAATGAATCATATAGAAATGGTAAACCTTCTTATAAGAATTTGTTTCTCTTTATTTAAATGTGGTCCTTGGAATTTAATATTAGAATTTTTAATAGTTCTGATAATTCTTTGGATTGTGAATATTGTAAAATGTTTTCACTTATTTTGCAATCGACAATAATGAAGTATACAATATGTAATTAATTATAATTAAGAAATACTGTAATTTTTAAAGTAATGTGGATGTGGGTTAATTTTCTAAGAACTTCCTGTGCCAGTGTGACATACTTTTATAAAAAACTTATCTGGTGCTTCACTACATAGTATAAAACAAAGTCGCTTTCTCTGTCCCTATATCCCTATGTATGCTTAAATCTTGAAAACTACGCAACGGATTTTGATGCGGGTTTTTTAAATAGAGGAAGGTTTTAGTATTAGCATTGCACCCGTGCGAAGCCGGGGCGGGTCGCTAGTTTTGTATATTATTTATAACGTCTTTTTCAACCTACTTCAAAAAAGGAAGAGGTTCTCAATTCAACTATGTTTTTTTATGGTTGTTACCTCAGAACTTTCGACTGGGAGAACTGATTTTGGTGATCCTTTTTTATATGAAAGCTGGTGCTACCCGTGTGGTCCCATTTCAATTTGGTCCAGTTCTAAGAATGGCGTCCATGAGAAAACCATATAAGTTGAAGTCGTTTTTTTTATTTGGAAAAAGACATACTCTAACAGTGATTTTTTTCATTTTTTTTTCAATTCTCTTGAGGATAAGGATAATACATTCTTCCTTTTCCTAAGCTAAAAAAGTTTCCCTAGATAAAATTATTACTATTGGCATTAAATAACTATATTCCATAATTATTCCAATGTTGTTTGTCTTACACAAGCTGCTGCTGCTAGTATAAAAAGAGATTCTGCTAGTAAAAGCTATAAACTCAACAGTCTATCAGTTTTGCATAAACTCTTCTGAACAAGTCCCGTTAAATTTAACAAGAAGACAGTTTATATTTTGAAGATGTATGTAGGCACTTTGTATTCGAGAAAATTGAAAGAAAGTTTATGTAATAAATATTTTTTCATCTCTCTGGGCAGAGAGCGTCAACTTTCAGCCCGCTGCGCTAAACGAAGTTGCCACTTTTCGCCTCCGTCGAGCAGAAAAAAGTACACACACCTTGGGAAGTAAATAAGAAAGACTCAGATCACATGTTTGTAGACCTTTATCTGAGACATTTCTTATTTTACTTACCTGGGTATGTAATACCCTATTATTTACTATGATTTTGTATTGTCACAGGTGTGTGATCTCCCAGTCAGAGCGGCAAAATTCGTGCTGAGGAAGAACTGGGTGATCACAGGTTCAGATGACATGCAAATACGCGTGTTCAACTACAACACGCTGGAGAGAGTGCACGCCTTCGAGGCGCACTCCGACTACGTTCGGTGTATCGCTATCCATCCGACGCAGCCGTACATCCTCACAAGCAGTGGTGAGTAAAATAAAATAAAAAATAAAATAAAAAATAATATAAACTTTTATTACTCCTTAATAAAATACTGACGAAAATGAGATACTCCCAGTAAGTAATAAAATACTTTTGTTGGGGTTGTCTTTTTTTTTTTAATTCTATCGGAGTTAGTAACAAAATGAAAACAAAATTGCGAGTTTTAAAGCATTACACCACAGTACAGTACACTTTAATAATATTGATACCGCTCCAACAAATAAAGAATTGAATAAAACTAAATAATCTCACGCCTTTTGCGAAATGCGAAAGCGGTGCACATCCCTGTTGAGCAGGGCTTGTGCCAGTCCCAACACCATCCTGAGAGCATTCTCGTGCAGGTTTGACTGTCAGTACATGAATCATTGGAGTATGTTTATGTACTGACCAATATTTAATTTATTTTGTTTGTCTGATGTCTGATTTTATTTTAAACTAGCTTTTGCCCGCAGCTTCGCTCGCGTACGTTTATTTCACCCCGTCAATGGTCGAATTTTGCAAAATCCTTTCTTAGTGGATGCCTACACTGTATAAGCTATCTATGTGCAAAATTTCAAGTCTACACCCAGCGGTTTAGGCTGTGCGTTGATACATCACCAATCAGTCAGTCAGTTTATCATTTTATATATAGATAGATTTATTTGAATTTAATTTTTATACTATTCATTTACTTTATTTTTTTATTTATTATTATTATGTTATCCGGTAGAGGCAGAGGTATTCCATTTCTGGTAGTACCCATGTTTCGCCGGTGTATTCCTAAATGTGATAGGTAACATATATAAAAGTTGATCAGTCACTTCACACTGGCATAGGCTAAGATGTAAAACCTCAAGAAAAACACTTGCAGTTGAAATTCACCAAAAACTATTCCGTAAATAAAAATAATAGCAAGGATGTCCAATATCTTAAAATGTTTTACATATCCGTAAGAATGAGTTAAAGTGACTTTCAATCAAAACTAACAAAATATTGCTTTGTCATATTAAAGTAACGCAAACTAAAATATTTATTTACAAAACAGGAGCTTGCAAGTATTCAGTGAATTATTATTCTTCACGCAAACCCAGCGTAGATCTTTCTGAAAAGAATAGCTAAAAGAATTTGACTGACAGTGATGTTTGGTAAATATCATTATAGCAGCACATATCCTCTAGCACAACACACCACCGAAAACATAGCTTGTATTTGGTATTGCTTATTTAAAAGTGGAAGTACATTTTTACTTCTTTTTAACAATGTTTTGTCTAAAATAAAAATGTCATAATACTTTATCATATTCAATTTTAGGGGTGGCAACCCAAGGCAGTGCGACGTCGTGTTGTGCTTCACATACTACAAGCTTTAGTTTACCAAATTTAGTTAGAATACTAAAAGGTGTTATGACATTTTCAACAGACTTATAAAAAAAGGACGTTCTTATTTACGTGATTATTTCGCCAAAATGATTAGTTGATTGTTTTTTTTTGGTTGGTTGATCATATTTTAGAGGTGGTCATTGTTATCGAAATCGCGAGCGGTTTTCAAAAAATAACCAAATGTCTAAAAATTATACCTACATAAAGTACGGCTGTTTTAACTTGGCAGCTCTGAAGTTGCGCAATAACATTTTTTACCAACTATTTGGCGGTATGAGGCGGTTTGCAGACGGAGCCCATGTTCAGAGCAGCCAAGTTGAAGCGGCCGTACTGTATATAGATGATATTTTTAGTAGTATTCGTTGAAGTCTGTTTTTTACTCTTAAGATTTCTTTTAGATGATCTGCTAATAAAGTTATGGAACTGGGACCGCAACTGGGCCTGCCAGCAAGTGTTCGAGGGGCACACCCACTACGTAATGCAGATTGTGATTAACCCAAAGGACAACAACACTTTCGCCAGCGCGAGTCTCGACACGACTGTCAAGGTATGTTGACACCTAAAAGTAAAATTATTAAGACTTAAAATGGATAATCTTTCAAAAAGATCATTCCTAAAACACATCGGCAAAAAAATCACTTTTTTTGTATGGGCCCCCTTAAATATTTTGTAGTATTTGTTGTTATAGCGGCAACAGAAATACATCATAGTATGTGATTTCAACTGTCTAACTGTCACGGTTCATGAGATACAGCCTGGTGACGGACGGACGGACAGCGGTATGTTAGTAACAGGGTCCCGTGTTACCCGTTGGGTATGAAACCCTAAAAACTCATTTGGCTATACTGTCATCTACTCAATGTTGTTCTAATCTCTCTCATGAGATTAAAAAGAGCTGCTCTTGAGTTTCTTGCTAGTTCTTCTCGGGGTACTGCATTTGGAACCAGCAACTCGTCGATGGAGATGGGCTGCTGTTTACATTTAGCCAATCTTCATGGACAAGTGCCTTATTAATAGACGATGGACTTTTCTAAGTGTAATTAGAAATTACCTACGGGAATAAATACATTTTCATTTTCATTTTTCTCTGTCTGTCTGTCTCTCTCTGTCAGTCTGAAAGAGATCGCTAAAAGCGATAAGACCGACCATTGTACTTTTGTTAATGTTGGTATCCATATTGTGTGGTTTTTGGTGTACAATAAAGAGTTTGTTGTTTGTACAACAATAGTAATGTTGTTCGCAGGTATGGCAGCTAGGGTCCGCAGTGTCCAACTTCACGCTGGAAGGCCACGAGAAAGGCGTCAACTGCGTGGACTATTACCACGGTGGGGATAAACCGTACCTAATAAGTGGAGCCGACGACCGCCTCGTCAAAATATGGGACTACCAGAACAAGACTTGCGTACAGACATTAGAAGGTAAATAGAATAATAATTCGGAGTAATTGTTGAAAAAATTAATATAATAATAATCTAGTAATAATAATATAACATTTATTAATAACAATACAAAATAATAATATACTTATATAATATATAATGGATAATTCTTTTTTTTATTATTATGCCCTGCTCAGTAGCGCTTTATTTATAATGTTGTTAGTCTAATGATTTTGTAGGTTGTGTTGTTAAATTTTAAGTAAGAAACTTATAGTACATACCTATTTTTATAATTATTACTATCTTACAGACAATCTCTCCATCAGTTTTGCAGTGCCCTTACAGGGTTTCACATGTCATAGACCTAAATTATCTGTAATATCTTTTAAGTACCATGTGATAAGCAAATAAATGAAATTGAAATTGAAATAATGGCCCGGTCAGGCTACTGCCACAACGGCGCCAGCTATCGGGTCCAACGGGGAACTTGCACTAAAATTATAATGAGAAATTATTTTAATAATTCAGTTATAATAGTCGCTAAAAGGGCATTGCTGAAATAAGTAAGAAACTAAGTAACAACTTTTTATTGTACAGTCAAGAGAACTTGACACATTGGACTTTGTAACGTTCTTATTACAATAGCCTTAGCGGTCAGACTTGCACTACAAGGGTAAAGCTTCATGGGCTCTTGACTGTACACCAGTAAAAAATATGCAATACAATACACAATGCTTAAAAAAGTACAAAAAATATTCTCAGATTATGATGACTTCCAAAAAAATAAAAAAATATAAAAGGAAAATGTGAAATTCGAATTATAAATTGAAATTAAAGAACTAAACCACTATTCATATCCCTATGAGAAGTCAGTAAAGGAGGCAGGGTAGCAGTAACAATGTTGTTTTCCTCAGGGCACGCCCAGAACGTGTCAGCAGTATCATTCCACCCGGAGCTCCCTATCCTGATGACCGGCTCCGAAGACGGGACCGTCCGGATATGGCACGCGGGCACCTACAGGCTCGAGTCATCACTCAATTACGGCTTCGAGAGGGTCTGGACTATCTCCTCGATGCACGGGTCCAATAACGTGGCTGTCGGGTACGTATGGTTAATGATTATTATCTACAAATATTGTATAGTAGCTGTTCCGCGCGGTTCCCGTAAGAATCTATATATATAAAAATCAATGCCACTTTTCGTTGTTATTTTATAACTCAAGAACGGGCTCACCAATCCAAACCAAATTTTTAGGCTTTATTCGGACTATTTAGGAGATGGTTTATGCGAAGTTTGCTTAAATTCTGTCGAGTAGTTCTTCATTTATCACATTTTTTTAAATCAATGCCAAGAGGAAGGTTTTAGTATAAACATTGCACCCGTGCGAAGTCGGCGCGGGTCGCTAGTACGGTATAAAATATACGTTATGCTACTCAGTGATAATGTAGCTTTCCATTGGGAAAAGAATTTTTCGAATCGGTCCAGTAGTTTTTGAGATAAAATAAAAAATAATTTAATACAATTTTATTTGTGTGTTTGTAACGAATACTCTACACTACCCTATAGTCGTATTTTTATTTGCTGTGCTCTACATACTTGTCGTACCGTCTATTATGAATTAGGTTGTGATATGAATCAATCAATTGTTCAACAGATATGATGAAGGGACCATTATGATTAAAGTGGGCAGAGAAGAGCCCGCAATCTCAATGGACGTGAACGGTGGCAAAATCATCTGGGCCAAACATTCCGAAATGCAGCAGGTGAATTTGAAGGCATTACCTGAAGGTGAGTGTCATCAATCTTTTGTGAATGCCAGTACGTTCCATCGCAGAATTTTTCTAATCCGGTAGTTTTTGAGCTTGTTAAAAGTCAAATATAATTTATTTTCTGTAGGTACAAAAGGTACATTTAGAAATGTCAATAGTCTAATAAGAAGCACTCTAAACTAGTCCATGAAGATTGGCTAAATGTAAAGAGCAGCCCATCTCCATCGACGAGTTGCTGGTTCCAAATGCAGTACCCCGAGAACCAGCAAGAAACTCAAGAGCAGCTCTTTTTAATCTCATGTCTTCCTAGTAATTATGGTTTATAATAATAATTACGATTAATAGCCTTACATAGCGTCGAGGCGGTTAATCTCATGCATGTTGGTCTACTACACTAGGTACAAACACACAACACACACACATTTTCTCGTTCTATACTTCTATATCTATTTACTAATACACACACCGGCACAATTAGCGGAACAGAAAAAAAAAGGAGAAAAAAGAGGGAATTTAGAACAATGAATGTAATTTTTAAACAATATATTATTTAAAATGAAACAACAATTAAATTAACATGTTTTGACATTCATTTGTAACACCATACTTAAAATTTTATAAAAATAAAAATTAAATTAAACAAAATGCATTTTTCTTCGATTTTTAATTATAGAGAAACAGCAGAAAATTCAAGATTTTCCAAAGTTTAACAACAATTTCAATGACTGTTCAATATCGAGTGTTTCCTCCTCGTGCTCTGATGAGGGTTTCCATCCGTCTGGGCATGCTGCGGATGATGTTATCAATGGTTTCTTGGGGCAACCTCTGCCATTCTTCAAGTAATGCGTTTCGCAACTCGTTGAGATTATTGGGAGGGGGCATTCTTGACTTTACACTCCTCTTTAGCAAGTCCCAGACGTGTTCTATAGGGTTCATATCGGGGGACCGTGCTGGCCACTCCATCACCGTTATACCAACATGGTTTAGGTATGTCTGTACTGTGCGAGCACTGTGAGCCCGAGCATTATCCTGCATTAGAATGAAGTTGTTACCAATAAAGGGGGCAAATGGCACAACATGTTCTTCTAAAATCTCCCTGATATACCGATCAGCATTCAGATTCCCGCCATCGACCACTACTAACTCCGTACGAGCTCCTAAACATATTCCTCCCCAGACCATAATTGAACCGCCGCCATATGCAACTGTATTTTCAAAATTAGACTGGATATACCGTTCTCCTTTGCGTCTCCATACTCGCTGCCTTCCATCAATTTGATTTAACATAACTCTGCATTCATCAGTAAAAAGAACCTGTCCCCAGTCGTCGAAGTCCCAATCACGATGTTCACGACCAAAGTGTAGACGGTTTGTGCGATGATGTCTCTCAAGTTTTGGGGCTTTGGCGGGCACATACGAGCCTATACCCACTTCTTCGAATCTTCTACGAACTGTCCGCTCACTCATCCTTACTGCTCGTACCTCTTCCAGTAAATTTCGAGCCTGCACCGCCGTTAGTCTCGTGTTCCGTCGGACTTGAAGTTGGAGAAAACGGTCATCCCTCCTTGAAGTACACCTTTTCCGGCCTTGTCCTCTCCTTCTCACTAGAGCATTCGTCAATCTGTATCGTTGGATGCTACGATAAATCGTTGATAACGATCGACGAAGGCTTCTGGCAATCGATCTGTAGGTTTGACCATTTCTCCTCATTTGATCTGCCCTAATGATTTCTGATGGCGTTAAATCAGGCATAATTAGATGCTCGTAAATTATCAATATGCGAAAAAACTCAAAAGCCTCAAAAACTGCAATTCAAAGCTTTTCAAATGGAATTCACGAACCTTCTAAAAACGGACAAGCGGTGGAAAAAATGAATCAATGAAAATTAAAACAAAAGAATGAAA
This sequence comes from Ethmia dodecea, assembly GCA_963855545.1. Taxonomy (NCBI): domain Eukaryota; kingdom Metazoa; phylum Arthropoda; class Insecta; order Lepidoptera; family Depressariidae; genus Ethmia; species Ethmia dodecea. The sequence goes on along the minus strand of OY979436.1, from coordinate 30,034,096 downwards.
AAAAGGGCAGTCGCTTAGTATTCCATTTTTAAATTAAAACCCAAATTTAAAAAAAGCTTGTTTAGCCGGCCAGTAACACGCAAAAATGCGTAAATACTCCCTTTTTTTTCTGTTCCGCTAATTGTGCCGGTGTGTGTATTATCAAGAGGAAAAATTTGTATTTTATTATGTTTGTGTGTTTGTATCTTTGTTACGAATAAACTCAAAAACTACTGTACCGATTAAAAAAAATCTTTTAGCAATGGAAAACTAGAATATCCCTGAGCAACATAGTAAATTTTATTCCCGTATTCCCACGGGAACGGGAACTACGCCGGTGAAACCGCGCAGAACCGCTAGTATAATATAAAGTATCCCACATTTCTTTTACAGACACGGAGATCAGAGATGGCGAGAGAGTCCCAGTAGTAGCCAAAGACATGGGCTCCTGCGAGATCTACCCCCAAAACATAGCGCACAACCCCAACGGAAGGTTCGTGGTGGTATGTGGTGATGGTGAATACATCATCTACACCGCCATGGCGCTAAGGAATAAGGCATTCGGTACCGCCCAGGAGTTCGTATGGGCCTTCGACAGTTCCGAGTACGCCACCCTAGAGAACTCCAGCACCATAAAAGTGTTCAAGAATTTCAAAGAAAGGAAGAACTTTAAGCCCGAATATGGTGCTGAAGGTATGTGGTGTGATTCACTTGTTGTCAAATAGATTAAAATATAATAGGGCATTAGGAATATTTTCATACAAAAACTTTGTAGCTCAAGTGTCATGTCAGTTAGTAGCTGTCATTCGGTCGAATCATACTAGACTTTTTCCCACTTGTAATAACTTTTGGCTTAAAATTTTCGTTGCTTTGTCCCCTCTATGCCCTATTATATTTTAATCTCTTTGCTTGTTGTTCAGACTAAAAAGTAGGGAAACTTACGAACACGGAGTACTTGAAAATAGGGTGTCTAAATGTGTGACAAAAAACTCTTATTATGCTACCCGAGGGTTTGGAATGGCAACCCCCTTATTCTTTCCTTATAAAGTGATCTTTAAGTAGATATTTAATTTGTGTGGAGTTTTTCCCTTCTAGTTTGTTGACAAGTGATTTTTGTAGACTATTTAGAAGTGTTTTTTAATATTCTAAAAAAAATATGTTACTACATAGTTAACAACATTATTGGCTGATATCACGGAATTGTCGTGCTATGAAAGTGTAAGGTATCCTGACAAAAGTATTATAATACTTATAAGGATGCCTTAAAAATGTTTAGTTAAAGCAAAATTTATAGTTTTTAAACTTTTTTTTATTTTCATTCTGTCATTCCGTAGGTATTTTCGGTGGGTTCATGCTTGGAGTGAAATCTATCAGCGGAATGGCGTTCTCCTTCTTCGATTGGGAGCAGTTGGAGTTGATCAGACGGTAATTATTACCTATCAATCCCTTTTTACAAGCTTTTATATAACTTGCAATGTATATTTGTGCGTTTTTAATCTTGCAACTCATTTTGAAGCAATTATGTTCAACCGATTGAGCTGAAATGGGCATACTTTTGTAATTTCGGTGACAATGCTATATTATGGTAACGCCGAGCTGATCTGATGATGGAGTTAGGAGGTGGATATCGCAACTCCTCAATGGCTACTCGTAAAGCCCTTGAGCAAAAGTTTTTTTTAGTACAACACCTTTTTTTTTAAATTTCATGCACTATAATTACTTATTTCTGGTATACCCTGTGTGACCTCTGCTAGCGACTTCACATAAAAGTATTTTGTGGGACCATGTTTAATTATTATCAAAGATTGTAGCATAATTTTTGTAATGAAAGTGGATGAGGCGAAGCAAGTATGTAAGGATCGTAGCAAGTGGAAAGAAGTTATCTCTGCCTACCCCTACGGGAAAGATACGTGATTATGTGTGTATGTATCATAATTTCCTAGAGATTGTCTATTTTTTTAAACCCTTTATGTTTCTCTACTTTTACACTATGATGTCCTATTTTATTAGCTACCGATATTTTTACTGATTAGTATATATATGCGTTTTAAGAGCTTTATTGATATACTAGTTGTTCCTCGCGATTTCACACGCGTAAGTACCATTCTCATGAGAAAATTATGTTACTCCCAGAAAAGTAAGCTTTCCATTGGCAAAAGAATTAATAAAATCGGCCCAGTAGTTTCGGAGCCTATTCAATACAATCAAACAACCAAAAATCAAATCTTTCCTGTTTATAATATTAGTGTTATGGAGGAATGGAATGCTCCTTCATCGTGAAAAGGCAAGATCCTCCGCCGAGCGAGGTGATCGTGCCTGGTTGTATTTATACGAACTCATTCGCGGCTCGATAGCGCGGTTAAGAACTCGCCTGTCTATTGGCGCGTTCTACGTAGTGTCGCTACAGTGTAGACTATTATTATAATAACAATTATTATCATAACTTTATTAGTATACTAGCAGATACTCAGCGCTACTCGCGAAGGACCTTTCTTCCCGATCCCGTGAGAATTTCGAGAAATCCTATCTTAGCGGATGCCTGCATTAAAACGTTACCAAAATTTAAGTTGGTAGTGTATGTATAAAACTACTCAGTGGTATTTCTCTTCTATTTTTAGCCCATTTAAGTGTAATAATGTTTAATAACGAAACATAAACAGTCAGGTATTCGTGCCCTTATTACTAACATGCTTTGCGTTGTTTTTTAAACTATAAGATGATTGTCAAGATTTTATCGTTTAAGACTAATCCAGTTGAAAGCGAATTTGTCTTGTTTAGAATAAGCACCAATGGATCAGCGAAAGTACTGAATATAAATTAAGGATCCTAAATATTTGTTAAGTTATTGCGAAGTTAATAAATATCTCTAGTAAATAAGTAATATTAAAATAGTTCAAGAAAACTAAATAATTTTTAACAGAAAAAAATGACTTCAAACAGGAAACTAAAAAAAGTACTCGCTTACTAAGTAAAACATTAGTCGAAACTACGATTTTCCCCTTGTCGCCTTCATAGTCGGAAATCGCGGGTTCGATCCCCGCTCGGGGCCAACATTTGCGCATGAACATGTTTGTTGGCTTCGTGTCTGGTCGTTTAATATTTATTTAAGTATGTTTATCAGTCGGTTAGTACCCATAGTACAGGCCTTGCCTAGTTTGGGACTAAATAACCGTGTGTGAATTGTGTCCCAAAATTTATTTATTTATTATTTATTTTTGACGACTTCACGAAGAAGGTTTAAAAATTACCATGTATTTTGTATAGCCTATAGTGAACTGCGTTTTATGATTATGTTTGTGTGTAAAAAGGTGAACAATATTAATTATGTATACCCAATGCTGCCAGTATCGAGATCCAGCCACGCCACGTGTATTGGTCGGAGAGCGGAAACCTGGTGTGTCTGGCGACCGACGACAACTACTTCGTGCTCAAGTACAACGCGGCTGTGGTCACCCGCGCTCGCGAGACCAACACCAACATCACGGAAGACGGCATCGAGGATGCCTTCGAGGTAAATCATCTTCGACATGTAACTGCACTGCCGAGTTAGGGTCTTTCAAGCCCCAGACCATGTAGTAGAATGCGTTTCATCCAAAGAGATTAAAATATAATAGAACATAGAGGCGGCATTGGGAATATTTTCATACTAACTTTGAAGCATGTTTGAAGCTCAAGCGTCATGTCAGTTAGTATGAACGCGATCTGTCATTCGGTCGAAATTGTACTAGACTTATTCCACTTGGAATAACTTTTGGCTTCAAATTTTCCTCGCTTTGTCCCCTCTATGACTTATTATATTTTAATTTATTTGGTTTCATCAAATACTTCCTATGCTGTTATGTTTGCAGTAAAGCAAATGAGTGTTGCATGTGTGTGTTCTTAGTGTGTTTATGCTGTTGAGAGACAGGGGAGCCCACATGACGGCATAGGAACTATTTGATGAAACACATTCTGAGTACCAGCAGTCCCTTTCTCAGTACCTATAATATAGACTACACACTGAATTTATTTTATTGCCAACTTTAATTTCTTTCTACATAAAATGTAGAAAGTGAGCCTTGAAAGCGTAACAAACATACAGTGGTGGTCAGATAATTAGAAACACTGCCAACGGTCCTTGACATTATGTAAGATACGGCTCCGCAATCGTTTTTATTTTGAAATTAAACAATAAATAGGACAACAATATGTTCAACGATTTATCAATGATTAGAAAAACAATATTAATTTCATTACACAAGTGCAGTTTCAATATTACATTACGGACAAACATTTGAACCAGTTTTAAGGTATGAACAATAATGGTCAACTAATTAGAAACAACAGCAAAAAAGTATAAAAAATAATATTTTTTTAAGTATTAGTAATTAGTAGTGTTATTTAAGAAATAGCTACTATCCCAAACCTATCAATAGTTATAATTAATATTAATTGGCGTATCGCTTATTGCCAATAACAGCACTGCAACGACGTGGCATTTTGATTCAATCAATTTCGTAAATTTTTCTAGGGGGATTTAATTCCATGCTTCAAAAAATGCTTCATTTAGTTCGTTTTGACTGGTGTTACGTTTGTTTGAGACTTTCTTTTTAACAATAAACCAGAGATTTTCTATCGGGTTTAAATCCGGACGATTTGCTGGCTAGTCTAAAATGGATATACGCTGTTTGCTAAGGAAACATTTGACGCTATTGGCCGTGTGTTTAAGGTCATTGTCATGCTGAAAGATCCAAGTCACAGGCAAATGATCGTCCGAGTAGGGAATCATTGTGTGCTCTAAGATATTTTTTATTGCCATTGATCCATTGTACCTTTAATCTTCCGAACGGGTCCAACTCCATTATCCGGAACAACACCCCCAAACTTTAATGTTACTGCCACCGTCCTTGACTATACTCCTTGTGTATTTATAATTAAAGGTACCTATTGTTTACAGGACGTCTAACATAGCGCTTTGCATCGAAATTTACCATATTTATTTTTGTTTCATCTGAAAATAACACTTTTTTCCATTCTTGTACTGTCCAATTAACATATTTTTTAGCGAATAATAATCGCTTCTCTCGGTGCTGCTTGGTAAGAAGCGGTACCTTTCAAAAGATTCTTCCAAACAATTTAGTTTCCACTAATCTTTGGCGTATCAATCTTGGGGAGATGTTTCTCGGGTCATCAGGCGAAAAAACTTCGTTTTTAATCTGGTTGGAGCCTTTGATTGAGTCTTTTTTAGAAACACGAACAACAACTTATCTTCTCTAGGAAAGGTTTTTCTTGGCCGAGCCTTTCTAAGAACATTTTCAACAGTTCCATGTGTTTTATAATGATCAATTGCATTAAAAACTTTCTTTACAGAACAATTTAAATGCTCAGCTATTCTTCTGTTCGACCACATATGATCTATACGTAAATTAACAATGATTTGCCTAGTTGACGCGTCCCATCTTTTATTTTTGCCCATTTTGAACAAAATAAAATTCATATTAAATTTTGAATTACAGCCAGAATAATAGAAAAAGCCAATAAAGAAATGTTATTCTCCAATTTCCAAAACAATAACGAACTATTGATCCTTTTTTTAAATGTTTCTAATTAAGCGTCCAAGCGGCAAGTAACAGAAAATAAACTCCTACAGGTGTAAGACTCATTTTGTTATTTAAAAGTAAGATATGTTTTATATTTTATGCATTTAATGAGTTTTTTATTTGAGTGGCTATATTATTGCATAATTATTAATTATTGAATGTGTATATTTTTTACGAACATTTGTACGTTGAAGGTATACTTTCCTTATTCATAAGAAGTGTTTCTAATTATCTGACCACCACTGTACAAAGTCACTTTCGCATTTGTAATATTAACCTCTCAAACCAAGAATCATAGACAACAGATTTTTAATTCTTACGGTGCGCATCGGAACCGCGCGGTGCTCGACTAATTAAGTTCGGATGTACCTAAAAATTTGTACGGAACCCTCGATGGGCGTGTCCGTATCGCACTTGGCCGGTTTTTTTTTTATTTACAATGATATAATTCGTCAACAGGTGGTAGGCGAAGTGAACGAGACGGTGAAGACGGGTCTCTGGGTCGGCGACTGCTTCATCTACACAAACTCGCTGAACAGAATAAACTACTACGTTGGCGGCGAGATAGTCACCATTTCCCACCTCGACCACACCATGTACATCCTCGGATACGTCGCCAAGGAGAACAGGTAATAATAATAACAACCAACATCTTGAGAGACTCTCGCTAGGTGGTTGGATCAAGGGTCAGATACAGAAGGTGGTGATCTTGGACACGGCGCGGATAGTCCGCCGGTTCCTCTCTCTGCAGCCCTGACCACCCTAAGTTAGGTTTTTTATAATGTGTAATTTTTATATTGTTTTGTAAATGTTTTTATATATTTTACTTTTATATACATATTGTAAAAAACCTAACATAAGATCTAAAATAAATGAAGATAATAATAATAATCTTTATTTGCACAAAATATGGTTACAAGAGTTGATGGAATATAAATAAAAGAGCGCATATTTTACCAAATGTTGGCACGCAAAAATTTCAAAATCATGAGTATTCAGTCAAAATCATTTACTGAAAAGTAGGTATATAAAGCGTATAAGAGCAGTGATAGCCTTTAGGGTTAAAGAGCCGGCCAAAAATCAGTGAGGCTCGGGTTCGAATCCTGACATGTACCAATGAGTTTTTCAAAAACTTAGGTACATATTTATCACTAGCTCGACGGTGAAGGTAAACATCGTGAGGAAACCCGCAGGTCTCAGAATTAATTCTGAGACATGTGTAAATAGACCCGGTCCGGCGATGGGCTCACCACCTGTCACGTTCAGGGGTCCAATATATCTCGTGAAATGTGGGTATATCCAGTAATGGAATACCTCTGCCTACCCCCTCGGGATGAAAAGCGTGAGATTATTTACTTTAATTTGAGATTTTTTTTTACTTACAAAGTCAATAGTCTAATAACAAGGCACTCTAAACTCATCCATGAAGATCGGCTAAATGTGAAGCAACCCATCTCCACCGAGGAGCTGCTGGTTCCAAATGCAGTACCCCGAGAAGAGCCAGCAAGACACTCAAGGGCAGCTCTAGTAGCAGTAGATATGAACTTTATAACTTACTAGCGACCCGCCCCGACTTCGCACGGGTGCAATGCTAATACTAAAACCTTGCTCTTAAATCACTCTATCTATTAAAAAAACCGCATCAAAATCCGTTGCGTAGTTTTAAAGATTTAAGCATACATAGGGACATAAGGACATATTGATATAGGGACAGAGAAAGCGACTTTGTTTTATACTATGTAGTGACTAGCGTTTGCGCGGTTTCACTCGCGTAGTTCCCGTTCCCGTGGGAATACGGGAATAAAATATAGACTGTTATTCACGGATATTGTAGATTGGTGAATTTTGCAGACTGTACCTGAACGACAAGGAGCTGAACATCGTGTCGTACTCCCTGCTGCTGTCGGTACTGGAGTATCAGACGGCAGTGATGCGAGGCGACCTTGAGACAGCTGACCGTGTTTTGCCGACCATACCGCACGACCACCGTACCAGGGTCGCGCATTTCCTCGAGAAGCAGGTACTTTATGATCTGCCCACCTAGTCGAGTGGCATTGTACAGTCAAGAGCAAGTCAAGCTTTACTCTACCAGTTTATGCTGAGCTCTGATTTATACTGCGCGCCATAGAATACAGTGTCGGTTCAAAGTCCAAAGTGTCAAGCTTAGCGTGCTCTTGACTGTACCAAAGAGATTAGGAGGGGACAAAACGAGGAAAATTTGATGCCAAAAGTTATTACAAGTGGATTGTAATAACTTTCCTCGTTTTGTCCCCTCTATTCCTTATTATATTTTAATCTCTCTCTCTATAATGTAAGGTTGTCTCCAGTTCGCATTTCTTTAATTAATTATATATTTATCTCAGCCCAGGCAGTCCGCTTCTTTATAACCGTATTCTGTGTATAAATCTAGGACGATTTCGACCGAATGACAGCTCGCGTTCATACTAACTGACATGACGCTTGAGCTTCAGAGTTTTATACGAAAATATTCCCCATGTCCCCTCTATGTCCTATTATATTTTAATCTCTTTGCATTGTACTAACGAATCTAATGATTTTATACAACGCGTCACAGAATACGCCCCAATTAGTATATTGATTTTTAAAAATTATGACGCTTTCGTGCTTTAGTTTTGTCTGACTAAATTCCTTCCATAGTGCAATAATAGTACGGTTTCCATAGGTAGCCCTAAATTCAGTTATGCTAATACATTTTTCGGAAAAAATTGACCCATTAAAAATAGCTCAAATTGATTAAGTAGTCGATACTGAACAAACTAATTTCAGGAATTGCGCGTATTCTGTTACATATTGTATTTATAACTAGCCCAGCGGACCCAGTTTTTTTCCCGTTCCCTTGGGAATTTCCAAAAATCCCTCCAAAGCGGTTGCCTACGACATATTAGGCACCTTACATACCATATTTCAAGTTTCTAGGTTATCGTTTCGGAGTAGTAAATGAAAAAAATTGACCCATTAAAAATAGCTCAAATTGATTAAGTAGTCGATACTGAACAAAGTAATTTTAGGATTCTTTCGCGACACTATAGTTTGACGTCACGTGTAGACGGTGAAATTAAAAATGAAAATCAAAATGTATTTATTTCTGTAGGTAATTGCTAATTACACTAAGAAAAGTCAAGAGTCTAATATTATGGCACTTTGAACTTGTCCATGAAGATTAGTGGTATCATATTAGTTTAGTCAAAAAATTACGCATGGCACGAAACTAATTCAGTTTCATGCTTTTAATGCATGCATTGTGAAACTTGATGTTTACACGTGAAATTTTCGATGATTATAATTTCGTGACACTACTTTCATGCAACTAGTTTCGTAAAGGAAACAACTTTTTTCTTCGCAGGGCTTCAAGCAACAAGCGCTGGCTGTGTCCACGGAGCCCGAGCACCAGTTCGAGCTGGCGTTGCAGCTCGGCGAGCTGCAGAGGGCCCAGCAGCTCGCCGAGGAGGCCTCCATAGCCGAAGGAGGTATACCATACAACTCTTTATTGTACACCAAAAACAACATACCCCTAATATGGATATACCTACGAATAAGGAATAAGTCATATTCGTAGGGATATAAACATTAATTAAAGTACAGTCAAGAGCACGCTAAGCTTGACAGTTTGGACTTTGAAAGCGCCCGGTATTCTATGGCGCGCAGTATAAATCAGAGCTCAGCTTAAACTGGTAGTTTATAGCTTGGCTTGCTCTTATCTGACTTTACAAAGGGCGGTCTTATGTATCTTCGTTCATTTCGTCGTCAAGTTTTGACTATACCATAGCTCTCATCGACACGAAATGGTCATAAACACGAAAGAAACACTTTTTTATAATTGTCATTGTCACTATAACTAAGGGCTTTGTTGCTACAGACTATCTTAATGCAATTGGGATAGCGCCCAATTGCATTAAGATAGTCTGTAGTACCTATGTAGGGAAAAATAGTTGCATCCAAAAATGTCCCCTAGGTGTATTAGGCGGGACTTTTGTTAATAGTACATGTTGTAGCCACTCGTTGCGAAACAATATCCAAACGCGCGCAGTATGAATATAACTCATCTTTTATATCTTTGTACAATTGGGTAGTTGACAGCATCGAAATTAAATTGCGAGTAGTCATACATTAAAAAGATTATCCCAAAACACCTCAAAATATTTATTTCGATTTTCAATTTACAATTATAGCAAATTTAAAAATAATAAAACAATCAAAAAAAGAGCTGCAATTGAGTACTACAAACTATGACGTCACGGTTTGCTATTTCAGTACATTTTCCATAGTAAAATATCGTTTTGAGAGATCGTAAAAAGTAACTGATTTGACTAGGTAGGACACAACCCTATTTATTTATTTCCACAGAGTACAACCAATAACATTATAATTAGATTAATTAGGTATCGCCAAACTGCATTACAGTTTCCTGGCGCAGGTTTCACTCACTCACACATATTGTTTTGCGCCTACCATGGAAGGACAAAAACACCGCTAACCTACCATTAACCACAGATAACATTAAACTGTCTCTTTCATTTTACATCTACAATGAAGCGTTATACTGTGTATCAGATTCGTCGTCGCGGTCGTCTTCGGCTCGTTGGTCTCGGCTCGGCGCGGCCGCAGCCGCCGCCGCCGACACAGAACTCACAAAGAAATGCTACCAGAGTGCCAAGGACTACAGTGCGTTGCTTCTCTTCGCTGCCAGCACAGGTAACTAGAGGCAAACTCAGGTCGAGCAGCCTCAACTTGAAGCAAACAGCCTCAGTTTGAGGCTGCTCGCTCTGAGGCAAAGCCTCGAGGCACGTTGTGATCAGCAACGTGTGCAGTTTAAACGACCGTCTCCATCAAATGCACGGCTCGGACTGAGGAAGAAAACCGACAAAATATGGCTCGGCTCGCGGCGACGAATTTGCCTCGTGTCGCGGCGAGCCTCAGGTTGAGCGAGCGTCTCCACTTGCGCGGCCTCGGGCCGAGGCAGCCGCTCCACCCGAGGCTGCCTCTAATGGATACGCAGCTTAACCGGTATTTCATCGCTGCTTTCTTCTTGTATGCGGGTAGCGTCAATAATCTTCTTGTATACAATATGTAACAGAATAAGCGCAATTACTGAAATTAGTTTGTTCAGTATCGACTACTTAATCGATTTCAGCTATTTTTAGTGTGTTAAATTTTTCCGAAAAATTAATTAGCGTAGCTGAATTTAGTGCTTTCTATGGAAATCGTGCTATTATTGATCGATATTTAAGACAATTGGTTAGACACAACTAAAGTTCGAAGGCATTATATTTTTTTTATATTTAATATACTAATTGGGGTGTATGAGGAATTGCGCTTTTTCTGTTATGCGTTGTATAAAAATCGATCGATGTTCTTTTAGTTTCTTTTAGTTCTGTTAGTCTCTGTAAGCTCTGAAATGGCTTGAGCGATATTGATGAAATAGTTTAGGCTCAGAACGTCCCATTCGCAAAACGTCGCACCGAAAAATAAATTAAGAGTAAATAATATTTTTTAAAGCAAGCTTTTATTTTATTATAAAATAAACTTTCAGCTCGGTGATACCATAATATTGCATTGTCACCGAACTTACATAAGTATACCAAATTTCAGCTCAATCGGTTGAATATATCTGCTTCAAAATTGAGTTGCAAGATTCCACCCGAACATAGTTACATACAAGATACATACATACATTGCAATTTATAAAAGCTTTTAAAAATGTCCTATTCGCGAAACGTCCCATACGTCTGTAGGTTGTTTTTTTTTTGTTTTTTACCTCAGAACTTTCTACTGGGTGAATCGATTTGGATGATTATTTTTTATTTAAAAGCTGGTGCTTCCAGGGGGCCAACTCTACTAAATAACAGCGGTGATAGTTTGATGACAATGACAAGGAAATGGTCACTCGATGGTGTTGTTTGGCACTTTTCGTATTCTGTTAACTGTCAGTTTTCACAGTCATTCAACTATCATTGTTCACCACTTTTGGTATTCTACTATTCCTACCATGGAATGGCGCTGTCCAGTGATTGCTTTTTTCCCTTAATTCAAGGCATTGGCAATTTAGCCATCAGCCCTAAACACGACACGAAATTCAGATTTTAGCTCTGCTTCAGAGTCTATGCACAAAAATACACAAGTTTCTTCAAAACTTATCGAAATGTCACATGTATCATAAATAAAATCAATCATCTAAAAATTTTAGTGCCGAAATCCCGAAATAAAACTAATGACACGCATGGTAATAATAGTTATATATGGTAGGCAACACCTCACGTAGTCCATAGTCATTCCATTGTAATGCCACTATGATTTTAGTGGAATACGAATTAGATGACATAGTGCCAGTTGTAGCATAATGGAATGATAGTTCGATGACAATGGCTCGCCAATGGCTGACATTTAGTGGAATTGGCCCCCAGATTGGTCCCGTTTTAATTTTGTCCAGTTCTTCCATGCATCCATGAGAAAACCATATAACTTGAAGTCGGTTTTTTACTGTTCAGAGTTCTGTGTCGCTTATAATTACGACTGGTTACCAGGAGATAAGCAGTTGCTGCAGGACGTGGCTCGGATGGCGGCGACAGAGGGTGATGATAACATAGCCTTCGTTGCGTACTTCACTCTCAATGAGCTGGACGCATGTTTAGACCTGCTCATCAAACGAAACAAGCTTCCAGAAGCCGCATTCTTTGCCAGGTAAATAAAATATAAAATTTTAAAGATTAAAAATAAGAGATTGTGGCTTAAAAATGTATTAGAGGCAAAATTGCAGACAGACACAATATAATATTGAGTTGTAAAGTTAATAATATTTTTTAATTATAATAAATAACTAAATAATAGTCTGACGCCTTTTATGCCCGAGGGAGTAGGCAGAGGTATTTTTCTTTTAATACTAATACTTCATGAGAACATTCAACCCCTAAACGTGATAGGTGTTGAGCCCATCGCCGGACCGGGTCTGTTACACATGCCCCAGAATTAATTCTGAGACCTGCGGGTTTCCTCACGATGTTTTCCTTCACTTTCGAGCTAGTGATGATTATGTACGCAAGTTTTGAAAAACTTATTGGTACATGCCAAGATTTGAACCCGAGCCTCACTGATTACCATCACGAGAAGCGAGCTTTTTAACCGTTAGGCTATCACTGCTCTTTCTTTTAAAAAATATTAAGAATAATGTGTTGAGGAGTTTCTTGTCCCGCTTCTTCTCCCCAACTACACATACCGAAGCGGTGGAGTCGCAATGACTTTTAATAAGAGGACTTATAAGCCCCTACACTGAATAAAACTTTGGACTTTGAAATATACATATATAAAAAGTGATTTTTATTTAACGGTGTTACTATCTTCTGATTGTTTAACTCTAATTATGGCGGGGTAATAGAAGCTTGAGCTTTTACGGACGTACGTAACAGTTGATTGATAAAATGCGTGTGCGCAGATCGTACATGCCGTCGAAGATGTGCGAGGTGGTGAAACAGTGGCGGGAGAGCGCCAGCGCAACCAACAAGAAGTCCGGCCAGTCGCTCGCCGACCCCGATCAATACGAGAACTTATTCCCCGAGTATGCGGTCAGTATAGATTCATAGAAATATCTTCATTTCCGAGAATACAGTCAATTTAGATCTTATTGCTATATTAATAGATTTGTTTACCGTCTGGAAAAAATATGACGTATAAGGTATCTAGATCCGAAGTTATTTATACGCGATATTAATTGTTAAATATATAGAGTCATGATTAATGCAATTTACAAAATCTAGAAAACTACGCACACTACTATGTAGCAGCTGGCGGTTGTAGGTAGATTGCGCATGAATGGAAATTACGTGCCTGTTTCTTTTTAAAATACTATGTCAAATATTTCTGTGTGTAATAATGACTACAATTGAGTAATGTATGATTCAGTAAAAAAAAAAAATCCCAAATGAATTTATTACACTTACCTATCACACCATATTTTTTTTCAGACGGTAAAAAGGTCACCCTGTATGTACAATGTATTCAGATTACAATAATAACATATCATTGTCTAAAATCCAGAAATTCTTTAGAACTATAAAATTATTGTTGTAGTAACAAAAATTTACTATGTACTGTATACTGAGTTTCGATGTCGTAAGTAACAACTCTTTATTGTACACCAATAAACAATAAGTAAGTGACATAATGATTTAAAAAAAAGTCCAATTGGCGGTCTCATCGCTTTCTTCCAATATCGCACTCAACTCATAACATTTTTTATTGTTTTCATATTTTAAAATTTGCTACAATTGCAACTTGCAATTTGTTTTGGGATGAACTTTTTAATTAATGGTAACTTGCAATTTAATTTCGATATAGTGAAGATCATTGTCTATGACTGGCCCCAGGCCTGCAATAAAGTGTCTTTTATGATTTGTTACTTTTTTTAAATTGGCAGTTTTTTGTATGTCGGTGGTTTTAGTTGTCTTTTTTGGTTTTATACAGTTGTCTCCATAGTTCGCATTTTCTTAATTAAATACTTGCCTCATCCTAGGCAGTCCGCTCAAAATTCATTTATTTCAGTAGGTACCTATATAAAATACACTTTGAAACGTCAATAACAAGCCACACTAAACTCGTCCATGAAGATTGGCTAAATGTAAACAGCAGCCCATCTCCACCGACCAGGGGGCCAATTCTACTAAGTGTCAACGGTCATAGTTGGATGACAATGAGATGTCAATGGTGTTATTTTGACACTTTTCAGAGCAAATAACACCATCGACTGACCATGTCATTGTCATCCAACTATAACCGTTGACATTTAGTAGAATTGGCCCCCCTGTTGCTGGTTCCAAATGCAGTTTTCAGCTCTTTTATAACCGTATTCTGTGTAGGAGTCGCTGGCGCTGGAGGAGTTCCAGCGGGAGGTGGGATACGCTCACAGCTCGCAGCTGGAACACCTGCCCGTTGACTGTGCTTTGAGCAACATCGACCGGGACTTGGCCGCAGAACGAGCGGCCGCAATGGCGCAGGGCCTGTACAAAGCCGGCGCAAACGCACCCAGGTCGCATATTTAAAACTAACTGGGAACCGCGCGGTTCCCATGGGAATATTGGGATAATATATAGCCTAAGTAACTCAGGAATTATCTAGCTTTCCATTGGTGAAATATATTTTAAAATCGGTCCAGCCAGTAGTTTCTGAGTTTATTTGTTACAAACATACATGATTACATAAATACAAATCTTCTGCGCGGTTTGACCCGCGTTCCCGTTCCCGTGGGAAGACGGAAATAAAACATAACCTATGTTACTCAGGAATTATCTAGCATTCCATTGGTGACAGAATTTTTAAGTTTTTCATTTAGTTGTTGAGTTTATTCGTAACAAACATATAAAAATAGAAATTAAAAGATTAGTGTAGTAGTGCATAGTCCAGTCATACCTGTAGTATCAGTTGTTTAGTACACATATTACAGGCCCTGCCTAGTTTGGGACTGAATATCCATGTGTTAATTGTGTCCCACAGTTAGTTATTATTATTATTACCTGCTTTTTGCCTTTGAGTTTTTATTTATTTGCCCCTTTGGTCGACAGCCCTGCGGTCCAGGTCTCCGAGTCGACCGGTCCGCCCAAGGAGGCGCCTCTCAAACGCAAAGACTCCATGGAGCTCATGCACGAAATCGAAAAGGAGATTGACGAGATGGTTCTCGAAGACGACAGCTTGGTATGTAGCAAAGAGATTAAAATATAATAGCACATAGAGGGGGCATTGGGAATATTTTCATACAAAACTTTGAAGCATGTTTGAAGCTCAAGCGTCATGTCAGTTAGTATGAACGCGAGCTGTCATTCGGTCGAAATTGTACTAGACTTATTCCACTTGGAATAAATTTTGGCTTCAAATTTTCGAAATGAAATTCGAAATTCGAAATTCGAAATTCGAAATTCGAAATTCGAAATTCGAAATTCGAAATTCAAAATTCAAAATTCATAATTCAAAATTCAAAATTCAAAATTCAAAATTCAAAATCCGAGTCCGAGTCCAAGTCCGAGTCCGAGTCCGGGTCCGAGTCCGAGTCCGGGTCCCGGTCTCAGTCCCACTCCCACTCCCACCCCCAACCCCACTTCCACCCCCACTCCCACTCATACACCCTCACACTCCCACACCCACCCTCACTACAACCACCACCACTCCCACTTCCACTACCACCACTACCACCACCACCACCACCACTACTTGTAATGGTAATAATAATTATAATGATAAAAGTTGCATAATCCAAAGTCCTTCTTAATCTTTGTAAGGAATGCGCCCATTTTGCGCATGACAAGTTTGCTAAGATTATTTTTGCTACTTTTATATGCAGCTCAAAAAATATTTTTTGGCTTCCCCTCTGAGTGCTTACCAAAATTTTATTAAGCAGTAGCAGCTCATTGCAGCTCAAAAATAATTACAGCCATCCAGAATGACATAAAATGCTGATAGGTTTTGTAATGTTTGCTGGCCATGAGTTGCTGACCAATTAGCTATATCTGCTTACAGATTATATTTTTCTGCTTACAAAAATACGAATACTCTGCTAAACATTTAAATAACACCCGGCTCGTGTGGCTTGGAGGCCGTGCATTGTCTAACGTCGTTTCTTTTCGGCAGTCTTGTTGATAAAAAATGCTATGCAATAGCTTTACCGCGGCAGTCCCCGAGTGCCACACGTCTTTTTTTATATTAGTATACTGATTGGGGTGTATAAGGAATTGCGCTTATTCTGTGACGCTTATGTAGAGTTAGGGCATGCAACATTCTTGCCACTTACCAGCTCCAATAAAAAAGAATTTTATTTTATGCAGCACAGCAGGAACGATAGAATAACGATTAAGCTCAGAGTCGTTTTCAATGGTAATACTAGAGCTGGCCCTCAATATTCTACTACTACACACCACCACCACCACCACTACTAGACACCACTACTATTAATATCGCGATGATTAATTATATAACTATTTTAACAACTTTTTTAATTTTCAGGATCTATCGGATGACGTGGATTTGCTCGATTAATAGCTAAGTGTATTTAGATTTTTTATTTTATATTATTATGGTCATATTGTTATGATTATAAAGTATGTATTTCCTAAAGTGCTAATACATTTTAAGATTAAAGTATTATACAAATGTCTCTGTTTCTGTCATTTGTAAACAGTGAAATGAAACAAACTCTTCGAGGAGGATGATGTAAAACTAATAATCACTGCGAAAAATATATACATAATACTTTAGATCGACTAATGTTGTGAAGGACTAATTTCTATAAGCAGTATGTATAGAGATGGTATGTTTTATGTAATTTATATGGATTCCATTTCCAATTTTCCAGTATAATTATGTTGGATTAGTTATAAAGAAACAGAGGTGTAGCTATGTAAATTGCATATGGTTTATGTATTCGTTTGATTTGGTTCAAGGTGTACAAGAAAACAGAACATAAAACTGAAGATAACTTAAATTTTATCATAAAAAAACTTGAATTTTAATTTTTATCATGAAAAATTTTATCCCGATGAAACCAATGATTAATCATTCACTATGTTTAATCCCCCGTTTAGGAGAAGGGTTGTTGAATGCATTTTCAAACCGAGTTACTTTTAACTATAACAAATAACCATTAGCTAAAGGAAAATACTAAGAATTTAACTGTCTGTGCACGCATCACGCAAAAACTACTGGACGGATTTTGATGAAATTTGGTATGGAGATAACTAAGTACCTGGGTCAACATCTTGGGCACTTTTTATACCAGAAAAATCTCTCATTCCCACGGGAAAATATAAGACTGCTATTCCAAAACAATTACAGTTAAGAAACTTGAAATATGGTATATAGGTGCCTTATATGTCGTAGGAAACCGCTATGAAGGGATTTTTGAAGGTAAATAAACTCGACCCGCGCGAGCAAAGCACCCGCTATTTGTTATTCTACATGCGAGTCTTAAAAAATCTTTCACCAATGGAAAGTTTACTTTTCTGGAAGTAACATGGGCTATAATTTTCCCACGGGAACGGCACTGACGCGTCTGAAATCGCGGGGCGCTGCTAGTGTCAAACAAAGACGATTGCGCTTACAATTGGCTAAATTTTATTATAGAGGCAGTAATTCAAAAACTATTTCGAGAGTTTTCAATTTGAAGCCTGAATTGAATATTCTTAAATATAAAAAAGTAAAGGGGTGCCCTAAAATATGCAAAAATCTTGTCACAAGCCTGTTCATTTCATAATCACGTTCTAAAATGACGGCTTCAGACTCATTCTCGCACTTGCTTTCCCTCGTGTAGCCTCTTCAGAATCTTCTGACTAGATGACGTCATAACACAAAATCTTTACAAAAACATTACGAGGTTAAAAGTTATCTAAAAAAATAATATTGGAATAGGTGTCTTATATTTAAGCATATTATAAAAAAACATCTTCGATTTTTTGTATTACATATAAATTATAAATCTATATAAGTATATATAAAATGATAAACTGGCTGACGGATTGGTAATGTATGAACGCAGCCTAATCCACTGAGTCTAGAGACTTGAAATTTTGCACATTGATAGCTTATACAGTGTAGGCATCCACTAAGAAGCAATTTTGCAAAATTGAACCCCTAAGGGAGTAAAATAAACGTGGACGAGCGAAGCTGCGGGTGAAAGCTAGCAGACAATAAGGTTGCTCTGTTTTCTTGTACACCTGGATATAAATTAAAACCTGCCTCCGGTTTTGCAGCAGTGCTCCTGTGTTGCGATTTGCGAAGGAATTTACGATTGATCTAGTATCCTTTGAGATTTGAACACTTCCATTGATTTCTTGGCCCTTGCAATGCCCATACAATGTGCCCAATTCACAGTAGTACTTAAATTAACATTTCTTTTATTATTAAGCTTATATAATACTTGAGCACTGCTAAGGAATAATTGAAAACTTTTTTTATCGGATTCTAAAAGTTTTAATTGGAATACTAATTGTACATGTCCTAAATTATAAAGAATCGAATCAAATCTTTGTATAATTGTATAAAATTCCAACATGTCAGTATGTATAGTATAGACACGAGTGGCTACATTTCTATAAATAAAAATGTGTGAAACAGCCTACTAGCCGCATATATTGCACCCGGACCTATCCCTATATCTCTCCGTCTATTTTTAATAATAAACATTAAATAAATGTATGTGTTTACATTTAATAAGCATTTTGTCTCTTATAAATTTGTGGTTTATAATAATAGTTCTCTAAAGTGTCAAAACAGACTTTAACTTATATGGTTTTCTCATGGGTTCCGTTATCAGAACTGGTACCACAAGGGAAGCACAAGCTTTCAAATAAAAATGGAATCATCAAAATCGGTTCACCCAGTCGAAAGTTCTGAGGTAACGAACATAAAAAATATACAGTCGAATTTATAACCTCCTTCTTTGGAGTCGTTTGGAAACTGGATAGTATAAAGTTCAGGCCAACCAACAACATACTTCATGGGTTCTTTGATAGCGCGGTTAAAGAGCCCATTTCTCATTCATAAGGCTCGGTTTCGAATCCTGGCATGTACCAATGAGTTTTTCAAAAGCGGTGAAGGAATAACATGGTGAGGAAACTCGCAGGTCCCAGATTTAATTCTGAGGCGGTGGGCTCACCACCACCTATCATGTTGAGGGGTCCAAAGATTATACTGGTGAAATGTTGGTATTTCCAGAAATGGAATACCTCTTAAAGACGTGAATTTATGTTTTTTTTTTTATAAATGAAAAACATTATTAAAAAATACACTTAGAAATGTCAACTAAGTCTAATAACAACTCACTCTAAACTCGTCCACGAAACGATGGGACATTGCATGCATTGGAGCCCTGAAGCTTATTTATTTTCAAAGATCTTTCAAAGCATCTCCAAGACACCAGAGCCAGCGAGCTGCCGGATTTTTTCGCTCAAAGAGAGAGGTAGGTATTGCAAACTTGTTGGGTACCTTAAAGTGTTTTTTAAGATTTGTATAACTTTAATATTTTATAGTAATTTTGTGTGATGTTTAAAATAAATATGCTATTTGCGTAATTTTCTGACCATTCTGTAGTAGACGGCCCGTTGGCTGTGGGCTCAGTTAGGAGTGGCCTTCTGATCCGGAGGTCGCGGGTTAGATTCCCGCTCGGGCCTACATTTTTATGCATGAGTATGTCTGTGGACGTCGTGTCTGGGTTTTTAAATACATACATTATCTATATACTAAAACGTCTCAAGAAAAATACACAGAGCGGGGAAAGTCGTCGCGATCCGAGCCTGCATTTTTTTTGTAATGAACGAGTTTGTATGCAACCTGCCTTGAGTTTGTGGCTGGTTCTTCTCTGGTTCATTTGGAATCAGCAACATTATATATATAGGCTAGGCTGCTGTTTACATTCAGTCAACATCCAGGGACTGATTCAATTTCCCTTTACTAGTCTATTAACCCTTTGACCGCCATAGACACACGGTTTCTTACCCTGAACGCCAACTCCTTGTTTAATAGTAATGTGAGCCACTATTTGCTAGTGATATTCGATATCTTATCGATATTCAGATCAAATTCTGTAGAATCCTAGAACTAAACTGTATTTGTATGAAGTAATCAATTATGTAATTAAAATTAAAGATCACAAAGTAAAAAATACAACTCTTCTAGGAAAAAATGCTTTACTTATAACAAAAACAATACATGGGTAATAAATCTAGTCTGAATTTTTGTCGCAACTAGTTGACGCCTTATTTCGTCATTGGCGCTGGCTGCTGGTCTCTTTGCTGAATTAATAGTGATGTTAGTAATAGTTATCGATAATGACAAGATACCTGCGTGACTGTTTGGTAAGTGCAATGAGAATAAAAAGATACCATTTTACAAAACAATAACTATCAATTACAATATGTTTCTATGTTTATTTTTTTACTTAAATATAAATGAATTTTGAGTTTGAGTTTAAAGTTTGTCGCACAGAAAGCGGGTGGCACATATATGGACCGCGCCCGCTTTCCCGTGTACGTTAACCAGATTAAAATATAATAGAGCATATATTTTAATCTCTTTGGCGTTAACCTTTACACAATATAGATATATTATATTTAGCTTTACTTAACCAAGCACTTCTAAACGTGTACGTATAGTGGCATTTATTTCACCAGCGCTTCCGTGTTTCGGAATTAAGTCACGTTAAATCGTTGGTCTCGGTTTTCGTTGTGTTTACACATACCCTCGGGTGGCTTGAAAAATTCTGACAGTTAGGTGGCCACTAGCCTAACACTATCTCTCACTCCGCGGTGGACTCGCGTGGGAGATTGTAGCCCATACTTCCTCAGTTAGAGGAAAGACCTAGTGATGATCGGTTCCAGCCGTTTTGGGCTAAGGCGACCGCTGTTACCTTGGTCATCTTCTTAGTGAAGACCAGTGGCGTAATTATACCTTATTATATATATTGAGAGGGCTCGATGTTGCATCTTTTGCAGACCAGGGGGCCTCATTCAGTATTTCCGCCCGGGCCTCCGACAAGCTTAGTCCGCCACTGCTAACCTATCCACTTTTTAATCAGTATTAATTGATTTAACAACACTTACCTGCCCATGTAATTGCAGAATTGTTAATGAAAATATTGGAATTATATTAGAATTTTAACCTAATTAATAAAAATTGTATTTAGCAAAAATCTTCTAGAGCTGGTGGTAAAATAGTCATTATAGGCTCCAGAAAATCGTTTCGCATTGCCCAACCCCATACCTGGGGTTCCAAATCATGCCCTAACCAAGTTTGAACTTGATAATATACATTATACACGTTTGAAATGTTGATGAGCAGCTGCACTTGTTGGTGGAATATTTGAAAGCTGGAAAGGTTAAGTTTTGTAGACTTGACGTAATGCAATATAACGAAAATGATCGAGACTTTTCATAGATTTCGGAGCATTATAGACCGCCAATGAGGTTTGAGTTCCACTATCTGATAATCTCTGGGCCGAACAATTTTCATCCTCAAATGCTAGTAGTTCATCCAAATTTGTCAGTTTCTTAAAAACTTTTGAAATTGTTTTTTTTTTTTCCTTTTTAAAAAGCGCAGAAGTTGTGTCATGGACTTAATGCATGAAGAAAATGATAAATTATAATATAATAAATAATAAAAACTGACAAATATTTATAATCATTGATTTATCGATATTTCATCAACTATATATGGCGCGTTTTTGACCGGAGGCACCGGTTGACCTGAAGTGATCCTGTGACCGCGCGCTCTCCGCCCTCTATCTCGGAAACGGTTCCCGTACCTATGAAAAAAAATTATAAACAAAATTTGTAGAGAATTTTGTATTCTACAATATTGATAAGAAGTACAAATAGCAAAAAACCCATAGGAAATGAGATATTTACAAAAAAAGCGCAAAAAAAATATTTTTGTGACCTTTGACCTTGAAATTTAATAGTTGCGTACACCCTACCATATGTAGGTTTTGAGACAACTTTTAGGGTGTCAATATACAAGTATTTACAAAGTTACAGCTGGGTATCTCGAATTCCGAGGTGAACTTACTAAAATGACTGGATTATTGAGTTACCGAAGGCTGCAGCTGATATCGTCGACCTATCTACTACTAGATAACCAAGATTTAATACTACAAGATTTGAGCGAAGGAATAGCGTACCCCAAGGACAAACAACCAGCATTCAAGGAAGTCTCAAGAATAATGCAGTATAGATTAGTCAGGTGTTCTCGACAGAGTAGCGGTGTCCGGCAGTTCCGACAGCGCGCGGACCTGCGCGCACGTGTTCGCGACTATCAACGTGCGTCTGCGCAAGGTAAGCTATCTGCAGAGCGATCTGTGCATTTAATTCATTCGCCGCGCGTGCAGTTTGTGATAAGGGCGATATTTTAATTATATGATTATATGTTTAGAATATTCGTTATTTTTCAGAAGGATATGTCTAAATGTTTTATAGTATTGAACGGAGTGCAAGGCTCAAATGATTTGTATTTTTTTTAATAATTGTTCTGTAATTGTGTAAATTTTTTAGTACTTGTGTTTTTTTTTCGTTATGTACGTAGGTGTCTGTTAAATAGTGTAGTAACTTTTGTCACAGAGTACAGTAACGTTGTTAAGGATTTTCGTGAGATGTTTCACTGAGCTTTGCGTAGTATGCAACCTGTTTAATATTGAGGTCAACTTTGATTTGTAATTGCACGAGGTACCTACTAGAAAACGCCGTTAAATCCTAAAATGATTATCCCAAAGTCTACAGAACAAATCTTAAGTTCTTTAAGAAGAATATATGATAATTTAACGGTGTTTAAATAGTTTTATCTAATTCTATAGTGGCAAAAAATAGTTGTGCAAAAAAACGTGTAAGATGTTTGCGTTAATTAAGTTCCTTTTTCCTGTAATCACATTAAGAGGTGTCATTAGTCTGCTAATGGATAACAATCTACATGGTCTAGAACCAAGTTTCGAATGGCGTTCTAGTTCGGTATAAAAAACCGGACAAGTGCGAGTCGGACACGCTAATGGAGTACCGTACCGGTACAATAAAAAACACGTCTCTTGTATTTAGAGTTTTTTCGTTTAGTAGTTTTTATTTGTTTTGTTGATAAAGCGGCAATAGAAATACTCATTATGTTCTGAAAATTTCCACTACATTATGAATACAGACGGACAGAGCGGTGGCCCAGTAATAATTGACAAATGAAAAAAATCTTTATTTTCTCCACGCAGTCCTTATACCTAGTTCAAATTAAAGTAGATACAATTCTTAAGATGTCAAGAAGATCATTAGTGGAAACAGGAAAGGGAACTAGACACAGGATTTACCTAGTTTGGAACTCAACGAAAAATAATGTAGGTAACTACATAGTAGATATTATTCTTACTTCTATATATATCTACTCAAATGTATTAAATAAAACTGTATTTCATACTTAAATATACATCTTACAGTAATGGCTAATGAAAATGGATGGTAAAAAAAATTACATCGCATTATTTATGAGGTTCTCATTATGTGATGTTGTCTTGGTACCCATTAGCTGGCTCTTTCCGTTAATTACAGACAGTGGAAAAGTTGTTATGCCCTGTACTGTTCATATATAAGGTCATTTTAAATCAGATGCAAATATTTTAAAGGTAGGTACAAATATAATAATAATGATTTTTATTTCAAATCTTTACAATTCATCAAAATATGTAAGAGAAATAGAATTAACATTTAAAGAAAAAAAAACGTTAAGTTTTTTCTTTTTCTATAAAAAATATATGCTTTCCGTAAACCCTCACTATACCGCACTAAAACGCCACTTTTGTCAGCTTTGTTTTATTTGTTTTGTTATTTATGAGCAATTTTTGATTGGGTAGTGTGTGTATTGTTTATGTACCTACTGCGCGTTAGTTTGTTTTAGATTTTGTTTAATCGATGTTAGTTACATACGCTACGTATGAAAAATAAAAATCAATGTCGAAAATAGTTTCTTGTTTTTTTTTTATCTAATCCTTAAATATTTGCACTTCATTTAAAATGACGATACCTATATATAAACAGCATAAAAATCAATGTCGAAAATAGTTTCTTGTTTTTTTTTTATCTAATCTTTAAATATTTGCACTTCATTTAAAATGACGATACCTATATAGGTATAAATATTTAAGGATTAGATAAAAAAAAAACAAGAAACTATTTTCGACATGACGATACCTATATAGGTATCGTCATTTTAAATGAAGTGCAAATATTTAAGGATTAGAAAAAAAAAAAACAAGAAACTATTTTCGACATTGATTTTTATGCTGTTTATATAAACAGCATAAATCTTATACCTACCAAGAAAAATATAAATGAGCGCAAGACCGACCGCATAGTACCTACTTACATGATAATATTTCATCTATTTATGACAGTTATATTAAACCAACCAGTTACCTATCTACATCCATTCTTAGGTTGTCTAAAAGGAGTAACATTCAAAACGTTTAACGTTTCTTACGATTATACTCAAAAACTACTGGACCGATTTTAAAAATTCTTTCACCTATGGAAAGCTAGAAGATCCCTGGGTAACATAGGCTATATTTTATTGCCATATTCCCACGGGAACGGGAATTACGCGAGTGAAACCGCGCAGAACCGCTAGTTATACATATTTTTTTACTTTTCATCAATTGTTGGATGTCAGGCTTGGTAGAAGAAAGTTGAAGATTATATAGTAGAGTATTTTTTCGGAGACAGAGGCTTTGCGGAGCCCTAGGGCTCCGTGGACCTCACTTTCATGGCTGTAGAGCATAGAACACTTATTGGGAATATCTCCATACAACATCATTGATCATAACAATATTTAATAATAATAATCTCACGCCTTTTTATTGGGTAGGCAGAGGTATTCCATTACTGGAAATACCTACCCACTTTTAACGAGAATATTCGACCCCTCCACGTGATGACTGATTGGTGATATATCAACGTACATGTCCACCCGTGCGAAGCAGAGTTTTTTTTATATAAATAGATTAACTGACTTTTTTGTTAAACTCTGCAAAATATCTACTGGATTATCATCATTTCATCGACAAGACTTCAAATTCGTCTATCATAGTGTCGTGGGAAGTATCTTTAAAATTCCGTCATTTTGCGAATCCGTCATTTTGCGAATCCGTCATTTTGCGAATCTGACATTTTGCGATGGTTCCGTGGTGAGCCCATCACCAGACCGGGTCTTTTACACATGTCTCAGAATTAATTCTGGGCCCTGCGGGTTTCCTCACTATGTTTTCCTTCACCGTCGAGCTAGTGATGAATATGTACGTAAGTTTTGAAAAACACATCGCCAAGATTCTTATCCGAGCCTCACTGATTTTTATCATTGCTACAATAATAGCAAGTAAATGTCATATCATACCAATAAGATACCTAACCAACCTTATACTGGATTGCAACATAAAACATACTAAGTTTTTCCTGGTATCTGCCATAGCTACCAAACTAGTTTCTCGAATAAGGCAGGGAGGGCCAGACGAAATGAAGTCGTCGTCGCTGCGTACGGAAGAAGGAAAATTTTAATACCCATATCGTTAAAGGAAGGATACATTACAAAAATCAAGGGCTATGTTTGCAAAGGTTTTAAAATATACTGCGGTATGGTTGTCCAAAAAACCGGACTCCTAAACTTAGCACAGGTAATAAGTAGGAAGATAAAAATCCAGAAATGGAATACCTGTGCCTACCCCCTCGGGGATAAAAGGCGTGAGATTATTATTATTTTTGCAAAAACACCTCGGTCCATTGAGAATCCTACTATAATATTATGAATTCGAAAGTTTGTATGGATGGATGTTTGTTCACCTACTGATCGGATTTAGTTAAAACTTAAATTTACAGTTATATAGCTTATACATCAGAATAACATATACGTTATATTTTATCCCCGTTTTCAAACGGGAACGGGAACTACGCGGGTGAAACCGCGGGGCGCTGCTAGTATCTAATAAGCGTTTTTGCTGAAATATGTAATTCTACTTTCTATTTGCTCTTCAGTTCATAATACCTACTGGTATTACAAAACCTCAACAAAATAAAAGTTTGATTGAAGGCGAAAGATCTTTGAATTTCGAATCGAGTTGAGATCAATCGAGCAATTTTTTTCTTTTCTAAACATTACGTTATAGGTATATTTAATAACACATTTGCTCGTAAAAGGTGTCTTATTTCACCAATTTCAATATAGTATTGTATGTATCTCATTACGCCCAAGTGCGGAAATGTAATGTAAAACGCACGGCTTATCAAGATGCTCCGTCTTAAAACGAACAGTACTTTTTAAAATCTTAGCAAATAGTTTTTATGTCAAAAAAGTTGTAAACATTTTATGATTAAAATTAAGTTTGGAAGATAAAATATAATAAAAAAACATTTATGTAAGTACATAATTATTTAATTTAATTAAATTTGACAGTAAATTACAACCAAGTAATCTGTAACAAAAACACAAAAATATTAATTTACTTTATTAGTAATACTGGCTGTTTTTTGTGCTTTGCCTAAAAAAAAATGCTGATGTGCGCGCAAGTAAAAATTATTCCGCTCGCTTTTTCTTAACGCTGTATTGTTTTTATTCGTTTACCATAGTCCGAGTTTTATTTTATTTCCTCGCAAATGTGTTATAAAACGTCGTATAACATACATGCGCTTTGATAATTACAGCCTCTGCTTACTTGTAGCCCTCGCCTACGGCTCGGGCCAGCAATATCGCCTCGGCTGTAATTTTCAACTTACCGCACTTATATAATAATGTACTATTGCAATGACGACCCGTCTGTGCTTAGTTTCGGCTTATCAAAATTAAATAAGGTTCATAAACTGAACCCTGCAACACATCAAAATGAAAGATAACGTAAATTTAAGTTATAATGTTCAATCTCTGTAATTTTCCTACCAATCCATTGAGCCGTTTCGGAGCCTATTCTATGCAAGACAATCTTTCATACATACAATAATCCTATATAGTTTTTAGGGTACCGTACCCAAAGGGTAATAACAGGACAATATTACTAAGACTTTTCTGTCCGTCTGCCCGTCTGTCACCAGGCTCTATCTCAAGAAACGGGATAGCTAGACAGTTGAAATTTTCACAATTGATTATGTATTTCTGTTGCCGCCATAACAACAAATACTAAAAACAAAACTATAGTAGATTGTTATACAAGGGTCGGAAGGAATCAATTCCCATACGAGGTATTTAGACGCTCGAGCGCAGCGAGGGCGGATATAGTCCGAGTAGGAATTGATAACTTCCACCCGCGTTAAACACTCTACTTTTCATTTCGAATTCAAGGAAAGTAAACAAAAAAAAAATACAATTTTACAAAAATTCAAACATGCAAAAACGCAATAATACCTACAAAAAAAAACAAATTTGTCAACAATACAACCAAAGAGGTTGCAAGAAAGAGAAACTTTCTTTTATACGTCTTTGAATACTACATCATAGAGTAGGTACCTAACCTAAATAACATTACAAAAATAATATACAAATCCTTCCTCTTTAAACGTACTTTTAGCCGAGTAATAATAGTGTTCTGTGCTTATTAGTGTTGAATTTCGGAACAGCTTACCAAATTATTACTCTTTTTTAAATTTTAAATATGGAACGAGTACTGCCCCGCACGCGGTCTATTTTCTGTTGTTTATACCTACACTCACAAGGCCGCACCTTTTTTTCTTATTCTAATTGATGTAAAAAGTTTTGTATCCCTACTAAGTACCCAAAGAGGTTGGAAGAAAGTCATTCACTTTCCTAGAGAAACTTTTTCTATAAACGTCTTTGCCAAATGTATTACTATTTTTTTTAATTCATTCCCGCCCTAAGGCCGGAAGCAATTACTATGAGTCTTTCCCGACCGTGGGCGGGAATCACAGCCCTGAATCTCTCTGTGGTGGGAATCATCGCATCCGACCCGGTACTCAGATCAAACATACACTACTTTCCGAGTATGAGATATGAAAAATATTTTTTTTGCCGGCCTTTGAGGTAGGAGTACGCTCTTATCTGCATCTCTAGCCTGTCAGGATGGGAAGAACCCGTGGGTTTGTTCCATGCCTAACGACATCGGTATAGTTATCGCTAGGGTACTTTCCGCGTATCTTTCTGATGGATTATTCCACATTTCTATCAAGGGCCTGTTGACTCAGATTGTTGTGACCCTTCGCCGGCTCGATTCCCGCCCGAGGTCAATAGTGCGTATGAAGATATATTTTTTAGTTCCTTTTACAAATAATGTGAAATTGTGTGATAGAGTGAGGAATGCGGATATACGAGAGAAGTGTGGTTTCGAAGAAGATGTAGTGACAAGGATAGAAAAGGGTATCTAAGTTGTTTGGTCATTTAGAACGTATGGATGGAAGAAGAGTAACGATAGAGATTTATGGTGTGAATGTTGAAGGATGCAAGGAAAGAGGTCGCCCGAGAAGGACGGATCAAATTAGTGACGTCCTGCAAAATGCTGGGGTCCGGAGTGCGAAGAATAGAAGAGCGTGCATGAAAAGGTCTATGGATGTGAAGGAAGCGAGGGAAGTGTTCGGAGATCGGGCAAAGTGGCGATCTATCGTCTCTGCCTACCCTTGTGGGAAGAAGGCGTGATCTGTATGTACCTATGTATGTATGTATGTAAATAATGTACAATTTTAAATTACACTAGCCTAACTACAAAGCAGTGTGTCGGCCAGAATCCCACGATCTCCCAATGGGCTCGTGTGGTAAATTATAGCCCATACTTCCTCATGTGTGCGGAAATACCCTTAGCTCAGCAGTGGGCGATGATTTGTTTTAAGGTGCCTTTATTCCTTCATTAATCTCACGAACAAGTCAGATTATAAGTCAGATTATAAAATAACATTATGTATTATTATTCTTCATTAATATTTTTCGTAAGTGCTTGACAAAAATTACAATTCATACAACCAGGAAGAGTAGGTATAATATATTTATTTAAATTTTGAATTTGGAATGTAGTGCCATCTGAATGAATCGTAATCAAAAGAATTCAGAGGCACGAGAGACAAAATGGAGACAAATCATTTTGTTCTCGAGTCAAATTCGTACGAAAATGAGTCAAAAGAGAACATTATGCTGCGGAGTCGAGTCGTATTTACTCGTATTGTTCACGTGCCGATGAGATATCTACTCAACTATTTCAAATAGTGTGACTATTGTTAATTGAAGCGTATTTACACATGAAACAAGTTATCTATCCAGCGGGCGTATTCACGGAGATTCGATATTCAATATACGACTCGGAATCGGGAAATCTGTCGAATTCTTATGTCAAATTTGACATCTGTGAATAGCCCATCTCGAAACCTTTCGACAGATTTCCCGATTCCGAGTCAAATATCGAATGTCGAATCTCCGTGAATACGCCCGCAGATAATAGATTTACAATTTGAGACGATTCTTAACGTATTAGTTTAAGAACTTAGTTATTAAAAAACAATGTAACACGCTGGACATAAACAATATACCTACACACACACACAAAAAACAAAAATTGTGTGAAAATAATAAAATAAATAAATAAAGCTGACAAAAGTGACAGGTATAAGATACAGGTCTGTACAGAGCAGAGCAGCTGCTCTGTACATAGTAAACCACTCGAGCTCGCATGTTAGGCGATTTTACACTTTTTAGGCTACCTCGGAGAGCGATAGTCTTGGGCATAGTCGTTCCTCATTATGAGAGCGCTCAGTCCTCCGGCGAACTCTATTTCGCTCACTTATTTGTTTTTTTTATTCTTTGGAGCGAATTGAAAAAGGAAATAATTAGAGCAGTAATAGCCTTACGGTTAAAGAGCCTGCTTCACATGATGAAAATCAGTGAGGCTCGGGTTCCAATCCTGGCATGTACCTACATGAGTTTTTTAAAACTTACGTATATATTTATCACTAGCTCGACGGTGAAGGAAAACATTGTGAGGAAACCCTCAGGTATCAGAATTAATTCTGAGACAATATTTGTAAATAGACCCGGTCTGGTGATGGGCTCACCACATATCAAATATCCATGCTCTTAAAAATACATAGAAAGTTTTGAAGACACTGTGTTTTTGTTTAAGGCCTATAATATCAATAATAAATTATGGGACAAAACAAACTAGACCTGTACTATGGGTACTAAACAACTGATAAACATACATAAATAAATATTAAACACCCAGACACGAAGCCAACAGACAAGTTTGTGCACACAAATACTGGCCCCGAGCGGGGATCGAACCCGTGACCGATTCAGAAGGCACCGTAACTACCACCTGAGCCAACAGGCCCGTCCTTACAGCAGAGTCATTTAACTAAGAAAATAATAAAATAAAGATATGGTTAGAGGCAACAGCATATATTGAGATTAGCACTGTTTGTTCAAAGTTAAACATTGTAAATTATTATCATGAGCAATTAGGGAAAACATCTCTCTGTTATCTTTTTAATGCTTTCTTGAAAGATTAGGTACCTTTAAAGGAAATCTTTTTGGATACTTTTTATTCCATGTTTTTTGACGTGCCTTTCGCATGGGTACTCACCATAAGTTACTCTATGGTACTCACTCAGCGGTCCTCAACCGCTGAGTGAGTACCATAGAGTACCATAGAGTAGGACAAGACACACTTACGGGTTAAGAGCCCGCTTCTCATTATGTTTGAGTGAAATGAAATATGTTGTAGCTAGTAATGTAACTTAGTTATGTACGAAGAACAAGCGGTTATTTGCTTGATTTTGGGTAGTAAGATAAGTTCTTTAAAAATAATTATTCCATACAAAATCTGCTTACATTCTAGCGTGCAAATATTTACAAAATAATAAAATTATATTATTCAGCTAATGACAACCAATGTCATAAGTACGCAAATAAATAGTCAGAAAACAACTGAAAACAACAATAATAAAGCAAAAGAAAAAAAATGGAAATATTACTTACCAATGTTATAAGTTCGGCAAATATGCCCGAATCGAGTTAAGATTTATTGACGAGCCATTCGTGTATTTTTTTTTTGCCGGATAGTGTCATTATATTATAAACTTTTATATATTTTTCCCGCCATATACCGTACATTTTTGTATCCAATTGAAAGATTATATTTAGGCAATAAGATTCTAGCAGTGCCAGTGGCGGACTAAGCCTGTCGGAGGCCCGGGGCGGAAAAACTGAATGAGGCCCCCCAGTCTTAGAACTTTTAGATTTGGAGGCTCCTCCCGGCCCAGGGTGGGCCTCTGGTTCTGGGGAACCTCAAAATTTAGCGTAGCTTTAGTCGTACTTGTATCTATGGTGCATCCAACCAACATACAACTGCCTTTTATCCTTGTTTAGGATTTCATTAAGATAACTTTTCGCTAAATTTGGAGGCCCCCAGGATCAGAGGCCTGGGGCGTACCGCCCCTTCCGCCCCTACCTTAGTCCGCCAGTGATCAGTGCCCCTGTTATCTTAATGTTTTTGCAGTTTGTCTGACTTCAATGGGGAAACATTCGGCGCAGAACCGTTAGTATACATATATGTAAAGATGTAGTCTCTCTGCACTGTGATGTCTTTGTTTTTTGTTTTCTCAACACATCTCAATACCGTATTCAGTTGTCATCGATAAATATTGATGAAACCCGTCTTCTAACCTTGACTTTGGCAGAATCGTCGTCAGTGGAGTCTCGAGCTTAGATAAATAAGTACTTACGTGTACGTGTTTTTAAAAACTTGTCAACACAGATGGCCCTTCCCAGGAATCGAACCTAGGCCTAATGAGAGGTGGGTTAAAACCAAATAGATTAAAATACAATAGGACATAGTGGGGGTATTGGGAATATTTTTATACAAAACTTTGAAGCGTCATGTCAGTTAGTATGAACGCGAGCAGTCATTCGGTCGAAATTGTACTAGATTTATTCGACTTGGAATAACTTTTCGGCTTCAAATTTTCCTCGCTTTGTCCCCTCTATCCCTATTATATTTTAATCTATTTGGTTCAAAGGCTATATGTTGATTGTTTCCAGAAGAAAGCGAATTCTCAAAAATTTCACGTGTTTCTTAAGAAAAATACGCTAATCTGTATGGCATTGAATTTTATGATGTGTAAATAATTGAATAATATAATGTTTTCACAGCGCATTTCAAACAAATGTAGCTCACCGGTGTGAACGATAGACAATGAATGATTTGCATGGCATATTTGTGTTCCGACTGAATTGTTTATTGCTAATTAACAGTTGGTTACAGACAACAGTCTGTGGCGTCTGTATAATGATGTATGTACGGAAATATACTTAATATGTAAATGACTTTCTCATGCAGCTACCAATCAATTATTTGAGCAGTTTATTAGCACCCCTCAGCGACTGAGAATGGGAATTTACAAAAATCACTTCATAGCGGTTGCCTACGACATTTTGTATGTTTCTCTGTCTGTGCATCACGCAAAAAGTACTGGACGGATTTTGATGAAACTTTGTGTGGAGACAATTCTGAGTCACCAGGTGAACATCTAGGGTACTTCTTACTACAGGAAAATATCTCATTACTACGGGAAAATATAAAAACATGTTAAAAAGAGAAATACGTACTAGTTCAAAACCATAACACCTAGAAATTTTAAATATGGCAGGTATGTAGACGTCTTATATGTTGTAGGCAAGCGCTATGAAGGGATTTTAAGAAAGTCTTACGTATTTAGGTCCTACCCTTAGTCGGATATAGGGAAAATAGTTTCCACCACGATGTAAACTCTATGTAATTATAATAATAGAATTCAAAACCAATAAAAAAAATGCCTGTGTCCGATTAGGGGTTAAAGTATGTTTATCAGTCGCTTTCTACCCATAGCACAGCATCAGTCTAGTTTGAGACTAAATAGCGTCGTTTGCCCCAAAATTCACTCAATTATTTGGTACCCACATAATATAAGTAGTAGAATGTAAATGTAAGTTACCGACCTGGAAAGCGGTCTTGATCCGATACGGGAATAAGTCAAAAGTCAAAAATTTTTTTTCAATGTAGGCGCTTATACGTAAGTCCTCTTATTGAAAGTCATT
This sequence comes from Ethmia dodecea, assembly GCA_963855545.1. Classification (NCBI taxonomy): domain Eukaryota; kingdom Metazoa; phylum Arthropoda; class Insecta; order Lepidoptera; family Depressariidae; genus Ethmia; species Ethmia dodecea. Next base: position 30,000,974 of record OY979436.1, on the reverse strand, counting down.
GCGACTCCATCGCCAATGTATAGTTGAGGAGAAGAAGCATAATTTTAAAGAAGCAGAATATTTTATTATGTTCGAGTTTGTATCTGACCTGTGCCAAAAAAAACGAATGGACAGCCTGTATCGCCAGATATTACATAAAGAAAGAAGAAAGAAAATATACAATTATTGTCACAAATAATTTTAAATATAACCTATTTCGATTTTTTTAAATAGGTTAACGTTTGACTAAAATATGGATTATCATAAAAAACATATAAGTACTTAAAATGAATAATTGAGAACTCTTTATATTACCCCAAACAGCTCATAAAACCGTCCAAATGCGAGTCGCACCAAGGGTTTTATACCCCCTTTATATTTTATTATGTATTTGTTTTTCTAGCTGGTCAATGGTTGCCACTAAGTTTGTATGGAGATAAGCATGTTTGCTTTTATATTCCTGTATTCTGATTCTGACACACACGTCATACTTATAACGTCCCTCTGTTTTTCTTCGGGGGTTAAAAAGCAAAAAGCCGTCACTACATGAATTAATGTAACGCAGACATGCAAGTATGCAGCGACAAAGGTGTCAGTGTAAAAGCGGCGGGCTATGCAGCGGTGACCCAGTGGGCTGCGACCAGCGTTCGTTGGAAAATAGCCTGCTGCCGCCGGCGACTTGGCCGCGGGCCAGAACTCGGAGCAGACTGGTCGCCAGGGCCGTAGCTAGGGCCTGGCCGGGGGCGCCCTCAGGGAGCTACAACAGTTCGAGAGTAGTCTTGGGCATAGTCGTTAGCCATTGGGAGCGCTCAATTTAGTTCACAGTCCTCCGGCGAACTAGTTCGCTCATTTTTCTCTGGAAATAATTAAAAAAGGAGAATTAAATGGTATTCATATTATTCTTGTGAAAAATTTTAACCGCAAGAGTAAAAGTAGATCAGTTTGTTAGCCATGCAGCGCCACTCCATAATAGAGCGGACGCCAGAAAAATAAATATTTAAAGAACTGAGAGCAAGATTGTGGTGAGGTATTTTAGTTCGTATAGTTCATCTAAAAGAGCGCTCTTTCGACTAGGGTCGTTCGCGAACTACCGAAAACTACTCCAGATAGGGTGGTCTTGGTAAATATCACGTGTTTTTTCGTGTAAAATTGCAATAAAACTGGATTAAATTCTGTACTAATATGGCAGAATCTTACACAATAACAGATAACAGATTAACGTATACACAAACAGTACTCTCATTTTGAAAAATCTCAAAAACACGTAGGAACGATTCGCTCGATCTAAATCTTACGACATAAAAAAACAGCCCATTTGCGTCCTGTAGGTACTCTTCTTTCCTCCCTGCCTATATTATATTATGTGAATGTGTTAGTGAGTGCCACAGCCTTGGAGATTTGGCTGCTACGGGCGGCAGCGCCCTGGGGGCGGCATTTTCAGAGTGCGCTCCCCACCATCAATTTCGTTTGCGTATGAATGTAATGCTCAAAGTAGTCACTTGTGCATAGAATTTTCTACGTATAAAATTTTGAAATTCCAAGCGGCACGAAATGAAGTGGCCTACATTCTTATGGAAAATATTAATCCGCTACTGTTCACTAGACGCTAAGTATTCTGAATTTTGGCTAGACATTATTTATGATGTACATACTTACTTGAATAAAACATAATATATAACAATAATTTGGCACACAGATATATTATTATTTCACTTGAATTGTTGTGATCGAAATAGAAATACCTATAATTTACGTTCACCGATTTTGATATTGATCCCAAGTTCCTACAGTGAAAATTAATCAGTATCATACAAGTACGAACTAAATAACTAAATTAGGTTTTTTCCCCGTGGGGGAAGGCAAAGGTATTCCATTTCTTACCCACGTTTACCAATATATTTTGAACTATAAACATCTTTTTAAATTCATACAAATATTTCAAATACTTAAGTCGCATCTCTGCTCACAGTGAGTTTAGTTAAGTTTTTTTAAAAAACACGCATGCCTTAAATAACGAGTCAGCTGTGGTCAATGCACTATTGATCATTGGATTTTATTATTGTGCAGCAAATTGTTGTAATAAAGATGAACTGATTTCAACAATGGCAGCCGGAGTGGCCGTGGCCGTGAACTACCCACTGAGCGTAACAAGCATAGCGGATTTATTCTTTTATTAAGGTACTAGCGGTTCTGTGCGGTTTCACCCTCGTAGTTCCGGTTCCCGTGGGAATACGGGAATAAAATATGGCCTATCTTACACAGGGATCTTCTAGCTTTACATTGTTGAAAGAATTTTTAAAATTGGTCCAGTAGTTTTTGAGTTTATTCTTAACAAACATACAAAAATCCAGAAGTACAAATCTTTCCTCTTTATAATACATATTAGTATAGACAAGCGACCCGACCTGGTGACAACTCAGAAACAGACTTCCCATTTGTCCCCTCTAGTCAGCTTTCAAAGGGAACAGTCGGCACGAATTGTCACCCCGGCCGGTGACAACCGGGAAGACAATTCCCAGTTGTCACCCCGGGGCACAGGGCTAGAGGGGACTACTGGGAACAATCCCTCGCTTCGCTTTTTCTACATACACATCTACACTAATGTTATAAAGAGGAAAGATTTGTATTTTTGTATGTTTGTGACGAGTAAACTCAAAACGACTGGACCGATTTAAAAATTCTTTCGCCAATGGAAATCTTCTTTTCTGGGAGTAACATTGGCTATGATTTTATTGCGGGAACGGGACTTGCGCGGGTGGAATCGCGCGGAACAGCTAGACACTGATAATGTATGGAAGAGGAAAGATTATTTTTGCATTTGCATTTATGACATTAGGTAGGATTCGTACTATACATGTAGAGTATTGTAGAGTAGATAAAAATAAAAAAAAACATAGAACTCCAAAGATTAAGAAACCGACTTCAACGAATTATTAAAAAAATACAGTTGAATGGAGAACCTCGTCCTTTTTAACCGACTTCAAAAAGGAGGAGGTTATCAATTCGTCTGTTTTTTTTATGTTTGTTACCTCAGAACTTTCGACTGAGTGAACCGATTTAGATGATTCTTTTTTTATTTGAAAGCTGGTGCTTCCAGATTGGTCCCATTTTAATTTCGTCCAATTTATTTAAGTATGTTTATCAGTTGCTTAGTACCCATAGCACAGGCTCTGCCTAGTTTGGGACTGAATAACCGAGTGTGAATTGTGTCGCACAATTTATTATTATTATTAAATATCATCTCATTCGATTCGCATGAGAACAAAACAATGTCACTGGCCAGTACTTTTTAATTGCTAAATAGGGCATTATAAATTGCAAAACAAATGCGGATTGCGCAAACGATAACTTACAGAGATATGGCAGATGTTTTCATTCACAAATATTTCCACGAGTGCCCGAGTAGGTTACTGCACTTGAGATTGTCTCGAGCATCGACAGATAAAATTCTGCTACTTACTGTTATTGGAACTAGATCAATTAAAAGAAACCGTTTTTTTTTGTCTGTGCTATAAGACGTTGCTTCGGGAAGTAGGTACCCTGTAGGTCAGGGTTGGCGAACCTTTATGTATCAACGTGCCATTTAATTCTAAAGTAATGTGAAATGAGGTCATAGACTTGCCATCACATAGCATCGCAAGTTAGGGCCAGCTCACAATATAATAATAATAATAATGATAAATACTATTTATAACTCAAAACTCTTTATTTACTACAAAAAAAAAACTTTTTGCGATGTCACAGTTATTCGCGTAATTTAAATCAAAGTAAAATTAGTGCGATTAAGGTATGTTGTTGCAGATTAGATGACAAGTAACTTTTATGTTACGAATCATATTATTATCATAGAATCTATGCCATATATAGCTCAACGGACTTCGTGAAATAGAATATCTGTACCTACTTCACACTTTTTTTTATAAGTGCATTATGAGTTTTTGTGATAGGTGCCCAAAATATTGTGTCGCGTGCCATTGGTTCGCCGTCCCTGCTGTAGGTTATTCGTCGAAAATTTGCGGAATGAAATTAGTAAAACTAATCTGACCATCGAATTGCATCGCACGAATTCATTTTTAGCATTAAATTCAAATAAAATAGCTCTTATTAGCATGTTTCTTCCACATAATGTCTTACTTTAACCATTAGAATGCTACAATATCCCCGAGTAACATGAACTATATTTTATCCCCGTATTCCCATGGCTATATAAGCCGGTGAAACCGCGCGGAAAAGCGTTATATTGTATTCCTTTTAAAGTGGTCGGCAAACGTTTAAATTTTCACGTCATTAATTTGACAGCTCTCGTGTTTGTATTTTTAATACATTGTGTATGTTATTGCAATGTTGACTTCGGAAAATGGGTGCCGTCAACCATTTACGTGTTATAAAATGTTGACTGGGCTATGAAAACCATGTAAGTAACTATGATGAATGGCGTTTCATTACCCTATTGTTAACATCTGTCCATGTGATCTCTGTACCGTATAAATCAATAAAATTAATATTAACAATCCTTGGATGTGAACTCGTGTGGCATGCTACAAATGAGCATGCCACAAATGAGCATGCCACAAAGAAGCACGCTAAAAATGAGCATGCCACAAATGAGCATGCCACAAAGAAGCACGCTAAAAATGAGCACGCTTAAAATGAGCACGCTTAAAATGAGCACGCTTAAAATGAGCATGCTACAAATGAGCACGCTAAAAATGAGCATGCTACAAATGACCATGCTACAAATGTTCTTGCTACAAATGCCGTCCATTTGTCAAAGATGCTGTTGCCGATGATACCGTGTTTACATACTTGTTAACTTTACATACTTGTTAACTTGTTAACACTTTTCCGCTTCAAGGATATTATGTCACATATCGGTCACAACATCTGTCTATTTCCAAAATACCTTGTTGCTTAACCTTTTTTAGTCCTTTTTGGATTCTGCACCCAAAAGGTGCTAACGCCACCCCCGCCATCGCTTTAAAGTTTTGTGAAAATTTCATCTGTTTATAATATTCTGCATATTACGGTTCATGGGATACAGACTACAGACAGACTGACCGAAAGATGATATAGTGACTAGGATTGAGCGGATGAATGAGAGGCGCTTTACGAGACAAATAAGTACCTATACTAAGGCTTGTGAATAGGCGAGTCGGTACAAGATGACCTAGGCGCGAGTACATCGACCAGATCGGCGATGTATTGAAGAATGGCCAGATAAAGAGTACCCGAAACCGCGGAGCATGCATGAGTCGTTTGATGAATGTGGATGAAGCACGAGAAATCTGCCAGGTTCGTAGCAAGGGGCAGTCTATTTATTATATGCCTCCTACCCCAATTATGTATGGAAAGTAGAGGCTTTGTAATAGGGTCCTATGAACCTTACTATGACCTTTTGGGTACCCTAAAATCGTTGGGTATTGTAGTTTAAGACTTACAAATTCATTATGTACCTAATTCAAATTCAAAATCACTGATTCCTGTAGGTAAAAAAATACAATGAGAAACGATATAGTCTAATAACAAAGCACTCTAAACTTGACCGTGAAGATTGGCTAAATGTAAACAGCAGCCTATCTCCACCGGCGCGGGCGAGTTGCTGGTTCTAGATGCACTGCCCTGAGAAGAACAAGCAAGAAACTGAAGGGGGGGAAGAACAAGAATCTCATGTATTACAACAATAATTATGATTTATTAACATATAATACAATCAGGCTATTGCCTGACGTAGCGCAGAGTCTGTTGATCCCATGCATGTTGGTCTACAAAGTAATATTTCTGATCAGTTCTTTAACTTTTCCAAGACAATGTTCAATTGTTTATTTGTTTTATTGTTACTTTCCACTGTGTTGGTGTGGTCTGTTTTTCAATTTCATGTAAATTGTAATGTAAAGTGAGTTATTGAACGAACTCATTATTATTTATGAATCAGTACCTATATATCATGGACGTAGCATATGTATAAATATGGCATATTTAGAAGTCACATTTATCACTAGCTCGACGGTGAAGGAAAACATCGTGATGAAACCCGCAGGTCTTATGTGTAAATAGACCCGGTCCGGCGATGGGCTCACCACCTATCACGTTTAGGGGTCCAATATATCTCGTGAAATGTGGGTATATCCAGTAATGGAATACCTCTGCCTACCCCCTCGGGGATAAAAGGCGTGAGATTATATTATTTATTAGAAGTCACAGTATTCACGGCATATCACGGTTCTAGTGGAATTTTTCTATGTACCTAGTCTGTTTCTTGTGACCATTTAGCACTTATTCCACTATCTATTTTTAGGAAAACTAATTAGAACCACTTAGGATCCTAAGTAGGAAGTTAGCGATCACACTATAATAAATAGAATTTTAAATCGGACAGACAGACGAACAGTGTTGCCAACTGTTGGATTTTCCACCTTTTAGTGGCGAAATATTATTTTAAGAGCAGTGATGGCCCGGACGGTTAAAGAGCCGGCCGAAAATCAGTGAGGCTCGGGTTCGAATCCTGGCATGTACCAATGAGTTTTTCAAAAACTTACGTACATTATTATCACTAGATCGACGGTGAAGGAAAACATCGTGAGGAAACCCGCAGGTCTCAGAATTAATTCTGAGACATGTGTAAACAGACCCGGTCCGGCGATGGGCTCACCACCTGTCACGTTTAGGGGTCCAATGTATCTCGTGAAATGTGGGTATATCCAGTAATGGAATACCTCTGCCTACCCCCTCGGGGATAAAAAAAAAGGCGTGAGATTATATTATTTTATTATTATTATTTTAAGTGACTGATTACACCGTGACTCTTAAATTAACTCATCCGATTTCGATGAATGATGTGTCAATCGATTCGTTATTACGGTCCGGGTAACATAGTCCTCATTTTTCTGTAGTGGGTTTATAGTTTTACCAATTTACGTCCATTTGTGCTACACAATAATGATAATACACATTGTTTTATTTTCACAAACGTTCGCAACCCTAAAGTCACACACACAACGTCGGGATCTTCCTATTATTAAGTTTTCAACACACTTGCTCATAAAGTGGCTCTAATTTCACTGCAATTAGGCACATAATGACACCTATAATCAAACTGAGACTTTTTGTTTGCTATTATTCACTAGTGAGTTATAGATTTTTTTTTTCAATTTTGTTGCTAGAGTTGCTTTGTTCTTAAAAAAGTTTCGATACAAAAAAGATCGTATTCAATCGTACTAATAAATTAATACACAAATATGGCTTGCTCATTTCATGCAACTTCGTATTTAAATAGATCATTTCAACTTGTACGTGTTTAATAAACAAAACTTTCACTCAAATATAACTTTGGTTTTCTCTGTAAAAACTTTAAATACCCCATTTTGTACGTGGCTAAAACGCTATCCACGACAAACCAAAGAAAAAGAAACCTAATTTTTTTAGTCCATGGCCGATCGCCATTGTAAGATGCGAGCGCATAGGAAAACGAGGCTGTATGGGCCTAGATCCTTTTGCCTTTTCCAAATTATATAAATAAAAAATTGGAAAACCAATTAATTTTCCCCGCCATTGCGAATGATTATTTTAAAATGATTTTTTAGTATTATTTATTCACAAGTGTGTTGAAAAACGTCGTATGATACACGTGTGTATTGATGATTACCGTCCTCGGCTCTCTTATGACCCTCGCCTACGGCTCGGGTCTCAATGGCGCCTCAGCGGTAATCACCAACTTTACTCACTTGTACCATAATGTACTATTTCCTAAAAGTAGGATAGTGTAATAGGTGTGAACGTGTTGTATCACGCGTTTTGTTTTCATACAAACTTAGTTATTTGCATACTTAAACTATTTATTTAAACTGGTCTGTGGTACTATGTTAAAATCCGCTGTAGAGGACAAGGGCGTACCCAGGATTTCAGCTAGGGGGGGCAGCTCATACCTGTTTCGAGAAGATGGTCGGTCAGGTATATTGTATCACGTTTTTAATTCCCACTTGCCAGGAAAATTGACGTTTATTTTACCTTCTAGGGGGGGGAGCGAGGAGTCGCCCCCCTTGCCCCTACCTGGGTACGCCCTTGGTAGAGTAGTCAGCGCCATATTGTACAAAAGTATTTACGTGACATTTAAAGAAAATTCTTTGCAGAAGAAGAAGAAGAAAAAAAAAAGATTTTCTTCATTTGATACTAAGTACCTACCTAGCTTTCGCCTGCGTTCTGAATAAAAAAAATTGCTTATGTATTATTTTGATGTGTTAGCTCTATTACTTTAAAGTTTCACCAAAATCCGTGCAGTTGTTCTTGCGTGACAACGTGACAAACCTCAGTCCTTACTAATTTTCGCGTTTATAATATTCGTATACGAGTAGAAGTACCTAGGACGATTCTTCTAATTTATTATGTTTAATTTTTCTAATCTTCTAGTCATGTGTTTTTGGCGATTTTGAAATTGGCCACTTCGAAGAGGGGGGAATATTATTAATAATTTTATTTTGATCCCCGCTTTCGTGTATCTAAAGAGGCCTTTTATCTACAGATTTCACACAATATAATATAAAAGTCTTCACTATAATGTTATAACGAGGAAAGATTTGTATTTGTAACAATAAACTCAAAAACTGCTAGACCGATTTTAAAAATTATTTCACCATTGGAAAGATACATTATCAGGGAGTAACATAGGCTCTATTTTATCCTCTTACTCCAACGGAAACGGGACCAACGCGGGCGAAACCGTACGGAACAGCTAGCTAAAGATAATTGTTAAAAACTTAAAAGACCAGCAGACGTATTCACAAAGACTCGATACCGTTTCCGTTCGATTTGAGTCGAATCTATCGACATCGAAAACGAATCTATCGAGATGGGCTGATGTTGGTATCGAAAACTAATGTCATATGTGACACCAACTGTCATATGTGACATTAGTTTTCGATACCAACATCAGCCCATCTCGATAGATTCGTTTCCGATGTCGATAGATTCGACTCGAATCGAACGAAAACGGTATCGAGTCTCTGTGAATACGTCTGCAGGTAAGTATTTAACCTTGGCACGAAGTGTGCAAGAAAATAAATACCTAAAAGTTTTTAGTTATCTCATTTTTTCCTGTATATGTATGCTCAAGTATTTGTGATAGTAAGTTGAGTCTTCAAATCTTGAGCTGCGAATTTAGCCTCATACAATAAATACAAACGAGTATATATTTTTTTCTCATCCTCATCATCCTATCATCATCTGATGCTACCTAGAATAAGATAACTTAGATAATAACTTTAGTTACCTAGTAACCTTTCTCTATTGCAGTGCCCCTACGGGGTATCACATGTGTTGGATGTACCTAATATTAAGTACCAAAATGTACTCAACATGTGATAAGCAAAATAAAGAATTGAATTGAATCCTCACGGAGGACCGTTCCTTCTTTTCTGAGTGAAAAAGGGTATCTACACCAATCTCGGTATTCTATTTTACAATATCTATACCTACATCTCTACATAAATCTCTACTTAAAATACTAGCGGTTCTGCGCGGTTGCGTAGTTCCCGTTCCCGTAGGAATACGGGAATAAAATATAGCCTATGTTACTTAGGGATATTCTATCTTTCCATTAGTGAAACCATTTTTAAAAACGTTCAAGAGTTTTTGAGTTTATTCGTAACAAACATACAAAAATACAAATCTTTCCTCTATAAACTTTATAGGTGAACATCTCGGGTACTTTTTACTACAGAAAAATATCTCATTCCTAAAAACTGCTTAAAAATACTAATACTTTACTACTCCGATACGATAACACTGAAATATGGTATTTAAGTAGTAGGCAACCGCTATGAAGGGATTTTTAGAGATTGCCATGGGAACGGGAACGAGCTAGTTAGTAAATGAAACCATCAAATCATCATGACCGTCCTTCGTAAAAGTCTGTATTTTGAATGAACAACTTCACGTCTGGCAATTTTATGGTTGCAGCAAAAAATAGTAGCGGCATACAACAAATATGAATTGATTCACGTCTACATCTAAGTAACTATTGCTCAATGCTCGATCCGGTTTGTACTTACTTAGTAAATTTTATGTCGTTGTTTTCTAATGATTCTAATTTTATTCTGAGGTCTCGCTTTGATCGTAGGCTGTCTCGTTTCGACTTTGAAAATTTCGGGACTTCCCAAACCCTAGCCGGTATGTAGCCGTCATTGAGGTCATTTGGCAGTAATTGTGTTGGCTTAATAGCGAAATCATTATGTGCTTAACTGATACCAAGCCGAAGCGAGAGTTACCTCACAACAAATAAGTGTTTTCGTTTTTATTTATTTATTTATTTATTTTTTTAGGAAAACCAACAGCCATTTTAAACATTATAGTTAAAAATATTAAAAACATAAAGACCAATTACAGGTTTTCACAGATAGAAAACAGAATATCACCTGACACTGAAGACAGAAAGTTATCACACGCACAACAAGAAAGAGTATAGGTTATTATTAGTGATAACTTACGAGTTAGGTACATTTAAGTATTTGAATTTATATATATAAAGAGTGCGCTCAGTCAAAGAAACAGTTTACAAATTTTTGTCTCACTGAAGATGTGTTGCAATTAAATATGTCAATGTCTAACTCTTTTGTCAAATCATTTACGCACTTGCTTGCACGCACCAAGAAACTATTTTGTCTATAGTTGGAGGATGCGAAATGAATTGAAATAGGGAGGTAATATCTAAGAGATCTAGTGGGGAGATTAAAAGACAGATTGGCTAATAAGTCCGGACAATCAATGCTACCATTAGTGATGTTGAGAAAAAACATGATATCTGTAATTTCACGTCGCTTATTTAATGGCATAAGGTGGTGTTTTTTACAAATTTTAACATAATTAGGTGAGCTATAGGAATGTCTTACTTTGAAACATAGATATTTGATAAACTTTTTCTGTATTTTCTCAATTCTGTCACTATATATTTGATAGCGTGGGTTCCATATTTGAGAAGCATATTCAAGTTGACTTCGAACATATGCACAATAAAGAATTTTCACTGTTTTAGCTTTCGTGAAATGTTTCGAATTTCTCATTATGAAACCCAGCGCTTTAGTAGCTTTTGTTACTATTGAGTCAATATGTATATTAAATAAGAGTTTAGAGTCATGAATAACACCGAGGTCCTTCATATATGGTATTTGCTTTAGGATGTGTCCTTTTAATATGTAGTCGAATTTAATTGTATTGTGTTGGCGGGAAAATGTAAGAGTGAAGCATTTAGTAGGATTGAGGTCTAAATTGTTATCTATACAGTACTCGTCAAGACGTGCAAGATCAGATTGAATTAATAAGGCATCGTTACTTGATTTTATTTTGGCAAAGATCTTCATATCATCGGCAAAGCAGAGTAATTTTGAAAAAGTGAAACATGAACTGATGTCGTTAACAAACATATTAAATAGCAAAGGACCAAGCAGTGATCCTTGGGGAACACCACTAGGAACGGATATCCAGCTAGACATATAATTGTTAACAACAACAGCTTGAGATCTATTATCTATGTAAGAGGAGAACCACCTGAGCAAATCGCCACATATCCCCATTTTTTGTAATTTTGGAATTAATAAACAATGGTCAATTCGGTCAAAGGCTTTACTGTAGTCGGTATATATAACATCAACTTGGTAACCATTGTCCATTGCATCCGTTACATATTCATTAAGAAGTACGAGGTTGGATATTGTAGACTTACGTTGTAAGAAACCATGTTGGGCAGAATTAAAAGAGTTCTTTAGGGCATTATAAACTTGTGTGTACACAATTTTTTCTAAAATTTAGGATAGTATACATAATTTTGAGATGGGTCTATAATTTGTGATATCAGATTTAGAGCCTTTTTTAAGTACAGGAGTAATATATGCTGATTTCCATATCGAAGGCACTGTGCATTCAGTAAATGATCTTTGGAATAGTAACACAATAGGTTTAACGAGACCTTTGGCACAGTTGATTAGGAACTGCGATGGAAGTTCATCTGGTCCAGCTGATTTAGATGGGTCGAGATTAAGCAGCAGTTTTTCAACCACAACAACAATAACAACAACAACAATAAAGTTTTTTTTTTTTTTTTATTATTATAAATATAAATAAATATAATCTCACGCCTTTTTATCCCCGAGGGGGTAGGCAGAGGTATTCCATTACTGGATATACCCACATTTCACGAGATATATTGGACCCCTAAACGTGATAGGTGGTGAGCCTATCGCCGGACCGGGTCTGTTTACACATGTCTCAGAATTAATTCTGAGACCTGCGGGTTTCCTCACGATGTTTTCCTTCACCGTCGAGCTAGTGATAAATATGTACGTAAGTTTTTGAAAAACTCATTGGTACATGCCAGGATTTGAACCCGAGCCTCACTGATTTTCGGCCGGCTCTTTAACCGTCCGGGCTATCACTGCTCTTATTTTTTATTATTATTACGCATTATTCTATGACCTCTATTGCAATGGCGATACTGATAGGACTTACAGGTAGATAATGTGTACTACAGTTAGTACACGTTTTTCTTAACATTTATTTTCTGCAGCTACAAAAATTACACTTAGAAATGTTAATACAATTAGCAGAGACAATAAAAAAAGTGTTAATGGCCACATTCTTAATTATAATGTTATTAAATTTAATTCGTTAGAATATCTCAGGTACCTATTGCTTCACTTTTTTAAATTGTTTTAATGATTTCAAATTTACTAGAACTGTGAAGTGAATATCGAAATAAATTTTTAGACGTGTTTTGGAATAATCCCAATTATATTCGAGGATTTACCTTAGTTTAAAGAATATCATAGTTATTAATATGTCAACGGCGTAAAGTGTAGAAAAAATTGAGGAAACACCACTTAGCTCGTCCTGAGGTAGCAGATACAGACGGAAGCATCATTTGAGGTTAATCCAATCTTCCGGCAGTTAATTCTGTGAAATAATGTGAAGAATGCAACGTGTTTAAATCAGGAATTTGTTCGTGGAGACACCTCTACGCAGATCGCGAATATACAAACAAATCTAAAAATGTTTTCACACCACATGCTCGACAAAGCCGGATTATATATCATATAAACGTCACCGAAAGCAAGACCTTATATTCCTTGGCTTTAACTGGGTTATAATGTTGTATGGAATTTCATTATAACCCTAGGTCAATAATGTAATTTTCACTTTTTATAATCCTTATTGCTATGACAATAAAGTCTAATTTCGTTAAGCAAATGTGATGCAGTCGTGGCCAACTCGATTTTCGAAAACCAAAGCCGCGACCAACTAGATTCGCACGATCTTCAATTGTTAAATCAAGTACCTAGGTCACGCCGGCAGAAACAAGTTGCTGTATCCATTTTATAGCTTTAACATTTCAAAAAGGATATCGAAAATGTCGAGTGATGAAAGTACTTTGACTTCAGAGTCTATTATACTAGATGCCATAGGCATTGTCAATAATGTACTACCATGCAAATGTGTTTTATTGTCTCGCATAAGGTGAGAAAAGTAGAGTATATAACTCGGGAATAAAACTGTTTTTGTCTTGAGCGCTTAAATCCCTCACTAAACTCAGGACTCAGTCTTAATTCCCTCGCTTCACTCGGGAATTAAATCATAACTCCCTCGCTGCGCTCGGGAGTAATACTGGGATTTCTTCGTTACGTTCAGGATTCAATGTCGCGCCCGTGACATAAAACAGTGCTTTATTCCCTTGTTGTATAATCTACTATTATACTGCAATGTATTAAAAGGCATTGCAACTTTGCCGCTTTGTCATGAGATGTAGTCGAGGCTGTAGTTGAGGCGAAGAAGAGCGGCTTACCTAAGACAATCTTTAAATCCTTAAAAATATATATTTTTTCACGGCTCACGAGGAGACGGTAGCGCATTGTGCTCCTTGAGTGCGTAGGCATTGCCCAGATCCACAAGGAAATTCTTGGAACACCAGAATCCCTTGCGGATGTCCGGAGTAGACTCGGAAGTTTGATCTGCTTCTGGAGGGAGGTGGGCTAGTTGGAATAACCGGCCGCCATGGCTCACGTGCAATGGTCCAATTTAAGGACTAAGTGCGGAAACCAACCCTAGATCTGTCAAAACAAAATAAAATGTACTGAAATAGCAAGGAGTGACGTCATAGTTTCTAGAACTCAATTGCAGCACTTTTTTGATTGTTTTTAAATTTGCTAACTGTAAAGTGAAAACCGGCAAAATGTGTTTTGGGATAATATTTTTAATTAATGACTGCTCCTAATTAATTTGGTAGCTGTCAATTAAGTATATCTCATTGTTTACCATTTAGATTGCGATTTTAATTGGCACCCATCCACGCATAGAGCATAGAGATCAATAGTAGGTATATTACGTACCAAGGGAAGTAAAATAAGAAATGTCTCAGATCATGTGATACTACTGTAATACAAATATGTGATCTGAGGCTTCCTTATTTACTTCCCGAGGTTTTATACTTTTTTTCAGCTCGACGGAGGCGTAAAGCGGCAACTTCGTTTAACGCAGCTAGCCGAAAGTTGACACTTTCCGCTCGGAGAGATGAAAAAGTTTTTTTTTATGATCGTCTACCATTGCTAAATATACGGGTCTGATATGTTATTTCAAATGCCGTCGTTGCGACGCACGCTTGAGTCAAATTGGATAATTAAAGTAATGAAACATAGGTGGTACAGTCAAGAGCAAGTCAAGCTTGACACTACCAGTTTAAGCTGAGCTCTGATTTATACTGCGCGCCATAGAATACAGGGCGGGGTTAAAGTCCAAAGTGTCAAGCTTAGCGTGCTCTTGACTGTACCCATAGCTGCAAAACAAGGGGAGTACCATGCACCTCTACCACAGGATAAATAAAGTAACATTATTGTCAAAACCGCTTTGAACAAAATTTATTTTACAATGTTTTCTTCGTCTGCAATGTATGCGTAGTAAGCCAAGTAATACTAAGTGCCTAATCAAGTTTTTTGTTCGGTATAGGCTAAACCTATTGTTATTGTGCGCTACGACGCGGACGCTAACTTTGGATAAATATTTTGTGCACTTTGTGAAGTTTGAATATTACTATAGTTAAGTGTAAAGATAACAATAATACTTTATATTTGTCTAACTACGTCATATTAAGACTTAAAGTGAGCTATACGAAGGGATTTCTGGAAATTGTTACTAGAGCAGAAATAGCATAGAACTCTAAGAGTAAAAAATCGACTTCAACGAATATTAAAAAATACAGTCGAATTGAGAATCTCTTCCTTTTTTGAAGTCGGTTAAAAAAAGAAACATCGAAATCGGTTGGCTTGATATTGAGTTATTCGACCATTTGTTGCGCACCTACTTAATTAAAATTTAAGTCTTATAGGGTTGTTGCCGCTATCACAACTAGACGAAATTAAAATGACATCAATTTGGAAGCACCAGCTTTCAAATAAAAAAAGAATTTTCAAAATCGGTTACCCCGTCGAAAGATCTGACGTAACAAAAAAAAAACAGTCGAATTGATAACCTTTTTGAAGTCGGTTAAAAACCGGAGGCAACGAATATTTATAGTGGATCTTAAGTTGGTAGATATAAACTCCGTTTATAGTGTACCTAAACCAGATTCTCCAGCGATCAGTAATTTCTAATCAGCATTTAAGAAAAACATTACATGATTGACATTTCTTAGAATTATGTTCCAATCACTATTAATCTCGATACTGCACGGTTGATTACCTTTCGCAATAGTAAAGTCATTGGCATTCCAGAGGCTATGCGAGAAAATTAAGCAGCATTAGTTCTTTTTACCATTATTAGATCGGATACAATTGGGTATGTTCTTGTATTAAAAATAAAAACAATCTCACGTCTTCTATCCCAAAGGGGGATTTATTTAATTTTATTTATTATCTTTTTTTATGCAAAAAGTAGGGATTCATTTTTATATATATTATTGTAACGTCATTTTTATATATATCGTAACTAACACTTAAAGGACAAACACTGTTTACACTAAAAATAAATTTAAAGCCTGAGAGAAAAAAAAGGTAAAGAAATACAGCTAGGTACTTATATTTATAAAGGTTCACTTTTCGGAACAGCTATTAAGAATATTTATTTATTTCTTTATTAATTTACTTAATTATAGGGAGACCTACAGCTATAATAACAATAATAGGCAATCAATTTAAATATCAGGAAGCCACAATCAATTTAAATATCAGGAAGCCAATTAAAGGTCCTTACAAGTACATAGCGGAGTATTTAAGTTGAACGGTATTCGCAAGAAGTGCGCTAACAGTACGCTATGCTAACAAAATATGAAGGTATTTTACGTTATATTACATAATATAAATACCAGAGTCCTGGTTAAGAATGTTTATAATACTAAAAATAAGGATATGTAAAAGAATATGCAGAAATATTCAATTTTTCTGGATTATTTTTTGACGTAGCCTATTGTGGATATTTTGCATTTAAATGTTCTTATCAAATAAAAAAGGTTTAAACATGATTTCTGGAAATATCCAAGTTTCATCATTTTTTTTCCTTGCCGAGTAGGTACCCTATATTCTGTTGACCCCTAAACGTGGTGGTGACCCCATCGCTGGACGGGTACGTTACACATGTATCAATGGTCATTGTATCTCAGTGATAACTGAATGGATGCCTCCACCTTGCTGGAAGGCACGTTAAAATGTTGGTCCCGGTTTTCGATGTTTACGGACAATGAAAGTCTTTCAGTTATTCTTTTTCCATAGAGATGTATCACGTTTCATTAAGTTATGAAATATTGTGTAGCTTAATATCGTGTCCCTATTACTGTGACTTCTGTTACAGGCCTGCATCCTTTGAACTGTAATTAGTAGGTGGACACTTGATAATTTCAGAGTTTAAAACTAAAACAAAAACAAATAAAAACATTAAAAATTAAATGGGGTTGAGTCAAAGAGATTTAAATATAATGGGGTATAGAGGGGACAAAGCGAGAAAAATTTGAAAGTTATTCCAAGTGGATAAGTCTAGTACAATTTCGACCGAATGACAGCTCACGTTCATACTAACTGACATGACAAGAACATGACGCTTAGGCTTCAAAGTTTTGTATGAAAATATTCCCAATGCCCCCTCTATGCCCTATTATATTTAAATCTCTTTGGGTTGAGTACAAGAAGTGTTTATTTTATTGTACGGTCATTTACGAATAGCCATCGAATAAATATCATTCACTTATATCGCCATTGATTTCGACACAGATGACGGGCCTGTTGGCTCAGTTGGTAGTGAGGTCGCGGGTTCGATCCCTGCTCCGGGCCAACATTTGTGTACATGAACATGTCTGTTGGCTTCGTGTCTGGTCAGGTTATCAGTTGCTTAGTACCCATAGTACAGGCTCTGCCTAGTTTGGGACTAAATAACCGTGTGTGTCCTACAATTTATTATTATTATTGATATGCTTTCTTCATTGCAGGTAACAAAATGAAGAATAAAGAGAAAATCCAAATCAGCCACATCAGCGGGAGTGCTGTCTCCGTCAGCCAAGATGGGAGGTGAGTGAGGTCCCACAACACGAGACGCAAATATTTAGACACTCAGTTATTTTATACAGATTCAGGCACATTATAATTACCCTTGTTTACGCACAATGGAAGTCGTTAAGCCATGTCAGATACCCTTGGGTGGCTTGATAAATTCTGACTGTTTAGTGGCCACTAGCTTAACACCATCTCCCAATCCGCGGTGGGCTCGCGTGGGAGATTAAAGCCCATACTTCCTCATGTGTGAGGAAAGACCCTTAGCTCAGAAGTGGGCTGTTACGGGTTGATTATGATGATGATGATAATTACCCTAGTTTAATTATAGTGTTGTGAGAGCAGTGATAGCCTTACGGTTAAAGAGCCTGCTTCATATGACGAAAATCAGTGAGGCTCGGGTTGGAATCCTGGCATGCACCAATGAGTTTTTCAAAAACTTATGTACATATTTATCACTAGCTCGACGGTGAAGAAAAACATCGTAAGGAAACCCGCAGGTCCCAGAATTAAGTCTGAGACATGTGTGAACAGACCCGGTCTGGCGATAGGCGTTTAGGTGTCGAATATTCTCGTGAAAAGTGGGTATATCCAGTAATGGAATACCTTTGCCTAACATAAAAGGCGTGAGTTTTTTTTTACAACACTATGATGTGGTGGGAAGCCTCGGTCCATTTTTATTGGTCTTCACTGACCACCGTGCTATATCTACTGACTGAATTATAATGTAAAGTTCGTGTAATTTTAATAACCCTAGTGAAATTAATATATCACGGATTTTGTAATAACACTGCAACATAATTATGCAACCTTTGCCACGGAAAGTCACCATCGGCAGGGTCGCTTTCCCGGGCTTTGACGGTCCTGTTTGCTCAGTTGATAGTGACCCTGCCTTCTGAGACGGAGGTCGCGGGTTCGATCCCAGCACGGGGCCAACATTTGTGTGCATGAACATGTGTGTTGGCTTCGTGTCTGGGTGTTTAATTAATATTTATTTAAGTATGTCATGTACAGGCCCTGCCTAGTGTTTTAGTTTAGTGTTTATCACTATCACTACATAGTAGTACTTATAAAACAAAGTCGCTTTCTCTGTCCCTATATCCTTATATCCCTATGTCCCTTTGTATGCTTAAATCTTTAAAATTACGCAACGGATTTTGATGCGGTTTTTTTTTAATAGATAAAGTGATTCAAGAGGAAGGTTTTAGTGTTAGCGTTGCACCCGTGCGTAGCCGGGGCGGGTCGCTAGTTTATTATATATTAACTTACTTCCCGGCTTTCTCGCTTCTGTGAGTGTTGTCCTTTAGAGTTTATGTAAGTAGATTTAAATACTTATTTCGTTGTAACATAATTTTATTCGCGCTCATATCCAAGGCCACGAGATTTCGCGCACGTTTTTGCTATTACGGGCAATTTACCTGCTAAACAGGTTTTAATGATTTCCTTTCCATAATCACTAGCGGTTTGGGACAAATACCTACTTATAAAATAGTGGGTTCGGTTGCATTCTCTTCTTTTACCATATCACAGGGCTAGTAGTAGGTATTTGAAACACAAACATGTAGATACTATTTTTACTCGACTTATCTACTTATTTTTTCCTTTATAAGTAAGTTTGTACCTAACCAAGTACCAAGTTTGGGCCTAAATTACGCATCCGATTTTGATGAATATTGAGTGAGCTGTAAGTGATGGATGAGTATCTATCGATTTGTTATTACAAAGTCAAAGTCAAGTCAAAAAGTTTTAGTCAAAGTAGGGACTTATTGAAATCCATTTCAACTCACTGCTGCACCGCTTCAGTGTTTGGTGTTTAATTTAAATTGGCGGGTCTCTTGGCTCAGTTGGTAGTAACCCACAGTGTCACACCTAGTCGGAGGTCGCGGGTTCGAGCCCTGCTCGGGGCCAACATTTGTGTGCATGAAAATGTCTGTTTGGCTTCGTATCTGGGTGTTTAATATTTATTAAATAATAATAATAATATAATCCCACGCCTTTTATCCCCGATGAGGTAGGAAGAGGTATTCCATTTCTGGAAATACCGACTTTTCACGAGAATATTCGACCCCTAAACGTGATAGGTGGTGAGCCCATCGCCGGACCGGGTCTGTTACACATGCTTCAGAATTAATTCTGGGACATGCGGGTTTCCTCACGATGTTTTCCTTCACCGTCGAGCTAGTGATGAATATGTACGTAAATTTTGAAAAACTCATTGGTACATGCAATCATCATATGAAGCAGCCTCTTTAAGCGTAAGACGATCACTGCACTAATATTATTTAAGTAGATATGTATCAGTTGTTTAGTACCCATAATACAGGCTCCGCCTATTTTGGGACTCAATAACCGTGTGAATTGTGTCCCACAAAAAAAAAGAATGAGGTGTCAATCAAATCGTTATTATGATCCGTTTGAGACTGAGATCTTCTAATTTTTTCCGTAGTTGGGTTTTAGCTTATTAAAGTCGTCCAAAACGATCTCCATCTCGTGTGGTCATGCCCTGACGACGCATGCGCAGCGTGGGCAGCACGCTTAAGAAATACATCTTAAAAGGCTGTTTGCAAAAGTATAATGTGGATTTCCCAGCAAAAGTGGACATAAATAAAACCTTTATAATTTTACAGGACAGTCCGTCTGTTCTATAGAATATTCTACAATAAATTCTAATAACTATGATTATTTTTAAAAGTCGAGAATATTCACTACGCATAGGGTGGCCATCTACAAAATTTAGAAACCAGGACAAGACGCGTGGAAGCCCTGCGGATATTAGAGCCCAGAAAAGGGACATGTCAACAGGTTTTTATAAACATAGTGTAATAAAAATCAGTTGAAAATGTCATAAATCACCTTTTTATTACATTTAGTGATCTTTTCGGTGAATTTATCGAGTCGTCGGTTATCGTCGGTGATCGCGGCGTGCGGGCACAGTGCGTGTGTCGCGGGGTGCACAATACTTTAAATTTTTAAACCCGGACTAAGTGAAACCCGGCCCGGACGCTCCCCGGATGTCCTCTAAACTAGGACAAATCCGGGGATTCCCGGATGGATGGCAATACCTAACTACGCAGCACTACAATATGAATATAAAGAAAATACGTCACAATAAACTCCTTGAATTATTGTCTCAAACAATAGCCTCTAAGTTACGTAAATATCCTATACTGATGATAATTCCATAATTGTGACAATTCTTACGTCATCAAGACCGTATCCCACCAAAGGCACACGCTACTTAGATATTACCAAACGGTCCCATGCGCACGAGTGAATAGAGGTTATACGTTAGTTGCGTTATTGTAACATTAACTTCGGAGGATTCGTAACAAACTTTCACTTTCGTCATCTGAATCCCCCAATTTGGGCTAGTGGAAGGCGCAGTCGAGATCAGAACCGCATGCTGAGTAGCTGGCTACCGACCACCGATCATGGTAAGTAGGACACTATTATTAATAAGGCGATTTGATATTATTATGTTCTGATTTTTAAGGTAGCAGGATTGGAGAGTCTACAAAACGTCTATCTTGACATCAAGTCAACAGGAATCAACATTTTGACAGGCCTGTTGGCTCAGTTGGTAGTGACCCTGCCTTCTGAGTCGGAGGTCGTGGGTTCGTTTCCTCGGGGCCAACATTTGTGTGCATGAACATGTCTGTTGGCTTCGGTCTGGTCGTTTAATATTTAAGTATGTTTATCAGTTGTTTAGTACCCATAGTACAGGCAATACCTAGTTTGGGACTAAATAACCGTGTGTGAATTGTGTCCCTCAATTATTGTACGAGCGGATAAACCCGCAAATAAAATAATCGCCAGTCTACAAATCGTCCATCTTGATATCAACAGGCATCACCCGCAAATCTTGTTTTACAGAAAACCGCAATCGTCCTCCTTCTGTTGTGCTGCACTGCAATCACAGCAGAGGAAGCCAGCACTAAAGACCTGGAAGATAGCGAGGAGCTGGAGCGGGGACATCGCAAGCGCAAGAGGAAAGGGCAATACCAGGGTCCCTGTGGTTACGGCAGTGGCAGGACGTTTGGAGAGAAACTCTTCGGGACACAAGACTACACATACGTGTCTGCTCCGGTCATGAACTACTACTTCGGGTGTGGTGTAGCAGCCGTCCCCGTAGCTCCTATAGCGCCAATCGGTCCTATAGGAGCGTACCCCGTCAACATAGGCGTGAGTCAGAGTCAATCGCACCACGGCCATGGCGGTGGCTTTGGTCACGGAGGCCACCATCACCACGGCTTTGGGCATCACGGTGGTTCTAACTATGGAGGGCCAGGCAACTTCGGCGGACCTGGCAACTATGGAGGAGCAGGCAACTATGGAGGACCAGGAAACTATGGAGGCTACGGAGGAGGCTACAATACTCCCTACAACATCCAGCAGGATTACCAAGGTTCTTACCAGAGGCCAAACAGACCTCTCCAGGGTGTCGTGTCCGCTGCAGCATCAGGTTTTGGGACCGTCCTAGCGGACTACATCACTAGCCGTCCGCGGAAAACATACAAACAGGTCAACAGACAAGTGAACCAGTTATTCAAGCCGTTGTATAAGCTGTTTTGAATGTGACGTGTCGTAGCGAATTGATTAGTGGATTAAAACTGTTGTGATTCGGTGCGCTGGCGTAAAATAAATTTTGCAATCGTTATTTATATAAATAAAATTTTGTGTGTAGACCGGATCGGAGATTGTTACGATTCATTGACGGTAAGAAGTGTTATATAATGTTATTTATAACAAATTTGCTCGTAAAAGGTGTCTTATTTCACCAATTTTAATATCGTTACCTATCTCATTACGCCCAAGTGCGGTTAGTGTAAAGTAAAACGCACGGTTTATCAAGATACTCCGTCTTAAAACGAACGGTACTTTTTAAAATCTCAGCAAAGAGTTTTTATGACAAAAAAGTTGTCAACATTTTATGATTAAAATTAACTTTGGGAGATAAAATATAATAAAGAAATATTTATGTAACTACATAATTATTTAATTTAATTAATTTTGACAGTAAATTACAACCAATTAATCTGTAACAAAAACACAAAAATATTATTTTACTTTATTAGTAATAAGTACTGGCTGTTTTTTGTGCCTTTTCTTAAAAAAGAATGATGATGCGCGCCGCTAGCTTTTTCTTAACGCTGTATTGTTTTTATGCGTTTACCATAGTCGGAGTTTTATTTTATTTCCTCGCAAATGTGTTATAAAACGTCGTATGACATACGTGCGCTTTGATAATTACAGCCTCTGCTTACTTGTAGCCCTCGCCTACGGCTCGGGCTAGCAATATCGCCTCGGCTGTAATTTTCAACCTACCGCACTTATATCATAATGTACTATTATGTATGTATATTTAAATGTAACAAAAATGAATGCATTATTTTTTTTAAAAGTTATAGCCGATTGTGCTTCATATGCTGAGTTCGATCCTATATTTAATTTAACTATAAAACAGTCGCTTTCTTTGTCCCTATGTCCTTATGTCCCTTTGTATGCTTAAAGCTTTAAAACTACGCAACGGATCTTGATGCGGTTTTTTTAATCGATAGAGTGATTCAAGAGGAAGGTTTTAGTCTAAGCATTGCACCCTTGCGAAGCCAGGGCGGGTCGCTAGTATTTAATATCTACAAAATGTTCACCATTTATGAATTATGATACAGGTGTTGCATTGCATTTTTTACAATTTTTTAGGAGAGTCTGAGTAAAAACAATATGGTGTAATGTAACGCTCTCATCACTATGTAGCGCTTTTTAGGACTTTAGTTTAGTATAGGAATACCTAGCCAAAGTACCTAGGAAACTAGGTAAGTAGGTAGTTAATATTCTGTATCTCGTCGCCTTAGAGTGAAAACCTCGTATAAGAAAAAGAGCAACTTTACAGGAGGAAGAAAAAACCGCGCCCTGAAATTTTTTGTTACCAAAGCTTATTGGATTATACCTGTTTTAGTATGTAATTATACTACTTTTTTTAATAATAGAGTGATATGTTACACTTTATTAGCCTAAACATGTTAAATGTCACTTACGAGGTTTTCTAACAAAAAACTCACTATTTGGACTTCAGTTACAAGTTAATCAATGAAACTGGGTAAAATAAAAATAGTTATTTACATTAAAATACATATAATTTTAAATAAAATTATATTTGTGATTACAAATTCTTCTTGTTTTAGGAAAATTCTTAGTAAAAAAAAGTTTAAAGTAGTCAAAAAATTTATAAAAAGTCGAATAACTATAAATCGTAAGATGCTGAACCATCTTGACTTTTCGTTGAGCGCCTGGCTGCACATAAATTTTGGTTTGGACTGCTGACTATTGCCATCCTTCGACACAACTCAGAAAGCAAAAGCAGTCTCTGATATTTTTGATTTTATCTAACATACAGCAGCGCTTTCGAATTTTGCCGTCATTTGTATTTTAAAAGAAAATTTTGTACTCTCTGCATGCCTTTTTAAATATTTTATGCTGGTTATAAAAAAAGTACGTAAGTAATTAAGGGCTTTTGGATGCGGACCTTCTAAATTGTGTAGGTACAGTTTGACATTTCCGTAATGAATAAAAATTACATGACCTTGCGTGGCTAAATATCTGAATCTCATTCTCATTCATAAAGTTATTAAGAATAATTAGACGTTCTTTCGTGTTTTTGCGCCCTTTTCTCCACTCTAATCCAAAATCTCCTAATTAGGTTCAATATAACTTCGAGAAAACCTCGTAGGTAGTCATGTTTGATAATTTTCTGAGTCTTTATCAACAAATATTTAATCATTAATACCTCGTAACCACACATACGTGGTTTATTTTCCAGCTATTTTGTGTAAAAAAAATCCTCGTAAGTGAGTTTGCGAGGTTTTCAAACAAGAGATAAATTGTACGAGTTTTTCTATCAAACGAGAAACAAAAATTGCAATAACTTCTGAAATATTAATTAATACAATTTACCAAATTATTTATAACATCAAAAGCACTTATTTCCTTCAGAAAATAGTATAACTATACTGAAAAACGACTTTGAACTATTGAATTCGCAGCCACGCATGCACTTTCTTACGAGGTTTTCACAGCAGACTGACATACGAGTGCTTTTACGAGGTTCTCATTATAGGTCATAGATGGTGCACCATGTCTATGATGTTCACTCGAGTAAAACTAGAACGTCCGTTACGAGGTTTTCTTTCCAAATATGAAATAAAAAAAAAACCATGAAATTTCAAATACGAGGTTTTCACTCTAAGGCGACGATCTGTGGTAGGAGTTACCTACATGTTCGTTTCCTTGGGCAACACCCGCTTTGAAACAACTTTATAAAGGCATAAAATCATAAAAAAAACTTATTATGCGTATATGCCATACTAGGTAGGTATATATTTTATGTTATCATTATCATGTATTCGCTAATTTATACGGTTAAAATGTGACTACCTGCTGGCTGATTCTTTAACATAAGTAATATACCTAATATCATGCATTAATTGTAGAGAAATTAAAATATTTTTTAAGTAAAAGATTTTTTTATTTATAATACCTACAATGAAGCCATAGCGTTTGAATTCGCCGCTAGAGGCGCTAGTGTAGCGTGAGGTCTCCGGAATATCAAATGTCAGTTTGTGGCTGAACTAAGCTTGTTTATTTGAAGTTAGAATAAATATGTGAATATTTTACAAAACCTGAGATTAAACTTAGCAAATATGTAGTGTATAGTTACGGGTCAATGAATGTCAGTGTTTTAAAAGCGGAGCTCCTTTTTTACGAACATAACAGTACAGCGCAAGACTGCAGGATGCTAGATATTTTTACAATATGGTTTTAAGACTTATAAGGCATTACGAGTAAACTATGATTTAAACACACGCCCATAGTAAAAACTTTGACAGCAACTGACAGCTACACGGACCTTACTCGACAGTGGCGCCAACTGGTGAGCACAAACGGTAGTCTTCATTGTGTCCTTTCATTGCGATTCCAACTATAATTTTAGTAATAATGGTCAGCTATTACCATAACTTGCATAAATAAACTCCCACGTTCTATTTAATAAAGCTAAATACATTAAGCGTCAGTAAGTAAGTAAGTAAGTACTATCGACCAACGCTAAGCCTGATACATTTGGAAGAATTGTCGCTTGAAAGCTCAAGTTTGTATTACCCCGACTCTAGTTAAACAATTAAAAGCCAGTAAAACTGTCTTTTTTCCATTCCGATCCGTTCATCGACAGTAGTTGGTGATAAACATGAAAGTATGAGAGGGTTTTAGGGGAGGGAAAAGATAGCTGCTCGCTAAAATGACACTTAGGTGTATCAGGCAGAACTTACTGATAGTACTGAGTCGTACTATCGCCATGGTAATTTTCTTGATTGTACAATAGCGTTGTTCGTGACAATGACATGGAAAATTTTAATTAACTGTGTTTTACTAATCTAGCCATTATTGTCTTTATGCGATTATACTTACGTTAGATTACGATATGCTAAAGGCGACAGCATTGTTATGGCAAGAGGATTTATCTCACTAGACTGTGCTTATTAATCTAAGTAAAATTATTTTGCTAATCTCGGACATCCTACAAAATGGTTGGTATTTTTATGACATTAAAAACAAAGACATAATCATCGCGGATCATAACTTCTATGAGAGGAATTCGTCAAGTATTTTACAAAAATAAAATCATTTAAATCCTTTGAGTATTATACCAACTCAAAGTTCAAATCGGACGTCAGTTTTGGAGGAGTTGAACCACAAACACGATATTTTTATCTGTATATTAGACGATACTTGACTGTAGCCAAAGAGGTTGAAAGAAAATCATTCTTTTGGCTAATGTGTATTGCCGCGAGCTGCTTGTGTTGCGTTATACAAAAACTAGCGTAGTGTTGCCTCTAAACAACACAGTAATAAAACTGGCGGATAGATGACGCGCGTTAAAATCTTTACTTTATTAGACAATAGATTAATGTGTTCAATTCTGCTGGCACCCATGCCTCTAACGTTTTCCCATGAACGGCCTTGCATCGCCTTGCATGACTTACATTGCACAGACTACAAAGTTATCGAGAATCTAAGATCAAGTGTATGACTATGACTATAAAAGTCATTTCCGCATTGCAGCAGTCATTTTATTACTGCATGCATCTGAGAGGATTAAACACATTTTGAAGTTTTTGCAAATAATAGTAGCCAATGTAGTTTTCGCAGAACATCCAATCTGCAATGTCAAAGTTATAGTAAAACAAACAGCGAGGTAATATTATTAATAAATAAATTAATATGGAGGAGCGGAGGTGGAATGCTCCTCCATCGTGAGAAGGGAAGATCTTCCTTCATGCGAGTTGATCGTGCCTGGAGACCGTGGTCCAACAGTTGATGTTGGACAGTTGTATTTATACAAACTCATTTAGTTACTTCGATAGCAAGGTTTACAACTTGCAGGCACATGAGTAAAGAGTGTTGCAGGTATATTTAGTTCTATGTAGTACCGCTAGGTGTCGCTACATATCTATTATTATATATAGCTTAGGTTAGCTACTACTCCTAGCCATAACGATGGGTTTAATAATCTATTTTGTTCACTACAGCAGCCCCCCTCAGGGCTATGGCGTGTTCCAATCACGGGAGGCAATCCTGCCAGCAGACTCCAAGAGCCAGTTGGAGCTGGAGAGTGGGAAGAATGGAGACGTCCAGGCCCACCAGATCAAACATCCTACCACGTGAGTTCATCAGGGTATTTAGTATTTACTGTTACTGCCAGTGTTCAAGGCGCACCCATTTGCCTATGGTTTTTTTGTTATGCACTCAATGATGGACGACATGGGTTTATCAGCTGATTCGGCGTAGAAGTTAAGTTTAAACGTAACAGTGCATGCAATACAGCAACACATAAATCCAGGTAGGTATCAATTTTAAACACATTAAAGTGAACTCATAGTTACATGTAACTAGGGTAAAACACCCAATTATTCACACCCTATTTCACCCTACCAAATAATTGACACCCCCGGAGATTTCTTCAAATTTAACAAAATTACGATACATAATTATTAATTATATTTAGAATATCTAGATAAAACCACGGTGTTTATTTGATTATTCTAAATATAATTGTCTATCGTAATATCGCTAATTTTGAGTAGAGTTATCGGGGTGTCAATTAATTGGTAGGGTGTCCAGAGTTGAATGTTTTATCCCATTGAGTGCCTAATATGTGCTCATAGTCAGGGGAGTAGCTAGGTAAAGGCTCTAGTGCTAAAATTATAAGGTTGTATCAATTATTAGATTACAAAAAAAGTATATAGAAACACATATTAAAAAAAACAAAGCTATTTTCTCATCAGCTCTTTATAACGCACTGCAGGGCACAGTAAGCTATTTATTGCATGTAATTTTCACTTGAAATTTTTGCATGTTCAGTAAAAGGTTTGCTAGTCAGGGTCGTAGAACCCCAGTTGGACAGGCTCCGGGGGCATGTCACCATCTAGCCCTCCAATAAGTACGCCCCTACTCATAGGAGGCATAATCTATCGTCAAAGACCCTTGCCGTGGACAACATTTAGCAACAGAATTGTAATTATAATTGTCCTTCCAACAACTTTGGTCGAGATCGGATGTCGCTTGTCGCGAACCGCCCGCTAGCCCGTTAGCTCCACAGCTGTTCTCTTATTGTAGCTATTTGGACACAATGCTGCATCTCTTCAAGGGCAACATCGGCTCCGGATTGCTGGCGATGGGTGATGCGTTCAGAAACGGCGGGCTGGTATTCGCGCCAATCGTGACAGCTATTCTTGGGGTCATCAGTGTTCACTCGCAACATCTTTTGGTAAGCATCAGCCACTAAATCTTCCTTTAACTAAAGCATTTTTGTTCCTCCAAAGTGAGGTTTAGATTGGAGGTTGAAAACAGAATCAATAAATCGAATGGTTTGAAATATTATTTTCATCTCTCTGGGCGGAAAGCGGCAACTTTCGGCCCTCTGCACTAAACAAAGTTGCCGCTTAATTCCGCCTCCGTCGAGCTGAAAAATGTATACACACCTCAAGAAGTAAATAAGAAAGCAATACATGTGATCTGAGACATTTTATATTTTACTTCCCTAGGTATGTAAAACACTTCTAACAATAGTCAAAGTACATACATACATACATAGGTACATACAGCTCACGCCTTCTTCCCACAGGGGTAGGCAGAGACGATGGATCGCCACTTTTCCCGATCTTCACACACTTCCCTCACTTCATTCACATTCATAAGCCTTTTCATACACGCTCTTTTATTCTTCGCACTCTTAATCTTTTTGAAGGACTTCTCTAAGTCCCTACAGAATATCGCGACTAGATCTGTGCCAGGGCAGTAGGACCAAGATATCCGATTAGCTCTTTACTTCAGATGCCTGATCTTGATTGTTTCCAGCTCAACTGCTCCCAGGACATCTACCATCAGACTAAGCGTGAGAAGCCCCCAGACTTCGCGGATACAGTGGGTCTGGTATTCGCTCACGGCCCGGTCCGGCTGCGTCCCCTCGCCAACACCATGAAAATGATCGTCAATTCCTTTCTTTGCGTCACTCAGCTTGGATTCTGCTGCGTTTATATAGTCTTTATCGCCAACAATGTTAAGATGGTAGGTGAGGCAACCAAGGTTTTATCTAAACTAATATATATAATTATATATATATATATATATATATATATATATATATATACAATATGTATATATGTATAGTAACATAGGCTATATTTTATACCCGTATTCCCACGGGAACTGGAACTACGAACTACGCAAGTGAAACCGCATGGAACAGCTAGTGATTAGTGTTTCTTTAAAACATCCTTCAATACATCGTCAGAAGACTGGAAGTAACCTGCATCTCCTTTAAGTCAAGATTTGTCCATCGAGTATCAGACGTTGCGAGTATCACAGTATATGGCATCATGAACCCTATTTTACAATATGTATGCAGAGAGCAGTGATAGCCCTGTGATAATAGAGCCCTCTTCTCAGGCTCCCGAGGCTAAGGTTCGAATCCGGACAAGGGCAGTTTAAAAAACTTACGTAGCATAATCACTAGTTCGACAGTGAACGAAAACATCGTGAGGAATCCCGCAGGTCCCAGAATTAGTTGTGAGGCATATGTAACAGACCCGGTCAGGCGATAGGCTTACCATCAGGTTAAGACCTAGTGAAACGTGGGTATTTCCAGAAATGTAATATCTTTCTCTACCACCTCAGGGATAAAAGGCGTGACATTATATATTTATTATTAAATACCTACGCTTGCGTCTTGCAGTATCAAGAAATCCTTGATTACGTATTTATCCTATCCACCTTATAGAATTCCAAACTCCCTGAATACGGGTGCGAAATCAAGGTAGCCAATTTATCTCGTTCCTATTCTAAATACTGATTATACGCCGATTGGGGCGGTATTTTCGGACCGATACTACCTTCAAACCTTCAAGAAGAGAGCGTACTCCCACCTCAAAGGCAACGCACTTGTGACTCTCGAGTTGCAGGTGTCCATGGGCGACGGTAGGCACTCGTCTGCTCGTTTACCCCCTGTACTATAAAAAAAATTGATAGTTCAACAATCTCATCTTTTGGTAGATCTGCGACCAATACGGCGTGAAATTCGACCTTTCGATCCACATGATATTCGTGGTCATCCCTGTGCTGGTGTCGTGCATGGTGCGGAACCTGAAGTACCTCACCCCGTTCTCGACAGTGGCCAACATCCTCATGGCCGTGGGGGTCAGTGTGGTGGTGTACGAAGCAGCTCAGGACTTGCCCCCGGTTTCTACCCGCGCGTATATCGCTGACTGGCAGCAACTGCCTCTCTACTTCGGGACAGTTATCTACGCCTTCGAAGGAATAGGTTTGGTAAGTTTTGCCCGGTAACAAGTGACAGGTGATGTTTATTCTTCAGACAACTTTTAACTAATGAACTATAAGCCCTTAATTAAAAAAAATACGGATTCAAACATTATATAAAATTGCTGTGTTGTTTTCAAAGGTCCTGCCACTGAAGAATGAGATGAGGAACCCTGAGCAGTTCCAGCGCCCTCTGGGCGTGCTGAACGTGGGCATGGTCTGCGTGGGAAGCATCATCATCACCGTGGGCTTCCTCGGCTACCTCAAGTGGGGGGAGGAGGTGGCTGGCAGCCTCACACTCAACCTCGAACCTGGTAGAATGTTAGTACACGTTTTATTCGAAAGTCACCGATAAAAAGTTTTAAGTTTGAGCGGGTCACGGGCAGCGGGTTGGATTACCATGTACCTATTAATTCCTACTACCTACCTACCGTCCGTGTAGATAACGGACGCGATTTCTATTCGCGCGGATTTAACGCATTTTCCCAATTCTAATTACATAAAACTTATTGTAAAGTCTTTTCATTAGTAGACTGCTTATAAGATTTTAAAATAACTTTTGTGTGATTAGAATAGAATCCAGATTGCTATAACCTGCAATCTTGCAACTCAATTTTGAATTATTATGGTACCACCGAGATGCTCTGATGATTGAGCCAGGAGGTGGACATTGCAACTCCTCAATGGCTACTCGTAAAGCCCTCGAGTTTATGCTCATTTGATTTTTTTTGACGCGTTTCATGCATACAAAAGCTTGATTCATTAGGTTTCGTGAACTTTCAATTACATATCTATAACTATACTAATGAGAATCATAAAGAGGAAAGATTTGTATTTTTGAATGTTTTTTACGAATAAACTCTTTGTATTCCCATGCGAATGGGAACTACGCGGGTCAAACCGCGCAGAACCGCTAGTTATTGATAAATAAAAAATAAAGACTGTATGATGATTGATGACAAACACAGGCATAATTCAACTACCTACCTATGTGCTGCCTTTTTTATTTGGATTTATTATTGTAATCGAATTGGACCCTATACTAGACCTCGACTATGTGACCCAGACTCGCTGGATCTGACCTTGGACGAATCCAGTCTTTGCTGTATTCATCCCTCTTTTACTTTTTGCATCCACAGACTAAGCAACGTCGTGCAGGGCGTTATAGCGCTGGCGATACTCCTGACGTATCCTCTGCAATTCTACGTACCAATTGACATCACGTGGCCGGTACTGCTGAAGAAGTACGCTGGCAAGTCACCAGTGGTTATGGAGCTGGGGTACCGCGCCGCATTGGTCTTGCTCACTTGTGAGTCTTACCTACTTCAATTTATATAGTTACTTACTGGAACCGGTAAGCCCAACTAGCCCTGGATTGGACTATTCCGTCTACAATATATTTCAAGTTATTTGAAAGCATTTGGATTGCCTTAACTGGTGTACAATACGTAACAGAATAAGCGCTATTCCTGAAATTAGTTTGTTCAGTATCGACTACTTAATCGATTTCAGCTCTTTTTAATGTGATATTTTTTTTTTCGAAAAATGTGTTAGCATAGCTAAATTTAGTGCTACCTATGGAAATGGTACTATTATTGCTATTTATTTAAGAAAAATCGTTAGACACAACTACAGTACGAAGGCATCATAATTTTCTTATAATTATATGTACTAATTGGGGTGTATGAGTACAGTCACTAGTCTTTTTACCATTATCACTTAATAAACCAAAAATAATAACAGTGATACCCTTATGGTAGCCTCTCCTCTCATGTAGGTATGAATGTTTTTCAAGAACTTACCTAATTAGGTACACTAGATCGACGATGAAAGAAATAATCGTGAGGAAACCATGATCTACTCATTACTAGTCTACAACACAATCTGTAATTAAGGACTTGTACTGACTTTATGACGTCACTAAGTCAATGAAAATAATAGTCATCAGATTGGTTGGTCTCTTTTACATTTAAAAACCACACCCTTAATGATATTGTCCGTAGGGCCTTAATATCGGCCAATGTTCCTTGCGTTTTGGAGCCCCCCGGCCTTAGTCGCTCAGACGGAAAGAGGCCGGACGGACTGACGATGGTGCCGTGGGAGAAGGGCCGGTCTTTAGTTTGGGACGCGACGTGTGTAAACACTGTCGCAGCCTCACACCTCTGCCACACTGTGTCTGTTGCAGGGGCTGCGGCTGAATTCGCGGCTAGCAAGAAGGAGGAAAAATATGCAGAGCTCAAACGAGCCTACATATTTGTTCCTCTAGCTTTCGAAACGTTGGGTTCTTGGGGCAGAGATGCGAAGCATTTTATTGCAGAGATTGGGCGGAGGTTGATTGACAAAGGGCACGACACTCGCTCCGGATACTTCCTGGTGCAAAGGTTATCCATAGCCATCCAGCGAGGCAACGCAGCTAGCATTATGGGTACCTTTGCGCCGGGAATGGTCAGAGGCGGTCTATTTGGGGACTAAATTGACTTTGTTTATGGTTTTATGTTTCGACCTTATTTATATTGTTATTTATAATTATTAGTTTATAAGTGTTTAAAAATTATCTAAAAACTATTTTGACGGGCATGTTGGTTCAGTTGGTAGTAACCCTGCCTTCTGAGTCGGAGGTCGTGAGTTCGATCCCCGATCGGGGCCAACATTTGTGTGGATGAACATGTCATGTCTGTTGGCTTTTAAGTATCTCTATCAGTTGTTTAGTAGGTGCCCATAATACAGGCCCTGCCTAGTTTGGGACTAAATAACCGAGTGTGGATTGTGTAAAAAAAACATATTGCATCTAGTTTTGATTAAGCAATTTTTGTCAAACTTTTATATTATTATTTCAGTTATCCTGGCCGAATCGGTTCCTCAATTGGGTCTTGTCATATCCCTGGTCGGGGCGATCAGCAGCACTGCGCTCGCGCTGGTATTTCCACCACTCATACAACTGGTTTCTTCTTCCCAGAAAAAAAGCGGCATCACAGTTTTTATAGCTGTCAAGAACTCGTTAATTATACTCCTTGGTATTTTCATCTTTGTCACTGGCACATACGAAAGTATTGCTTCCATTATAAAAGCGTTTAAATAACAGGATTGTCTGTGGTGGTTGAGTGAAGCCATTCCAATCTCTCTAAAGACATTAAATATAGACATTCAACTGTCCTATGAGCTAGGATAAAATACAAATACATTAGGAAAGGTTCTCTGGTATAGCTACTTATAGCTGTAATACTTTTAACGAATAAAATCTGTACGCTGATGTAAACTTAGGCGCTGACTTTGTTATATGCTGTCTTCGATGGGCCCAATCTTTGGGCCTAATAAATGACATTAATATTGTTTATTGGCATTACAATGATAATAATACTAATACGTATAGAAATGACTTTAGCGTTTTGAGTTTGTCGTTGATCGGCAATCGCTTATAACAAAATTGTTTAAAGACCAACTTGTAAATTCTAATTGGTCTGAGGATGAGGTATATCTACTTATGTTTTTAAATTGACAGACTACCGTCTTCATGATAACTTACTCAGTTGCAGCTTTTGTGTAAATCGTGATTTAATCAGATGACCCATCATGCCGAAATTCCGCGGTATTTATCTTAAATAGGTGACATTTTGACTTAAATATTTTTAAAACGTATAAAATACAGACAGAACTCTCTGAATACGTCCAAAGATAAGCGATTTTCGAATAAGCAAGTGGGCAACTGTATGTTTCTTCCTTTCGTCAGAAATCATGTTTAATGTGATAAGCTCAGGTGCAATATGGTAGATTAATTGGGTTTGTTTATCCTAAATAAATGATTTATTATTATTAATAAGAATTTTAAATTTTATTTGTATGTTAGTATGTGAATGAACGTAGCAAAGAGGTTGGAAGAAAATTATTCTCTTTATGAGAGAAACTTTTTCTTTTAACGTCTTTGGAACGTAGAATGATAAATTAGACAGAGTGCCATTTGTATTAAACATAAATCTGTACCTAAGCAAGTGTATCAAGTGCATTGAATATTTAAAAGACAGCGATCTAAGCAATTAATGCTCAAAATAAGGTTTATTTTTTTGGCTATCTATGAAATGTTTCATGTTTATTAAATTTTTTTTTTATAATATTTCTTTTTATTAAATGTGTAGGTATTTGAGTTAAAGCATAATATTTAAACAAAAGTCTAGGTAGAAATCATTATGAAATAGCAATTAAATTAAACGTTTAGAAATATTGGACGGTTTAAATAAATGTACATATCATAAGATATTATGTAATGTGTAAATAAAATTTATATAGGACGGAACTTTATACAATACCATACAACAACTCTTTATTGTACACCAAAAACAACACAATATGGATACAAACATTAACCAAACAAAAAGTGCAATGGGCGGTCTTATCGCTTTTAGAGATCTCTTCCAGACAACCTTGGGATGGATATTTATTGTAAAATAAGAAAAAGGAATTGTATCTCAGCAAAATCTGTAAAACGTACCATTTTAGGTCCAAAAATTGCCGAAAGATTGTAGCTAACGTTTTTGATTTATTTTTTTAATTTTGATGGTTGTTGTCATTAAGTTCATTTAACTTTTACTGCTTGTATTTTAACAATATATTTTGAAATTAATTTTGATATTTACAGAAATGGCAGATAACATTCGTCATAATTTCTTTCTGAGTTATTTCATACGTACGGACGTAATAAGTTAATGTAGTGTAAAACACCCAATTGTTGACACCACACCAATTAATCGACACCCCAACAGTTTTATTCAAAATTAAAGAAATTACAATATACAATTTTATTTAGAATAATCAAATAAACTGTGGTTTTAACTACTCTAAATATAATTGTGTATCGTAATTTCGATACTGTGAAAAAAACCTGTTGGGGTGTCAATTAATTGGTAGGGTGAACTAGGGTGTCAATAATTGGGTGTTTTACCCTACCTAATATTATATTATTATTTATGCTTTAACATAAGTAGTTAGCATGATAATTATTTAATTGAATAGACAAATAGAATAAGTCTGTGATAAGTGGTTCTGTGAGCTTGAAACCATGTGATTACTTGTTGTGAATAAACGTAATGTGTATACTTTCATGATATTTCTTTTATGATCATAATAATAATTATCTAAGTATGCACCTGCATATAATCCGCATTTTTACAGTACTAAAATAGACTAAATCTCTACTCGGACGCTACTGTAACGACGTGATCCGAGTGGACTCGACGCCGGCAGCAATCACTGGATCACACTATTGAAACCTCAGACAAAATATTTTTTTAAATTTGGTATGATACAAGCACACAAAAAATAATTGTTCTGGCTTCTATTGATGTTATATAGAAACCTTGTTTTCTTAAATATCTTCTAGTGGCTCGGGCAGACGTTGTCCTGTCACAGAAAACGCCACCTATTGGTTCCAATTGTGAATCCAAGCCATCCATGGAGTTACTCAAACAAAAAAATAATCAAAATGGGTCCAGCAATTTCGGCTATTGACTTTTATTTTGCATATAGAATAAAAATCTGAAACGGTTCATATTTGACGAAAATATGGATTAACACACACACGTGACGAATCACTTTTCTTTTTACTCTGTTCTCACCTCCTTTTTAAAGTCGGTTAAAAAGATAGATGCACAGACATCGAACAATTGCCTACTGTTGAATCAATGTTATTATTTCAAAATCACATCTAATTAAAAGGAATAAGACAGGGTTACAAGTACGAATAAAAACACAACTTTTGTAGTTTATTTTTATTAAAGTTTGGTACATTGGAAAATAATGATTATTGTAAAACCATAAGTACGCAGATTTACATTCATGCAGCTAAATCTAGTTAAATTTAATAATAAATATTTTAGACGGTAATTTTGACATACAATCTAGACAAAGCCAGGGTTGAACATACACTTTTTTTTCACACTTAGATCTTAGTCCCGGACACGGAACTAACAGATATGTTCTTAAACACAAATGTTGGTCCCGGGCTGGCCGCCGACTCACGTTCTTTGGATATTACATTTCATTACGACATCTAGTGGCATCTTACAGCGAATACACTCAAACAATATACTAAGGAATTGCTGGTGAAGCGATATTTCTATAGTGTTAGGGGGTTTTTGGAGCAGGTGTAGGTACCTAAATCTTAGTAAGTAGGTACCTATATCTTCTGTTACAATTGACATTATTTCCATATTTTATTTATCTTAATTGTTTTGACATATTATTATATACTCGTATGATAGATATTATTGACATTTTTGTAGATTTGATTGTGACCTTTTTTATGAATTATTTTACTTATTATTACTATAAATGTATGTACACCTAGAAAAGTAGGGTTCAGTCGGAAAACATGGTGCAATGGTAACTGCAAAAAAACACCTGAATTCGACATACGATCATCAATGAAATGAAATCTTTATAGGATTTCATTTCATTTCAAGAACACAGTTACAGTTATCGATCATGAGAACGTGAGCCGGTCTGACAATGCACAGCGAGCACCTCTATTGTTAATGGGCTGTTAGATGCCGAATTATCAGTCTTCGTTTACAGGATTCTTAAAACCTCAACGGGCGAAAGACGTTGAAAGTGAGCCATTGTGTAACTGATATAAAAGCGAAATCTGACATATAATTTTGAAGATGGCGTTATTGCGACGGGTCATCGTGTAACTAAAAATGACGTCGGTGCTCGGATTTTGCAGTACTGCTCGCTCTGCGTTATTAGTGAGCCATCACTAGGTAGCCATGAGCCAGGTGAGACAATATTCAGTGAACGCAGTGTCAATCCACTGGAATTAGTTCAGGCTTTTGTACTAGCAAAAATAAATACTTAAAACATTAAATAAGTACATACACTGCGCTATACATTAAATGAGTAAAATAAATTTATAATACTGTTGACACGGTTTACACGACGGCTGATTTCGTTATTCGAGTTCACCAACGTAAAATGTTCTTCCGTTTAACCCATTAAAAATAATCGCATGAATAATCTTGATACTTCGAGAAATATGGTAGGTACCTCGCACATTGGGTAGGTACCTATAGTACGACTACTTCGCAAACAAATGCGCGAGCTATCATAGTCAGCGCCGGATTTACACTTCAAGTCAGGAGCACGTGGAGCTTGACACATTGTACTTTATAACATTCTTATTACAATCGCCTTAGAGGTCAGACTCGCGCTAAAATGTGCTCTTGACTGTAGGTACAGGCCGGCGGCAGGCAGTTTTGGCCTCTATAATAGGGAAGAAACGACATAACAAAGCCAGTGAACTCACTCTGAGATATGGCTATTGAAAAGTCTGGGGCTGACCATAATTCTAGGGGGATCGAGATAATTCATGCGATTTCGTACGTGTTCGCACGAGACCTTGATCTCAACAAAGCCGTCCATTTCGTACGTATTAGCACGACTAAAATTCGTCCGCACCGGCTACTCGGTTAATTAATGTATCGAGTTTTAGTTACCTAGTACCGGTTGCGGCCGACTGACGTCACAACCAGTGGCGTAGCGTAGCGGGGGCAGGGGGGGCGGTCCGCCCCGTGCGGCACTTTTTAGGGGGCGGCAAAATTTGACAATAAAGAATAAAAATATATAAGTAAACTATAAATATATTTTTATAGATATACCTACACTCGCTAGTTGTTAATAAACGTGCTTGTAAAACTTCGATAAACTTTTTTATTTAAAATCTAACCTGTATTAAGAAGAATTATGACTGTTTATTGCCGAAAAGTTCTCTAGAATTAGTGTATGTACTCGTAATGTATAATATACATTGGAAACACATAAATAAGAGGGCGGCAAAATTTTCTTCCGCCGGCCGGCAACCACGCTACGCCACTGGTCACAACTATGGATTCCGCGAATGCTAGCTAAATAATTTATTCAAGAAATCGATCGCGGTATTGCAGTTGCGACATCAACTACGGTTAAAACTAGCTTGTATGTTAGGGGTACGACTGAATGTTAACTAGAAAAGGCGAATGAATAATTTTTAATGAGAAATTGACGTTTATTCGCGACGTGGTGAACCCAATATAACACAAATACACAATAATTACAAATAAATAAAATTCCAAACCAATAATTTTTCTTTTTCTTACACCGGTAAGCTGTGCATTATAGTTTCAGCAAATTTTGTTGGACTGAATTCGACCGAGAGCAATGCGCAAAATATTTTTTGTGATTCATTGTCGATACAGGTTCATCAAAGTGCTTGTTTGTCGAATTCGCTTTAAAACACAGAAGAAAGGTCAAAAATATATACAGAATAACCATACGACTTTTTCCAAAAATTGTTAAACGTCTACCAATAATACTCACAGCTCTCGTTTCTCACTAAATGTCAATTATGACAAATTTTATTAAATTAATTTAACATATTTTTTGTTGTTACAATTTTGCAAGCTATCACATACAATTAATATTAAATACATGTATATACTCGTATATACCTACATTCACGCCTCATCCCCGAGGGGATTAGTAGAGGTATTCCATTTCTGGAAGAACCTATTATACGCAGTGTATTTTTGGACCCCTGCGTGAAGGGAGCCCAGACCGGGGCGCAGTTAAAACTAGTTAGAAAAACTCGTTTTTACATAATATTCTGAAGCGTACCATACTATACCACGTGACCCTGTAGTTTCTAAAAAGCTAGATACCAAAGAGATTTAAATGTAATAGGGCATAGACCCAATTTAGTATTAAGTAACAATTGATTAAAAGAATATTGTGTTGAGGAGTCTCCTCAACCATACATGCTGAAGCGGTGGAGTTGAAATGACGTTCAATAAGTGGACTTGTAAGTTCCTATTTTGAATAAAACATTTTGACTTTGACTTTGAACATTGGGTATATTTTCATACAAAAACTTTGATCGCATCACTTTAGATAGAATGCGTTTCATCAAATAGTTTAGTTCCTATGCTGTCATGTTGGCTCCCCTGTTTCTTAATAGCCTGCGCAGACGACGCACTTTGTCCCCGTATTTTTTTGTCCGCCAAAATAGAACGCTTACAACTGTATCGAGTAACGCACACGAGGGATTAAAAGTATGGCGTACAAAAAGATTGACATCAGAACCTTGGAGCCCCGGAGCTACAGAGCTGGCGAGTGGCCTAAATTATTGTAGTGAAAATGTAGTAGTCAAAAACACATCTCTTTGAATTTGTAGTTCTATAGTTCTGGAGTTATTCGACCTGAAAGCTAGAAATCATCAGGTCGGTGTGGCCCCGAGATCTCAGTAATTAGGGCAGTAACGGACGTTTGCTCTTAGACAAAGTTACTGTAATATTTAGGTAGTAGACAGAAAAACAAAGAATATAATTCGTAGTTCGATATTTTGGCAGTAATTCACGT
The DNA here is from genome assembly GCA_963855545.1 of Ethmia dodecea. NCBI lineage: Eukaryota > Metazoa > Arthropoda > Insecta > Lepidoptera > Depressariidae > Ethmia > Ethmia dodecea. The sequence continues at coordinate 29,961,240 of OY979436.1, read as the reverse complement.
TTGAAGTGCGTGACAATCAGGTCCCTGTAGCCCAGTGTTTTCTCTGAAACGAAGCATCCTAGCATAGTATGTTGTTTGAGTAAGTTTCTGTAGTTCTCGATTTAGGAATTCGTATGGAGCTAGTTTTTTATGTAGTTCTACGGTTTAATAGAATTTTGCACTCTTTCTAAAAACAATCAGAACGGTGTAGCCCAGTGTTTTCTCTGCAACGAAGCATCCTAGCATAGTATGTTGTTTGAGAAAATTTTTGTAGTTCTCGATTTAGGAATTCGTATGGAGCCCGTTTTTTATGTAGTTCTACAGTTTACGAATAATTCAGGTCGGAAGCTCCGAAATGACAGCTAACCTCACTCATTACATCTTTGGAACCAAACAAGCTAGCGAAACAGAAACTTACACAACGATTTATTATCCATCGAATAATAAGTGTGCAAAATTTCATAGAGATCCATGCAGTATCTGTAAAGGAATTTAATATAAAGACATTCGGTACCATTATCTGTATAATGGAAGAGGGTGACCATACAATTTATGTTAAAAAGGAAAAATATTCGAGCACTGAAATTTGATGGTGAAAGTAGTATGATATGACATCAAATAGTAGGTATTTATTGAAATTTGCACTCCGGTTGTTTATTCGTAAGTTTTAACAGTAAGTAAATAAATAACTAAAAATAGTTAACATGGTTTTTTATTGAATTACTAGTGGCCCGGGCAGACTTCGTTGTGCCACCGTATAAACCATCCCTGGACCCACTCTAACCCACACAAAAAGTTTTATCAAAATCTGTCCAGCCGTTCTGGAGTTTTAATCAGACTAACGAACATCAATTCATTTTTATTTATATAGATAATACCCATGGTGGTTTTTTAACCACAAAAGTCCATTTAATATGGTGTAAAGTAGTTACCTACTACCCACAGTTTCTTTTGTGCAAAGGAATAAAAAAGAGTTGTTCATCTGATTTTCTAGATTTATACATATAATAAAACTCTAACGGGGCCGTGTCTGTACATTAAATATTTTTTTAAATTTTACGGTAGTGTATATAGTTATCGATATAGATGCCGAAACACCAATTTTTGAAATTTTTGTCTGTCTGTCTGAATGGTTGTGCACGCATCACTCAAAAACTACTGGACGGATTTTAATGAAATTTGGTATAGAGATAACTGAGTACCCGGGTCAACATCTAGGGTACTTTTTATTCCAGAAAAATATCTCATTCCCACTGGAAAATATAAAAACTGGTTAAAAAGAGAAATACGTACTACTCCGAAACGATAACCCCTAGAAACTGGAAAAATAGTATGAAGGTGTCGTAGGAAACCGGTATAAAGGGATTTTTAGAATTTCCCACGGGAACGGGAATAAACGGAATCCGCACGGGCAACGCCACTGGGCATCCGCTAGTTATAAAAATAAGTGTCGTGTGTAGCAGTCAATAATTATATAAGTATTATTATTACGAAGCAGGTATACAACACCCGAGCTTGGCTCTCCAGTTTTTTAGAGACTCTAAAAAATACACGTGATTTTGGGTATGGGTTAGTTTAAACATTACCTCGTATCACGAGGTATTTAAATAGTTGCTAAAACATCACTTAATATATCAATGGCCCATATTTTTCAAATAAGTAGAACCTGCTTGAAGTTTATATTAAACTAGCGGCGCCTAATAATTTCACTCGCGTCAGTCCCGTTCCAGTGGAAAAATGTTACTCCCAGAAAAGTAATAAGTATTTCCCTTGGTTAAATTTTTTTGAGACTCACATGGTCAACTCTTTTTTATTCCTTTGCACAAAAGAAACCGTAGGTAGTAGGTAACTACTTTAAATACCATAATATATGGACTTTGTTTAGTTCGAGCAATTAGCCAAACCACAATCTAAAAAACCCACCATGGGTATTAGAATTCAATAAATAACTATAAAAACCATTTTTAGTTATTTATTTACATAATGTTAAAACTTACGAATAAACAACCGGAGTGCAAATTTCAATAAATACCTACTATTTGATGTCATATCATACTTACTTTCACCATCAAATTTCAGTGCTCGAATATTTTTCCTTTTTAACATAAATTGTATGGTCACCCTCTTCCATTATACAGATAATGGTACCGAATGTCTTTATATTAAATTCCTTTACAGATACTGCATGGATCTCTATGAAATTTTGCGCACTTATTATTCGGTGGATGTTAAATCGTTGTGTAAGTTTCTGTTTCGCTAGCTTGTTTGATTCCAAAGATGTAATGAGTGAGGTTAGCTGTCATTTCGGAGCTTCCGACCTGAATTATTCGTAAACTGTAGAACTACATAAAAAACGGGCTCCATACGAATTCCTAAATCGAGAACTACAAAAATTTTCTCAAACAACATACTATGCTAGGATGCTTCGTTGCAGAGAAAACACTGGGCTACACCGTTCTGATTGTTTTTAGAAAGAGTGCAAAATTCTATTAAACCGTAGAACTACATAAAAAACTAGCTCCATACGAATTCCTAAATCGAGAACTACAGAAACTTACTCAAACAACATACTATGCTAGGATGCTTCGTTTCAGAGAAAACACTGGGCTACAGGGACCTGATTGTCACGCACTTCAAACGTGAATTACTGCCAAAATATCGAACTACGAATTATATTCTTTGTTTTTCTGTCTACTACCTAAATATTACAGTAACTTTGTCTAAGAGCAAACGTCCGTTACTGCCCTAATTACTGAGATCTCGGGGCCACACCGACCTGATGATTTCTAGCTTTCAGGTCGAATAACTCCTGAACTATAGAACTACAAATTCAAAGAGATGTGTTTTTGACTACTACATTTTCACTACAATAATTTAGGCCACTCGCCAGCTCTGTAGCTCCGGGGCTCCAAGGTTCTGATGTCAATACAAAAAGTCACCCGAATAATCGCGGACACCGACGGGCGGTACAGAACAAAAAGAGACGGACATATTTTTTTACAATTCGGTGGACTTTGTCCTCCGGGGACAAAGTCCGTCGTCTGCGCAGGCTATAATTGTATAAACAAGCGCAGAACACACACATGCAACACTTATTTGCCTTATTGCCAACATAACGACATAGAAACTATTTGATAAAACACATTCTAGTAGAAACATTCGGACGTTTGACACTAGAATTATGTCTACTAGGTAATAACTTTTGGTTTACGATTTTGTTCAAGAAAATCGAAATGCATTTTTAGAATCAAGTATCCTAATGTACGGAAATTTATTAATATTAATTTTGCTTGTGTCTACACTGACAAGCTGGTTTCTAGGCTTACATCGAGCACTTCCTGATAGACTACCCGGAGGTAGTGGTTGATTTCATATTGATTGTAGAGGATTATATCACTATAGTCTATTTCGCATAGCATGGGTTCGGTGACAGTTCACATATTTCCGTTTTACGCATACTACTTTTAACTAATAAAAATTATTGTATTTTACAATGTTATAATAATATAATAATTATTATTTTTAATCCTAATATTTTTATTAGTCGAAAGTGGTAAGCGTAAAACGGAAATGTTAACTGACACCGAACCGATGCTATGTGAAATAAAGACTATAGTAGCATGTCAAAACTCATATGAAATGTCGACCATGGCCATAGACACAAGCCTTTAAAACATAAAGGACTCTTATCCGTGGTCAGGGTCAAGTCATTTCATGCGGTTATGTAAAAAACCGCACTACTCATGATTTTTATCTTGCTTTTTAGATACTAAACGTCACGTGGTTGATGTGTTTTTTTCTGATACTAATTTAAATATCGGAAGGAATACACTTCGGTATGTAAAGTAAAATAAATAAATAAAAATAAATAAATAAAAGTAACCAAAGCTTAATTTCGAAACCATTTTGGTATTTTCAGTATCTAAATCTTGACTGTTTATACAGATTTTACATTATTTCAATTGTGATTGATTTAATGACAGTACCCGAAAACACGACTTTTATTTTAAATCTAAATTATGTCGCAAATTTCGTTTCCGTTCGGAAGCAGAACCACCATCTCTTAAAAAAGGCTTAAAACAGTTGTGTTAAGACCGTTTTACCCAAAACTAAACCATTAATACATATATTTTTCTATTCAACTCAAAAACCCATAACTTTTCAGCCGAAGTTACGAAACCATGAGTACAATTACTGTTTTTTAAATAACTGCTTGGAAGAAGAACATTGAAATTACTCATAAAAACCTTTACATACCGAATTGGTGAAAGCGTCGTTGTTATAATATCAGTAGGTTTAGCACTTCTCCAGAAAGAAAATGCTTAAAATATACTTTATGTGAAAATATTTTAGGTTTTAATTTACGCATGAAACTGGGCTTTAGCTATAAGATACAGATAATATAATAATGCATATTTATAACTGTTTTTTTAAATACCTAAAAGAATAAAGTATGTCTAATTTCGTGACCTGGGATGATTTTTGTGAAATTCTTACAATTCCAAAATTGTTTCCAAACAAAGTCTTTGTTTCATAGAACCAATCACCTATTAAAAAGAATTAGTTAATGAAATAGAACCTTGTATACCGAGTAGAACTATTCGCACTTCTACTAGGGAAGAAGTATAGACTGCGCCACCACTCAACATCATGCTGCTAGTGTAAGTTATAAATATTTTCTTCTCTTCTATTAATAATAATACAAAAAGAAATGGTTTCTGGAAAATGAAAAAACTGGGTAGTCGACTGCGTAGTCAAATAATAATAAGAAATTGTGGGACACCATTCACACAGGGTTATTTAGGATTAGGATTATTCATTACTCCCAATTTTATTTAGGGCTGATTTTTCAATAGTCAGTTAAAAGCAAAGAGATTAAAATATAATAGGACATAGAGGGGGCATCGGGAATATTTTCATACAAAACTTTGAAGCATGTTTGAAGCTCAAGCGTCATGTCAGTTAGTATGAACGCGAGCTGTCATTCGGTCGAAATTGTACTAGACTTATTCCACTTGGAATAAGTCTAGTACAATTTTCCTCGCTTTGTCCCCTCTATGCCCTATTATATTTTAATCTCTTTGGTTAAAAGTTATCTGAAGAATAAACATCACCTGTCACTTTTTCTTTCTATTGTGTCAGACAGTGACAGCATCATTATATTCTCCAGAGATAAGGTTTATCTGACGGTTGATCAGCCCTTCAATACATAAACTATCCTAGGTATTAAGACTTAATAATATATAATTTATGAAGATAGTTTACCTTTAATTTATAAAGAAACAAAATAATTACACAGGGTTAAAATATTGAGTTATCTTGCCAGACCCAATGCAATCTAGTCCTAGTTATAAAACGTTGAGATACGTCCACAAATAATAATCTACTACCCAGTATTTTTATGTCATATTTTTTAATTCTCACTTCCGCCGCAAGCTTTGAGTGGTGGTATTTTTAGATTATGTACAATGAACACTTGAACAGTAAATAAGTAGTGACTCCCTTCGCAACCTTAAAAAACTATATGGCTTGAAGGCTGAGCCATAAATACCTAAATAAAAAAAGGTAAAGACAAATATTCCTTATAAGTTAAAAAAACATTCCAGCCAGCCAGCCCGACTGTCATTGTAGCTGGAGGATGAAAGTGTAATTACATAAAAATTATTAATTTACAGAGTAGAATTAATAGTAAATGCCTAGATGGCAGTGTACGATAATATTGCTGGCAAAAAACAAGAATCAGTAGTATACAACCTACGTAATAAATATTATTAATATTATGTAATAGTCTTTTTTGTACATCCAAAACCTTATACTCTTGTCTCGTTAGTCCCGCAAAAACACAAAAATGGCTGGATCGATTTTTGATGACATTCTTGTGGGGCAGGACAATGTCTGCCCTGGCCATTTTAGCATTACCATTCAAAGGTTTTGGACGTTCAAAAAAACTAGCTCGCGATCCCAAACGATATTTTTAGCATTACAAGAGCTACAGGAATGTATGGAAAACTTGTTAAATTTTGTATTTTCTGCAATTCTGGTACTCTTAATGAATTAGGCGCAAAATCGCTACCAAAGACGAGTGGCGATGACACTTCAGTGTTTTAAGTCGCGTCGCTTTCCTAATATAATCTCTCTTGCGTGTGGTGGTTTGGTGCGTTGTGGCACTTTTATTGGTGGATTTGTACGCCGTGCTGTCCCGAGTGAAGTTCCATTAGGGTGTTTAAAATAATTATTGTGTTTTATTAGTTTGGCGTAATATAATAAACATTTTCGTGTCTCATTCGCAAATTATCACATTGACAATTTATTTGAATGTAATCGTGCCAAGACGGCCGCGCCACTCGCTATTTGTACATGTTTTGGACCCAAAACAATTTTTCTTGTGGACTCTTCATTGAGTCAAAAGACCCGAAATATTCATATTTTTTCTGCATTTGATAGGAAGACGCTACATCAGTTCTAATCCAGCCAGCATCCACCAGACGACCTTAAAGAATAATTACTAAATCCTAGAATATCGAAGCAGCAAAATATAATTAATTGGTAACTACTAACTTCACCTGTTATCCAAAGACAGTTGGACAGAATACTTTGCCATGGCTACAAATCGTTTGAGACCGCAAACAAACCGCGTAAAGATGTGCTTCAAAGGTTTAGAAATGACATTAAAAGTACCCCTTTTTACGACATTTTTTTTTAACTTGGGTACTTGATGACACTTAGAAAACGAATTAGCACAAATTTGGCGGGTTATGACAAGTGATGCAGGCGACGCGAGTGAATGCCACATATAAATGATATGTAATAAATAATTATGATTAGCACCTAACAGCTCTTATCACTATCAAATAAGACACATTATAGTCTAGTAATTTTTTGTTACCCAACGCATACATGCAACGATTCTCTTTTATAAACACTTGTTTTGTTTTTATGAAAAAAAAAGCAGTTTTTTTTATGTCAACGATGCGATTTCGGAATCAATATCCATATTGCTACCAATGACGTACAGCTGACCTATCAAAGGTGGTTTCTTGTATCTATTTTTTTATTTAAATTCGTGTAACGTCATTTACAAAGTGGCGTAAATATTTCTTAGCGTCAGCGTACGCAAACTTATCTGTAACTAGCTTTTACTCGCGGCTGCGCTCGCGCACGTTTATTTCACCCCCTTAGGGGTTGAATTTTGCAAATCCTTTCTTAGTGGATGCCTACACTGTAACGTCATCGACATACGGTCAATAATTGCATGAACAGAATAAATACGCCTGTATTTGATACGAATGACGAGCCTGTTAGCTCAGTTGGTAGTGACCCTGCCTTCTGAGTCGGAGGTCGCGGGTTCGGTCCTTACTCGGGGCCCAAATTTGTGTGCATGAACATGTCTGGGTGTTTAATATTTTATTTAAGTATGTTTATCAGTTGTTTAGTACCCATAGTACAGGCCCTGCCTACTTTGGGACTAAATAACCGTGTGTGCATTATGCCCCACAATTTATTATTTATTCTTTTCATGCAATTATTGACCGTATGTCCAAGTCGTTAAGGCTAGAACTTAGTCTATAGTACCTACGTCCGGGTAATATTACAGACAAGTTGATGTTTCGAGTTAAGGTGCTAATCATTTCAGGTATCCATTAAAATTACTATTACAATCCTATTATACGCTATGGAACAAAATAAATACTGCTATGTTTACTGGGATACACTTTGCGCTATACCTAATTAATTACATTACAGAAAACTAAATACAATAAGGAACACAGATTGTACCAATTCAAAAGACTTAAGCTACTAAAAAAATAGTTTATTGAAGTGTATAATACTATTTTAGAAATAAATAGGAATTTTGACACTATACTACTTTGCCTTTGTAGACAAAGTTTAAAGCTAAAACACATTTAATTATAAATAGCATATAATGGCAGCTGCCAGGCTACGGTTCCGGAAGTTAATTACCGGAAGTTCGTTGGTGAAAATGTATTGTTCGAATTTTATGTTTCTCAATTTCGAGACGCAATTTTCTGTCGTCTTAAATATGTTATCTTACGTTCAGGAATTATTCAATTGACCTACGAATGCATCTCATTCAGGCGTAGTTACCTGAATTAATCGTACTTCATTCAACAATAATTAATTTAAATTATATTTTTTTATTCATAATTCAACTAAGCGTAAAGGCTGATTCATGTTACAACGGGACGGGGCCCGTCCGGGCCCGGACATGCCCCGTCCGCGCCAAATGTCGAGGCGTGTTGTAGGATGGTTCGCCCCGGACGGGGCACGTCCGGTCCCGGACGGGCCCCGTCCCGTTGTAACATGAATCAGCCTTTAAGTGTGCGAAATTACACACTCTCCCGTCCACGCTATTTTAAGTATTCGTAAAAAACCTAACTTCGGTTAAGTTTTTTTTTTTATTTTTGATGTGAAAACTTCTTTAGCGGCGTTGAGCACTTTCGTGGGATGGGTAAAAACTGTGAAACTCGCGTCAGGTCACGTGTGCTGATCGAAAAACCGTAAGACGGTTGGAGAGTAGTGTTGTAACACCGAAATCGATAATCAAGTTTTCACTTCTGCCGGCACTCCCGGAGTGCAACCCGTGTTTTTTTATGCAAGTATTGTCTCATACTATACTACAATCCTGCAAAGTTTCATTGACTGAGGAATTAATGTTGGGGTTTTCATACAAAAATCCGCTTCATTGCCTGGACTATAAGTGGATGTTGTTACAATGTGAGTTACGGCGTATTGGCCAGTGTTGCTACAACATACTTTTTAATGTTTTTATTACCAATTAATTTTATTTTATAATAATTGAATCTATTCATATTAGAATCTTTGGAAATGAATTATTAATCACACTCTAAACAAAACACGGTGTCTATCAAACCCATGTCTTTTTTTTATTTTTTTTTTGTAAATGGTAACATTAATCTAGTCGCCTGGCAGCTTCCATTTGGAGTGGAAAGACTACTATTCACTTTTATGGTTATTATTATATTTTAATATTGCTGATTATTTATCACAAATTCATGAAATGGTATAAGATTTACTGCCATTCAATTTAAGATTTTAAATGGTAGCTAATAAAGTTTATTAACAAACCCGGTGGTACTTGCAAATTCCACTGAATAGAGAAAGATCATCCACATACGAGGTCATAGCAGCCTTCTATTTGTCATATTCTACAAATATTTAAGTATAAAAAGCATTTTTGAATAGTATTGTCTTCGCTGTGTTAAGTTAGAGCTAATCTAATAAAGGAAGGGGCTCACTAATGCCCGGTTCCTATATTCGAGAAACCAACCGTTTAGCTTACGGACTGTAGAGTTATCTACGAAGCGTAACTCAAAAGTGTTCCTATAAAAAACTATTCGTAAGCAAACTTACTGACAGCTTGGTACATACGGATGAGAGGGCTACAACTTACGGATAGTAAGGGTAATGTATGGAGATGACAGGAAAGAGTGTTCCTATAATTTTTTCACGTCAACTAGCTGTCAAAGTTACTAGGTGTTTGATAATTAGTTACTGCCCGAATTCGATCGGTTGTGAACCACAAATTTGTTAGTTTCACTACATAAGATGTGAAAAATAACAATGTCTCATTCAGATAGTGAAATGAGTGACCTACAAATGTTGTCCAACTGGGAGAGTTCAATGAAGAACTTGTTAATCGCCGAAATTACCAAAAGAGGGTTGACCATTTTAATACCTTGTATTTTTAAGAATTTCAACTCAGATTTCGGTTGGATAAACCTTCTGTTCAACAGTTATTAGTTGAAATATACCCTTATTTAACAGTGAAGGGAGCCAGGTATGTAATAGGTATTATTTGAAACCTCAAAACGTTTAAAAAGTAACGCAACAAATATGTATTGTTGATATGTATACTTTACAATAAGAACCTACATTTTTTCCTATGGTATACGTCCTTTACACCAATTGCTATTGGCATTACGATTTTATGCTCTGGGAACTATGCTATTATCAGTGGCTGACTTTGTTGGGGTATCCAAATCATCTGCTTGTGGTATAGTGCGAGATGTGTGTGGAGAGGAATTCAGAAACCGGAAAGGCTACTTTGTCTTGAATGTGCAGACAGTATGCAATGCAAATTTGTTGCTAATGAATGTAGTAGCCCGTTGGCCTGGGTCCGCTCATGATGCTACACTATTTAATATATATTTTATATGCTCCTGTAGTGTAGCAAATAATGCAAGATGCGAATTATACAGAAATATTAAGACTGACATCAGATTTATAGTAATGAGTTATCACTTTTTTTCAGCCTGGTTTAGCAGCCTGTCTTGTTCGGGGTCCTCATTGGAATGAAAATTAAACATTTGTGCTGTATCAAAATTATCAATTTTGTATCCAACATTTGGACCAGTTGCTATTTAGATATTAGTGTTATATTTAGCTGAAGAAACTTTCAAATATGCACTAGGTATATACGATGTGTCATCGTTGTAGGTAATTCTAAAAAGTGATTGTGTTACAGAGTAGGTATTGCATTAATAAACAATTTTATTCCAAATTACCAATTATTTATTTTGTCATACCGGTGTAATACCTACCTATCCATTATTTATTATTTTGTTGTAAGCCTCTCAAGCCCCGTTAATATAATAACATATTTAGTACCTATTTTTTAGTCAGGTATGTACGAGGAAGTAGGGAATTTTGATTAAAATGTTCGTTTTATATCGAAACAAAATACCAAAAAAACATAACTTGTAAAAAAAACCAAGTCTCGCAACTCAGTTCTTTTACCGTAAAAAGTTGTAAGATCCATGTAATACCAAGTCGGTTAATTTATTCAGTCCCTACTTAAAAGACCTTCTGTCTTAAGTTATTACGTAATTAGCTAACCTAACAACATCTTATAGTGACCATATCAATATTAAAAATCTTTTGTGATTTAAGTAAATTATTGTTGGGACACAATGTCCCAACAATTGTTTTCTATGGCATCTCATTTCTTTTTGTAGATAGTCCTACTTATTTCCTTTCCGGTATTTTCGACTTCTTAAATAACTTTGTAATCCTATACATTTACATTTGATTACAGTTATTTAAGCACTTGTGTATCTAGAAACCTGGACCGAAATTGCAAAATATTTGATTTTTTTTTAAATTTTTACACCAACCACTAATTGTATTCCAAATTTGAAGCTTCTACGTCTGCTAGAAGTGCCTTAGAGTTTTGATGATCGATCAGTCAGTCAGTGAAAAAATTAGAAAACTTTGACTAGTTATAACTCTTAATAAACTATTGATTCAAATTAGATGAAATATACTGTGTTTATACAATGCCTGCTTGGATACTGAAAATTTAGGCTTATAGTTTTACTAGCCACCCGCCCCGACTTTGCACGGGTGCAATGCTTATACTAAAACCTTCCTCTTGAATCACTATCTATTTAAAAAAAACCGCATCAAAATCCGTTGCGTAGTTTTAAAGATTTAAGCATACATAGGGATAGGGACAGAGAAAGCGACTTTGTTTTATACTATGTAGTGATCCACAACGAAGTTATAGGGGGTCGAAAATGGCTTGCTTCGAGAAAAGGATGGTACGGCCGTGCCGCTTTTTTGCTTGACTTGGCAAGGGGCACTGCCGTGCCCCCAGATTCAAGCAACTGTTGAAGCAAATATGACAAGCAAAGAGATTGGAATAAAATTATTATCTTTAGGCGATAGAAACTTTTTCTTTAAACGTCTTTGATGACAAGATAGCTCAGCGGCGTGTGGACATTTCAGTTGCGTTTCGTTCATTACAGTATTATTTGTGTTTAAACGATTTATAATTACTTTTTCAGCAAATCAGATCAAATAGTGCAAGAAAATGACGTTTTACAAATAAAACTACCGTAAATACGTAAAATAAAAATATTTTGCTTAATTTTTTATTAGAACGTAATTTTTCTGTTTTTGCTAAAACGAAACGCAGCGGAGGGCTTCGGTAAGCTGGTTACCTACAACCGTTCGTCGCAGGTAGATGACGTGAAAACATATAGGAACGTCTCTATCCGTTCGTTACTCGTAGTTGACAAACGGTCCGTTGCTGAAGTACAACCACGATTCGTTGAATATAGGAACCGGGCATTACACCCCATAAAGACTAAGATTAAAGTTAAATTTTGCTTAAATTTGATAAAAATTGTTAGTAATAATAAGTTATTGCAATATCAGACACACATCTATCAGATTCAAAATTGCGCTTACAATATAGATTATGTATGACAGAACGACAGTTTAAATTCTTATTCAATGTAATACCAGCTTTGATCAATAATACTTTCGGATTTCAAGTCAGATTCAAAATCTAACTTACGGTGGAGGTGGGAAGGTTTAGAATACATCGTTTAGGATTTGTTCATATTCACGCAGATTAAATACTGAGAGGTTATATTCTAAAATGTATTATGGATAGTAACATTACAAGTAGCAAGCTAAAGTATCAATGAATATGTAAGCATCTTTATGTCTGCTTCAGAAAAAGTTAAATTCGCGGGAAATTTACAAAAAATTAAAATATATAATTCTCATTCCATCCCATTCGCAGAATATTGTAGTTTCCAGTGGTAGAAAAATAAATTGTATTCACAGACTAGCTGAGCCAATAAAAAAAATTCATCATTTTTTTTTCAAATATTTTTTAAGGCTAATAGCCTTAAAATATAGCGAAATATATTATAAAATAAGAAAAGCCAAGTCTAGCTCATTCCAAGTTATGAACTAAATTGAATTTTAATTTATATAGATCTCTTTTGCCATTGCCAAGTTTAAATATAGAATACATTAGCTACCTTACTCTAGCTGAATAACGAATGAGTGCATGCAAGACAGAAAGCGCTCTACTTTTAGAACACCCCCGTATACAGATACATAAAAAAAACTTTACATATCTTCGCCTCAACTCATCCCCTTTCAGGACATGAGAATTGAACATTTTGCGTTTAAAGTCCCCGATAAAATCTACAAATTATGTAAACAAACTTTCAAGGGTTTCCAACATTTGAAATCAAGTACTAATATTATAAAGAGGAAAGATTTGTATTTTTGTATGTTTGTATCTTTGTTACGAATAAACTCAAAAACTACTGCACTGATTTTACTTATTCTTGGAATGAAAAGCTAGAATATCCCTGGGTAACATAGGCTATATAGCCTAAAAATAAAATTAAATATTTTATTTCCGTTTTATCACGGGAACGGGAACTACGCGGGTGAAACCGAGAGTAAAAAAAAATTCGTATTTTATTTGAGTAGAGTGCCCTTCAAATTGTCAGAACGATGTAAACACGTAATCCTGTGTCTATATACCACAAATCATTGAAAAACAGCGCTAGTTCCCGTTCCCGTGGGAATACGGGAATAAAACATAGCTCATATTACTCAGTGATAATGTAGCTTTCCACTGGAGAAAGAATTTTTAAAATCGGTCAAGTAGTTTCCTCTTTATAATATTAGTGTAGATATGCAATATCTAACAGAATAAGCGCAATTCCTGAAACTCGTTTTTTCACTATCGACTAATTAACATGTTCGCTGTAAACTAAAATATAACAATAGCTACGTACGCTAGTGTACTTGTAGTCTGGCAGCGAACGTGTTAATCGATTTCACCTATTTTTAATATGCTAATTTTTTCCGAAAAATGATATAGCCTAACTGAATTTAGGGCTACCTATGGAAACCGTACTACTATTGATCTTTATTTCAGTGAGGCTCGAGTTCGAATCCTGGCATGTACCAATGAGTTTTTCAAAACTTACGTACGTCTTTATCACTAGCTCGACGGTGAAGGAAAACATCGTGAGGAAACCCGCAGGTCTCAGAATTAATTCTGAGACATGTGTAAATAGACCCGGTCTGGCGATGGGCTCACCACCTATCACGTCTAAGGGTCCAATATATCTCGTGAAATGTGGGTATATCCAGTAAAGGCGTGAGATTATAATATTATTATTATATTAAGAAATTTGGTTAGACAAAACTCAAGTACGCATGCATCATATTTTTTTTTATATTAATATACTAATTGCGGTGTATGAGGAATTGCGCTTATTCTGTGACGCGTTTTATATAATCGGACTTAACTTCAAATTTCGTATTAGCCGCATCAATTCAAACATTGGTTTTGGTAACTCAATAGAAGTTGATTCATAGCTTCTCGGATACTTCAAACGGATTTTACAATACGCCCCGTATCGCCCGCCCAGTAATGCTCTACCTCCAAATGATGGCGACGTTCGGGTCGTCCTCGATCAGCTGGTCGAGGGACGGCTGGTCGATCCTCGCCAGGCAACAGATCTCGTCCGTGCAATGCCGTCCGGTGAATAGTCGCCGGATACCGAACATGGCGTCCGTCCGGTTGATGAACCCGTTCGGCCTTGGCGGGTTCCGGATGTACACTGGGTAGCTGGAAGGAGACGGGTAATAAAAAAACTAATAGGTATGGGCTGTTGACACTTAGCCGAATCTACATTACCAGTAACAACTCTTTATTGGACACCAATAAAAAATATGCAACAAGTGACACAATGATAAAAAAGTGCAATGAGTCTTATCACTTTAAGCGATTTTTACCAAACTATCTTAGGATGGATGTTACTGAGATAAACAGATGAAGGTAGGTGGTGCACTAGAGTTAACAATAATAATAATAAATTGTGGGACACAATTCACACACGGTTATCCCAAAGTTGTTAGTCCAAAAGTAGGCAGAGCCTGTACTATGGGTACTAAATCACTGATAAATACCTCCAACCATTTATTTCGAATTTAAAATGACAGCAAATATCAAAAATGATAAAACAATCAATAAAAGTCAAGTAATAGAAACTATGACGTCACATCTTTCTATTGCAGTACATTTTAATTATAAAATTTCGTTTTGACAGACCATAAAGTAACTGATTTGACTAGGCAGGACACGACCCTATTCATAGATTTAGTATACTTAGATTGGCATTGCGACGAAGAAAGAACATAGGTACTCGTGTGTTAGAGCGAGATAGAGAGGCGAGACCATTTTTGTAAACTCTAAGGGATTCTAGCGGCCCGACGTCAGTTGTGAACAAAACAAATCTCGCTTATTTTAATTAATCTCGCGTATTAAAAGAGTAAGCTATAGTTACGTGTGCAGTACCGGTTGTAATTCATCTAGGAAAGAAAATCTACAGAATTAGTCATTTTACATGTAAGTGCGATTGAAATATTTAATTCTCTAAATGCAATGATTATAGAAAACTGAAAAACCAATCGTGCACAAATGGATAGGTCATAACATTGCTTTTTATTATATAAATGTTCTGAAAGTATAACAATTGATTTAAGCGAAATATTAAATACGTGAATTTCTTGTATTTCTAACCTCAATTTTATAGTGATTGTCGTAATATCCATTAACCACATTTCAATAACTTGACAAGCAAAGGTATTAACTACACAATAAACCACACGCCCACTTTTTATCGAGAGCTACAAGTTAAGGGAGAGCACTGTTAGTCTACATATACATCCACGTTACACGCACAGAAGTGTCACTTTTTTTGGTCTCGCCGTACTGGCTCTATTGCCAATCAAACTCAAACTCAAAATTATTTTATTTCAGTAGGTATAAAAATACACTTTGAAATGTCAATATAAACAAGGCACACGAAACTCGTCCATGAGGATTGGCTAAATGTAATCAGCAGCCCATCTCCACCGACGAGTTGCTGGTTCCAAATGCAGTACCCCGAGAAGAGCCAGCAAGAAACTCAAGGGCAGCTCTTTTTAGTCTTATGTCTTACTAGTAAATATGGTTCACAATAATAATTATAACGAATAGCCTTACATAGCGCTGAGTCGGTTAAACCCATGCATTTTGGTCTACTAAGTAGTCGGTAATTTTATAGTAGCCTTTTTTATATAATGTTTGCTTAGATATTGTTTTAAATTTGCCAAGAGGCAAATTTCGTAATGCAATAGGAATCTTATTGTAAATTCTTTAACGTTAGTATACTAAATCTATGACCCTATTAGCAGTTGCAATAGTTGGTCCCCTTACCGTTTGAGGCACTTGATGAGCCCGTGGAGCTGTGCGAAGACTACAAGCCGGCGTATGTCTATGCCGGTGCCGGTGGAGTTAGCGAACCGCTCACAAACAGCACGAAGCGTGGTGCCTTGCTGCAGAGCGCACAGTATCTCCAGGACCTCTGGAAACGCTGGCTGCAAGGATACACCATATAAAATAATAATAATAAATTGGGGGACACAATAGGGTTGTGTCCTACCTAGTCAAATCAGTTACTTTTTACGATCTGTCAAAACGGAATTTTACAATGGAAAATGTACTGAAATAGCAAACCGTGACGTCATAGTTTGTAGTACTCAATTGCAGCACTTTTTTTTATTGTTTTATTATTTTTAAATTTGCTATAATTGTAAATTGAAAATCGAAATACATATTTTGAGGTGCTTTGGGATAATCTTTTTGATGTATGACTACTCGCAATTTAATTTCGATGCTGTCAACTACCCAATTCACATACGGTCATTCAGCCACAAACTAGGCAAAGCCTGTGCTATGGGTACTAAGCAACTGATAGACAACTATACTTAATGGTGTAATGAAGAAAGATTTATGTTTTTGTATATTTGTATCATTGTTACGCAATAACTACTGGACCGATTTAAAAAATTCTGTCACCAATGGAAAGCTAGAATATCCGTGAGTAACATAGTTTATTTTAATTCCCGTATTCCTAAGGGAACGGGAACTAGTACTTAAATAAATATGAAACACCCAGACACGAGGCCAACAGACATGTTCATGCATACAAATGTTGGTGACGAGCGGAGATCGAACCCGCGACCTCTGACTCAGAAGGCAGGGTCACTACCAACTGAGCAGACATGCCCTTCAGTACGGTCGTTTTAACTTGTCTTCTCACCCTCTCGTACCGCTAAATGGTTGCTAGAAAATGTTATTGCGCAGACATATGCGCAACTTCAGAGCTGCCAAGTTAAAACAGCCGTACTGTAGTAGTAAAGTAATGTTAAACATCCCACCAATTAATTGGCACATCAGCTTCCAACAAAATTAGGATACACAAATTATATTTAGAATAATCAAATAAGCACGGTGGTTTTATCTAATTATTCTAAATATAATTGTGTATCGTAATTTCGTTACATAATTTTGAAATAATCTATTGGGGTGTCAATTAATTGGTAGGGCTAGTGTTCAATAATTGGGTGTTTTACCCTAGTAACATTTATTCATAAATAATGTACATTGTATTCGAATTTCAAACATAAGAAAAACAATTTCATACAATCAATTAATACATACCTTTTCTTTGGTGTTCGACCCTTTGGTGATGAATGTTAGGCAGGACCTCTGCAGCTCTTGGTCACTGAAAAGCCGGCTGAGATTCGGAGTCGCTCGGTACATGTTGCTGAATTTCAGCACTGGGATCAAGGTAACCTGCATCGAATAAAACAAAATACTTTACAAACATACAAAAATACAAATCTTTTCGTCTTAATGTTCTAGTAGGGATGCAAAAAAATATTAGATTTTTAGAATAATCGCTTTTTTTTAAATAAACAAAATTAACCGATTTTTTTACACATTTTAATCGATTTTTGTAAACAGCGCCATCTGTGCGACGAATAAAGAAATTTGAAGTAAGTTTATTAACAAAGTTGATGATAAAAGGATAAAGAATGCGAAATAAATAAAAAAAATCATATGAATTGGTATTTTGTTTTCGTATAATCGATTTTTAATAATTGATAATTTTTAATAAAATTAATCGATTGTTGAAACAATCGATTATATTTTAAAAGCGAAAATCAATTTTTAATTAATCGATTTTTGTCGATCAATGTCACATCCTTAGTTTCTAGCTTCTTTTATTTACTACTCTATAACGTCAAAACCATAATAGATATAGATAAGTACTTATACTTACGACTCCATAGTAAGCCAGGTTCTGGATGCATGATTTGACGAGTGTTTTCTCCACATTAGTATCAGCCGATATTTTGGACACGTGGTTATATCCGTTGATGTATGGCAACAGCTGGAATACAAAATGGCAGTGATACGCATTATAACTTATATGGCCCTACTGACAGTACGGCCGATTTAACTTGGCAGCTCTGAAGTTACCGCAAATGGCTGCGCAGTAACATTTTTTTACATAATACCAGGGGTGGCACACTGCGTGACGTCATCGCGCCACTACAAGTACATGCGTCCGGCCGCCACCCGGCGGTATATTAGTGGTTGCCGCGCAGTGCTAAGGGACACACGTTCGCGCTCTGAATCTCGTTAAAATTTTTATAAACTATTTTTCTTTACATTATATAATGTATGTATGTAGATAATCTTTTTACTTAATATTATATTGTTATAGTTAATAAGTACGTATCGTGCATCCAGTGTGCAAAAATGAGTTTTTTTCTTCCATTGTATTGTTATCTGTGAAGACCTGTTATTGGCTTTCTTTTTACTTAATTAAGTGTTAGATCTGTTTCGTAGCTGTTGGTCTTCCGACCATTAAATAAATAAATAACTCAGTTGTATGTCTTCGTCTAACATTTTGCAGAAACAGGCAGTTTTGAAGTCATAACATAACCTAAAGGCAAATTACACAGCTTTTGTGTAGTTGGGTGGTCTTTAGTACCTAAATAAAGAATAATCGTAATATCGTAGGTAAAATACACTATTATACTAACTACTACTACTGACGTATAATTTAATGGGTCGAGCTGCCGGCAACCCTAGATCTGAGGCTCCGCCTCCGAAAGAGCGCGTTGCATGCGATAGAAAGAGATGGCCACATTTAGGCACGTTTGGCATACCTAAACAGGGAATTTGTTTACAGTGAACCTTCTGTACGTAGTACTATTACTTATTCTGTGATAATACGTAAGTCCATCAATGCCTAGTTGTGGCCAAGGCTTGTATGGTACATTTCTCAAATAATGCGCGTAAATTAAAACTAGATAGTACGAGTATAGGCAGAACTTATTATTTAAGAAAAAAAATAGATAACCTGAAAATGTTGAACCTGTAACTCCTGTAAGGGAAAAAGCGCGGGAAACGTGAAACTTGGCGGTGGCAAATGCACAAGGCATGGGACGCCAAAAAAAAAAAATTACCTGTCTAGTGGTGAGGTCCCAATCAGCATCCATGTCCACTTCAAAGGGCTCTTCATCCTCCAGGTCCAGGTGCTCCTGGCTTTGGAGCTCGGTGCCTTCGGGGGGCGAAGTCCTGGGCGGCCTCCCTGGCCTCGGGAGCCCGACGGAGGCCACTAGAACTGGCACGTCATGGTCGTGGACCATGGGAGGGTCTTTGCGGACCTCCAATACCTTAAGATGCATCACTGTGTCCCCTTCTGCAGACAATAAGAATTTGTCGTTTGAAAGTCGAATTTAAAAAAAAACTGGAGAAGGGCGAGTCGGACTCGCGTACGAAGGGTTCCATTCCGTACAATCCTACTAATATTATAAACGCGAAAGTTGGTATGGATGTTTGTTGCTCTTTCACGCAAAATTACTGATCGGATTATGACCACATAGGCTATATTTTATGCTCGTATTCCCACGGGATCGGGAACTACGCGGGTGAAACCGCGGGGCGGTGTTAGTTATCTATAAAAATGTCAAATAAAAAACACGTTTGTTTTATGGGAAATAAATACTTATTTTATTGTTTTTTCGTATTTGTTGTTATAGCAGCAACAGAAATAGATCATCTGTAAAAAATTTATCTGTCTAATGACACAGTTTCCTAGAGACAGGTATTTGACACCGTAACGTAAAACAGCGGTGCCGCCATTTGCATGACGGCCGTCTCGTCGGTGTCGGATGGTTTGTGAACGTTTTTCTCGGTAGCAGTGAAGCCATTTTTATAATTATATTAAGAGCCCTATTACATTTCGAGCGTGATTTTTGCGTTTAAAGGCCAACTTTGGCTTCCTGGATCTGAGAAACTAGGAAACTTGAACAACTTATACTTTCGGGATGGTAGAGAAAATATATTATTATAGGGAATGGCTACCCTACTTTATTCGATTTTATCTTAGTTAACTATATAAAAGTAAAAAATCCGAAGCAAGTTTTTCGAAAAACGCGCGACGGCACTTTTTTGTGTTCGTGGATTGAACTAAACGAGTCAACAAATGAGATAAAAAAAAAATATAATAATATTGCTTATATAGTGATTAAGTGGATAGCTACTTCAAATTTTTTTTAATACGTGTTGAATATCTAGAAATTAAATCATATTCGAGACCGTGAAATTGCCAAAAACGCTTGGAAATAACCGTAAATTTCTCCTTACTATATTAACAATATCACATGATTTTTATATCAAAAGATACTTTAGTTCATAAGGAATACAAACATCATACATGTTTTAAAAAAAAGTTCATTATAATCCTGAAAAGAAAAATAATTCAAACTGCAAAATTGCTACATAAAGCAAAGTTTTGGCCGGCCGAGCTCAGTACTGCGCGAGCGCTCGTCGACGATGGACCTGTGTCAAAATTTGTCACGCCGAAAGATCGCGAATTTCGTCGTAATTATAGTGCGACTACCTATAACAAGTTTTAATCATCAAAGTATTTTATTGTAACTTGTGATAGTTGCTCATGTGGTGATGGTTGTTTGTATACCGATTGAGCTGAAATTTGGTGTACTTATGTAAGTTCGGTGACAATGCAATATTATGGTATCACTGAGCTGATCTGATGATGGAGCCAGGAGGTGGATATCACAACTCCTCAATGACTACTTGTAAACCCCTCGAGTATGGGCTTGTATGATTCGTCTTGACAAATACTTTGGTGTTAGATGGTAACCAGGGTCTGATGGTGGAGCTGGAAGATGGCCATGGGAACTCGGTAATTAAATGACACAACCCCATCGAGTTTGGGCTCGTATGACACATCTTCACGAGTTGTTTGGTGCTAGATGGTAACCAGAGTCTGATGATGGAGCTGGAAGACGGCCAAAGGAACTCAGTAATTTAACGACAAAACCTTATCGAGTTTGGGCTCGTTTGATTCGTCTTGACGAGAACTTTGGTGCTAGATGGTAACCAGGGTCTGATGATGGAGCTGGAAAATGGCCATGGGAACTCCGTAATTAAACGACATAACCCTATCGAGTTTGGGCTCGTATGATTCGCGTTGACGAGTACTTTGGTGTGTCTGATGTCAGACATGTCAGTGTCTGATGATGGAGCTGTAATATAACCAATTGAGCTAAAATTTTGTATACACGTTTAGTTTGGATGACAATGCATGGTTAGCTATGTGAAGTCATTTTAAATCCAACTAAAAAGTAAAAAATAAATTAAGAGTAAAAAAATAATTTTTAAACAAGCTTTTATTTTAATGCACTAAAAAGAATAAAATACACTCTCCCTTTAAAACTTCTACTATCTTAAAACGTCATTACACAATTTATTACGTAATAAAAGCTTTTCGCGAGATTTAAGTAGGTACTCATATTTACACTAAAAATTCTAAAAATTTAATTCAATCAGTTACTTATACATATATTTACTTAAACACGAGTACTTAAATCTCGCGACATACAATAAATAAATTTCCGTAAACAAAAAAAGCGCCGTAAATAAAGTTTCGGCTCAAGTAAATATGGTGTATTCCCGTTGTTCCCATTGACGATATCCCCATTGAGTGGGGACAACGGGAATTTAATAAAATTATTAAAAATACTTCCTGTTGTCCCCACTATCTGTACCCATTGAAATAACGAAATAAAATTATTAAAAATACTTCCCGTTGTCCCTATAGATTTTTTTCTCTCTCCTTTAATTTAATGCAATCTGTCCTTGAACATTCAGCAATATTTTGATGAGAATATATAGTATTGCAAGAAATGGGACCAGTGTTCCACCCTTATAATTTTTTTTCTATTCTCAGATTAGATCTTGAGGCGTTTTTATTTTTAATCTTTTGAATGTTTGAGAGTTGCTCATTAGTTTCTTTGTCATTGGATAAAAATGTTGTTTGAGTCTATTTCTGTATGTGGTCGGGTACGTATTTGAATGTCTAAAATTAAAAACCTAACGTAAAATAACTTACGTTTAAAATCCCTAAAATCTAAATACCTAATGTTTTAATATACCTAGGCAGCGAATACTTACCTACTAAATATCTAAGATTATAATACAGATTGGACTAAATACCTAATATTCAAAATCTTTATTGTTATAACAACAAAGTTTGATATACCAACATTTTAAATACCAAATGGTCAAAATACTTAAAATAATGCACCACTTGCGAGAGCGAGCGAAGCGAGCTCAAAATACCAGAGCGAAAATTATTTGGACTGGTTAGGTTCAGAAGATCTTTGATGTTAGGTTTTTTTATGAGCAACAAATAAAGATCTTTTATTATAACCGTTGTTAAATTCAAATTCAAAATTCAAAATCGTTTATTTTCTATTGGTATTAAAATATACACTTAGAAACGTCAATATTTTATAATAACAAGGCACTCTAAGTTAGCTAGTGTTAAGTAAGTATGCTACAATATGATATAGTACATTATAGTATAAGTGCGGTAAGTTGAAAATTACAGCCGAGGCAATATTGCTAGCCCCAAGCCGTAGGCGCAAGTATGACATACGACGTTACTTAACATATTTGCGAGGAAATAAAGAAAACTCGAACTTTCATAAACGAATAAAAACAAAACAGCGAAAAAAAAATATTTGTTAAGATTTTAAAAAGTACCGTTCGTTTTTAGCAGGAGGACCTTGATAAACCGTGCGATTTACATAACAATAACGCACAAGTGCGTAATGAAATACAATGTAATGTGTTATAAAGTAGATTATGTACATACTTTAATATCGGTATTTGTCATTTTGGTCAATGAACTGTGAGGTAAATCTATTTCAGGGACTTTGTACATAGGTATTTCAAGTTTTATCCTTTTGAACTTCAGTAATATATCCATTTGACATTTTAAGTTTTTGGTATTTTCACTTTAAGTCAAAAAACCATTAGGTATTTAGATTTTAGGGATTTTAAAAAGATTTGATGGGGATATTGACACGTGAAATTTATGTATTCCCGTTATCCCCACTGCCGTATCCCTATAATGGGAATACGGCCAATGAGGACAACGGGAATACATCGTAAATATTAACCAAGAAAACACCTACTTAGAGAATATGGTGACTAACTTTGTGCGTGGAATATTATTGCATGACAACGATTTATTTATTTTTCTAAAAATATTTTATGCACAGACACGGTCCCGTTAGAGTTTTGTTATATGTATAGATGAAAGACCCCTGGTAACCTTCATTTTATGTGTGAGAGAGAACAGACTTTTTATTTCAAGGTTGGTCCCTCTCAGTTTAAGCAAAAATCTACGTACCTATATCTAAAAACATATTATATAAACTATAATCTCTAAAGGGGTGTAAATTGTATTGTTTTAAACTTTCTTAACATACGCCCGCTAAAAAAGTTGAACACACTACAATAAAAAAAATAGAAAAGTATCAAGGACGTTAAATCGCTTGCTGCCGCTACGGCAGAGTAGTGCCGTGAACTCGTGACCCCGAGCAAGCGGGCTGTCGCGTTCAAATGCCTAATCTTGAGGAGCGTAGTTTTGTGATAGGGCTCTTAACGCATTTGTGTTTTTTTGACCGGAACGACGCGACGTACAAAATGAGTTTGGTTTGAACCGGTGAGTTGGAACTTTCCACATGTCGTCAACGCAAAGACGGCCGTCTTTTTGCTAAAATTACGGCCGCTAGGTGACGGCACCGCTATCCTAGGAAACCAAAGACTAACTATCACGGTTCTTGAGATACAGCCTGGTGACAGACGTTCCCTGATGAATACTAGTCTGTGACTTATTTGATACTAGCGGTTGTGCGCGGTTCTTCCCGCGTAGTTACCGTTCCCGGTGGAATACGGTAATAAAATATAGTCTATGTTACTCAGGGATATTCTAGCTTTCCATTGGTGAAAGAATTTTAATAATCCGTCCAGTAGTTATTTGTAACAAAAATACAAACATACAAAAATATAAATCTTTCTTTTATAATATTAGTATAGATGACGACCTTCGATATGGAGTACCGTAGACGCAGCAAACTATCGATGCAGTGTTCGCTGTCGTGACATTAGATGTAGCGATTTTCGATATGACATAATATACAGGGTGGTCCTAGTATCTTACCAACTAATGTTGCTTTCCGGTGAGTATTGAGATCGTGCAGCAAATGCGCCAATAATGTAGGTAGTTTGGTGGATCCACTCGACACAAAGCCCGTCTCTTCCTCCATTATGGTCTGAAAGATATCATATTTTAATACTACAACTGAAATACAAATCTGGGACTAAGATACAACAGAGTTAAACAAATAAAAAAATTTGGTTCATCGACAGTAAAATGACAGTTTGACTTTCACTGAAGATTTAATTGTGACTTCTTGAGGCAATCCAAAATTATGATCCTACCCATTTTATCGAATTTCCAATTGATTGGACACTTTCATTGACACTTGCCACTTAATGGTTTGATTGCTACATAGTGTATTGCGAGAGCTGCTTGAAAGATGTTATAGTGAATAGGATTGAAAAAGGAATGCTGGTTTGGTCACATTGAGCGGATGAATGAAAGCCGTTTAACGAGACAAATATACGAGGGTGTTGTGAATGGGCGAGTCTGTAGAGGACGACCTAGGCGTACCTACATCGATCTGATTGGTTAAGGAAAGGTTAAGGAAGAAGTGGTAAGGAAAAGCCAGATATAGAGTACCCGAAACCGACTAGTGGAGGAAGCACTAGATATCTGCCAGGTTCGTAGCAAGTGGCAGTCTATTGTCTCTGCCTACCCCAATGGGAAATAGTCGTGAGATTATTTATGTATGTATGTATTTAAAACAATGTTTGGCGAACTCACCAAGTGTTCACCAAGTTTCTTGACAACAGGTTCATACTGCACGGTCTTGGACCAACTGTCACACACAAAACACAGGTTGAAGAGATACACATTCCGCTCATACCGCGAGTTATCAATCCGTATGGGATAGCCAACTATTTTGTGGCCCAAAGCGTTTCTGAAAAAAAAAAGACTGCAATATTATAAATGCGAAAGTTAGTATACAACGCGTAACAGAAAAAGCGCAATTCCTCATACACCCCAACTAGTATATTAATATAAAAAAAATATGATGCAATCGAACTTTAGATATGTCTAACCAATTTTCTTAAATATCGATGATTATTAGCACGATTTCCATAGAAAGCACTAAATTCAGCTACGATAATTAACTATTTTGAAAAATTTAACACATTAAAAACAGCTGATATCGAATAAGTAGTCAATACTGAACAAACTAATTTCAGGAATTGCGCTTATTCTGTTACATGTGGTAGATGGATGTCTGGATAGATGTTTGTTCCTCTTTCACGCAAAAACTACTGAACGGATTTTGATGAAACTTTACAGTTATATAGCTTATACATCAGAATAACACATAGGCTATAATTTATCCCCGTATTCCCACGGGAACGGAAACTACGCGAGTGAAACCGCAAGGCGCTGTTAGTTATAATATTTCTAGACTACCCTGCCCAATGCGAAGCATGCCTAGCTTATGGAGGTAGGGGAGTGAGAGGCAGGAGTTAAGCCGTATACAGAAAGAAAGCCGAAAGCTTGTCGGCGCCAATGGGCGCCGATCGGCGCCGATGGGCGCCGTTCGGCGCCGGTCCATTCTACAGAAAGCAAGCAGATTGAAGCAGAGCGAGCAAAATGTCGTACGATGATTGGCGGGCGGCACCAGCGCCGACCGGCGCCTATCAGCGCTTGTTCATATAAATGCCTCCGCCGGCTACCTGCGTAGACCGGCGCCTGTAGGCGCCGACAGGCGCCGGTCGGCGCCGATGGGTTTTCGGCTTTCTTTCTGTATACGGCTTTAAACTAAATGTAGTCCATATTAGTAAAAATACAGCGATTTATCAGAACAACTGAAGAGTAAAAGTGTAATATTGGGTAATTTTAAATTTGAAATAGTAGTAATTTTTTTTTACAAACAAGATCACTCCTGCTTTAGCGAGTGCTGTACTGGTAAAGCCCTCAAGTTTGGGCTCATTTCATTTGTCTCAAAGTTGGGCTCATTTCATTTGGTTTGCATACCAGCAAGTGTATTTCATAGCAATAAATGGAAAAATGAAAAAAGGAAAAAAAAGGTGGGTTGAAAAGGTTTGCAAAATATAATCATTGGAACAACCCTGCATCGTTACGCAGTGCAGACGAGGCAAAAAAATTTTTTATCACATGACCAACCACCACTGTATTTAATAAAATATTCATGGTAGGTTTTTTTTTACTCTGAATCTGACAGATGTTTCTTTTCGGATTCCCGCCAAAACCCTCATTGTAGCTTGTATCCAACACAAAGCACTCAAGTGTATATGTTAGCGCAGCACCTCAGTTAAATCCTGTTGTTAACCATGCTATAGTTGATGAACTTATGGACTGTGTATTGCTAACACAAAAGCTCAGGTTTTTAGCTTGTCTCTGGAACATTGTTGCATGCAATGATTGATGGTTGATATGGTTTTTTTTTACTAAAACAAACTAAATGATAATGATTATTATCTTTGTTGTAGAAGTTTGAAAGTAAAAACTTACATGGTCATGGTGCATTTCTGTATCTGTGGTTTCGGAATGATGTATGCGCTAATTGAATCAAACAATTCCTTAGAAATGTAATCTTCAGGGAACTGCAACAAAAATTTTACATAAATCTTTCACAATTGTACTTAATATAATGTGCTTCACTCTATCAGTAAGTAGTGGACAGTATAGGTATCTTATTCTTTGTGTAGAAAAGAAAAAAAATATTGCAATTTTAATTGCAAATAGTAGGCAATAGTCATTACAAGTGAGTGCGTCGCGTCGTAAAAGCGTAATTTTCATTTGACCTTACTGCACTCATATGGACATTAACCTCACCTGGCAAGCAATTTTAGGCCCAGCCACAGGATGGAACTCTCCTAGGAAGATGCATCGGATGGGGCCCTCTCGGCCACAACCCTCGTAGTACCGTGTCTCCATCTCTTTGGAGGACATGAAGCCGAATTGTGAGTCAACACTGTTACCATAGTCCAGCTGCGGTAATGCATTAGAACATTTTTGTGGCACTTGCATTTGAGTTTTTCTAACGACACATTTTTAACACTAAAATTAAAATTAATACATAATTTGGTACAATAGGTACTTCACAGTTGGCCGAAAAAAATAAAACGAAACTGCATCGTGTGTGACATGCCGACAGACATGTTTCTTAACTTGTCATAGACAAGCAAAGTAGATGACAGTTCAATACAGAATACAGATACAAAATCAATGGGACGGGCGTCACGGGCGGAGTGCGGTGGGAGGAGGGCTAGGAAGCGATGTTTTGCAAATCTATCACTGGACTCCATTCTGCAAATCACCTAAAATTCCTAATTTTAAGTTAGCCTATCCTTCTTTATAAAATACGGAAGAAAAAGGACAGAAATAAACCATAGATTCTAGAATAATGTCAAACATGTGAAAACCGACTCTAATTTGATGTCTTATTTGTCACTTTTATCCATGACCTCCTTACATCGTTGCTAAAATTGCTAAAAACGTGTATTTGAATGCGTCCGGTTCAATTTTGTTATTTTGACATTTGTGACGTTGTAAATAAATATGGCGCTTATTTCTGTCCCTTTCCTTTCCAAAGTGGTAGAAAAGAAAAGAGCTAACTTAAAATTAGGAATTTTAGGTGGTTTGCAGAATCGAGTCCACTATATATTTTATATATCGCTATTACATAAACCTTCCTAAATTATTGTTATATATAGTTGACTGAATCATTAAGTTACATAATACAGGAAAGTATAATTGCACATCGTCGTCGTCGTCACTTAGGATCTTCGATTAAATTTAACCGCTACGCCATCTATCGGCAAAGTGGGATAACACATGTTTAAGTTACAGATTGTGTATACAATCTCAGATTACAATATAATCTCTCCCCCTCTGTTACCGCATTCGTCTTGACGAGAGGAACAGGAACCTGGGACTTTTTTACTAGGGATGAGACATTGATAGAAAAAAAATCGATTATTAAAAATATCTTTTTTCTTTTTAATAATAGATTTTTGAGAAATCGATTGATTAAAAAAATGGAATGGATTGTCCTCAAGTTTTTTTTGTATGCAGTCTTAGTGGATTGTCTTACTGGATTGCCCTCGTGTAAATGGCAGGGTAAGTATTCGTTTTAGAGGAACCCTTTCTCTAAGAAACACTTACATAGAATTGCTTTAGGGGCTGTTGGTGAAAATGGGCATAAGTGTTTCATAGATTAAGGGTTCCTCCAAAACTAATACTTACTTATACTAGGTATTACAGGACTTATGAGGTGACACTTAAACGTTAGTGAAAATTAATTCCTAATTAGGCATTCCTTAAATATTGCTAAGGAATCCCTAAATTTAAGGGCTCAATGGTGAAAACGGGCACTAGCAGTGGCGGATTTACACACCTGCTTTTAAAATTGACAGTTCCTTTACTAGTTTTTACAATTTCGTTCAAATTGCATAAGAAAGTTTTTTACGGAGCCTGCTGGTAAATCCGCCACTGGGCACTAGACTCTGGAAAAAGCGTGTAGCCACATCTACGACACTACATCATCACTTCGGATTATGGAAGATCTTCCCTTTTCACGATGGAGGAGCATGCCACCTCCGCTCCTCCAAGCGCTTCTGAGTGTGGCGATAAAGTTTATTTGAACCTCTTCAATGCAACATTACGGCGGTGTCTGCATTGGAAGGCGTCCATGCAGGGCCGGCCTTAACCATCTAAGCACCCCGGGCACCCCCGGGCGAGTCACGCCGTTGACGCTCTTTTAGGTAGGTAGGTATGTACCTATAGGTACTTCACTTCACTATCACTACATAGTATAAAACAAAGTCGCTTTCTCTGTCCCTATATCCCTTTGTCCCTATATCTTATGTATGCTTAAATCTTTAAAACTACGCAACGGATTTTGATGCGATTTTTTTTTATAGATAGAGTGATTCAAGAGGAAGGTTTTAGTATAAGCATTGTGTTTGTGAACTTACGAGTTTGTAAAAAACAAAGATAGAAAAATATTGTATAATGCGAGTTGCCATTTCTCGCCGGTTGCCTATATTTCGTTCTACATTTAG
Organism: Ethmia dodecea; assembly: GCA_963855545.1. NCBI lineage: Eukaryota > Metazoa > Arthropoda > Insecta > Lepidoptera > Depressariidae > Ethmia > Ethmia dodecea. The sequence continues at coordinate 29,931,998 of OY979436.1, read as the reverse complement.
TGAGACATACATACCTACCTACCTACGATAAGCGACAAAATTATGTTAGGTCGTGTTTGTAAGGTAAGACATAAAATACCATAGATGTGATGGACGTATTCAAAGAGATTATATTTTAATCACTTTGGACGTATTATATTATGCATAAATAATAGCTACATGTAGAGTAGGTACTAATACTCCTATGGAAAAATCTAGAATTAGTCCACTTGCCAAGTTGAGATTACAGATGTAACCTAATAATGTCTAAGATATCCTAGACATTAGAGTCAGCACTAAAATATATCGGTGCGGCGATTCGGCCCACTCCTCAGCCGCAACCGCGCCGGCACGTAGAGATGAGGAGAGATGATGAAGAGGACACGGAGTGAAGGTCAAGGGTTCGAGGGTCGGAATAAACGATTATTCAGCACCCAAATTAGTTTATTGTATCACTGAAGGTTTATCAGCACGATTGTCGTAGAACGATTGTTTGTAGAAATATAAACATACATACATACATATAATCACGCCTCTTTCCCGTAGGGGTAGGCAGAGACCACTTCTTTCCACTTGCTACGATCCTTACATACTTCTTTCGCTTCGTCCACTTTCATTATTCCTTTCATACATGCTCTTCGGTTTAGGGTACTCTTGACCTGGCCTTTTTTCAAGACGTCCCCAATTTGGTCTCGAAACGTCCGCCTAGGTCTACCCCTTCCCACACTTTCATTCACACTCGCCTTATACACTTTTTTCGTCAATCGTTCGTCATTCATTCTCTCGACATGGCCAAACCATCTCAGCATACCTTTCTCAATTTTTGTCACTACATCTTCTTTCAGACCACATCGTTTCCTTATCTCACTATTTCTTATCCTGTCACTCAGTTTAACTCCTATCATACTTCTTAACGCTCTCATCTCAACTGCATTTATTCTGCTTTCATGTTTCTTCTGCCATACCCAACTTTCACTTCCGTACATGAGTGTCGGAGCCAACACCCCCCTATGCACAGCCAAACGAGCCTTGTTAGACACCTTCCGGCTGCTCATAAAAGAGTGCAAAGCTCCATTCACCATGTTTCCTGCATTCACTCTTCTTTCAATATCACTCTCACACTTTCCATCTCTTGTAAACTTTGAACCCAGATACACAAACTCATTCACCTGTTCAATTTGTTCGTCTCCAATCACGATATTGCACTCTGTCACTGCCTCATCTCTTTCAAACACCATCGCTTTCGTCTTCTTTACATTCATCTTCATTCCCTTTCTAACAAAAGATCCGCTCATAGCAGTTACCATCTCCTGCAACTCCTCGGCCGAAGACGCAAGTAATACTTGGTCATCAGCATAGAGAAAACATTTGACGAGTAACTCATTCATTCTCAACCCACTTTCATTCTCTTTTAAATCTGTCAAGCAATTGTTCATGAACAGATTAGAAATATAAATACCTAAGTATTACATTAAAACAGGAAAAGCTTATTTAATTTTTTTTAGATTTTAGGTCGGAGCTAGAACTTCAGGTACCTAAGTACTGATTTGCTGGTAAAAGAAAAAGAAGAGAGAGCTGTAACTATAGTTTTAAATTCAAAATTTAGAATATCTAAAGGGCAAAAAATTAATAAAATGGGGGATAAAGGAGGACCGATAACGAGTACCTACCTCGTTACAACGGTTACCTTCTCAATAGACTCAATGCGCTAGGTATTTCTATACGAAAATGTTCCTAGTTTAGTTTCTAATCTTAAATTCGGTCTTACATAACAGAACTCCAAAAAGTAAAAAACCGATTTCAACTTATAAATAATGGTTTTCTCATGGATGCCATTGTCAGAACTGGACCAAATTACTAGACATTTAAATTATTAAATAATTAGACAATACAATTAAATCACTGGACCACATGAGAAGCAGCGGCTTTCCAATAAAAAAAGAATCATCAAAATTGGTTCCTCCCGTCGAAAGTTCCGAGGTAACAAACATAAGAAAAACAGTAGAATTGATAATCTCCTCCTTTTTTGAAGTCGGTTGAAAAGTGAAGTGTAGGTACAGTCAAGAGCACACTTGTAGTACGAGTCTGACCTCTAAAGCGGTCGTTATAAGAACGTTACAAAGTCCAATGTGTCAAGCTCCACGTGCTCTTGTCTGTACCTAATCTACATACAGACTTAAATAAAAAAAATCTCACGCCTTTTGTCCTTTCATTATTTTATGGGAAAGTTGGCAAAAAGGTCCGTATTCATTTCACCGGGACCCCTAACCCCGCTTAGCCCTTAGCCCATCGCCGGACCTGGTCTGTTACACATGCGTGTAACATGGCCTACGGGTTTCCTCCCGATCTTTTCCTTCACCCGTCGAGCTAGTGATAAATATGTGCGTACGCTTTTTGAAAAACTCATTGATACATGCCAACGAACGAACCCGAGCCTGACGAATGAGAAGCGGGCTCTTTACCCATTAGGCTATCACTGCTCTACATATATATGCATACTTTATCGCAAGCTTTTATTTGACTTGCAATATGTTATTTATTGTGTTAGTTTATGTGAAATTTTGCAAGTGAATTGTAGAGCACCCTGTAGTCCGATTGAGCTGGGGACCAATTCCACTAAATGTCAACGGTTATAGTTGGATGACAAAGACATGTCAATGGTGAGTCGATTGTGTTGGAAAAGTGCCAAAATAACAGCATTGACTGACCATTTACATGACATTGTCATCCAACTATAACCGTTGACATTTAGTGGAATTGGCCCCCTGTTTGGCATACCTATGTAGGTTTGATGACAAGTCTAAGCCGAGTCTGTCGAATGAGAACGGTAGAAGTATGTACTCTCGCTAATTCAGCTTCGCACGGGTGCAAAGCTGAATTTTCTTTGCTATAAACCTCGCGGAGCCCTAGACCTTTCCAACGATTGCAAAACCGTAGAAATCGGTTCGCGCGTTCTGGAGTTATATCGTCAGGAAGGAAAACCCGACTTATTTTTATATAGTAGAGATTAGATTTGACAAACTTTTTCCGAGTGTAAGAAAAACTATATTAATTGACATGAAAATATCGATACATGGTGAGGTTAATGAGCCCGCCTCTCATGATCTCTCACTCAGGTTCGAATCCCGGTGGGGGCATGTACAAAATAAACTTAAGTACATATTTGTCACTAGCTCTACAGTAAAGGAAAATTTGAGGAAATCCATAGGTCCCAGCCCAGAATTAATTAAGACATATGTAGGCTCACCACCAATCACGTTTAGGGGTCCAAAGAATATATCCTGAAAAGATGGAATACCTCTGCCTACTCCGTCGGGGATATAAGGCGTGAGATTTTTTCTTTTCTGGTGGCAGTACTCTGCCTACGTCAGCAGTGGCGGCGTAGCGTGGTTGTCGGCCGCCCGGGGCGGAAGAAAATTTTGTTGCCCTCTTATTTATGTGTTTTAAATGTCTAATATACATTACGAGTACCTACATACATTAATTCTAGAGAACTTTTCGGCAATAAACAGTCATAATTCTTCTTAATACAGGTTAGATTTTAAATAAAAAAGTTTATCGAAGTTTTACAAGCACGTTTATTAACAACTAGAGAGTTTATATCTATAAAAATATATTTATAGTTTAAATATTTTTATTCTTTAATGTCAAATTTTGCCGCCCCCTAAAAAGTGCCGCCCGGGGCGAACCGCCCCCCCTGCCCCCGCCACGCTACGCCACTGTACGTCAGGAAACAAGCGAAGAGCCTATGTATAAACTTACCTATGCATTATTTGAACTAACAAAATGCGCTAAAATTCACCTATAATTTTCTATCATAAGCAGGTCCAGCGCAACTAAATGTGCTTTGATTAAATATAGGGTAGAATGCCCAATTCTTTTCCCAAGAGGGTGACATAACAGTACATATTAACGTGTTTTATACTGAAACACAATGACCTAGAACGTAGCGGAGCTCTGTCCGTGAACCGGGAAGTGTGCTCAAGGTTAAACACACGCATGCGCTTTACGCACCCCCAGACCGCGAGGGTGACTTTGAATGGTCGACCATTTCCAACTTAGTTTTATCTGCTACTTCTTATAACGTCCACATTGGCAACGAAAAACTAAAAATTGAGGTAACAGTGGTCGGGAAACTTAATTAAATCAACAATACTCTTTGTAACTAGCCTAATAGCGGAAAAATTTGCAGGAATGTGAGCTAAGTCGCTACTGCTAGGTTATGTCGTGTACTCCACTCCCTCCCCCCAAAGCCTAAACAGATTTCCATCCCGCTGTTACCTACCAAACGCCGGGACATTTAGGCCCATTTTCCCGGAAAATATAACTTGCCAAATACCTGTGATAGGAATATCTATAGTGTAATCGGAGTAAACTGCGATGGCTCTAAAAAACAGTTGAGATTGTTATAAAAAATATTAAAACCGAATAAATATAGTTATGAGCCGCTCTGTGTTGTCGGAAGCCACAAGTTCTTCGAATATCGAAGACGACGACCTTTACACGTAAGTACACAATTAATTAAACGTAAAAAGATACCTACATCAATTTAACATTTGCCGTAGCTAACGGCTGATAGCAAAATCGATATCTACAGATGAATTTTCACGGTCTCTGCGGCCTTGTAACAAGTTTGTATGTCTCGCATAATTTTTTGTATTGCTTTAATATCATTTAAGTCGCAGGTAGTTACTTGCGATCCTTACTTTAAACAATTTAATTTAGGTTTTAATAGTTGTCTTTGAAGCAAATATTGTAACTGAATTTTTAATCACTTCCGATTATCCGATCGATTCAAAATTTGGTACTCATATACCTACCTACCTAACCAGATAAAAAAAACAAAATTCAGGTAGTATCCAGTCTTCCGGTTTCACTTCTAGGTATAACATCTTTCACGTTTTTTATCTCGTACCTATCTAATGCAAAACCACCAACCAGAGCAAAATTTTGTAATCTCCTTGCATTTTAGTCACTAAAATCGAAGCAACTGGGTCGTTTTCTACACCATCTACACTCCACACTAATAAAGAGGAAAGATTAGTACTTTTGTATGTTTGCAACGAATAAACTCAAAAACTACGGACCGATTTTATGAATTCTTTCACCTATTGAAAGCTACATTATCAGGGAGTAACATAGGCTATATTTCATTCCCGTATTACCACGGGAATGGAAGCTACGTTGAAACCGTGCGGAACAGCTAGTCGTTATATTTACGTTAACGCGCCTGGAAACAATATCAAGGCCACGAACGTGAACCGTTTCATATGGGAGGTGACTACAGATCAATACCGTCCTTGTGTTATCATACGTACATACAGTTTTTTGCTGTTTATTACATTTTAATAAGTTTCATATTAAGAATATAGATACTCGTAGCCCTGCGGTAGTCTGTAACGATTAGGTACGCAGGGATGTAAAAAAATCACTTTGTAAATAATAAAGATTATATTCTAACACATACTCTTAAATCAAAAATATAAAGGAAACAATGCTGCCAAAATTAGCTACACATTTTAATCGATTTTTGTAAACAGCACCATTTGTGCGATGAATGAAGAAATTTGACGTAAGTTCACTAACATAAAGTTTATGTTAAAAGGATACATAAAGAATTTTATTAAAATTAATCTATTTCTCAAAAATCGATTATGGTTAAAAAGAGAAAATCTATGTTTTCGATTAATGTCACATCCCTATAACGATCACGCTGGTTCAGCAAAGTTAGTTTAGTCAGGGCATTTATATAACGAGCGTTTCCGTGTTTCGGAATGCACTTTAAATTGTTGGTCCCGGTGTTCGTTGTGTTTACGCACTATGGAAGTCAAGCCATGTCAGGTCCCGTGGGTGGCTTGCAAAATTCCTAGCTTAACACCATCTCCCAAACCGCGGTGGGCTCGCGTGGGAGATTATAGCACATACTTCCTCATGTGTGGGAAAACAACCTTAGCTAAGCTGTGGGCTGACGGGTTGATGATGATATATAGGTCATCTTGCTGCAATCTTTTTAAGCAGTCGCGTTTAAGATTTTTTAATTATATTTTTTATTATACACTGGGTTCAATTCTGCTTTACAGCGACTAAACTTATTTTAGTGTTTATTCCTGTCATTTTCTTTCTCCTACAAAAGAAAAGAGAAGAGAGATATTTAGTCCTGTCAAATTAAAATTAGTCTTATAAACTAAGGCGTTTTTAGCAATTTTAGCGACGATGTAACAAGGTCATGGATAAAAGTGATAAATAAGCACGTTAAGGTTCAAATTAGTTGGTTTTTACATGTTTGACATTAACTCTTCAATCTATAGTTTGTTTCTGTTCATTTTCATATATAATAATAAATATAATAAAAGGGAAATAAATTTCACGACTTTTATCCACGATGGGGTAGGTAGAGGTATTCCATTTCCAGAAATACCTACTTTTCACGAGTATATACAACCCCTAAACGTGATAGGTGGTGAGCCCATCGCCCGCTGTTACACATGCCGCAGCAGAAAATAATTTTTTTTTCTACATTTTTATTTAAGTATTATTGATTTTTATAACGATTACAGTTTAATAATACACTGAAGATTTCAAACGTCTACACATTGCTACTATTTAAATCAAGTAAAAAAAAGTACGTTTCTGGTATGTACATATTATTTGTTTTTATTGTATAGTGGCTTGGAACTTTTCTTATAAAACCGACTCGCACTTGGCCGTTTTTTTTTTATTTGAAAGCCAAAACAAATTAATAACTATGGAAACAAAATTATTCAATATTGAAATTCACTCGATAACTTCATGATACGTATACACTAACAGCTTTCAACAAGGTGACTTAGGCCCGGCCGATAGGGTTGATGTTAAAAATTCATAGCTTATTGACGTATTCTACGAACACCCAACATACTTACGAGTACGTAGGTATTACGACACGGGTTCGACGGTTTCTTGAGGGGTTCTTTTTGCTTTTTTTTCTGAGCGCTAGTGGATTACAAATAATATGAATAATAATTATAATCTGAGGCCTTTTATCCCCGTGTGGGTAGGCAAAAGGTATTCCATTTCCGGAAATAGGTACATTTCACCAGTCTCAATTTATTTATAAAAAAGTCCTTGGTAAATTTTAGTTTTTTTTTCTTTTATTGCAACACAATTACAGATTGATTATTTGCATGTCACATGGTTACATAATATTATAGGTCTGATTTTCATGCTTAGTGACCACAGCACGGAAACCTCACAGGGTTTCTCTGTGTGGGTGAGCCGTTCAATATCTATACATATAATGAAACTGTAACGAGACCGTAACTTTAGGTACATACATGAAATATTTTCTGACCATTTTTGCGAAAATTACTAAAATCGGTTCACCCAGTCGAAAGTTCTGAGGTAGCAAACATAAAAAAAAACAAAAATTTATAACTTCCTCCTTTCTTGAAGTCGGTCAAAAAAGAAGGAGTGTCTCAATTCTTCGCGTATATTTTTTTTATATTAATCCGGACTCTAAATCTAAAGATTTTTTTATTTCGTTTTATCGGCATTATATGCAAATAATAGTCTTTTAGTGCTATTCGTTGAAATAGGTTTGTATGTTTGTTAAAATTTTAAGTATTTATTTAAAAATAAAAATTTGACACTTAAGGTGGACGCTTACATCTCGGAAAATTATCTTGATTATTGTCACGTTTGGTGTCGGCCAACTCGGACCTTTAAGTTTCAGAAGTGACTCATTTGGTTATGTAACCATGGCGCAGGTACAGTCAAGAGCACGCTAAGCTTGACACTTGAAAACTGGTAGTGTAAAGCTTGACTTGCTCTTGACTGTACTATCGTCACTTTAGAAATAAATACGCAACAAAACTAGAGCTAGGTCATTTAATGCGTAGCATGTGAAAAGTCATATGAAATGATCATATGTCGCACTCGCACCTGCTACTCCCCCCTTCATTTTTATTTTTAGACGGCTCAGTCGGTAGTGACCCTGCCTCCTAGTCTGAGGTCGCAGGTTCGATTCCCACTCGGAACCAACATTTGTCTGCATGAACATGTCTGTTGGCTTCGTGTCTGGTCGTTTAATATTTATTTAAGTATGTTTATCACTTGTTCGGTACCTATAGTACAGGTCCTGCCTAGTTTGCGTGTGACTTGTGTCATACAATTATTATAAATTTTTCAATTAAAAAAAAATAAAAACAACATATTGGTTCTGAGTTCTATTAATTTCACAATTTCCCCCAATCGGTATATCAAAGCAGGTAACATACTATGATAAACAATTACTTAATAATTTACATTAAAATAATTAATAGTGACATATATATATTATATCTATTTATTACATTTCCATTTATATTATAAGAGTACGATGTCACAATTAAAATAATCATTGCAGTTTATGTCACTATTATGAAAAGTCAGTTATTCGAAAAATTCATTAAAATCATGTCTGACTTTTGAATTAAATAAAATTTTAATCTTTTCAAAAATAAATTGTCGAATAGGCTATTAATTTCCCATGGTAATTTGATAAATACGTTAACTGCGTTGTATTTGACGTTACGTTGATAGGAAGCTGTTCTACGCTTAGGCAGAGTCAATTTCCCATTTCCTATATCAAATGTAATTTTTCATCCTTATTTAAAATCATTGCCTGTAAAATTTCACAGATGAAATCATGTAAAAAAATAGGTCCTCTCATGAAGTAGGTATAAATTTTGCAATCCCTTAACAAAACTCCTGGAGTGAAAAAGCACACGAAGCTTTACACTTGTAGTGCGATTCTGACCTTTAAGTTGATTGCAATAAGAACGTTACAAAGTCCAATGAGTCAAGCTCCACGTGCTCTTGGCTGTAAATCGATAGGCAGGGGTGTTCTGAGGTGGCAAAGTCTCATTGCAACTTCAGTCAGCCGCCTCGCCGGTTGCATCTCTCCAACAACTATAAACAACAGTCAACAGGTAGGTACCTAATCTACCTAAAAACAGAATTGTTCATTATTAATCTGTATGTATTGTTTAATGTATGTCCACCGATATTTTCGTCAAATGTGGACCAAATGGATTATATTTTGAAGTCGCTCGCTTATAATTTTTTGAAAATCTGATTATTATACAAAAAAATAAATCATTCTAAAAGAATTATAACTTGAATTTTATGAGGAACTAGCGGCTGCCCAGCGGCGTTTCCCGCGTGGATCCAGTTTATTCCCGTTCCCGTGGGAATTTTTGAAAATCTCTTCGTAGTGGTTGCCTATACGACCGACATACTCGTATAAGACACCTACAAAAATTACGAAACATAGGCACACATTTATTATAAAAATTAAAATATTTTAATGCAGTGATCGACTTACGGTTAAGGCGCTTCTCATAAAGATAATCAGCGAGGCTCGGGTTCAAATCCTGGCATGTACCAATGAGTTATTCAAAACTTACGTACATATTCAAGAAGACATCGTGAGGAAACCCGCAGGTCTCAGAATTAATACTGAGGCATGTAACAGACCCGGTCCGGCGATCGGCTTACCATCACGTTTAGGTGTCGAATATTCTTGTGAAAAGTGGGTATTTCCAGAAACAGAATAACTCTGCCCACCCCTCGGGGACAAAAGGCCTGAGTTTTTTTTATTATTATTTAAATATTTTTCTTCAACGCCGCCACTAAATACATATATGATGGGGAAAGTTTCTTCGTATATTATTTATTTACAAAATTCAAGATTTTTTAAAAAGTTTTATTACGTTTAATTAAATGTCATTTTGTTCTATAATTTTCCATGCCATTCTGTTGCCATCTTGTAGGTAGTAACACATTTCCGTTGCTGTGGAAATCTTGGGACTTTTATACTGACTGATTTTGATACTGGATTGTTGGCAGTAGAGAATTAATTGGTTTTTCCCGGCGGTAAAAGCTCATAATGAAGGCCTTAATGAACCCGTTTACCTTTTTAACCCCCGACAATAAACAGAGGGGTGTTATAAGTTTGGATTGGAGTGTTTCTGTGTATTTGTATAACAGCCTGTTCGCTTGTAGTTCCGAAACGTCTGAACCGATTTTAATTTAGTTTTTTTTATTTGAAAGGCGACTTCATCGAGTGTTCTTAGCTAAGTTCAAGAAAATCTTTTCAGCAGATGGTGTATAAATGTAGGTATTTTTTGTGTTGAGGAACCTTTAAATTTTCAGTTTTTTTCGCACTTTCTTGTCGTCGCGTAGGTGATCCACTTTTCATCACTAGTGATCAGTCTTTTCAAAAATGGTTCGGTTTCATTACGTTTCAATATAGGTACAACGTGTAACAGAATAAGCGCAATTCCTTATATACCCCAATTATATATTAATATAAAAAAATATGGTGCCTTCATACTTAAGTTGTGTCTAACCAACTTTCTTAAATAAAGAGCAATAATAGTACGATTATCATATAGGTACCAAATTCAGCTATAGATACTAATTAATTTTTCGGAAAAATTTAACACTAATTAAAAATAGAATATGAATGAATGAAATCTCACGACTTTTATTCCCGAAGGGATAGGCAGAGGTATTCCATTTTTGAATAAACCCACCTTTCACTAGATATTCTTTGGACCCCTAAACGTGATAGGTAAACATCCGCGCGCCGGACCGGATCTTTTACAATGTCTCAGAATTAATTCTGGGACCTCTGTGGGTACATTCACGATGTTTTCCTTCACCGACGAGGTAGTGATAAAATGTACGTATGTTTTGAAAAACTCATTGGTACATGCCAGGGACACCGCTATTAAAAATAGCTGGAATCTGTTACAAATTGTATACGAACAAAGAGGTTGGAATAAAACCATTCTCTTTCCTAGGAGAGAAACTTTTTCTTTAAACGTCTTAGAATACGAATATATTCTTAGAAATCATTAGAACGGTAGAGAGAGAGAGAGAGAGAGATCTAAATTTTTAAAATTTTACTATATGCTTTTGAATCTAAAGTATATAGTAAAATTATCTAAAGCTTATACTAAACGAAAACGTAAAGTTTAGACAGTTTATAAACTCTAGTAGTTCAGTCACGGATGGATGCCATCAAAATCAATGTGCATTACATCCCTGACATCAATCGTGTTACGGTCTCGGGATTATGTGGGATGTCCCTTTCATCCATACATTTATTCAGCGTGACTACAGCACATCCTGGAAATAAAATATCCGCCTTATCTGCGACGGGGTCGGCACAGGTATTCCATTAATGGAAAAATTAACTTTTGACAAATTATGTTTTCTGGACAGGTCCAAATCTTTGAGTATTAAACCAACAGGAGACGTCACGCGCACTAGTTTCTTTGCCCTCGCTCGAAGAGCGAGATCCCTCACTAAACTCAAGACTGAGTCTTGAGTTTAGTGAGGGATTTAAGCGCCCAAGAAAAAACAGTTTTATTCCCGAGTTATATACTCTACTTTACTCACCTTATGCGAGACAATAAAATGCAATTGCATGGTAGTAGATTATTGACAATGCCTATGGCATCTAGTTTAATAGACTCTGGAGTCAAAGTACTTTCATCACTCGACATTTTCGATATTCTTTTTGAAATGTTAAAGCCATAAAATGGATACAGCAACTTATTTCTACCGGCGTGACCTACTTGATTTAACAAATGAAGATCGTGCGAATCTAGTTGGTCGCGGCTTCGGTTTTCGAAAATCGAGTTGGCCACGACCGCCGGCGGGTGCACCACATTTTGCTTAACCAAATTAGACTTTATCGTCATAGCAATAAGGACTATGAAAAGTGAAAATTACATTATTGACCTAGGGTTATAATGAAATTCCATACAACATTATAACCCGGCGCAAGCCAAGGGATATAATGTCTTGCTTTCGGTGACGTTTATCTACTATATAAAAATAAGTCGGGTTTTCCTTCCTGACGATTTAACTCCAGAACTGACGAACCGATTTCCATGGTTTTGCATTCCTTGGAAAGGTCTCGGGCTCCGCAAGGTTTATAGCAAAGAAAATTCAGCATTGCACCCGTGCGAAGCCGGGGCGGGTCGCTAGTATGATATATAATCCGGCTTTGTCGAGCATGTGGTGTGAAAAATTAATTATGAGTTTCTTAAAATTATCAATTTCAAATCCTTAGATGGGCCAGCCAGTGCAAAACGCCAAGGCCTGTAAAACAAAGAGCGGAACTTATTTCTAAAGTTGATTTTTTATGTTTTACCGTGGTTTTACTGAACTTCACATGTTTATTTTCGGATTTGGTGCCGGATTTAAAAATATAATGCGCTATGGGGTATCGGCTGGCATAGTCCGTGATATTCGACAGTTTGCAAGTCTAATGGGCTGTTTTGGCCGATATGCTCTTCACCTTGGGACAAAAAAGGAATATGGCAGTCGTCCTTGGAGGACAGACTGCCCAATAACCTAGTGGCCGGCATATCATACTGTTTCCGTATTCGCTATAATTTAGTATAGCGCGCGTGATGTCAATTGATTCTATGTTACCATACCTATTCTATAAAAGAGGTCTGTCCGAGAAAATGGCGAGTATAGAGATATTAACTAGTTTATAGAGTGGCTTAAGCAAACAAAATCGTTATTCAAAACTTATTAGGGGTACCTAAGGTAATAAATTACGGCTTAGGTGGCTACTCGACCACAGAAAACTCGGCCAATGGTCGAGAAGCCACCTTTTGAATGGCTAGGTGGCTACTCGACCAAAGAAATTTCGACTGATGGTCGAGAAGCCACCTTTCGAATGGTTAGGTGGCTACTCGACCACATAAGTCTCGACCAATGGTCGAGACGACACTTTTTGAATGGCTAGGTGGCTACTCGACCACAGAAATCTCGGCCAATGGTCGAGAAGCCACATTTAGTGCGGTACGTCCGAACGACTTGAGATCAAAGTTTTTGTATGAAAACATTCCCTATGTATTCTTTATAGTATATTTAAATAAATTTCTTTGCACTGTTTTTTTTTTTAGCACCGCATTTTGCATTTTGAAAATGTCAAGTAATTTAGTTTTCAAGTCTTTATTTTATAATCTAATCCTTTTCAAATGGCTCTGCTTCAGAGACTATGAACGAAAATTCTGTGTCTTCAACAATTTCTACATCCATCTCTTGGTTATCAACAGTAAAGTGATAGCACTTTTACTGGAGACTTCATTGTGACTTCTTGAGGGAATCCAAAAATGTCCATCCCTCGCATTTTATCGAATTTCCCATTTGCTGCACACTTTCACGGACACTTGCCACATAATATACTATGACTAATATGAGTCAAAACCCGGAATATACCGCCAAATGAAAATTATACAAAAAGTCCTTCTTGGGATTCCCGCCAAAAATTAGCCTTCTTCGCTTCACTTCAAAAAGTAAAGAGACAAGGCATTGGGTTTTAGCTCTAGCTGAGACAGCTAAAATATTAAATACAGTCGAATAGAACGACTAATGTATGATATTGATATAAGCGTGTGACTTGTCATATGGACCAAGTAAAGGCGCAACACTCTAATGAAGTTTAGTAATTGACACGTAGTTTTCAACCGACTTTATAAAAGGAGGTTCTCAATTCGAGTGTATATTTTCTTTGTATGTATGTTACGCGACTATTCCGCCAATTACGAATCAATTTTGTTTGGTAGATCATCTTCATAGGTAGTCCCATTTAAATCGGTAAAGGGGTTTAAAAAAAAATCAAAAAAAGTCTTTTAGGGGTTTAAAAAAAAACATGGACGGACCTGTTTCCGCAGTTGGTAGTGACCCTGCCTTCCAAGTCAAAGGTCGCGGGTTAGAACCCCGCTCGGGGCCAACATTTGTGTGCATGAACCTATTATTCGTAGGCATGAACACGTCTGTTGGCTACGTGTCGGGTGTTTAATATTTATTTAAGTATGTTTATCAGTTGTTTAGTATCCACAGCACAGGCTCTGCCCAGTTTGGGACTGAATACTGTGTGAATTGTGTCCCACAGCTTATTGGAACGAGGTTTCGGAACGAAGTTCCTTATCGTGCGTTGCGAAAGGGGGCTAGACGGAAAAAATTTAGAACAAAAGTTGTAACGACAATTTATTCATCAAAGATATTTATAGTGCTATACGTTCAAGTCGGTTTTTACTTTTTCTAGTCCTTTTTACAATTTAGTTAGTATCACAATTCAGCGAACGCCCGCTAAGCGAATTTAACTTTCGTTTGGCTAGAGCTAGTCAGCTCCCCTAGCCAAGATGCAAGCGCTAACGAAAGCAAATCATTTTATTGATTAACACGTATGGGACTGACATCACGCGTTAACATTAGCGCTCGTTGACAACTGTTTATGTAAATCTCATACATGTCAATCTATAGAATCATTAGCTTTATTTAGAGCTTTCATCTTGGCTAGGGGGCTGGTGGACGCGCGAACTGTCCGCACCCATTGTGTACGCACATTGATTAATTGCAATGTTTTTGTCAACAGTTTTAAAGAAGAGCCCTGTTCACCAGCCTCCGGGAGTTCACCTGGTAAGTGCTTTGATGTATTTAAGCGCGTGTTAAAGAGAATTCAACTAGCTTGGATAGGTGACAGGTTTTAAAGTTGCGCTGCCCGCGACCTAATATAATTAATATTGGCTAAGCGAAAGTGTGTTGATTGGTTTTATAAAGGAGCGGACTGCCTTTCCTGGAGATAAGTGTCTAATTAATTAAAGAAAGTTTAAATATGGAGACAACTGTATAATGGCAACTGAAAAAACCGACGTACAAAAACACTTCCAATTTCAAAAAAAGTAAAAAAGAAATATAGTATATTACATAGCTAGGGAAGTGAAGCTTCGCCTCGACAATTAGGTAAGTACATGTGATCTGGGTCATTTCTTATTTACTTCCCGAGGTGTGTATACTTTTTTTCTGCTCGACGGAGGCGGAAAGCGGCAACTTCGTTTAGCGAAGCGGGCCGAAAGTTGAAACTTTCCGCCCGGAGAGATGAAAAAGCTATTTGCTGGCCTGTGGCCAGTCATCAACAGGTTTTGTAAGATTTTTGAATGGGTATGTAGTGGGAGGACTGGGACAAAGGCTACTTTTATCAACGCAGACAAACGTTAGTGTTCCTATATAATTTGGGAAATATTGATAAGCGAAGCTTTCAAGAAAACATAATTACTAGCTTTTACCCGCGGCTTCGCTCGCGCACGTTTATTTCACCCCCAGGGTGAAAAAAGAGAAAAATTAAAATTCTCATAAAATAGAAAATAAATAAATAAAAATAAAATTGAAATTGATTGCTTGTGTCGACACGTTTTGTGAAATAAAGCAGTGGCTGTAAGTACCAGACGCAGTCATAGGGATTGAAATAAGCCTAAACTTTTTCTTGACATACTATTTTGAGCATGCAACGTGACGAAAGTACGTAAACGTGATGTTTTACAGACGTAACTTAGGAAAATTTCGCACGACCGTAGGGCTGCCAGCAGCCACGATTTCTCAATACGCCGAATAGGTCGCGGCCTATTCAGCAGTTTGGAGGAAGTACATTTCAGAGTGAACTCGCTCGCTCGAAGGCGCCAGCACCGTCTACGATTTCAATGAGGATTTAAATTATAAATTCTATACAATTACTTAACTCGCCCGTGAATTTTTTCTCGAAACTGGCGAGGTTTTGACAGTATTTTTTTAAATTGTTTCAAAAATTCCTACTTTACTCGTACTCCTAAAAATATAATCCGTATTTTTTTATACGGCGTCCCACAGAAAAATAAAATTACTGGCAACGTGGCAACCCTACATAGTAAAAAGTTGTTTACGCGATCTTGTGGGGTTGCAAGAGGGGACGTCACTTATTTTAGCGATTTAGAAATAAAAGCCGGCCAAGCGCGAGTCGGACTAATTACGAGCAGGGATGTTGCGGATGCCGATTTTTTCACATCCGCGGATGCGAATGCGGATGCGGATTTTTGTAGGCTCACATCCGCGGATGCGGATGCGGATGTTTGGGATCTTATATAAATATAGTATATGAATGAAGAATTATCTTACTATAGGTAAAGGTATCATCCTATGGGGCAACAGTAAAAACGTAGGTAGGTAGAGCATTCATTCCGCAGAAAAAAAAAATTAGAGCAATAACGAGAATTTCTCGCTTTGATTCTTGCAGATCATTTTTTAAAGACCTTAATGGCTTATAGCCATTGTCATCTAACATAAATGAGATTTGCGTTTTTGCTAAACAGCATGGGGAATTGTTTAGAAAAATTTGTAACATAAAACCTTGTAGTCACAGAGACTCAAACACTTTTGTCTTTGAAACAATTCCAAAAATTATTAAATTATAATAAAATCCCGAATGACATTAAAGACTTACTCGTTAAAATTATTAAAAGAAAATTGTAAAAATAGCTCAATGAACGTATTTTTTACAATATTAATTAATTTATTAAAAAATAAAATAAAATAAGTGTGTCCATTATGTCAAAGGTGTTTGCATGTCTTTTAATTATAGTGAACATATATACACTGCCAAAACTGTATTTTTTCATCTGTACCCAAGTTTGACGCAAATAAAGAAATATTCTATTCTACTCAATCAATAACAGGAACCTCACTGGAAAAATTAAGAATACTTTTATAAAACTATAAACTTTACCTACAATAAAACGTAGGTTTTACCGGTAAAACATAATGGTATTTTCCTGGCGAATTTAATAAGCTGAGCTAAGACTAATATAAAGATTTCCCAATACTCAATTATCTACACACAATGATCACTGTATCACAATAACACTCAAAATATCTATCTTCACGATAAGTAACCCACAGCGCAAACAAACACGTAATAATTTATTTACAAGAAACAAAGGATGTACCACAACGAATGCGTCGGATCTTGTCACCAATTTTTTCGCTCCCATTGGTCATTGTCTCATGCGAACGGCACGTGCCATTCGCGGGTCCCGCCCAATTTCTTTCTTGTCGCAACTTGTATTACATCCGCATCCGCATAAATATCCGCATTGATTCATGCGGATGCAGATGTCTAAATCTATGCGGAAGCTCCGCTTTTGCGGATGCGGATGCGAATATTCGCAACATCCCTGATTACGAGTATAAGTAGTGTTTCAATTATCACCTTACAATTTTAAAAATGATAATTTTCAACTGACGGCCTCCGCACCAAGGGGTCCTCCATTCTTCGACGGGCCTGTTGACTCAGTTGGTAGTAACCCTGCCTTCTGAGTCGGAGGTCGCGGGTTCGAACGTGTCTGTTGGCTTCGTGTCTGATCGTTTTAATATTTATTTAAGTATGTTTATCAGTTGTTTAGCTAGCACCCGTAGTACAGAGCCTGCCTAGTTTGGGACTAAATAACCGTGTGTAAATTGTGTCACAATTTATTATATTTTTATAACTTTGTTGTTTTTTTCGCTTTAAGCCGTGTAACCCCACCATCTCGATCTACTAGTGGATTGAATATCACGTACAAGTTCACTGTGATCCACCATTTAACCCTCTCCGTGATATATTCCAAAATTATGTATATTTTTGGTACAAAGTGCAATAAATAAAATAAAAAAATAAAAATAAAAATTGTTTTTTTCGGACAACTTTGATCCATAGAGGGGTTAGTAGACTTAGTTTAGGTTAGTCACAGTAATAAAAGAAGAAACAGTGATAATGAAATTTTCAGAATATTATTTATCTTTAAATAAAGGTTCTGATTAAATTTTGCAAAATTAAGCATCA
This sequence comes from Ethmia dodecea, assembly GCA_963855545.1. Lineage (NCBI taxonomy): Eukaryota > Metazoa > Arthropoda > Insecta > Lepidoptera > Depressariidae > Ethmia > Ethmia dodecea. The sequence goes on along the minus strand of OY979436.1, from coordinate 29,914,336 downwards.
TGTTAATGTTTTTTTTAAATGACGCGTTCTCGCTCATTGCAATAGTGACACTTTTCGCGATATTGGATGGTCCATGCAAGCCCGTGGCACTCCCGGGGAGATTCGATTTAGGATTAAATTTGTTAGTGCATATCCAAAACTAATAAAAGACAAAATAATTTATTTTCTGTAGGTATAGAAAATACACTTAGAAAAATCAATAGTCTAATAACAATGCACTCTAAACTCGTCCATGAAGATTGGCTAAATGTAAACAGCAGCCCATCTCCAAGTTCCAAATGCTACCCCGAGAAGAGCCAGCAAGAAACTAATAACTGTTGCATATACGTATATTTTCAATAGTGTGGACTCCTCGAGCTTATATTTTAGGATTTTTGATTTGTAGTGGCAAGTATTTATAACGATTCTTCTGTTTGTCACCCTCCTTATCACCATTTGGATATTTATTCTGGAATTTATATTTGAATGGGTCCGTAGATAGTTTGAAAAATCTAGCGTAGTTCCCTTTATAATATTATATAGGATTATTATTAGGATTATTAGTTTCAAAACGTATCCATAGATGGCTCGACGGTCTAGTTAAAACGCGCTATGGTTTGGTTTCCGCTGTACTGATAAATAATTTGCGGCTGATAACCTTAATACATATTAAAAAAGAAAGACACAAAATTCTGTTATTGCAGGATTGATTAAGGCGGTAGTATTTGCCGTAAGTAAAGTAGAGTTATTCAATCTAAACCTAAATAGTTTTCACTTTTTTACATCCCTCCAATGTTTTTTACTGTAATGTACGGTGCTTACTAAGCCTATCGACATATTTCGCCGCACAAGTACTTCTCGACATCGCATCCCTAAACACGTTTGATTAGACGCTAACATTAACCGTCATTGGAATTCGGACCTTATGCCTTGGACGGAGACTCTACCAGTCGAGCATCCGTTAACTCGCCGGGTTCACTGAACCAAGCTTGCTCTGCAAACTTTATAGAGTCAGCTCATTGCTTTTTACGTGGATCCACATGTAGAGATTTCAAGTGCTACGAGACAATTTACGGGACTATCTAATCGGGACAAATATTTTTGATAGAAATATACACGGCACGACTCTCTTGTGTTCGTACCTTTTTGAGAATCCATATTAACAGATTCTTTTAATGAATATTTTTAGTCATGCAATTAGCAATATAACAGAGAGATAAATGAAAATGTTTGTTTTCAATGTCCTAAAAATAAAAGTGGAAGTGAAAAAGTAATTAATGAGAAAGAACTCTATGAATTTTATTCGGACTGTCATTTTTACTAAATTTAAAACGATTTGTGTGGTATTTTTTTTTAATTGTTGTTGGTCATTTTTTTATTATCATTGCCATTTCAGGATGTGCCATTTTTAAGAGGTTTGCTTGGAAAAGTAATAATAAATCGAATTAATCCTATGTTATTAAATGAGCACAATATTTGTATATTTGTAATCGCGTTTTCTAAAACGTCTAGCGATTTCTATAAAGGCTTACGGGGACGAAACATAGATCGAGCGACAAAATGTTTTTTGGGGTCAAAATCTACATTAACGAAGATAAGTATCTATTAAGATATTAATATATTATATTTGATAATTCTAAGAAGCATGAGGTAATATAAACCTAGATTTCTGTCACTACCTAAGCACCCAGATACTATTCAATAATTTCTGTCTTTCCCATATTTACCTTATAAAGAAATCAATTAGCCCAGTAATAATCAAATCTACATATATGGGTACTAATCTAGTGGGTTTTCTCTGAAAACTGTGCATCGATTGGTTTTTGCATCTACGGTACCTACTCCATGTCGACCCAATGCCATATAAACAGTAAACACCGTATCTAAAGACAAATTCCATATACATGAGCAAATTTTCTTAACGGGACAAATCCTAAAATCAATAAACGGGTGGTCCCGGAAAAGGCAACATGTCACAACACTAGATTGCCCGTGTTGCAAAGTTACCGGTTCGCTCTATCGCGGGCGCTGCTCACAACATTACCTCTATAAAAGCGCGTGCGCACCTACCAACGTGATTAGTTCCAAATTTGGCCACCCGTATTACTTAAGTTGCTTAATAGAATCCTCCATTACCATATTTAACTAGGCTCTCGGAAACAACAGATGTGACAACGGTTTGAAAGTATTAGCGGGATGGATCTCAATTTTTCTCAGAAATTTTTAAATACTAGTGACTTGACCCGGCTTCGCACGCGCTTCTAAGTCACGCGATTAGGTGAAGTAAATGGAGAAACAGACCGAAGCAGATAGCGGCTTTGTTAGGGTTCAGTAATGTAGGTAGGGACAAATGTAGGGGGGAATAAATGTAGGTAGTCAATGGGGCCGTATTACTAAAACTCTCCGTCTCTTTATCTGTCAGTAGGCTGTATCTCATGAACCATAATAGGTAGACTTTTAATATTTTCAATATTATTAACATTGAAAATTTAAGGGACAAGGAGCGTATTTTGAATCGACTTCAAAAAAATGAGGAGCATTTCGCATTTTGCCAATGTCAAATAAGTTTGGCTGAAATATCTAATTATACCTACAACTATCAATAAATGATTATGATTATGAAACGAGTAGGTATACTTCAAGATTAGTCCCATATAAGTTTTGTGAAAATCGGATAAAGAACTTGAGGTAGAGAATGGACCTCCTAAACAGAAATCAGCAACTCACTCGCTATTATCGTAATAGGTTTAGTAACAGTATAGGTAATGGATGCCGAATAACTCATACTTTTAAAAGTTTATTAAAATGGGTGAAGGAAAACATCGTGAGGAAACCCGCTGGTCTCAGAATTACTTCTGAGACATGTGTAAATAGACCCGGTCCGGCGATGGGCTCACCACCTATCACGTTTAGGGTTCCAATGTATCTCGTCAAATGTGGGTATATCCAGCAATGGAATACCTCGAGGATAAAAGGCGTGAGATTTTTTTATTATTATTTAAAATGGTTTAATTTTTTTTTCTTATGCTACGATTATGATGTTTATGTTGCCCAAAATTAATACATTCAAGTTAAATTAATTTAATTAATCCAGTATTTTAGTGCTATTCCTTGACTTCGGTTTGTAAAAAAAAAGAGCGACTCGCACTTGGCTACTACTGCTGTCATAAAGAACAATCGTATTAAGTTTTTATAAATATCTTCTACCTAAAGACATAAGCTAGGTACAATTTTATTACATGTGTACAGATTCTTGCAAAAAACCAAGGGATTTAATTAAAAATATATTACTTATACAAAAGACATCAACGAACCATACATCTTTAAATAGCTTTCGGTGGTTCTACGAATAAGGATTCCTTATTCGTAGCGGTGGTTGGATATTGGCGTTTATATTAGAAAATTATCAAATATGTAATCAAAATTTGGTTATACAGCTAACATTCTAGAATCCTAGCATGTAAAAGTCTACACTAATATTATAAAGAGGAAACGAATAAAGTCAAAACTGGACCGAATTTAAAAAATCTTTCGTCAATGGAAAGCTACAATATCCCTGAGTAACATAGGCTATATTTAATCCCCGAATTCTCACGGGAACGGAAACTACGCGGGTGCAGCCGCGCACCGTTATCAAAAACTTTCGTACGTATTTATCGCTAGATCGACGGTGAAGGAAAACACAAACACGTGAGGAAACCTGCAGGTCTCAGAATTGATTGTGAGGCATGTGTAACAGACCCGGTCCGGCGATAGGCTCACCACCTATCACGTTTAGGGGTCCAAAGAATATCTCGTGAAAAGTAGGTATATCCAGAAATGGAATACCTCTGCCTACCCCCTCGGGGATAAGATTCGTGAGATTATTTATTTTATTTTATGGTGAGGATTATGGTTTGAAAGTCAAGTAATCCTCAACTCTCATGCAAGAAGGAATACATCTGCCGACCCCTCCAGGATAGCAAGTGCACTCCCGTCGATATATTTGTCTAGCTCATAAAATTCATCTAACAAAAGTGACCATTCATTCTATTTCGGAGACATTACACGTCATTTGAATTTCAACAGTTTTTTCGGTACGATTTAACAGATTCAATGTTAAGCATTAGGTAAACTGATTTCCGTTTGTATTTAAGAATATTTTATATCGAGTATTGTTACTAAATTTTAGTTTTATCCTACTGCACCAGAAGAAGTTTAAAGCTTTTTGGGCGTATCCTAAATGGTTTGAGGAAATGTTTTTTTTTGTATAGGGGCAATAGGGCACTGCCACCTGATGGTAAAGTGACTACTGTCGCCCTTGGGCACCTGAAAGGAAGAGTCACATTGAGTGGCCAGCCTTTTATGTACGTACGCTTTTTTCTGAAGGTAGTATCGGTTCAAGAATCAGGCGACAATTTTTTCCAAATATATAAATAACTATCTATACTTTATTAAAAAATACATAGTATCATATACAGGCACGGTCTCGTTACAGTTTTGGTTATATGTATAGATTAAAATAATGATCATCCGTTATATCCATAATAGGTTTACAAATGCAAAAGTCATCTATACATCATACATCTATATCTATACATAATAAAAGAAATAGGGCCGTGTCTGTACATGAAATATTTTTTGAAAATTATAGCGGTAGTGTATATAGATAGATGTAGATACCGAGACACCAATTTTTAAATTTTTGGAATTCCCTATAGGGAATAGGATACACTGGATCCGTGCGGGCAACGCTGCTATGAAAAGCTTACTTTTCTGGGAGTAACATGGGCTATGTGAAACCGCGGGGCGCTCCTAGTAGGTAATATGTCTGAAAATATTGATACTCAGTTTATTCCTCTTATCCAATCACTGTATAATCAAAACTATTATTACACGTTACTGTAATCGGCTAAATTGTGGAATGGTAGAAAAAAATTACTTATGTTTTTGATTACGTTACGTATTAACGTTAACGACAATTAACGTTACGTTAACTACTCAATGAGATAAGTAAATAGTCACCAGAGCTTACCAAAGTAGACCTTAGATTCGGTTAAATTATGAATTATTTTGGCATATTTTGGTGCGCAGGCGGCTTGCCCGCGTCATCGCCGTCATTGCTCTTAATATGAATTACAGATTAGACTTGAAATTTAAAACGTTTTGAAGGTTTACCGTGCTGCGTCCGCGCCTCATTTGGCACCGTTATCTCAATACCTACATATCTACAGCCCTACTACCTAAATTTTATTACGTGACATCTCATTTGTTCCTTTCTTAAGAAATAATAGGAAATCAGAAAACTTACAGAAAGAAATTCTCGACGCAGACGGCGCCATTTTGGGTCCGAATTCAAACCGCAAATGTTAACTTGAACGTTACGAGTATATGGTAACAAGTAATTTGACGATGTCAGATATTCAGAAATTGTTTATCTGTTTTTTTTTTTATATTACGTAATCAGTCTCTACCATCTCTGTCTGTCTTATTGTTATTCTATTATTGCGCATATCGCAAATAAATGTTTATAAAACTAAAATAAGTGTTTCTCGATTGTTGAAATTTTCCCGACCACTTTTCTAAATTTTCGTTCCCTAAAAACCTTATTCGTACTTTAATATTCCGATTGTTTAAACACTCGCCATCTGAACACTACGAACCTCCGAAAACTGGCCGGTTAGAAAATTTAAAAAAGAAAATCGGCTACGAATAAAAATTCTCAAAAAAAAATCTAAATAAATTGAAATTCGAGTCGCGACGCGCCACTGCTTCCACAAAAAATGTTATGGTACTTACTCTCACTGCAAGAGGCGAGTCGAAAGCTCGACTAGTGTTCGGTCGGGGCTGGCAGTCGTCGGTTGTGCGACGTACAGACTGTAGTAGTGTCATGCGCGGAATATGGACGTGTGCGGCGGCCTGCGACCCGCCTGTGTGCCCACGCCGCTAGCCCTCGAACCGGCACAGGACTTCGGTGTGACTTTCATTGACGAGGAGCAGCGGCAGCAAACCAGACCAGGTCAGATTCTACCAAACCTCATCTGTAAGAGTCTCCGGAAGTCTCACGGGTCAGCCTCATCTGTAAAAGTCTGCGGAAGTCGGGCTTATTTCAAAAATAGCAGCGCCCCGCGGTTACACCCCCATAGTTCTCGATCCCGTGGGAATACGGGGATAAAATATAGCGTGTGTGCTATTCTGATGTATAAGCTATATAATTGTAAAGTTTCATCAAAATCCGTTCAGTAGTTTTTGTGTGAAAGAGAAGCAAACATCCATACAAACTTTCGCGTTTATAAAATTAGTAGGATATTACAGCTTTTTAACATGATTTACAAGACAGTGGCAACATGTTTTAGACACTGTAAAGCCCGTTTGTTAACCTTTTAAGCGTTTAGGTTTTCAATGTTATGTGTTAATTTTAAGTTTGACGTGTGCGAGTGCCTCCTTCATTTGAAATTCTAAAACTGTTCATAAGGTTGTTGACATCTCTTATTTCTGTAGAGTGTTATCGATAAATACTAACTTAAAGTAAAGTGAATCGTCAAAAAATGTTCTCCTTTATATACTATAACGTACTATCTTATTTAAAACTAGCCTAATGGGTTTAAGAAAAATTAAGAATTTCTATCAATACTAACACTTTCATCAAAGTCAAAAGTTTTTATTCAATGTAGGGGCTTATAAGTCCTCTTATTGAAAGTCATTGCGACTCCACCGCTTCGGTATGTATAGTCGAGGAGAAGACGCGGGGCATGAAACTCCTCTCCATCTTCTATCTAATCCTTTTAACGAATCATCACCATCATCAACCCATAACAGCCCACTGCTGAGCTTAGGGTATTTCCTCACACATGAAGAAGTATGGGCGATAATCTCTCACGCAAGCCCACAGCGGGTTGGGGGATGTTGTTAGGCTAGGCCACCTAACTGTCAGAATTTGTCAAGACACCCCAAAGGTGTCTGGCATGGCTTAAGCTCTTTCATTTTGTAAACACAAAAAATCCGGGACCAAAATGATTTAACGTGCCTTCCGAGACACGGAGGCACTCGCGCCACTAAATAAAAAGAAATAAAAAAATCTCACGCCTTATATCCCTGAGGGGGTAGGCAGAGGTATTCCATTACTGGATATACCCACTTATCACGAGATATATTGGACCCCTAAACGTGATAGGTGGTGAGCCCATCGCCGGACCGAGTCTATTTACACATGTCTCAGAATTAATTCTACTCAATAGTCACCCATTTACTGACTGACCGCGCACTACTTTGCTTTAGTGGAAGTATTTTCAAAAATACGTTAATAGTGCTTGCCTGCCTACGTTAGGTAGGTATACTTACTTAAGGAACACGCGTTCGAAATTTCATGCATATAGAATAGGGTTGCCATCTCTAAAATTTCCCTAGATTTTAGAGCCCAGAACCCGGACACATCAACAGATTTTTAAACATAGTCAGTGTAATAAAATGTTGAAAGAAACTGTCATAAATCACCTTTTTATTTATTTTCAGACCTTAAAATTAAATTTAGTCATCTTTTCGGTAAATTTAGCGAGTCGGTTCGTCGGTTGATCACGGCGTGCGGGCACAGTGCGTGTGTCGCGGGTAAAGACTTTAAATTTTTAAACCCGGACTTAAGCCCCGCCCGGACGCTCCCCGGATGTCCTCTAAACTAGCACAAATCCGGACAGATGGCAACCCTAATTTAGACCCACCAGTCCGTTGTCAGTCAGTGCTAGTGTTATTAGATTAGCAAGCATTACGAACGGAAGCCAATGTACAGGCCCTCGTCAAAGACACAATCAGAATTTGGTTATTGAGAGTTTGCACAAATAGGCGGGGGCTGTTTTCCGGCCCTGTCAAATCACTACATGGTATAAAACAAAGTCGCTTCCCGGTGTCTGTCTGTATGCTTAGATCTTTAAATCTACGCAACGGATTTTGATGCTGTTTTTTTATAGATAGAGTGATAAGGGAAGGTGTAATACATCAGAATTACGATGATACAGAACACTTAATGGAGATTGTTTGCTAACGTGCATTTTCAAGTAAACATATTATGCACATACTAACATCTACACAAACATACACACATACATACTCACATACATACACACATACATACACCCTAACATACACCCCATATATACTATACTACACGTTTACACATCCCCCACACAAATAAATTTTAGCACACATACCCTCAATCCACACTCAAACATTTCTTTCTAATTAGTTTAAAATTATAATTTAGTTATTGGTACTTACCTAAAACTGTTAGTAACTTAGTCTATGTTTAATCTGACTCTGGAATGAGCGGTGTCTCCTAACACAAGTTATTTATAAACTTAAAAGGAGCACTTCAACACAATGTACCCTAGATTAAGTTCAGATGAAGAATAAATATTTTTTGATTTTATTTTTTTTGAGCATTGCACTTATGATCACAAGAAGATTCGGTTCGGGGCGGGTCGCTAGTTTATAATAAGATTCAGGTTACCAAAGTTAGAACACATTTACTGATCGCCACACACCTGCAAGCCCAGTAAGTAAGCAAGGCTGCGTCGGCGGCAAATCGTTCTCAATCGCAGGTCTCAGAATTAATTCTGAGGCATTGTAACAGACCTGGTCCGGCGATGAGCTCACCACCTATCACGTTTAGGGGTCGAATATTCTCGTGAAAAGTGAGTATTTCCAGAAATGGAATACTTCTGCCTACCCCATCGGGGATAAAGGGCGTGACATATTTTTTTTGTACAGACACGGTCCCGTTAGAGTTTTATTTTAAGTATACCTAGATGCAAAGCCCGCCTGTCCTGTTAGCTATTTACCTACGATGCTTTCGAATTCGCATTCGCCCATGTATTTCCATTTCATTACGCAACGGGCAAGCTCAAAGTTAATAAATAAATTAGCTAAAGCAATACAGCAACTGAACTTTTTTCGGATAATTACCTACGCGCCTTTAGACGCGTTAGGCTCACTCTATTTTTTGTTCAATTGTAAAGTTTTTATCATATTTTTATTTTTGGTTCTAGGATGCTGAAATAATCGAACGAAATGAACTACCTAGTTAAAAACTATAATATAAGTATACATTTACTTTTAATATTCGGTAATATAAATGATTTATTGAAAAATACTTTCGTTATCTTTGAGGCATACGGAATGCTATGTTATTGAATTGTATTGAAAAGATCGCAGCAATCTGTGGGGCGTTTTACGCATATAAAAACAAAACGTAACCACAACTCAACGCGGTGCGCTGAGTGCGTATGGCATGACGAAATTCGCTTCAGTGATGTTCTTCAAGCTGTAATCTCACATTTGGAATCTCAAAGAAAACGAATTTTGAAATGCTTCAAAAATAGTAATGAAAAGTAACGCCGAAACTATTTTACATGTAAAAGAATAGTCGTATTATAGTTTCGGCGTTACAGCTTGGTGATAAGCAGTCAGAGCCTACTTCACATAATCAGTCAGGCTCGGGTTCGAATCCTGAAATATACCGATAAGTTTTTCAAAAAACTCACGTACATATTTATCACTAGCTCGACGATGAAGGAAAACATCGTTAGGAAACCCGCAGGTCCCAGAATTAATTCTGAGATGGGCCACCTATCACGTTTAGGGGTCCAAAGAATATCTCGTGAAAAGTGGGCAAAATTTTATTTTATTTTGAGGATTATGGCTTGAACGTCAAGCTGTAGGATCACAGCTCTTCTCGTGCAACCAAACGCTAAGGTCTAGACTTGATTTAGGTTAAAAAAAAATAGCCTCTTTCTCCGCGTGTCTGTGAGAGAGTCGTTTCGGAGTTTCCGACTTTAGTGCGTAGTTACCGTACTGCTTTAGCTTACATATTTATTATGCTTGAGGTGGCACAGTCAAGAGCACATGGAGCTTTACAATTGTAGTGCGAGTCTAACTTCTAATGCCATTGTAATAAGAACGTTATAAACGATTTGTTGTTGATTTGTACGATTGAGTTTTGCAATTCTTATAGTTGGAAGAAAACTTTTACCGAAGGGGAAGCCTTATCAATTCTGCTACGCTGTATTTAGCCTGCACTATTACTTATTCTGTGCCTGGGCTTATTTACTTTAAACTGAGATAGTAAAAAATTTAAGTGTTTTACCCGACTGCCTCAGAAGGTGGGTAATGTTTCTCTTACATAGACAAAACGCGAAAAACGCCTTTAAATAGGTTAGATAACCAGTCTCATTCCTACATGTATGTATGAGTGACTCCATTTTTTAGCACGTTCTATAGCCTAAACAGCTTGTAAGAGTGACATAAGCTACTAGCTTTTAACAGCGGCTTCGTTCGCGCACATTTATTTCACCCCCATATGGGTTGAAATTTGCAAAATCCTATCTTAGTGGATGCCTACACTGCATAAGCTATCTATGTGCAAAATTTCAAGTCTCTAGACCCAGCGGTTTAGGCTGTGCGTTGATACATCACCAATCAGTCAGTCAGTTTATCATTATATATATATATATAGTTGTGTTTCATATACAATCGAAATTTCACAAAAAAAAAATGTGCTTCCACTCAACGGCAGGTGGCGCTAGCGACACTGGTGTTAGAACGAGTGAATCTCGTATATATATATATATATATATATATATAGATCAGTAACAGTACCTTCGTTAACGAGATTCACTCGTTCTAACACCAGTGTCGCTAGTGCCACCTGCTGTTGAGTGGCCGCACAATTTTTTTTGTGAAATTTCGATTGTATATGAAACACAACCATGCAGTTGAACTTAAAATGCAAAGCTGGATCCGAGATACCTGAAATATAAATACATATACATAAATAAATACATACAAATAAGAATTGATAGTTGAAAGCAATTAATTAACATTACACGAGGTGTTCCCCAAGGTTCCATCTTGGGCCCTATTTTCTTTATAATATTTGTGAATGACTTGGTTAACTGCGTTGTTTCCAGGGTACCTGACACCAAAGTAGTACTGTTCGCCGATGACTCAAGTGCGTTTGTATCAGGTCGTAACCTTCAAGAGCTAAATTGCAGGGCTAATGCGACATTATCTGCTTTTGACGCTTGGTGTCAGGCAAATGACCTACTGCTAAATGCGCAAAAAACTAACGCAGTTCTATTTAAATCAACTGCTGGACGTCAAGATTACCTTACGCTATTTTTAAATAATCAGAAGATAGAGATATTGAATGAAGTTACGTTTTTAGGAATCCATATAGATTCATTACTAAACTGGAAGCCAGAATTAAATAAGCTGGAAGGATCAATCAGCTCTGCATGTTATGCATTAAGAAGCCTGAGGGATATGCTAACGTTAGAACAATTGAAATCCGTTTATTATGCAATAATTGAATCAAGGTTGCGTTACAGTATTAAGCCTGGGGAAATAGTTATAAATATAATTTGGTTAAGGCTTTCATCCTACAAAAGAGAGCAATACGAACTATTGCCCGAATTCCTTCGTGGGAATCTTGTAGGGAGTATTTCAAAAAATATAAAATTTTGACAGTTCCTAGTCTATACATTCTGGTACTGTTAGTAGATCTAGTCAAACACAAATCGGTATTTGAGACAGAGGATGAGATGAAGTCGCGTCTAGAGACTAGACGTAAAGACCTTACACATGCCATAAAGCCAAGTAGTCTAGGCAATAAAGGTAGTGGACCCCAACATTAATTCCTCAGTCGATGAAACTTTGCAGGATTGTAGTATAGGATGAGACAATACTTGCATAAAAAAATCCAAAAAAAAAACCTAACCGAAGTTAGGATTTTATACTTAAAAAAAAATTTTTTTTTGGTTAATAATTTGATATTTTCTGAAAATTATGTAGCGAGACGGTTTTTATCTTGGATTTTCCTATTGTAAGTTCACACCGACTATTAAATGACATTCCAGTTAAAAAAATATACTGAGCAATTTTCCCGTGCAAGGTGCATGTACGTCTGAGTTTTGTTGTTTCTACCAGGAGATTTTTTTTGATATTTCACATATAACTTTCTTAACACACATGAATATTGCTGGCGAAGAAAATTTTGACTGAGCATTTTTTCCAACAAAGATATCAAATAAATAAGTATTTCAGTAAAAATACCTAACTTCGGTTAGGTTTTTTTTTTGGATTTTTTTATGCAAGTATTGTCTCATACTATACTACAATCCTGCAAAGTTTCATCGACTGAGGAATTAATGTTGGGGTCTTCATACAAAGATCCGCTTCATTGCCTGGACTAAAGCTTAAATGTCGTGAAGCACAGTCATCTGTATCAAGCGGTTGCATTTTTCAATAGACTTCCAAGAGAATTTAAAACAATAAGTAGTGTTAGTATATTTAAAAACAAATTGAAATTATTATTATTGGAGTTGAATTGTTATACATTAGATGATTTTTAATTTTTTTGATTTTCGTTGATTTAATTGACATTATTTGTTTTGTTATTATTGTGATATTATTTGATTGACTTTATTATTATTATTTTGTTAATTGATTATGTTTGTATCGACCTAATAATTTTGTAATGTAGTAGAGGAATAATTTTAAGAAAACAATTTTCGCACACAGATTATTCTGTTTTTGAAATAAATAAATAAATAGAAATAGCGTATGCGAATCGAACAAACACCACATGCGCAAATCTCTATTATGTCAGTTACGTAAAACGTAGCGCATCTAACATACGCTAAATAAAATAAAAAATATATATAACTATATAAAATAAAACCTACCAATGATATATAAATGATCGGTACCTACACTAAGATACAATAGTGAGGTAAACAATTCCCTGAAAAGTAAAATTTTGTGCAACATACCTACTCGTTGATATACAGACCAAAACATGGCCTCCATGATGCTAAAATTTGTATTTTGTTTAATTCAGTAGACATTGTCGCCGTCTCGAGGTATTGCAGTTTATGCTGTTTTACGAGACGGTTCTGGAGAGAGGGTTATGTTTTGCAAGTGACTAGCCAAGTCGCTTTGTATCAAGTGGATTAGTCGAATAGAATGACATCCGAGTGCATAATATATGGGATTGATATAGCTAGACTTGTGAGAAAGGACCAACTACAAAGACCTAATACTCTAAAGAAGTACAGTTGCTGACACGTCTTAATAGTTAGTCATTTGCCACTTGGTGCGGGAGGGGTGACCAGTACCGGCTTAAGGGGGGGGGGGGTCGAACGGGTGCGGAACGGCGCTAGGTACTATCGGCAAACGCTAAGCCTGATACATTTGGAAGAATTTTTGCTTGAAAGCTCAAGCTTTTATTACCCCGACCGATCAGAAGCCGGTAAAACAGTCTTTTTTTCCATTCCGATCCATTCATCGACACTAAATGGTCTTAAACATGAAAGAAACACTTTTTTTGTAATTATCATTGTTACTTTATGAGAGGTCTTTGTCGCCACGGGGTGGGAAAATATAGCTGCCCGCTAAAATGACACTTAGGTGTATCAGGCAGAACTTTTACTGATAGTACCTACTACAGGGTACAGCTCGCGACAGCTCAACTTAACCACTTAATTGAATACCTATATTTATCGATCTAAAAGAAAACTTAGCTCGTAGGAGTGAGTACCTATCAGTAATCTATGTCTAAAAAACACGAGCTGTCTAACTAACTAAGCCAACAGGCATGACATGGCATTATTGAGACATATTAGGCCCTGCATCATAAATACTTTACTTTCTTTGCTTTTTAAAACTCGTAAGTTCTCGCAATTGTGGGTCCCAAAATAGTCCCAATTCAAATCGCAAAAGTTAAAGGTAACGACACTACAATTGACTTTTGGTTCTTAAATAGTAGTCCCACCGGGCTTAGGTAAGTACTAATGCTTGCTCAACACACAGTATTAAAGCGAAAAATTATGGGACAAGTCTCAAAAGTCCTGGAGGCCTAAAATCTGGATCCTGTTCGATTCCATATGATAGATAGACAGATAAAAGATTTATTTACTTTTACAGTACACAGGTTTATAATACAATCATTAGGTAGGTACCTACTTTTTCTAATTTTATCTGTACGCGTGCTGTTGAAGCAAAAAGGGTCCCAACTCAGCATGATGCCCTCAGGTGGTTTTCAGGTGGGACCTGGTCAGGCCTGGCCATATGAACGAAGTCAAGGACCAATAGTGTTTATCTACCTATATTCATTTTATTTATTTATTTACTAGGTCTACCGACGTTTATATCTATACATATAAATAAAACTCTAACGAGACCGTGTCTGTACATGAAATATTTGTTAAAAACTTAACACTATTTTTTTTATTTTTTGAAATTATTGTTTCCCGCCCCGGCTTCGCACGGGTGAAATGCTAATACTAAAACCTTCCTCTTGAATCACTCTATCTATAAAAAAAACCGCATCAAAATCTGTTGCGTAGTTTTAAAGATTTAAGCATACATAGGGACATAGGGGTATAGGGACAGAGAAAGCGACTTTGTTTTATACTATGTAGTGATAGTGATGTGTCTGCAAGCATTACGCAACAACTACTGGACGCATTTTGATGAAATTTGGTGTGGAGGTAACTGAGTCGTCGGGTCAACATTTGTGGTAATTGTTACTAAAAGAAAATACCTCATTCCCAAGGGAAAATATAAAAACTGTTTAAAAAGGGAAATACTTCCGTCTACTCCGAAACGATAACACATAGAAACTTGAAATATGGTATATGTGTGGAAAATCCCACGGGAACGGGAATAAACTATATACGCGCGTGCAACGCCGGCACCCACTAGTCTATAAATAAACATAGTACCGTAAATAATTGCAGAAAGCACTCAAAACAATTTGCGCTACAACAATCTCGGTTCCACATGACATGATATTCCTGTTTTAGAATCAAGTCCATAAGTTTTTCAAGTCGGAAGTCAGCGTAATGGCCGATCCGTGAGACATGACGGGAGATCACGAGGGGTGAACGACCGCGCGTTATGCAATGGCGTCAGCGCTGATAACGCCGCCGCCTGCGCACCTCCGTGGATGCACGCAAAAACTTAGGTTAGCTTGAGTTAGGTTAGGGATTTTCGCGGTTATTAAATAGCAGCAGTGATTAAAGAGCCTGCTACTCATTCGTGAAGCTCTAGTTTTCAAGAGCACATGAAGCTTACACTTCTAGTGCGAGTTTGACCTCTAAGGCGATTGAAATAAGAACCTACAAAGTCCAATGTGTCCTCCACGTGCTCTTGACTGTACGAAAGATGTTTTCAAAAACTTATTTATCTTTTTTCTATCTTTAATTAAAGGAAATATTGCGAAAACCGTAAATTTTTAGTTACATCATAATACTAAAAATATTTTTTATGACTCTATTGTCGTGATGGGTGAACTTTTACTTATATACCTACAGGTTTGCACGGAACCCTCGGTGCGCGAGTCCTACTCGCACTTGGCCGGTTTTTCTCAATATATACGAATCATCTGTGAAAACTTTGTTTAATTTTGTACCCGGAGGAAGTCTAGCGCAACATGTGTTTCACCAGACTAGTTAAATATCTTACTTCCTACTATCCTACTAATATTATAAACGCGAATGTTTGTTTGGATGGATGTCTGGATGTATGGATGTCTGGATGGATGTTTGTTCCTCTTTCACGCAAAATCTACCGAACGGATTTTGATGAAACTTTACAGTTATTATAGCTTATACATCAGAATAACACATAGGCTATATTTAATCCCCTTATTCCCACGGGAACGGGAACTACGCGGGTGAAACCGCGGGGCGCTGCTAGTAATATAATAAATAAGTTCTCTCACAAAATCAGGTGTAAAGGAACCTCAGTCGGCTTAGATACTTTGAGTATTAAACCAACAGGAGACGTCACGCGCACTAGTTTCTTTGCAAAAAAGTCTGCCAATTTCTGCGGGGAAACAAACAAAACAATTAAACACTGGCTTGAACTAGATGCACACAAATACATTCACCAATCCGAGCACTCCGTGAACTCAAAAAAACTAGTTGTATATAACAGGTATGATCGTTGACCGACACTTTTCCTTGGCAGAGGGGAACGCCTGTCAGTGGCGTCTCCGGTTGGTTTAATACTCAAAGCTTAGATAGATAAAATGCAATAAGTGATAGCAAGGCGATGTGGAATTTCTCACAAGTGCGAGTGGACTCTCATCGAAGTCTGTCGACACCGCTTCGGCAGAGCCGTTCCAATATCACCAATATTGAATTCCTGAAAACACTCGCAAGGCGCAGAGTGGAAAGGGGCAAAGAGGTTGGAAGAAAATCATTAGCGAAACTTTTTCTTTAAGCGTCTTTGGGAATAGCGTATAGTTGACAGTACCGAAATTGAATTGCTAGTAGTAATTAAAAAGATTATCACAAAACACCTCTAAACATGTATTTCGATTTCTACTTTACAGTCATACCAATTGTTAAAATAATACAATCAAAATCTATACAACGCGTAACAGAAAAAGCGCAATTCCTTATACACCCCAATTAGTATATTAATAGAAAAAAAATATGATGCAATCGAACTTTAGTTATGTCTAACCAATTTTTCTTAAATATCGATTAATAATAGCACGATTTCCATAGAAAGCACTAAATTCAGCTACGTTAATTCATTTTTGGGTAAAATTTAACACATATTAAAAATAGCTGAAATCGAATAAGTAGTCGATACGGAACAAACTAATTTCAGGAATTGCGCTTATTCTGTTACTCGTTGTATAAATAAAATTATAAACTGACTGACTGATGTATCAACGCACAGCCTAAACCGCTGGGTCTAGAAACTTGAAATTTTGCACATAGGTAGCTTATACAGTGTAAGCATCCACTAAGAAAGGATTTAGCAAAATTCAACCACTAAGGGGTGAAATAAACGTGCGCGAGCGAAGCCGCGGGTAATAGCTAGTTTAATACAACAATACAAACCGACTTTAACGAATAGCACTAAAAAGACTATTATTTGCATATTCTTCATCCAGTCTACTGTTACTAAACCTATTACGCTGATAGCGAGTGATCTGCTGATGTCCGTTGAGGAGTTACGTTCTCCATCTGAAGTTCTTCATCAGATTTTCACAAAACTTATATGCGACCAACCATGAAGTATACCCGAGCTTTAACAGTTCTGCTTTACACCGACTATAGTTTAGTCCTGTTTTTGTCTTACCTCGAAAAAAAAAGGGATAGAAGATAACCTACAGAATTTAGTCCTGTCAGACGCTGTATTTTAGTCGTGCCTTCTTTACTTATGTACTAAACACGTTATGAAATACCTTTAGTCCTTTTACAGAGTAGCAGTTAAAGGCGAGGCACCATTGCAAGCTCAATAAATTATAGGGTTTGCTTTTCTCCTTTTCGCTATAATTGATTTTAATGCCGCATTTTTTTCACGCAATATTTACTTATGTCTATAACACCTCAAACGCAAGAACGCAAGTGCATCGACTATACTTTAGTTGAAAACTGAAACGGCTGGCTGAAGGCCTCTTACGAAGTTAAAAGTCAAATTTTCGATGGACCCTAATAACGAAATTTATACCAGTGTTGACAGTCGAAAAACGCAAACCTTACCTGTACCCACACAGATTTAAATATATTTAAGTATAGGTAAATTACTTTTGGATAAGTATTGTGTATGTCAGAACGACAAAACGATGAATATGTAATCCAGATTTCGTAGTATTAAAATTGGTAATCTTGCGTTTTTATGCTGCATACCTAACTGAGTTGTCTACTAACATCACAGTGACCTTTATCTGTTAAGCTGTCTGCTAAGCGATTTTGCTGTGCTCCTTTCCCTAGCGAATGTCTGATCTTAATTCAAAATTCTGCTGCACAGCCGTATATTTATTATTGCCTTTCTAATTATGTGTTTTTTGAAGGGATCTTTTGAAGGGATTATGTGTTTTCTGAAGGGATTTGATTTGATTTTAATTCAAATCAAATCTCTCTTCATTGCGGTTACAGGTAAAGAATTAATACAGGTGTTCATATCATAACATATCATAGTATCACTGCTACATTAAAGCATGCAATTAACATAATTAATACGATGTAGTGTTATTTTAAATGTCACCAATTTGTTATTTATCAATGTACTTAAATGATTCAAAAGTTTTACACAATGTCCAAGTTTTCATTAAAAAAAACATTCAATTAAATATTATGTACATTATTGAAGATATCATTTAAAAATTCATCAATTTTTACTTTAGGCCTCAAAAGGTCCTCAAGTAGGGATCTCCGCTTGAACAGTCAGGGGACCGCTTTGTGTGACTCACAGTGATCTCCATCTGACAATCCTCAAGCGAAGTTTCGCGTTTGAGTATCGTTCGGTTCTTACTGTGTTAATGGTCACGCGCATATTTCTTAGTAGCAGGTGCCCAGTGGAGTTGCCCACTCGGATAGTTTATTCCCTTTCGCATGACAATTACAAAAAATCCTTGAAATAAAATGCCAAAAACATAAAAGACAACTAAAAACGGTAACACCTAAACACTTTAAATATGGTATGTGGGTGTCTTATATGTCGTAGGCAACCGGTATGGAGGGATTTTAGGAAATTCACACAGGAACGGGAATGAACTGGGCACCCGTTAGTTGTAAATAAATGCAATGCTACTAAAATCACTTAATTTAATTTTAAAAGCTTCTCTATAGCTTTGAATAGACTTTTAAAAGCTTTTAAAATACGGAAGTTGAACGTTTTATTATGAAAGTAAATGTTCTAAGAAATGCTTGAGCGATTTCGTATACGTTAGTACATACTTACTATTGCCAGTACAAATTTATAGATACATCGAGTAGCTATTATGCCATACACCAGTTTCCCATGGAGCGAAGCCTTTGAGGCGGGACAGAAGACGGGCTCTTAGCGAGTGCGAGCGAGAGAGACTAACGGTTAGTGCAGGTTCAACGCACTACTCGTGCGCAGTTTGTTGAACTGCAATCACTGCTTTGGAAAATTGTTAGGGCTGCGAAAAATGTACGAGTTTTTTTACAAGCTTTTATTTAACTTGCAATGTATGTTCAGGTGGAATTTTGCAACTAAATTTTGAAGCAGACATCTCCGACCAGGAGCTGAAATTTTGTATACACGATTTGTTTGGATGACAATGCATGGTCAGCTATGTGACGTCACCTAAATCCAACATGGCGGAACATCCAAGAATAATTATTTTTAAATTACTTTTACAATATGGGTATCAAATTAAGGGCATGCTAAGAATACCTCGGAAAATAAAGTGGCGTGACTCTAAATCCAAAGCTTGTTTAAACTTTGTATTATACTGTGATGTTTCTTCACGTTTATTTATATGTATAATCTGCATCTACATTATCTACATTAATATTATAAAGAGGAAGGGTTTGTATTTTTGTGTTTGTAACGAATAAACTCAAAAACACACAAAAACTATACCGATTTAAAAAATCTTTCACCAATGTAAAGCTACAATATCCCTGAGTTACAAAGGATCCCGTATAACCACGGGAAACTACATGGGGATGGGCATGAGTCTTCTTCCCCTGGATCCCTGAAAGCATTCACACAAACAGGCATTATATTCACACTTAAATCTAAGTGGATGGTTCTCGGTTTGACTGAACTATAAAAAGAATTAGTTAAAAATTATATTATTCACCATTTATATTTATTGGGCACCTGTAAAGGTTCCCGACGGATGGCTTTAGTCGCTGCAGTAATCACGAGTTATCGATAAAGTACCAATTACTTATGTTACGACAAACCACTTATTATTTATTATTTATTACGTTACCTCGATGTCCAGTCTGTAGCCCTGATGTGTGCTGTATTGGTTGAAAGTACTGCTCAGACTGATTCCTCAATGTAACATTTCATCGACGTTTGCTCACCTTCACGTGTCAGTGCTACTTTATATCATTAACAATTTTTTCTCGTAACATACAACGCTTTAGTTTATAAAGTGATTTTTCAATCGTAAGTAGGTATATAATTTTTGGTTTTATGTTAGGCCTTTACTAAACAAATTTAAAAATACTTTTTGTTGATTTTAAAGTGTTTCGGTGCCTTTTACAAACAGTAGGGTTTTAGTTTGTAATTGTTCTTTAGAGAAAATTCTTGTATTACTTAGTAGTATTTTTAAAATACCGTAGTCAGTCTGCTGTGCCTATATCTGATTATAGTGTTAATTAAAATATCTGCTTAAAAAGGTGTAATTATAATGAACTACATAACACGGAACAGCGCTATGTGGAATTTTTCCTTCTATGAAACTTTTGTAACAGCAACACCAATGGCGGACATTATAAAGACAAAATTCAAAATATATTTTTTAACAGGTAAGTTCTAGGCCATTCCGTAGTTTTCTATTTAATTTTCCAAGTCTTACAGGAACAAAACCAGTAACGACTATCTTGACAAAATTCAAAATATATTTTTTAACAGCTAAGTTCTAGGCCATTCCGTAGTTTTCTATTTACTTTTCCAAGTCTTACAGGAACAAAACCAGTAACGACTATCTTTCAAGTTTTTAGAAAGTTTTGAAGTTAAAACTCATTAAAAATTACTCAGTTTATTATTATCTTGAGGCTCGGGTTCGAATACTGGAGGAAACCATCATATCCCAGAATTGATTCTTAGTTATGCTTAACAGCAACCCGGTGGCTCACCTGTCACATAAAACGGTTCAAAAAATCCCGAAGAAAAATATATCGAAAACAAATTATAATAAATACTAACTTTTTTCTTTTATTATTTCTTGTAAAATGAAAATGAAATACATTTTTAGAGGTATATTTTTAATAAATGATAACTTGCAATTTAATTTCGATAAAGTATTTGTGAATGTGACAGCCCTGAACAAACTGGACGACGCGTGTCTCACTCCCGCGCAACGATTAGAGCGAGAGAGAGCATTCGCGGAAGAAAGCGCGGAGATAGTTACGTAACTTGCCGCTTTATAGCCAATCACCCGAGTTCGTACTTTACTAATACGAAATATAATCGTTTTAGATAAGTAAAGCTTAAACATGATCAATGAACATCGCCTTTTACTTGCCCTTTTCCCATTATTTGGGGTCGGCACGTACGTCATATCTACATTCACTTCCATCTTGCACATATCATCCTTCACACAATCCATCCATGTTTTCTTTGGTCTACCCCTCTTCTCCTCCTATCTTCCACATTCAGATCAAGCGCTCGCCTTACAACATTACGCTCATCCCTCCTCATTATATGTCCGTACCCCGACAAACTATTGCCTCTCAACTTTTCCATCACGGGTGCTACTTTCAGACGTCCTCTTATGTACTCATTCCTAATTTTATCGATTCTTGTCATACACATCCATCTCAAGATTGTTATCTACGCTGCATACAGTCTGCTTTCATCCTCCTTCATTCTTTCAATTAAAATATGAATTCTGACCAACGTATTTTTTCATATATCTCAAAATCCTAGTGATGTATTAAATAATCCTACTAAACGCGAATTTATGAGGAACAAATTTTGATGAAACTTTATAGTAATATAGCGTATACATCAGTATAAAATATAGCCTACTATTGAGGATATTGAGTTATAAATTAAAAAATTTCAAAAAAATTAAAACAATCTTTTTCGAGTTATTATCAGCCAGCCCTTTCATTGAATATTCACATTGTAGGAGCTATTATAAAAAAATATTATTACGTAAATCCTGTTGTAGGCCTACTGGCTTAGGGTGTGCGTTGACAGTTAAAGCCTTTCGGAACGAGATACAGACTAACCTAACCTACACCCTTAGACAGAATGCATAGCGCTAACGAAATCGGTATTATTTCATAGATTGACATGTATCTGATTGACATAACGTTAGCGGTCGTTGGCAAGTGCTTATGTCAATCCCATAAATGTCAATCAATAAAATAATTCGTTTTCTCTAGCGTAAGCATCTTGCCTACGGTTGCAGGTTAGGTTAACCTCTTAAACTCATAAGCCAAGAAAATAAAACACAATAGATTTTTAATTGTTACGGTGCCAATTGGAAAAGCGCGGTGCTTTTTAAAGAACACGCTATATATTGCTCTTCCAGTATTGACCTACTACTATACCTTTAAAACTACGAGTTTATTATTGATTTTCTAACCTACCTAGTACATAACGTAATCAATTGACGAGAAAAAAAAAAGGCCAGTTCAAGAGTACCCTAAACCAAAGAGCATGTATGAAAGGAATAATGAAAGTGGACGAAGCGAAACAAGTATGTAAGGATCGTAGCAAGTGGAAAGAAGTGGTCTCTGCCTACGCCTACGGGAAAGAGGCGTGATTATATGTATGTATGTATGTATGAAATACACAAACGTTTTCACATTATCATTATCAATTATTGTTTTAATAACTCTTTGTATCTGCGAAGTAAAATGCAAAAATGACACCTACCATGAAAGGGTGTATAATAAATAAAGAAATGGGTAGCTTTTAAAATGCATGAGATTATACTTTCTTTACATACAACAGTTCCGTGAATTCTTATGGTTATATTATAGAGGGAAGCCTTTTTCGTGTACTGAAGTCTGACTTCAAAAGGATAAAGTGGCCAGTAATTGCTCACTAAAGCGGTAATGAATATCTACTTCAGTCCATTTTGATAGTAACCGTCCGAAAAATTACGTTACAAAAAAGTAGGCGGTTTGCGAAGTAGATAGTTCGAGAATAAGACGTGTGTTTGCCAAAAGGGCCGATAGCGTCTATTCACATAGAGAAGTAGTCAAAACGTTATTCTAAGTGTAATTTGAATTACCTACAGATATAAATACATTTTAATTTGTCATGAGAAATGGGCTACTTGAGAAGAAGACCTCTCCTGAACGCATCATGAAAAGCTTACAGTGGTATTCCATCCAATGTAATGGTATACCTACCTTTGCTCCCCATAATAAAATAAGAAAACTTACCAGTCGAAATCTACAACTTAACGATCAAATTGTCGCTCACATTAATATTTCCGGTGACGATTCGCTAGATAATTTCCGTTTCCTGTTTCTATCCTGTTAATTAGTTGGTCTGCTTCCTGTCTCTCCAGGTTTTTTTCTAAAAACAGGTGGGTATTTTCGTTATCAAAAGTTGGATAGAATAATAAAAACAATGAATAGTCTTTATTGTTTTCTTGTTGTAGAAAAAGTGCTAAAATAATTATTAAAGATCAACAAGAACCAGGGCTCTTGTTGCAAGGGCACCGCAATTATAAATTGACTAAGTAATACCTAATCATACTATACTTAACTAAATTTATTATATCTATTTCATCCATTTTATTAAAATCAATAGCATACATATTTCTTTACATATTAACAACAATTATTAATATTCGCTATATATTAATTATAATTTATTACTACTAATAATTATTGACCACTAAAAAAGTCTTGCAGGGAATTCCTTGTTATTATGAATAAACTTTCTAATAACTATCTGGAAATCCGAGTATTGGAGTATCTAAGTGAATTTTTTTTGATGAATTTCGTTCGAGTTTGCTAAGGACTGGCAGTGCCGCAACTAATGCCAGTGGTGCCCAGATTGCCGGCACAGGGCGTAGGTTTCGGAGGGGCGCATAAATGACCAGATCACAACCAAGTTTTGGGTCATGCGTAATACATAGTACCAAGCATAAAATAGCTATAATTTATCGCGTAATACGTTTATGACGGCACCCTACTAGCAGCAGAGCTGACATATCTATACATATAATATAACTGTAACGAAGCCGTGTCTGTACATTAAATATTTTTTGTAATTTTTTGTGGTAGTGTAGATAGTTATCAATGTAGATATTAAAACACAATTTTTATAAATTTTTCTTTGTCTGTGTGCACGCATCACGCGAAAAGTACTGGACAGTTTTTGATGTTTGGTGTGGAGATAACTGAGTAACTGGACCAACATCTATAATACTTTTTACAGCAAGATAAAATTAAAAAAACTGTGTAAAAACAGAAATACGCACTACTGCGAAACAATAACACTTAGAAACTTGAAATATGGTATAGTACCTGTCTTAAATGTCGTAGACAACCGCTCGGTGTGAAGGGGATTTTTGGAAATTCCAACGCCAACAGGAATAAACTGAATCCGCGCTGACAGCGCCAGCTAGTAATAATATATTTTTCAATTTTCAGTCCATTTTATTGCCAATGCCTGGTACGATTACAAAATTTTTGAAGAGCGCAGTTATAGAGGCTCGTACCCGGCGCATGAAAAGCTAGTTTCAGCACTGAGGACCGGATCCGATGGCATCCGCACTGAAGCCTTCAAAGCTCTGCAATTCGTTTTATTATATTTGCTGAATCGGTACCTTGCGCAGACAGATTTTATTATTAGATTTAAACACTTTCTTTTTGTACCTATATTCGTAGTTAATTTTAACACTTTCTTTTTGTACCTATACCTATACTCGTAGTTATATTATGTGATGTAGATTGAATAAATATTTGCAAGGTGAGCTGTATGCTGCTGTATTTTGGTGATTTCAATGGTAATTTTAAACTAATCTGAGTCTAAGGTGCTCCTATTTTCGAATTAACCATTTGACAAACTAAATTAGATCTCGAATTCGGTGCTATTACTATAATAATAACCTTTATTTTCTATAATATAATGCCTGTGCCAAGAGGTTTCGCTCTTCCTTATCTGTATTACTCACAGGTAACCACTACTTGACCACATTTCTTCGCTGCGGTGTGGTGTAGTTGTGGTACATACGTGTGGGTTAACACTAAGGGATAAATAGATAATAAAAATGTGTATACAATTTCGTGATTTGATAAACGTGCCAGTAAATAAGTAAAATAGTGCTAGCGAATGTGACTTCTTTGTGAAACGCCTCTTGGGTACTGCGAATTTATATTTTCGTGTGTATTTATAAGAATTGTTCATTCGATTCGGTTAGCTGGCCTGGCCGTGGTTTTGTAACTTACCATTATGAACTATGCGTCAGTGATTATTTTGTACTTTTTTCGCTTTGCGTCAATTTTTCTAGTCACACTCGACCAAGTTTGACGCTAATTGACATAAACAACTGTCATTACCAACAGCATAATAAACATCAACTACAGATTATGGAATAAGGCCTCTGGTCTTGGCAGAATTTTAACACTCACTATTAAGAACTACGCGTAGATAACTACACTGCGTTGTTGAAGGATTATGTCAATACCATACACTTTGTGTCGACTAAAACCAAAAAGATTAAAATGTTAATCTCTTTGCCTAAAACATACCACAGGCACACCAAGTGGGCGCTCGCATATTTTTTGTATTGAAAATGAATAGTAAAATTCACACGTACCACATTTTGCCGTCATTATCGACCGCGTCAGCAATACCTACGACATCGCAACCACAACGGAACAACCAGCGAGCGGCCGGCCGCATCGCAGACACAACGACATTTTGTCGGTACCACAACGCAACTGCAAAAAGCTGCGACACTACTCATACGTAACCACTACTTGACCACATTTTGTTGCTGCGATGTGGTGTGGCTGTGGTACGTGTGGGTTGACACTTTCTGTTCAAACTAACGATAAACAGAGCTACGTACTAAATTCTTTTTTATTTTGTCTGTTGTGCAGAACAACTGCAATACACGGTGGATAGTGCGAGTGCAGGGAGCGGTAAAGCAGCGGCACCGTGTAAAGTCTGCGGCGACAAAGCGTCAGGGTATCACTACGGGGTCACCTCCTGCGAGGGCTGCAAAGTGAGTACTATCTTTCTTGTTCTACGTATTTGTAGAATTGTATAATAGATTTAAGACAAAACAGAATTACTACATAGTATAAAACAAAGTCGCTTTCTCTGTCCCTATATCCCTATGTATGCTTAAATCTTTAAAACTACGCAACGGATTTTGATGCGGTTTTTTTTAATAAATAGAGTGATTCAAGAGGAAGGTTTAAGTATCAGCATTGCACCCGTGCGAAGCCGGGGCGGGTCGCTAGTTACTAATAAATATATACAAATTTTATACTTAAACAACTTTTATCGTTCTTTCTATTAATGAAAACCGTATCAAAATCAATTATTGGACTAGAAGTAAGTAATCGAAGCAACTTTGTTTATCTATATATATAAAATGATAAACTGACTGACTGATTGGTGATGTATCACCGAACAGCCTGAGCCCCTGGGTCTATCGACTTGAAATTTTGCTTATACAGAGTAGGCATCCACTAAGAAAGGATTTTGCGAAATTCTACGTCTAAGGGGGTGAAATAAATGTGCACGAGCGAAGCCGTGGGTAAAAGCTAGTATACTATTTAGTGATAGTGTAGTAGAGCGACGGGTCTGTTGGCTCAGTTGGTAGTGAACCTGCCTTCTAAGTCGGAGGTCGCGGGTTCGCCCCGCTTGGAGCCAGCATTTGTGTGCATGAACATGTTTTATTTAATTATTTAAGTGTGTCTATCAGTTGTTTAGTACCCATAGTACAGGCTCTGCCTAGTTTGGGACTAAATAACCGTGTGTGAATTGTGTTGTGTCCTACAAATTATTACTATTATAAGATATTAGATACAGAATCCTACCTCTAACGTTTCTTTTGATGCAGGGGTTCTTCAGACGCAGCATACAGAAGCAGATAGAGTACAGGTGTCTCCGAGACGGAAAGTGCATCGTGATCAGACTCAACCGGAATCGCTGTCAGTTCTGCCGTTTTAAGAAGTGCTTGGCTGTTGGCATGAGCAGAGACTGTAAGTGTTACACTCCTCTAGACCACCGCTCATCATCATCATCATCAACAGCCCACTGCTGAGCTATGAGTCCTCACGAGAAAAGAGACCCAGACAACCAACAAGTTTTTTTTTTTTAATATAGGACTAGTGATGTCTAAACTTGTTTTAATACATGCTTTTTGCTTGTTGGGGACGTTTTTCCACCAAACTCGGAGCAAATATTGAAAAGTGACCTTTAAATCGTGTTGGATATAAGTCGTTTTTCAAAAATAGTGCGAAGCGTAGCGTTCTAACATTTTACGCTAAGCTTTAAGTCCAGTTAGTGTTGCGTAAGGTGTGCGCTGACCTTTATCTTTTAGCGACCGGATGAACTCGAAGTGGCTGTTCCTCTCGGTTTCTATCGTATAGTTCGTGTTCCCGTGGGAATACGGGGATAAAATATAGCTATGTTACTCCCTGATAATGTAGCTTTTCATTGATGAAAGATTTTTTGAAATCGCTCTAGTAGTTTTTGAGTAATGCGTGCACAGACAGCCAGACAGACAAAAATTTCAAAAATTGGTGTTTTGGTATCGTGTCTGCACTAACACAAAGTTTTCAAAAAATATTTCATGTACAGACTCGTTCACATCCCGTTACAGTTTTATTATAAGAGTATGTATAAAAAATGAATTATTTACATTTACAGATAAAAAAACTGAAATTGAAATTTAAATATATTTCTTTTTTAAAAATGGGTCCTGTTTTATTTTAGATGGATTTTTTCACCATTATTACAGGCTGAAATCCTTCATAAAGTTTTTCTGATAAGTCATCCTAATTTGTCCGAGCTGTGATATAAAGAAAATAACGTATCAATTCGCTCAGTCTTGAACTCTGCGGACCACTCAATCAATCGCGAAAGATACCCGCACATAAAATGTGCCGCTGGTTGCACCTACCCACAAATATTGATAATATGCCAATTGAACCGAGCTCAGCGGCCTGAGCTGCAGTGTTAGGCACAAATTGAGCGCAACAGACTCTTACTCCATCGGTTGCTAAATGTTAATATAAGTACTCGTGTTCTCGCAAAGATTCCATTTACTACCACAATTAAGATAATTTGAAACCACGCTTCTAAAGTTTGATGAAATTGTAAATCTGTGAATATTAAAATCCTTTGGGTACGTATCAATTCAAAGTATTTTTTGTAAAGAAAAAACATCTTACGCCTTATATCCCCGAAGGGGTAGGCAGAGGTATTCCATTTCTGGTTATACAAAGTTTTCACGAGATATTCTTTGGACCCCTAAACGTGATAGGTGGTGGGCACATCGCCGGACCGGGTCTTATACACATGTCTCAGAATTAATTCTGGGATCTGCTGGTTTCCTCACGATGTTTTCCTTCACCGTCGAGCTAGTGATAAATATGTACCTACGTAAGTTTTGAAAAACTCTTTAGTACTTGCCAGGATTCGCACCCGAGCCTCGCTGATTATCATCATGGGAAGCAGGCTCTAACCGTAAGGCTATCACTGCTTTATTTGTGAAGTTTTTAACTCTTCATTTTAACATGCGTGTTTACGCGTTTCAGCCGTCAGGTACGGAAGAGTTCCCAAGAAGACAAGAGAAGTCGTCACCACAGAAGTTGCTAGTTCGGAGAGCATGGCCAATTTGCCGCGTTACTCGGCCCCACCTATCGACGGAGACGACTTAGATCGCCAGGAAGTTGTCAAACTAATGACAGCTATAGTCACTATGGCGCACCAGAGCAACAACACGTATACCGAGGAGTTGAGGCGATGCGTGCACCGCCGCGCCTTGATGCTGAAGCTGGATGATTCAGACAACGAAGGTAAAATTTAAATCCTAATTCTTTTAGGTATTTTTATAGACGCGACGAGAAGGAGGGTTATGTTTTTCGAGATTATGTAAGTATGTATCTATAATTGGAACCGTCTTGAGAGGTGCCGTTAGATTCGTATTTACTGGTAGAGTGATATTGAGTATATCAAAATAAAAAAATTGGCGGATTTTTATGCCATTGTGAAAAAGGAAAAAAAGAAAATTGACGTTATGTGGGGTACCATTGAATTAGGTACCTAGTTATACTAATAAATAGATAGGTATTATAAAGGGAAAGATTTGTATTTTTCTAACGACGTCTTTCTAATGGAAAGCTAGAAGGTCCCTGAATAACATCCCTGAGGGTATATTTTATTCCCGGACTCCCACGGGAACGGGAACCGCTACTTTATCTATACTAATACATATTATAGAGGAAATATTTGTATGTTTGTTAAGAATAAACTCAAAAACCAATAGAACAATTTTAAAAATTCTTTCACCGATAGAAATCTAGAATATCCCTGACTAACATAGGCTATATTTTATTCCCGTATTCCCATGGGAACGGAAAATACGCAGGTGAAATTTGAATTGAACGCTAGTTTATTATATGTATAGGCAGACATATAAAGAATCATCAAAATCGGTTCACCCAGTCGAAAGTTCTGAGGCAAAGAGATTAAAATATAATAGAGCATAGAGGGGACAAAGCGAGGAAAATTTTAAACCAAAAGTTATTCCAAGTGGAATAAGTCTAGTACAATTTCGACCGAATGACAGCTCGCGTTCATACTAACTGACATGACGCTTGAGCTTCAAACATGCTTCAAAGTTTTGTATGAAAATATTCCCAATGCCCCCTCTATGACCTATTATATTTTAATCTCTTTGTTCTGAGGTAACAAACATAAAAATACATTTGAATTGATAGCCTCCTTTTGAAGTTGGTTTAAAATAACCAAATAAACAGGCAGCGGCGGAGAAGAAGTAGCCAGCTCGACGACCGATCGCTTCACGGACCATCGTTCAGAGCTTTGGTGCAACGTGGCTGTAAGGATGACTCCGGCTATCCAGCACGTCGTTGAGTTCGCCAAGCGCCTACCAGGTTTCCATTCCCTGCCCCAAGATGACCAACTGATCCTCATCAAGGTAAGGATGAACACGTTAGCACCATTGGGATCGCTCAATTTAGTTCGCAGTCCTACCGCGAACTAGATTCAAAGTTTCAAAGATTTATTGTCAAATTGCAGGTATCTTTATAAGGTCTTCCATAAAAATATTGTTCCTTTGCAATTTGCCTTATCAGGCATACAAATTTTACTCATTAAAAATATTAAATTATAGTATAGTAACTGGCATTCACTATTATAAATATTACAAATATTAGTTCGTTCATTTAGTACGTTTTATTTTTATTTTTTTATAAGTATATAGAGATAATTCTGGAAATGATTTTTTATTTTATTATTGTGAAAAAGTTTAATCATTTTAATTATAGATAGAATATAATTTACATTCACATTACAATTCTTCTGGGCACTGTCCCACATGGTTCCTCTTTGGAGGACATTTTTTATCTGTAATTATTGTAAATCAATGTATATTTTCTTTGTAAATAAATGTATATTTCCATTATCATTTACATAATTTAATAAGAAACTCTTGTAAGAACACAAAAGTAAAATAAAAAGTTGGTTAGCCATGCAGCGCCAATCCATAGTAGAGCGGACGCTATATACCTACTTATTTAAAAAGAACTAAGAGCGAGATTCTGAACGAACTAGTTCGCATAGTTCACCTAAAAGAGCGCTCTTTCGAACTGAGTCGTTCGCGAACTACCCAAGACTACGTCGCAACGAATAGTGCCCGAAGCATTTAAATAGTGTTATCGTACTTTTGGAGATATTCAGATTGTTCAATGAGGCCTCTATCAAAAAACGTCAAAAAACAATTCCTGAAATTTTGCCGCCTTAAGGCTACTCAGCGTTCTTGTAAATCCGCCACTAAGTGGGTGTATGCTATTATACGTCATGGGCGTACCCAGGCTCTTTGCCATTCAGGTTTTTTTTATTTAAATTATTTAATAACTAGCGACCCGCCCCGGCTAAGCACGGGTGCAATGCTAACACTAAAACCTTCCTCTTGAATTACTCTATCTATTAAAACAAAACGCATCAAAATCCGTTGCGTAGTTTTAAAGATTTAAGCATACAAAGGGACATAGGGATATAGGGACAAAGAAAGTGACTTTGTTTTATACTATGTAGTGATGATACCTTTGAAATTAACCAACACCCTTACACCGCTTAATCTTAGCTCTAACGACCACTGCAAATGATTAAATACGCAATTCTGTATTTCTGTATCGCAAATGATATTCTAACGAGTCCGAATAAAGTCTTTCCTAGGCAAAGCATAAAATATAGTTGCGATATCACAAAGCTTGCGCGAGTTCGGATTTCAAGTGAAGGAAAAATTTGCTAATAACTAATAACTAAACTTATTTTAGTTTAGTCCTGTCTTTGTCTTACCTCAAAAAAAGAAAAGGGATAAAAGGGATAAAGGAACCTACCGAATTTAGTCCTGCAGAGGCTGTACTTTAGTCGTGACTTCTTTACTGACAGGACTAAATATCTCTCGTCTCTTTTGTTTTCTAGGAGAAAGAAAATGACAGGAGTAAACTTATAATAAGTTTACTTATACGTAAAAGCTTACTTAAATAATTTTCTGAATTCATTTATTTGTTCGTACCGTGATTGTCAGTTATTGTTTCCGGTTACTTTTAGACTTAGTCAGCAGACGTATTCACAGAGACTCGATACCGTTTCCGTTCGATTCGAGTCGAATCTATCGACATCGGAAACGAATCTATCGAGATGGGCTGATTTTGGTATCGAAAACGAATGTCTTGTCATATGTGACATGAGTTTTCGATACCAACATCAGCCCATCTCGATAGATTCGTTTCCGATGTCGATAGATTCGTTTCCGATGTCGATAGATTCGACTCGAATCGAACGGAAACGGTATCGAGTCTCTGTGAATACGTCTGCTGAGCTAAGATATGATTCTTATTATATTGACCTGTATTGTATTGTACCTATCTCTCCGATAGGTAAGCCAAAGCGAAAGTTATAGGTATGCCAAGCGATATAATCTGATTATCATCTTTACCATCTCATTTTCATCTACACTCACTATTTAAGCGCATAATTCGTGTTTTCTGCGTCCGAAAACTAACTAAACCACGTTTAGACAAAATGGGCGCACATACGGTGCGGCAAGTGCCCTGACTCGAAGACAAAAATTTTATGTACGAAATTGTAGGTAGGTATGTATGAAATTAGTGGCATGACATTAGTTTCATCAAAAAATGGCGGAAGGCACGTTACTACTTTAGTGTCATGCATTTAATGCATTAATTCGTCGAGCACCGCGCGGTTCTCTTTTATTTTATTGGCTTAAGAGGTTAAGAAACTTGATGCTTCTTCTCCTCAACTATATTTAAGTACATACCGAAGCGGTGGAGTCGCAATGACTTTCAATAAGAAGACTTATAAGAGTTATAAGCCCCTACATTGAGTAAAAACTCTTTTACTTTGACTTTG
The DNA here is from genome assembly GCA_963855545.1 of Ethmia dodecea. NCBI lineage: Eukaryota > Metazoa > Arthropoda > Insecta > Lepidoptera > Depressariidae > Ethmia > Ethmia dodecea. The sequence continues at coordinate 29,882,263 of OY979436.1, read as the reverse complement.
ATGTTTGCACGTGAAATTGATGATGAAATTGATGTCATGACACTATATTCGAGTAAAAGTGTTCTGTGCTATATTCATGTTACTATTTTTCGTACCTAATGTAATTTCGGCTAAGATCCCAAGGGGTCGATGTAATCGAACACGAAAACGGTTTACAAGAATCATTTTGATTGTGATTGAGTCCGTTCGCAGCTGGGATTCTTCGAGGTCTGGCTGACCAGGGCCTCAAGGCTGTCTACTACAGACTGCATGGTGTTCGATGATGGCACTGCCATCACCCGGGAACAGCTCGAGATAGTGTATGATGTAAGTATAGTGCCCAGCGGCGTTGCCGCGCGGATTCAGTTCATTTCCGTTCCCGTGGGAATTAACAAAAATCTCTTCGTAGCAGTTGCCTACGACATAAGACACCTACATACCACATTTCAAGTTTCTAGGAAATGAGAAAATGAGAAATACTGCGAAACAATACCATCGTTTCGCAGTATTTCTTGTTTTAACCAGTTTTTATATTTTCCCGTAGTAAAAAATACCCTTTATTGACCCAATTACTCAGTTATCTCCGCACCAAATTTCATCAAAATCCGTTCAGTAGTTTTTGCGTGACGCATGCACTACCAGACAGACAGACACAAGTTTAAATCGACACTAGAGCATAATTATCAAAATATTTCATGTAGGTACAGAGACACGGTCCCGTAGTCCTGTTATAGTTTTATTATATAGTAGCGACCCGCCCGGCTTCGCGCGGGTGCAATGCTAACACTAAAACCTTCCTCTTGAATCACTCTATCTATTTAAAAAAACCGCATTAAAATCCGTGGCGTAGTTTTAAAGATTTAAGCAGACATAGGGATAGAGAAAGCGACTTTGTTTTATACTATGTAGTGATACATACATCTATCTAGAAGGCAACCCTATATTCGGATGTAAAGAATTCTCTCTCAATTCCAGCGGACGTTTGCGACTGCCATGCTTGCGTTCGTCCGTGATCTAAACAATATACATCTAAGCGAGGAGGAAATGGCTTTGCTGACTGCCTCGATGCTCCTGTGCCCGGAGCGCAACGCGCTCAATGACCCTGAGCGCATTTCGCAACTGCACCGTGCTGTCTTGGAAGCAATGCACCATGTGGTAAGTCCAGGGAAGGTTACTAGCGGATTCAAGCAGGCGTATTCACGGAGACCCGATACCGTTTCCGTTCGATTCGAGTCGTATGTGACACCAACTGTCATATGTGACATTAGTTTTCGATACCAACATCAGCCCATCTCGATAGATTCGTTTCCGATGTCGATAGATTGGACTCGAATCGAACGGAAACGGTATCGAGTCTCCATGAATACGCCTGAAGGTGCCAGGTGATGGTATATTACATGCCAAGGGAATTAAAATAAGAAATTTCTCAGATCACAATGTATTTGTTACCGAGGCGAAGCGTCTGCTAAAATGTGATCTGAGGCTTTCTTATTTACTTTCCGAGGTGTATATACTTTTTTATGCTCGACGGAGATAGAAAGCGGCAACTTCGCTTAACGCAACGGGCCGAAAGTTGACGCTTCCCGCCCGGAGAGATGAAAAACTTAATTTTCCGACTATGCAAGTTCATATATAACTGTTCCGCTCGGTTTCACCCGTTTTTTTCATTCCCGTGGGAATATAGGGATAAAATATAACAAACTTTTGTTACTGATAATTTAGCTTTTAATTGGTGAAGGAGTTTTAATCGGTCCAGTAGTTTTTGAGTTTATTCGTTACAAACATACAAAGAATCTTTTCTCTTTATAATATTACTAGCGGTTCTGTGCGAGGTCACTAGTACCCGTTCCCGTGGGAATACGGGAATAAAATATAGCCTATGCTACTCAGGGATATTCTAGCTTCTGATCTGTGAAAGAAGGTTTTAAATCGGTCCAGTAGTTTTTGAGGTTATTCGTAACAAAGATACAAATAAACAAATCTTTCCTCTTTATGATATTAGTATAGATTAGTGTAAAAGTATAGATGTTAATATGAGGTCAAACTGGAATCCTTGATCCGCCACTGGCTCAAGTACACTTGTTCAGTAACAAAGCAGTTTGATTTGATATAACAAAATTGTATAAATAAAACAATAGTTTTCTATGCTGCATATAAATGTTGTAGTCTTTCTATATGCGTTATGCAACACAGGCTACGCACAACACCGTACTGCCTTCAAATTTTTTACGGGCCTGTTGGCTCAGTTGGTAGTGACCCTGCCTTCTGAGTCGGAGTTCACGGGTTCGATCCCCGCTCGGGGCCAACATTTGTATGCAGGCATATGTCTGTGTCTGGGTGTTTAATAATTAAGTTATCAGTTGTTTAGTACTCATAGTACAGGCTGTCTTTTGGGACTGTTTTTTTACACGTAATACACACTTTTATTCAGTCCCAAACTAGGCAGAGCCTGTACTATGGGTACTAAACAACTGATTAACATACTTAAATAAATATTAAACAGCCAGACCAGTCAACAGACATGTTCATGCACACAAATGCTGGCCCCGAGCGGACATCGAACCTGCGACCTCCAACTCAGAAGGCAGGGTCACTACGAACTGAGCCAACAGGCCCGTCGTATACAACGCGTAGCAGAATAAGCGCAATTCCTCATACACCCCAATTAGTATAATAATATAGAAAAAAATATGATGCGTTCGTACTTTAGTTGTGTCTAACTAATTTTCTTAAAGAGCAATACTAGTACGATTTCCATAGGTAGCAATAAATTCAGCCGTGCTAATCCATTCGGAAAAATTTACACAATAAAACCATCTGAAATGGATACTGAACAAACTAATTTCAGGAATTACGCTTATTCTGTTTACATGTTGTATAATGGCTGAATTTTGGACCCTCAAAAAACCGGGCGTTTCTTGGTGGTCATGCCAGCATGTCATACTAAGATGACCAGTGAGAATCGCTTGTATTGGTGGTCATACTTGTCATTGTCCGCTTTAGGTAAACAACAGCGGCGTGGCCGACGTGGCCGGACGATTGGACGAATTCGCGGCGGTGACCCGAGATGTACGCATGTTGGGTCATCGCCACCAAGAGCTGCTGGGCTGGTGTCGCGAGCACTGGCCACGTTTGAAACTGCCAGCGCTCTTCTCAGAGATGTTTGACATCCCTAAGACGGAGGAAGCCAGCTCGACCGACTCGGAAGTAGCCGCGTCTCCCCTCTCACAGTTTCTGGGATAAACTGCGTGCTTTGGCTTGTCCACGTCACTTCGCGTCGAGTAATGTTTTAGTGGAGGTAGTAAAGTACATTACTTCCCGAGGTGTGTATACTTTTCTGCTCGACGGGGGCGGAAAGCGGCAACTTTGCTTTAGCGCAGCGGGCCCAAATTTGCTGCTTTCCGCCCGGAGAGATGAAAAAGTAGTTTTCACACTACATGCTCGACATTGCCCAATTATATATCATACAAACGTCACCTAAAACAAGTCATTATTAATCAGCGGGTTATAATGAGACTCACTACACTATTATGACACGGGAACATGTTTCATACGAATTCATTACAACACTAATGTATCTACTATTACTTCTAGGTATGGACCGCATATCGCAGATATTAGAATACTATGTTTATCCACAAATATCGGTATTAATATTGCCCACTATATTTTCTTTCACAAGCAACTTACGGATTGTTCGATAATGATCAGAGATTAAAATATAATAGGGCATAGAGGGGACAAAGCGAGGAAAATTTGAAGCCAAAAGTTATTACAAGTGGGAAAAAGTCTAGTGTGATTCGACCGGGATTCGACCGAATGACAGCTCGCGTTCATACTAACTGATATGACGCTTGAGCTTCAAAGTTTTTGTATGAAAATATTCCCAATGCCCCCTCTATACCCTATTATATTTTAATCTCTTTGTGTATTTTCCGTGAAACGTTCCACGTTGACGACTTCGTGGGAGGTGATGTGGACAAGCATTTAGCTCATCTCTGTCTAAAACCCATCTCTAATACCACTGGGCGTAGCTGACAAACTTTTGCTACTCAACTGACAAATGTGTACTTCAATTCTGTACTCCACTTACGTAAGCTAGATGTTTAATATTCATGGAGTGATCGGGCAAAGCCTATACAAGGTGATAATTTAACTAAACTTAAAAAGGTACGAAACGGGAAATGTATTCGTCGACTATAAAAACTAGTATAAACCAGGGCTTGAATAACCGAAAAAATTTAGGTTAAAACGGTTAGGGGTATGACGTCATACCTTTATATTGCGATATCTTAAAATAACGGTACCGCTTTTTTCTGGTAGAGCAAAATAACGATACTGCTATTTTCTGGTAGTGCAAAATAACGATACCATTATTTTTTTACGATACTTAAATTTTTAAATAAAGGTTTTCTTTAGGTATAGGTACCACGCCGAACGCCGGGGCACCGCGCGCCAGCTTGACCGAGAATTCGAGTTGAGCGACATGTTATTAAAAGCTTTTATTTAACTTGCAATGTATGTATGTATGTAACTATATTGTATGTTCGGGTGGAATCTTGCAACTCAATTTTGAAGCAGATATCTTCAACCGATTGAGCTGAAATTTGGTATACTTATGTAAGTTCGGTGACAATGCAATATTGTGGTACCACCGAGCTGATCTGATGATGGAGCTGGAAGATGGCCATAAAAACTCGGTAATTAAACGACTCAACCCCATCGAGTTTGGGCTCGTTTGATTCATCTTGACGAGTACTTTGGTACTTGATGGTAACCAGGGTCTGATGATGGAGCTGGAAGATGGCTATAGGAGGAACTCAGTAATTAAACGTCATATTTTCATCGAGTTTGGGCTCGTTTGAGTTGTCTTGACGAGTAATTTGGTACTAGATAGTAACCAGGGTCTGATGATGAAGCTGGAAGATGGCCATAGGAACTCGGTAACTAAACGACACAATCCCATCGAATTTGGGCTCGTATGATTCGTCTTGACGAGTTCTTTGGTACTAGATGGTAAGCAGGGTCTGATGATGGAGGTGGAAGATGGCCATAGGAACTCAGTAATTAAACGACATAACCCCATCAAGTTTAGGCTCGTTTGATTTATCTTGACGAGTACTTTAGTGGTAGATGGTAACCAGGGTCTGATGACGGAGCTGGAAGATGGCCATAGGAACTCAGTTATTAAACAAGATAACCCCATCGAGTTTGGGCTCGATTGATTCGTCTTGACGAGTACTTTAGTGGTAGATGGTAACCAGGGTCTGATGACGGAGCTGGAAGACGGCCATAGGAACTCAGTTATTAAACAAGATAACCCCATCGAGTTTGGGCTCGATTGATTCGTTTTGACGAGTACTTTGGTACTAGATGGTAACCAGGGTCTGATGATGGAGCTGAAAGATAACCAATTGAGCTGAAATTTTGTATATATGTTTAGTTTGGATGAAAATGCAGGGTTAGCCACGTGACGCCATTCTAAATCCAACTAAAAAGTATATAATAAATTAAGAGTAAAAAAAAATTTTTTAAATAAGCTTTTATTTTAATGCGCTAAAAAGAACAAAATAAACTTTTCCTTTAAAACTTTTACTATCTTAAAACGTCATTACACAATTTATTATGTAATAAAAGCTTCTCGCGTGGATTAAGTAGTTACCCATATAGTCTGAAAATTCTAAAAAAATAATTCTATCAGTTAGAGTTACTTAGTAGTAGTAGAAGTAAATAAAAATAAATAAAATAAATAATCTCACGCCTTTCATCCCCGAGGGGGTAGGCAGATGGTACCCACATTTCACGAGATACATTGGACCCCTAAGCGTGATAGGTGGTGAGCCCATCGCTGGACCGGGTCTGTTTACACATGTCTCAGACTTAATTCTGAGACCTGCGGGTTTCCTCACGATGTTTTCCTTCACCGTCGAGCTAGTGATAAATATGTACGTAAGTTTTTGAAAAACTCATTGGTACATGCCAGGATTCGAACCCGAGCCTCACTGATTTTTGGCCGGCTCTTTAACCGTCCGGGCTATCACTGCTCTAGAAGTAAATAATAATAAATAAATTGTAGGACAAAATGAAGAATGTTAACAAATTTTTAATATTAGCTCTCCGTATTCTCTGTCAAAAATTAAAAATACAAGTGAAAGAATTATTTCGATACGTCAATTAGTTTCCGATTTATAGAAGTAAACGTGCGACGCGGACTTGTACTCGATGCGTGTGCCGGTGTGACGTCATCTCACAACACTCGCTTAGACCGTTCGCGCTCTCAGCACGGTGCCGTCTTACGTTTCATTATAAATTGTAAATCTTTTTTAATTTTGATTTGTCTTATTGATAAAATACGTAGAGCCGTTTTATTTATGTACATATTTATCACTAGCTCGACGGTGAAGGAAAACATCGTGAGGAAACCCGCAGGTCTCAGAATTAATTCTGAGACATGTGTAAATAGACCCGGTCCCCACCTATCACGTTTAGGGGTCCAATATATCTCGTGAAATGTGGGTATTTTCAGTAATGGAATACCTCTGCCTACCCCCTCGGGGATAAAAAAAGGCGTGAGATGATGATGATGATAAAAAGGTTTGGTACTTCTGCTTATTTGAGCTACAATATGACATTAGTTGGGTGGGTATTTTGTTTTTTCTAAAGAGTAAAAAAACAAATTCAACGAATAATACTAAAAAATACAGTCGAATTGAGAACCTCTTTTTTTTTTAAGTCGGTTAAAAAAAGAATCATCTAAATCGGTTGACGAGATATTGAGTTATTCGTCCATTTGTCGCGCACATACTTAATGCAAAATGAAGACTTATGTGGTTTTCTCATTGATGCCATTGTCAGAACTGGACGAAATTGAAATGGGACCAATCTGGCCAACAGGCTTTCAAATAAAAAAGAATCATTAAAATCGGTTCACCCTGTCGAATGTTCTGCGGTAACAACATAAAAAAAACAAAAAAGTTGAATTGATAACCTCTTCCTTTTTGAAGTCGGTTGAAAACAATTTAGAACAAATAAATTATTTTCTAAAGAACAAGAAAAGTTAACTTCGCATTTTTATTCCTCGCATTTCGGTGGCAACGAAATCACTAATTTTGTTGATAAATAATGAGTAACCTAGTGCATCTATTTTAGGCAGATTATCCGATTGCCCTTTTTCGAATGCTTCATCCATTTCATTAATCGAATATAAACACTATTAACATAATGCGCGGATGATAACAAAACAAAATACGCAAGCCCCTTAGCCACTGAGTTACTGTTACCGCTAGCGACTTGCTACTAAGCGGAGCGTTGTAAAATGACGTCACATGCGGTTACGTGACTGTTAGCGGGACTCGATATTTATCGTAAGTTTAAATGCCTGTAAAATCAAAACTAATGGGTCTTTTTGACTACAATAAAAACTAGTGTATTTGTATACATTCAAGCTTTACTGTAACAAACTTTCAACCGATTTGGCATACCTAGTAACATTCTTCATTCACACACGGTTATTTAGTCCCAAACTAGGCAGGGCCTGTACTATGGGTACTAAACAACTGATAAACATACTTAAATAAATATTAAACGACCAGACACGAAGCCAACAGATATGTTCATGCACACAAATGTTGGCCCCGAGCGGGGATCGAACCCGCAACCTCCGACTCAGAAGGCAGGGTCACTACCAACTGAGCCAACAGGCCCGTCATTTACTTAAATATGAGTACTCAGATCTCGCGACAAGCTTTTATTACATAACGAGAGAATGTAATTCTATGGACAAACTTCCACCTGTTTACTGCCAACAACGAAATCATTTTTGACATTTTGGACCGTTTTGTCATTTTTGCCATTTTAGACTTTTTTGACATTTTTGAACTTTTTGGCATTTTAGACCTTTTTGACTTTTTTGTCATTTTAGAACTTTTTGTAATTTTTTGACGTTTTTGACATTTTTGACATTTGACATTTTTGAGATTTTTTATATTTTTGACCCTGGGGTCTGAAATGCCCAGTCCCTTTTGAGCCACAGGTCTGAAATTCAATCTCGATCGAGGTATTGACCTAAGGTATCTACTGTACTGACCGAGTTTGAAGTCAATCGGTCCAGTAGATCCGGAGATATCCTGTCGACAGACACACAGACAGACAGACATCCTACTCAAACCATTAACTTCCTCTTATAATGCTACGCAGGAGGAAGTTAATAAATTGTGTAATGACGTTTTAAGATAGTAAAAGTTTTAAAGGAAAAGTTTATTTTGTTCTTTTTAGCGCATTAAAATAAAAGCTTGTTTTAAAAATTATATTTTTACTCTTAATTTTTTCAGTTATTAACTTCCTCCTGCGTAGCATTATAAGAGGAAGTTAATGGTTTGAGTAGGATGTCTGTCTGTCTGTCTGTCTGTCTGTCTGTCTGTCTGTGTGTCTGTCGACAGGATATCTCCGGATCTACTGGACCGATTGACTTCAAATTCGGTCAGTAGATACCTTAGGTCAATACCTCGATCGAGTTTGAATTTCAGACCCGTGGGTCAAAAGGGACTGGGCACTTCAGACCCGTGGGTCAAAAATGCCAAATTTGCAAAAATCTCAAAAATGTTAAAAATCTCAAAAATGTCAAAACTGTCAAAAAATGACAAAAAGGTCTAAAATATCAAAAAATGACAAAAAGGTCAAAAATGTCAAAAAGGTCAAAAAGGTCAAAAATGTAAAAAATCTCAAAAATGTCAAAACTTTCATAAAAGGCAAAAGGTCTAAAATTCCAAATTGTCAAAAAATGACAAAAATGTAAAAAGGTCTAAAATGTCAAAAAGGTCAAAAATGTCAAAAAGGTCTAATATGTGGTTAACAGCATTATCGAACATGGTGGTGTGTTGGAAGGGTGGGTTGGTGTTGGAAGGATGTATGGTTGTTGGAAGGGTGGGTGTTGAAAGGGTGGGTGGGTGATTGATTCATCATCAATCATCATCAAAATTATTATCATCATCCATCATCATCAACATCATTTTCGTTGTTGGCAGTAAACAGGTGGAAGTTTGTCCATAGAATTACATTCTCTCGTTTAGTTTCACCCGTCCCAATGTTTGTCATCAAATCACAATGTTTGTCATTAAATTTGATCCACTTCTCGGTTACCGATTGAGCTGAAATTTTGCACACATGTGTAAATCACGTGGCATTGCAATATTATGATGACACGGTGCTGATCTGATGATGGAGCTGGAAGGTGGCCAAAGAAACTTTTCCATAAAACGACAAAAAGTTTGGGCTCGTTTGCATCGTCTTGACAAGTAGTTTGTCTTTCAATGGTAACCAGGGTCTGACTGAAGATGAAATTGGAAGGTGGTAGGAACTCTGTAATGAAAGTTCGTAACCCCCTCGAGTTTTGGCTCGTTTGATTAGTCTTGATTTTGTTTTTAGATGGATAAGTATAAGAATGGCTAACAACTACAACTAACAACTACAACTCACAACTACAACTCACAACTACAACTCACAACTACAACTAACAACCTACAACTAACAACTATCAACTACAACTAACGACTACGACTACGACTATGACTAACGACAACGACTAACGACTACGACTAACGACTACGACGAACGACTACGACTAACGACTACGACTAACGACTACGACTACGACTAACAACTACAAATAACAACTACAACTAACAACGAACAACTACAACTAACAACTACGACCAACAATTACGACCAACAACTGCGACCAACAACTACGACCAACAACGATGACTAACGACTACGACTAACGACCACGACTAACAACCACGACCAACAACTACGACCAACGACTAAGACCAACAACTACGACCAACAATTAAGACCAAAAACTACGACCAACAACTACGACCAACAACTACGACCAACAACTACGACCAACAACTACGCCAACAACTACGACTAACAACGACAACTAACAACTACTACAACTAACAACTACAACTACTACAACTACAACAACTACGACTACTACAACTACTACTACTACTACTACAACAAGAACTAATAACAACTAACAACAACAATAACGAGAGAATGTAATTATTTATTTATTTATTTATTTTATTTATTTTGGTCCATCAACAGGTGCTTACACTAGTACAAGTTATTAATTATAAACTAATATAACACAGAGCATGCCGAGTGCAACACCTACTTATAGACGGACTCCACATGCGTCATTTAAGTAGTTCAATTTTATAGCAACAGAGCAAAATAACTCGTCACTAATACACTATCTAATAACAGTTAAATGTGATTTACTTACTAAGTAGTTAGTTAACATGACAGGTTTTTATTAAATTCTATAATAAAGAACAAACCTACAATCCTATGGCATTGTGTATTGACTTACGAAATGATTGTTTTGAGTCGTAATACATATCAATGAGACCACTATTAGTGTTTATTATTTTACACATTCTTGATACAGGTGAATTACTTCCTAACACAGTAGTACTTCGTGGTGGGCAGACAGGTGTAATGGGATGACGTGGCAATCGCGCGGGAGCTCTAAAATTTACAAGACTCAATAGACAAGGGCAATCAACTTTATGGGTTACGATTTTGTACATAAGTAATGCATCCAGTATATCTCTTCGCTTTTTTAACGAGTCAATTCTGAAGTATTGCAGTTTCGATTGGTAAGACTTATCTTTCCTAACCCTGCCGACAGAAAATGAAAGATGCCAAAGGAAGCGTTTCTGAATGCGCTCCATGCGCAGTGAATGTATAGCAAAATGTGGGTTCCATATGACGCTGCAATATTCCAAAGTACTCCTAACCAAACTATTATAGAGCATAACTTTTGTTTTCACACGAAAGTCCTTGGAGTTTCTCAATACAAATCCCAAAGTGCGAGAGGCCTTTTTTATAACAGCGTCCATGTGAATCTTAAATGTAAGTTTACTATCATATATTACCCCTAAATCTCTAATGGACTTTAATAATTTAATATTTTTATCATTAATTTTATAATTGAAATTTAATATATTTTGCTTCCGTGAAAAATTTACGAAATAGCATTTATTAGCGTTTAAGGACATCTTATTAGTTAGGCACCACTCGGTAAGTCTGTTCAAGTCATCTTGAAGAAGTATGCTATCATCGACGGATTCTATAGTACGTGCAAACTTAAGATCGTCCGCGTATATAAATACATTTGAATATTGGAAGCATTCAGGGATGTCATTTATAAAAAAATTGAACAGAACAGGGCCCAAATGTGACCCTTGGGGAACTCCTGACGTAATAATGCGCTGTGTTGAGCAGAAGCCATTTAAAACTACATAGAATATCCTGTCCTTTAAGTAAGATTGCACCCACCTAAGCAAGGACCCTGACAATCCGTATATAGAAAGCTTCTTAATTAATATGTCATGAGAAACTTTATCAAAGGCCTTACTGAAGTCTGTGTATATTACATCAATTTGTTTGCTTGCGTCAACAGCCCCTACTACAGTTTCCGTGAACGAGAGCAAATTCGTACAAGTTGACCTGGATGGTACAAAGCCGTGCTGAAAATCGCTTAGGTATAATCGTAAGTGTCTTTGAATACACGGGCAGATTAAAGATTCAAGTACCTTTGCGAAATGAGATAATATAGATATAGGACGATAATTAGCTACGCACTCAGAGTTATCGGATTTATAAATTGGCACGACTTTTGCAATTTTCCAAGATGACGGAAAAATACCCGAACTCAAAGATCGATTGTAGATAGTCAGTAAGGGTTGAACCAAAGCAGACGCACATGAAGTGATAAATATTGGAGGAATTTCATCTGGCCCCGCTCCCTTCGTACAGTCGATCTGCTTCAATTTATTCAATAAGGATTGCTTGCTTATAATAGGGGATGTGAGACTTTGACTGTTGCCTTCCAGGGATCTAAGCAGCACCGACCCATGCTCAACACTAGTAGAAACATCACGGCTGTAGTTGGAGGAGAAGTGGGAAACAAACATTTCGCAAATTTCTTTCCCCTCAGATGAACTTTTCGTACCATCACTCATAGAACGTGGATAAGTACTAGATCCCCCTCGCTTGGCTTTGTTATGTGTCCAGAACAGCTTTGGGTTCCTTAAAAGGTTGTCTTCCAACTTTTGTTTATAATTATTATACCGTTCCTTCGCTAATTTTTCACAACGTACTCTAATCAAGTCTAACTCGATTTTGTCCAGAGGATTTTTATACAAGTTATATCGTAGTCTTAATCTATTTTTTTTATTAGAAGTTTTTATTAAAACACGATCAAACCATGGAGGGAATTTATTTTTCTTAGGTACTCTAAAAGGAACAAATTTTTTTTAATTCTATGGACAAACTTCCACCTGTTACTGCCAACAACGAAAATGATGTTGATGATGATGGATGATGATAATAATTTTGATGATGATTGATGATGAATCAATCACCCATCCACCCTTTCAACACCCACCCTTCCAACAACCATACATCCTTCCAACACCAACCCACCCTTCCAACACACCATGTTCGATAATGCTGTTGACCACATTTTAGACCTTTGTGATATTTTTGACATTTTTGACCTTTTTGACATTTTAGACCTTTTTACATCTTTGTCATTTTTTGTCAGTTTTGAAATTTTTGAGATTTTTGACGTTTTTGACATTTTTGAGATTTTGACATTTTTGATCATTTTGACATTTTAGATCATTTTGACATTTTAGACCTTTTTGACATTTTAAGACCATTTTGAAATTTTTGACCTTTCTGACATTTTAGACCTTTTTGACATTTTAGACCTTTTTGTCATTTTTTAACATTTTTTTGACCTTTTTGTCATACTGACCGAATTTGAAGTCAATCGGTCCAGTAGATCCGGAGATAGCCTGTCGACAGACAGACAGACAGACAGACATCCTACTCAAACCATTAACTTCCTTCTTATAATGCTACGCAGGAGGAAGTTAACAACAATAATTAATATACAATAATATAGCTTGTGCCAAAAATAAAAGTTATTTGATTTTATTTTTGATTATTGACATAACTCCTACAAACAAACTAAAAAGGGCAGTGATAGCCTGATGAATATGATTACAATCACTACAATCAGTGAGGCTCGGGTTCAAATCCTGACATGTATCAATGAGTTTTTCAAAAACTTACGTACATTTTCATCACTATCTCGACGGTGAAGGAAAATATTTCCTATTGCCATCTCCCAGCTCCATCGTCAGACCCTGGTTACTGGTTACCATCTAACACCAAAGTACTCGTCAAGACAAATCAAACGAGCCCAAACTCGATGGGGTTGTATCGTGTAATTACTTTAAGAGGAGTCATTGAGAAGTTGCGAAATCCACCTCCTGGCTCCATCGTCAGATCAGCTCGGTGATGCCATAAATATTGCATTGTCACCGAAATTACATAAGTATACCAAATTTCAGCTCAATTGGTTGAAGATATCTGCTTCAAAATTGAGTTACATGATTATTCGCGAACACACATAAAAATATATAGGTAGGTATATATACGGACGAATTGAGAAACCACCTTGTGAAATCTGTTAAAAATAAAATAAAATAAATATTTAGGGGGACTCCCATACATCAAACTAGCGGGTGCCCAGCGGCGTTGCCCGCGCGGATTCCATTCATTCCCGGGAATGAGATATTTTCCTGGAATAAAAAGTACCCTAGATGTTGACCCGGGTACTCAGTTATCTCCATACCAAATTTCATTAAAATCCGTCCAGTAGTTTTTGAGTGATGCGTGCACAACCAGACAGACAGACAAAAATTCAAAAAAATGGTGTTTCGGTATCTATATCGATAACTATATACACTACCGTTAAAATTTTCAAAAAATATTTCATGTACAGACACGGGCCCGTTAGAGTTTTATTATATGTATGTTGCCTTCGTGCGCAAGTTCGACTCGCACTTGGCCGGTTTCTTAGTTTTTTCCCCATTAGTGCAATCTATGTCTATGTATTTAACAGTCGATAAAACTGCTAAAATAACGTACTTTTATATAGGTAGGTACCTAGAATAGATGAGTTATAATATAAGCGTCACGTCACCACAGCACACAATAATGCAATATGCAAGAAATGAGATTTCATGCGGCAAGCGCCCGTGCCTCGGCCGAGCGGTTTGGCAACGTCGCGCTGAAGTCTCACTCGTTCACGTTTTTTCGGTACCGAAAATGATTTCGATGAGGTACTAGTAAAAAACGGTACCTTAACCCCAATTCTTACCTTTTTGGCTCTACCTTTAAATCAAAACGGTACCGTAATTTTATACCGCTAGCTTAACCCTTAACCTTAACCGCTTTCAAGCCCTGGTATAAACCAAAATTAGACTTGTTTATACTATCTCTGCTCTTTTTAGTGTCTATAATTTCGTGTCGTAACTTATTATAATATCAATATTGGCCTCGTGGGACTAGCCCATACTTCCTCATATGTGGGGAAAGACCCGTTTAGCAGTGGGCTGGTACGGGTTGAAGTTTTGCAGTTAGTTATAGAGTTTTATTAGCGAGCAACACGAACCTTTAGGTGTAGATCTTTACTACATTCTGGTGGAGGGTTTTGATCAAACTTTATTATAAAACTCATATAAAAAATGATTACATATACATTTTGGGTTGAATATAATAGACACACCCCACTCTTATATAGTTAATGGATAGTTTTAGCCTAGGACATCATTTATCGAGATAACTACAGCATATTATTTTAAAGATATTTACGTGGCACGTGTTAAGAGAGCAAGATATGTTAGGTTAACTTTGTTATTTTTAAGTTTATATTCTTTTAGCAGGTGTTTCACCGCGTTACTAGCTGAATCGGTCTGAATAGTTATATGTTTTGTTGTTATATTTTATATTAAAATTTATAGTTTTATGAAGAATGGTGTCTACTGTGATTGCATTCGTGGGTAGGATAGGATGGGAATAGTGCACTGAATTTATTAGTATAGGTCCAAATTATTTATGTCTGGATAGCCTAAGATCCGGCTGCAAATAACTGTAGGGATCGATTAAATGCTACAAACCAAATTTTTATGCATATTTATGATTAGGAGAATATATGTTGACCAGGGTGCCCTATCGAAATATGGCCGCTAGTATTTTTACATCGTATAATACATACACATGTTTTTCAGAGTCTTTATGTATATTGCCGTGAAGTGGACGATATTTTATGTAAAAAAACAAGTGAATGAAGTTTCTTCCCAAAAATTTTTTTTTTTTATATTAGCGGCCATATTTTGACGGTTTGGGGCACCCTGGTAAATATACAGGGTGACTTTTTTACCGTCTGGAAAAAACTGTTGTGTGATAGGTAAGTGTAATAGATTCAATTGGCAATGTTACTAAAAAAAAATTTTTTTCTTTCTTTAACTAATATACATTACTTAATTGTAGTCAATGATACACACTGAAATATTTGAAATAGTATTTTATAAAGAAACAGGCTCGTAGCTTCCATTTATGCGCAATCTACCTACAACCGCCAGCTGCGCGTAGTACTGTGCGTAGTTTTCTAGATTTTGTAAATAGCATTAAACATGACTATATTTAACAATTAATCTTGTGTATAACTTCGACTCTAGATACCTTATACATCATATTTTTCGGCTCTATATAGATACCTTATACGTCATATTTTTCCAGACGGAAAAAAAAATCATCCAGTATATTCTCCTAATCATAAATATGCGTAAAAATTTGGTTTGTAGCATATACTCGATCCCTACACTAATTTTGAGCCGGATCTCGTACTAGGAGGGACGGTAGGCAGACTTGAATATTGTCTGCGCCGTTTCACGAGTTTCAATTCTTAGCTTTAAGGGTTTCAGTTCACTTTTATTTGCTCAACTTTTTTGGTGCTGATCCGAGTAACGGCAAAAAATACTTGATGATAGACGAACTACTTAGGAGGCTCGCCATTTGAAAATCTGGGGGCCAATTCCACTAAATGTCAACGGTTATAGTTGGATGACAATGTCATGTCAATAGACAGTCAATGGTGTTATTTTGGCACTTTTCAGAGCAAATAACACCATCGGCTGACCATTGACATGACATTGTCATCCAACTATAACTAATAAGAATTGGCGCCCCGGACTCTCGGCGAGTTTACTCTTAATTTATTTGATTGCTACTGGACATTTAAGTTAAGTCCATTTTATTATAGGACGTTTTTATAGTTTGACTATATAAATACTGGTCATATTTATATTTGGGTAATTTTATCATGGGGCTTTTATGGTTTGTCAATTTTGTCACTTGGACATTCGTATTTTTGGACATTTTTCTTTTTGGAGATTAGTCGTGAGAATCCTGAAACTAGAAAAGTAATCGTGACCTACTAAGAATTAGAGCTTTCAAACTCAGGGGAATAGATATTATAAAAAAAAAACAGAGCATTAAAAAAATATGTTTATTACTAGCTGTGCCCAGCGGTTTCGGGTAATTTGAGAAAAAAACTCCTCAAACCTATATAAATTATCTAGGGACCTAGGCAAAGGTATTCCATTTCCGGAAGTACCCACATTTCATATTTTTGTTGCTGACCCCTAAGCTTGACAGGTGGTAAGCCCATAGCCGTACTGGGTTCTGTAGTTCTGTTACACATGCCTCAGAAACAATGTTTTCCTTCACCGTCGCGCATGTAATAAGTATACAGTTTAAGTTTTTATAAAACTCATTGGTTGGCACGGTCGACCGGCACGTCAGTAATCTTAATACTCTCTGACAATGTCAGGGGGTAACAAGGAATAAAAAAAAAATCTTAATACTTTGACCCCGAGCGGGGATCAAACTGGCGACCTCCGACTCAGAAGGCCTGTCACGCTTAGGGGTCAGCAAAAAAACGGTGAAACGTGGGAGGTACTTACGGAAATGGAATTCCTCAGAAACAATTATGGGGATGGACAATCATTTCCCCACGATATTTTCCTGTACCGTCGAGCTAGTTATATTCTGTTAATTAAAAATTTACTGACACCTTTCAAAATCAAACCCTCGCCTTATGCCTGAGAGAGATCTCTTTGTAGCCAACAATTCTTATGTTTTTACGTGGCCAAAAAATTTAGGTACCTTTGGTTATTTGATTTCATTCCTCAGACACCGAGCCTTATGTATGTATTAATAATTAGGAAATTGTAGTTTTTGCCGTTACGACGATCGCTACACCAACGGTGTTGCCACAAAACTGTACTACGACTGCTGTCACTTTGACAAACACCGCTTATCTTAGACGATCTACTAGTAGGTCTTTGGAGACACATCTGACGTTTAGATATTATTATAAACATGACATGTAATCTTTATTATGAATAATGAATTGAATTGAAGCGACCGTTTTGTGGTACCACCGTGATTGTTTTGTTACTGTTGGCATTGGAAGTCATCGTTTATTGTGATTGCATTTACTCAGCATTTAAGCGCGTTGCGTTATTTAGAATTAGTTGAGTTTTAGAACGAAAATTGTGACTATGCTTACTGTTTATATAATTTTCATACTTTACAATAGCTCTCTTAAGCTGGAGGCCGATAGTCAGGTTTGCCCCGAAGATTAATTGCAGCTGGTATTTAGTCATTTGAGTGTCTATCTATCCCTATAGATTCGTGCAAGTTCGGGACTAAAAGTATGTGTAAAACACTAACCAATCGAAGACGTTTAAAGAAAAAGGTTATCTTTCCAAAAGATTTATTTTCTTTCAACCTCTTTGCAACGTTTACTTCGTTTTACGCACTCCTAAGGTGTTTTGGACACGGCACTGATGTGGGGATAGATCATGAGCAAAGAGATTTATATATAATAGGGCAGAGGCGACAAAGCAAACAAAATTATAATCTAAATTATAAACCTAGTGGTCACAAGTCTAGTCTGATAATATGGTGATGTGTGACGTTCGTTGAGATCAAAGTTTTTGTACGTACCTCCCTAAATATTTCCTCCACGCCCTAGACCTATTAGTGTGTTTGAAATTAAATGAAATGTCTTTATTGTGACTCACAGGATATTACATGTAGGTCTTAAAAATAGCGGGGTGCTCTGTGGTCTACTATAAGGCATACAATGTCTTTATATAATTAGAATCGATTTGAGTTAGTTATTTTACAAATTTAAGAAATTTTACAAAATCTAAATTGTTATGTCAGGTAATTAAATACAATTTCAATGTTTAATAGATATATGTCTATGCCCGCTTATATTTAAATTTCTTTTATAATAAGCCTCATTCCTTGTTTGAAAAACCCACGCTTAATTGCACAAACCAGGTACACAGCAGTATTCATAGATATTCAAAAATGTGTTTATATAATATGTAACTGTCGTATTATCTTATATCCGAGAAATTAAAGTGTCGTTTTAATGTCTCAATCATTATAGATGAAAATGAAATCAAGATATCCTTCACAAAGATTATTATATTAAGATATGTCTATGCTTTAAATCTTTTCCGGATAATTGTGTATGTACCTTTAAGTGATTATCTACAAACGTATTTACGAAATACATGCATATTAATGAAATTGTGTTTTATTTGGTACTTGTATTATAATATAAAACAGTATCTTAGAATTGTATTTTCTTCTATCCTATTATAATAATTAATAATAAAACTAAACTAACTCTAAAGAGTAAGAAAACGACTTCAACTTGTATGATTTTCTCACGGATGCCATTATCAGAACTGGACCAAACTAAATGGGACAAACTTTCAAATAAAAAAGAGGTAACAAAGATTTAAAAAACATACAGTCGAATACATTTATTAATAATAATAATGTCAAAATCAATAATAATAATAAAGAAATTAAATCAACAACATTGTCAGACTTATATCTAAACTTAACCTAATCAAACAACCCGCCCCTTGCCGATCCCGGTGCAAAAGTGCCCATAACGCTCGCTGCGTTACCGCGTTAGATCCACTCCTTACCCGTGGTACTACTGGTGGTACTACTAGTAGTACCATGGGGATTATTTTTTGCCCGTAGTACTACTATCCTGTCTAGTAGTACCACGGGAGATTTTTCATTACCCCTGGTCCTACTTATTTTTTATCAATTATTATTTATATCGCCACTGCTGACCTGTGCCTTTCCACCAGGAACGAACCAGAGCGGGGGTCACCTCCTCGTTCTCTTAAACGACTGCCCAGTTCCGCTATAAACTGCTTAGCCTCCGTGCTCCAGCAACCAGCCGTTTCCACAGCGTACGGGATGAACTTATAAGTCTGGCCAAGACTGGAACATTTATCCTCTACAGTCGAATTGATAATCTCCTAAATTTTTGAAATCGCTTGAAAATACACACACCGGCACAATTAGCGGAACAGAAAAAAAAAGGAGAAAAAAGAGGGAATTTAGAACAATGAATGTAATTTTTAAACAATATATTATTTAAAATGAAACAACAATTAAATTAACATGTTTTGACATTCATTTGTAACACCATACTTAAAATTTTATAAAAATAAAAATTAAATTAAACAAAATGCATTTTTCTTCGATTTTTAATTATAGAGAAACAGCAGAAAATTCAAGATTTTCCAAAGTTTAACAACAATTTCAATGACTGTTCAATATCGAGTGTTTCCTCCTCGTGCTCTGATGAGGGTTTCCATCCGTCTGGGCATGCTGCGGATGATGTTATCAATGGTTTCTTGGGGCAACCTCTGCCATTCTTCAAGTAATGCGTTTCGCAACTCGTTGAGATTATCGGGAGGGGGCATTCTTGACTTTACACTCCTCTTTAGCAAGTCCCAGACGTGTTCTATAGGGTTCATATCGGGGGACCGTGCTGGCCACTCCATCACCGTTATACCAACATGGTTTAGGTATGTCTGTACTGTGCGAGCACTGTGAGCCCGAGCATTATCCTGCATTAGAATGAAGTTGTTACCAATAAAGGGGGCAAATGGCACAACATGTTCTTCTAAAATCTCCCTGATATACCGATCAGCATTCAGATTCCCGCCATCGACCACTACTAACTCCGTACGAGCTCCTAAACATATTCCTCCCCAGACCATAATTGAACCGCCGCCATATGCAACTGTATTTTCAAAATTAGACTGGATATACCGTTCTCCTTTGCGTCTCCATACTCGCTGCCTTCCATCAATTTGATTTAACATAACTCTGCATTCATCAGTAAAAAGAACCTGTCCCCAGTCGTCGAAGTCCCAATCACGATGTTCACGACCAAAGTGTAGACGGTTTGTGCGATGATGTCTCTCAAGTTTTGGGGCTTTGGCGGGCACATACGAGCCTATACCCACTTCTTCGAATCTTCTACGAACTGTCCGCTCACTCATCCTTACTGCTCGTACCTCTTCCAGTAAATTTCGAGCCTGCACCGCCGTTAGTCTCGTGTTCCGTCGGACTTGAAGTTGGAGAAAACGGTCATCCCTCCTTGAAGTACACCTTTTCCGGCCTTGTCCTCTCCTTCTCACTAGAGCATTCGTCAATCTGTATCGTTGGATGCTACGATAAATCGTTGATAACGATCGACGAAGGCTTCTGGCAATCGATCTGTAGGTTTGACCATTTCTCCTCATTTGATCTGCCCTAATGATTTCTGATGGCGTTAAATCAGGCATAATTAGATGCTCGTAAATTATCAATATGCGAAAAAACTCAAAAGCCTCAAAAACTGCAATTCAAAGCTTTTCAAATGGAATTCACGAACCTTCTAAAAACGGACAAGCGGTGGAAAAAATGAATCAATGAAAATTAAAACAAAAGAATGAAAAAAAGGGCAGTCGCTTAGTATTCCATTTTTAAATTAAAACCCAAATTTAAAAAAAGCTTGTTTAGCCGGCCAGTAACACGCAAAAATGCGTAAATACTCCCTTTTTTTTCTGTTCCGCTAATTGTGCCGGTGTGTGTACTAGCGAATCCTGTTTACTATTGCTCCCGTAGGAATTTCCAAAATCCTTTCTTAGGTAATACTCTAAATCTCAATCTTACATCATTTAATGTAAGTATGTGCTAAATTTCTTCTTGAGCCATCAGTTACAAAAGTGAGTTCATCGATTAATCAGTTGGCGAATACGTTTCTTCTATATATATAAAATGATAAACTGATTGACTGATTGGTGATATATCAACCCCCAGCCTAAACCGGTGGGTCTAGAATTGAAATTGTGCACATAGATAGCTATACAGTGTGTCTAAGAAAGGATTTTGCAAAATTCAAACCCTAAGTGGTTGAAAAAACTTACGCGAGCGAAGCCGCGGGTAAAAGCTAGTCTTTTATAAATATTCAATTCATACCAAATTAGCCTGTATGTCTTATTAGTAATTATTAGTAATTAATAATTACTAATTATGATTAATAGCCTCACTAGCTTCGAGTCAGTTAATCCCATTCACGTCTTGGCGCACATGTTGGCTATGGCAGGTTGCCGAGGCGTCAGCGCCTTAATCACTCTTAATCAGTTAAGAACCGCCGGTTCCAATTGGAACCGAGACACAATTAAAAATCTATTGTGTCTGTGATTCATGGTCTGAGAGGTTAAATAGATCCGGTTAGGCGCATTATGTTCAATTCGCAAAATGTCCACTGGGCTCAAAATGTCCAATTCTTACAATGTTTTGAAAATTTACGAATTGGACATTGTGAGAATTGGACATTTTGCGAATTGGACAAAACGCCCCCAACCCAAAAGATCACAGGTTGTGAAGGGAAAGAAATCAAACTTCAATTAGCTTTAATGCTTATTTGTATTGCCACTTTCTTAAATCACATGGAAGAAACAATAAGTATAAAACAAATACTTCAAACTTACATTAAGAAATTAAATACTTAATTCATTTTTTATAACAATAACAAAGCCAATGCAATAAACAGCAAGCTTTCAATATCCGCTCTATACCTTTATCTTATGGGAAGTGTATATCGTGTGACCATGACTTTATAGGGATAGACCAATTTCACTGTCTTTACAATGTTTTATTGTAAAAAAAAAAGATATATCTCTTGGCGGAATCGACGAATATCCAGCGCCGATATTCATTTCTAAGTTATACATTTTGCCGGTGAAATTCTCGCAGCACGAGCGTTACCTATTTGTTTATTATTACGTCAGATTATGCTACTAATAGTATATCCTATAACACTATGTATAGCTAAAAATATAGCCATTTGTTCGTCCAAAGCAAAACGATGCACCGTTTAAATCTATATTTTAGTGAACTGTGAGACTTTTTTTCGTTATTTGGTATTCGGCATGTTAAACAAAGGGTCCGTATGTGTCGAATATTTTTAGAACGTTTTTCGAATATCGCAATGGTCATCAAACGCGGCAAGCTGGCGTCCACATTCCACACATCATTCTTATTTTCTTTACAATAGAAAACGCGGCGCTGTCTGTTTGTCCGTTAGTGTCCTTATAACTAGAGAACCACATCAGATTTACGTGGTTTTATGATTCATTACCTATATTACATCTGGTCACGTTTTAGTACATTATAATAATAATATAAACGTTATTGAATTTGCTAGTTGGATGCATTCTATTAAGCAATGCGTAGTGCGTAATACATTGTCATGTTAGCTTTTGATATCGAAACCATTCGAATGTGTGAAAAACGATATGAATTCCACATTCCAAAGGTAAACAAAAAAATACCTTTGAATAAGAGACATACTCATTACACTTAACATTGAACTCTTGAATGCCATGAAAAATGTGTACTTACAATCGATTTGTTAGTAAAAATCATACTTTATAGTTTTCCGAGACAATTCATTGGATGAAAATATCGATAATAGCATAGAACTTCAAAGAGCAAAAAACCGACTTCAACTTATATGGTTTTCTCATGACTGCCATTGTCAGAACTGGACCAAAATAAAATGGGATGACACGGAGAGCAGCCGCTTTCTAATAAAAAAAGAATCATCAAAATCGGTTCAAAGTTCTGAGGTAACAAACATAAAAAAACATACAGTCGAAGTCATAACCTCCTTTTTTGAAGACGGTTGAAAATAAGCAGACGTGCTAAGTTAGACCAGCCCTAGCACTCTTTTGATATTTAAATGTTAGGAAAAAGATCTATTTTTTGGTAATATACATTACATGCCCGGGCTAAAATTATGCAAAAGAAAAATTTATAAAAACCTTTTAAATTAATAATAATAATATAATAATAATAATAATTTTTATTTTCTCTCAACAACCAGGTAGCTTAAAATAGGTACAGGATTGAGATAAACCTATACTAAAACCTATAAGCGTGAGAGACTGGTGCCTAAGATAGGTACAAGAAGCACCTGTGGTTTAGGTCACCAGGGTCCCACCCCAACAAAGTTACCAATTAAAGGTTTGATATACCTACATAATATGTAAACTGCTACAAGTTGTCCAGGGGAAAAAAAAATAGTAATTTGAAACTAAGAGAAAAAAAAATAAAATAAGAGTTAGTGTTAGTGTGAGGGGGAGTTGAGTGTGAGAGTGAGAGGGTGTATTTGAATGTTCGTGTAAGGGTGTGTAGTGAGTGTGTGTTCATGCGTGAGTGTAGTGTATGTGATTTTATGCGTGAGTGTTCACTATATATATGTTTAGGACGGGGGAATAAGAAGGTTTTCTGTCGATTCATAATTTAAGGTTAAAAGCCAGTTTGATGTTATAATCTTACACTTTCGTTTTGGGAGTGAGTAAATGCAAAGAAGATTGTTTATTTTACTGTAAAGATAATTACCCAGAAAGCAAAAATGTCTGTGAGATAGGCTGGTGGTATAGGTAAGAGATGGTCGAGCCAGAACCTTTCTTCTTTTGTCGGTGGCTAGGGTCGGGTCATAGATAAGCTCGTTGTGTTTCTTTAGGAGCGTAGTGAGGATGAAAAGCTGTCTGACAGAGAGGACGTTCCAAATTTTGAACAGATCAATCGTGGAATACCTGAAAGGAAGGAAAGCTGCGACCTTCAAAATAGACCTTTGAGCCCTTTCAGCCTCAATTAGGTGTGTTTTTGCTGCTCCACCCCAGGAAGTAATGCAGTAACTAATTATTGATTGACATAAGGCGAAATATACTGATTTTATAATATATCTATCAGCAATGTGCCTAAGAATTTTAAAGATGTATATAAGTTTGCGCAATCTGCATGTTAGTGCATCGATGTGAGGTTTGAAGCTGAGAGAAGTGTCGAGGATAACACCCAGATATTTAAATGTTTTGACTCTTTCAAGAGCCGGGCAAGGGCAAGGTGAAATGTTTGTGAGTGAGCAGCTGTGAGCAACAATAGAGAGATCAGCAGATGGCATGCCACGTTTATTAATTGCAAATGCTAAGTATTTTGTTTTAGATATATTTAAGGTAAGAATGTTATCCCTTAGCCAGTTGCAGACCTTGTTAAACCCATCTTGGGCATTGGCAAATACTTCCATCCAGGTGTTACCACTAAATATAAGTGCTGTGTCATCAGCAAAGGCCAGAATTCTACCCCCAGATAGTTTATTTTGAAATAAGTCATTTATGTACACTAGGAACAACGTAGGGCCAAGTATACTACCTTGGGGAACTCCGTGAGTTACTGGGAGCTCCTCACTCACCCAATCACCAATTTTAACTTTCTGAGTTCGGTTTTTGAGGTAGTCCTCTAGCAGAAGCAAAGGGAGACCCCTAACACCTATTTCTTCCAATTTTATCAATAAGCGCGGAATAGAGACCGTGTCAAAAGCTTTAGCCAGGTCGAGAAATATAGCCAGATTCTTATTTTTACCATCGAGACCAGTGATAATAGTGTGAGTTAGTTCAGACACGGCGTCATCCGTAGATTTGCCAGCGCGAAACCCATATTGATCGGGTGCAAGGATATTGTTTTTTTCAAGAAACGAAATTAACCGTTTGTTAATTATTCGTTCTAGTATCTTTGATAGGGCTGGCAGAATTGAAATGGGTCTGTAGTTATTTACACAGTCTCTATCTCCGCACTTGAATACTGGTTTAATTAAAGAGGTTTTAAACAGTCGTGGAAATGTGCCAGAGCCGATGGCGAGATTACAGATATAGGTAATATGAGGTGTGAGGATAGATTTAAATCGTTTAATGATACATCCGGGAATCTGATCAACTCCAACAGCACAGTCATCACGTAATCCCATTATCAAGCCAGTTACCTCAGTTGTGTCAGTAAGGAAGAGACCGAGTGACTTATCCACCGCTATATTATTTATAATGGAAGAGGAGGCGCCGGACGGTGACACTCTCTCCGCCAATGTTCTACCAATTTCAGCAAAGAATTTGTTTACTTCACAGACACTGAGTTTTGGGTTGTCTTTAGATATAAGATTTTGTGAGTAATCTTCTTTTTGTTTTTCATATGTAACGTATTTAATTACATCCCAGAGTTTCTTTTTATTAGGTCCTGCTTTTTGGATTAGAGATTTTTCATATGCTCTTTTTGCTTTCTTTATCAATGCATTACAAAAGTTACGGTACCTTTTGTATGATGTTTTAAGAATCTCATCGTCAGGCTTTTTTTTCGTCTTTTTATAGAGGTTGTCTCGATTTCGCATGCAGCGCAAGAGTCCAGGAGTGATCCACGGCTTGTTGGTTCTTTTCCTACTAGGTACAACACATTTAGTGTTATTTAAGATTATTAGTTTCAGAGTATTTATAAAGAATTCAGTTGCTTTATTGGTATCATTCATTGAATACATTTTGGAGAAGTCGGTGTTGTTGAGTTGAGTACCAAGACCTTCATAATCAATGCGATTGATAGATTTTTGGGAGTATTTTAATTTGTCAAACTTAAGGTTTATGGACAGCGCAACACATTCGTGGTCAGTTATGGAACACTCAATAATGAGACAATGGGATTGAAGTTTAGTTTTAACCATAGCATGATCCAAACACGAACTACCTCGCGTAGGTGTGGTATGTGCAGGAAGAATTCCATGGCTAGCCAACAAGTTTAAATATTCATTGCTTCCACTATCTGGAGTATTAGGTGTGATGTCGATGTTCAAATCACCCATGATTATAATATTTTTAAACTGCGATATAGTTTTTAATAAGCTATCTAAAGAAGTGGTAAAATTTGTAGTATTTCGTTGGCTAGGAGGTCGGTAAATACCCAAAATACATGTGTCATTAAGCTTGAGCAATAGACAGTTTGAGTCCATCAGTATCGGTTCATCAATTAGAAGGTTTAGGCTTTTTTTATAATATACCACAACCCCCTCATTTTGGGTGTTATGTATAGTAGTATTTGCAAAATTATAATTATCGAGGGTTGGAATGACATTGTTGTTTTTTAGCCAGCATTCTGTTAGAATAATAATATCCCAATTGATTTGAAATTAGGTATTATATCACAATAATACTAAAATATTAATTGTAAAAATATAAAATATTTGAATCAAAGCATACTACGTGGCAAATTGCGACATCTTTGGATCAAATAACCTTATTTCATTTAGTTTAAATTCTGGGCACAGGCTGGTATGGTGGCGAAAATTAATTAAGAAATGCATATTCTCACGACTTTTTCCCGGGGGTAGGCAGTATTTCAGTCCTGGAAATATCCACTTTTGACCAGTATATTTAAAGAATCCACCCTGAAAGTGACAAGCCCTTGCTTCAGAATCAGTTCTGGGACCTGCGGGTCTAATCACGATGGTACGGTCGCATTATGTCCAATTCGCAAAATGTCCAATTTTCACAATATCCTAATCATAAATTGTTCAAGCAATTTGTCCAATTGGCACATTGTCCAACTGGACCAATTGAGAATTGGACAGTTGGACATTTTGCGATTTGGACATAATGCGCCTAACCGCTCACAATGTCCTTCACCGTCGGCTTTGACAAATATGCACGTTTTCATTTTCATAATCACTGGTACATAACAAGGATTTGAACCCGAACCACTTAATTACAATTTCAACTTAATTTTCTTCTGCATACGGCTGTAATTAGTATAGCGAAATAAAATCACACTGGGATGTCGAAAACGCCGCGAAACGTACCCTACACGGTGGTCTCAACGTGTTAAATATAGGGGGAGATTCTATTCTCGTTCTTACGATTGGATTTCTCAGTCGATAAGTCTGTCGCGTAGATTTAATACAGAAATAACATAGACTCTAAATAGTAAAAAACCTACTTCAGTTTACATGGGTTTCTCGTGGATGCCATTGTCAGAACTGGACGAAATTATTAAAATGGGACCAATCTGGAAGCACCGGCTTTCAAAGAAAAAGGATCATCCAAATCGGTTCACCCAGTGGAAAGTTGTGAGATAACGAACAAAAACAGCATACAGACGAATTGATCACCTCCTTTTTGGAGTCGATTGAAAAGTGAAATGGCACTACTGATATCGTATGGAAATGCCGTCTCGAAAGAACGTGAATCGAGGGGCAGTACCTTAACCATTTTGGACCTTCTTCATCTATACTGTGGAAAGCTACCTTCATACCTCACTTATTTAGTAAATATATAAGCTTTTATATTTACTGTGTTAATACATAGACAGTCTCGGCATATTATGTGAATTCATGGCATACAACATCAATCAGGAAAACATACATGCTACTACTGTTTAGACAACTGAACGTAACGCTCAAACAGAACGTATCAACAAATTGTGATATTTTTAAAGACGTTTATAGAACTGCTGTGATTTAGTGGGTTTTTGGTCAAGTTAAATAATTACGTATTGAAGAATGTACCTGCGAAATAAAATAAGTATTATATATATTATGTTTTTTTTTAAATGAACTTGTAATATCTCAATAATTAACAAAGTTATTGGTTTAAAGGTGTCAGATCTTAATAAAATTATTTTAAAATAATTTGCATAATTACAGTAATAAGTATATTATGTAATAGTTTGTATATATTATTATTTTCATCGCTTCAGGCATGCATGCATACATGCATTGTTTAAAAAAAATTGACTAAATTTGTTGATAAAATTTATTATATTTATATTCAGGTCGACAGGTAAGATTGTAGTTATTCAGAACATAAATATATAATGTAATATAATGCATACCTCTCATAAATACTACGTATTGTTATCTAAGGAATTACTAGGGAATCATTATTTTTTACCATAATAAACGTATAATATATGGTTAGATAACTTGACAGTAAATTAAAAATCAAAATGGCTGCTGAAACATATTTTATAATAATATTACTTAATAATTGGTGCAGTTTACTTGTCATGGTGTAGGTAGTGTAAACTAATGAAAATGATTGTTTTAAATATTAGTTCAACATTCGGGTAAACAATTTCTAGAACCGTTTACAGCTCATTGATACGCCCTGTGATAAATACTGATATTTTTACATCAATAAATAATCTTACATTTAAGGTCAAACTTTCTGGAGGTGTTTCGTAAGAATTTAATACTAAAATGAGTAATAATCTATTCTTAGTACTAGTAGTTGTCTAAATAGACCTGTGAAAATTGTCTAGTTCATCGGTCAATTAGTTTTTAATAACAAAATAAACCAAATTACATAATAATTACAAGATCGCATTGCCTGTGGGTTAGGGAATTCAAGGAAAACAAACACGGCAATAAATAAATAAAGAGGAATAAATAAACTGCCCGACCAAAAAACTGCATCAAAGTACGCATGATGACTTTCAAACAATTTATTATTTACGTATTATGTTTAGGGTCCATTTTTAAATGAAGTTTCTTATTCATTACGGGCCGATGTTTACCGTCTCATTCAGATAAATTTATGTAAAAGAAATCCACTGGCTGCAAATGTAGTTGTTTGAATTTGAAAGTAATCCTGTACTTTGATGCAGTTTTTTTGTCCGACAGTGTATTACATGATACAAACGCCGTATGAAGACATTGGCTCAATTATTTCACGATTACAGCTAGAAATACGATTAGTCAGGCTATTGTATCGTGGCGTTATTTGTTAACATATAGAAAAAAAATTGTTGTCTGGAAAGTCGGTTTGCGGACGATAAATTTACGTGATAACGTCATAAGAAAACATTGATGAACACTGAATACTGAAGTGGAAGAAAGATAGATCGTCACAAGCCGAACGCTTAGGCCGATCGTGCCTCTCTATCGCTTGTTCCGCGCTCTCGCTTGCACGTGACACTTTTTCGCGAGTGCAGCCGGCGTTCATCGATTTATAAGACGTTATCACGTCAAAAGACACTTCCAGCAAGACACCACGCGGGTGAAGTGTAGTTCTACCTTATGACAGAAAGTACCAGAATAACTTGAATCCCCGACCCAGTCAACACATCTTACCTAAAATAGATTACCTAAAATTAAACAACACCATATAAGAGTATCCAGGTTTCAATCAACGCATTTCACAGCTGGACAACTGGCTCAATATCAAATATACACATCTTTAGTCCCTAAGCTCCTAACACAAGGTCTAAAGTCGTACGTTTTAAAGGACACGCTATCCAGAAAATGAACATTAGTACATTCACCGAAGTGTGTCAGTGTCAAGCCGAAGCAATAAGACAGTGTCTACATCTTCACAGATGATTGTATGGAAATAATAGTATATTTTATGCCGAGGGACTAAACGAAGCCATAATATTCCAGAGCAGTCAATGAAACTGAGGATATATTAAGTTGGCATTTAGTCTCGAGGTTCAAGCTGTACTTTTCACTTTGAGTGCGAGAAAAATAGTCTAATTAGTACATATTTATTCCGAACAAATTTACACTCGACAAAAATTCTGAAACAGATTAACATAGAGATTTAATTCTCTTTGCAGATTAACAATTTGAAACACATGGCACCACCTTCTTTGCGGAAAACCATGGAACTAAAACTCAACATTTTCGCAATGAGATTGGTCCACACTCCACAGATATTTAGTGGGTGTTTCGAGTTTGTCTATGTCTCATTAAGAAAATTAAAAAAGTAATTACTCTTCACTCTCTAGAGATTAAAGGGCTCACTTTAGTCCCGCTTCGTAGGGATATATTGGCGTACTTTTAGAGCATGAGAAGTGAAAAATATTTAAGTTTAGCTTGCATCCGGAACACAACACTAAAGTGTCTACACGAACACTTCTCAAATAGAAACTTATTGACGTAATTTTTGATAGAAAACACGTTGCCCAGCTAACACGAGTCTCCGAGTCAAATTCTACTAACAATTTGCGATAGCATAATATGCTGATGCCGCATATTCTCACAGTCCTTGCAATCCGCGAAGGCGAGCAAGCTTTACTTGTGATAAACACATACATGTATACATACGTGTCAATGTGGGCATAGGAAACATTAAAAAGAATATAAATGTTTACAAAATAATGTATTAGACACGCATGTTAATAGTGCAAGTTTAAAAAAAACTAAGAATCTGCTTGAGGTCTGCTCGGGTTAGAATCCTGGCACGTTAAAATGAGTTTTACAAAAACTTACGTACATATTTATCACTAGCTCGACGGTGAAGGAAAGCATCGTGAGGAAACCCGCAATTCCCTAAATAATTCTGATACCTGCGTTACAGACCCGCCCGGTGATGGGCTCACCACCTATCACGTTTTGGGGGGCCAAAGATTATACTTTTGAAATGTGGGTATTACCTGAAATACCTTTGCCTCTGCGATAAAAGGCGTGAGATTTTTTTTATTACAACTCGCTAGTAAGTACGACACTCATTAAAACAAATGAAATGAAGCAAAACTTTTGAGTGGGCTGTGGGTGGGTGAGTTGACGAATACTATTTGAGGATTTCCATTGACCATCTTCTGGCTCTATCATCAGGCCAGTTATATGAGATATTTGGCAATAAATGAAGCTAGTTTACTGCGTATACAAACAGGTATAATCTGCTCGAATCTTAGATTGCAAAAACTGTACCTAACAACTTATATTGTTAGAATTTGACAAAACTCACGTATATATCAGTGTACTGACCTAAGAATTATAGTTTGTATTATTTACGTAACGTTACAAGTATTGAGGTGCAAAAATATCGTAAAATATGCTATTTGATTTATCAATTACTCTTAGCGAAATGGTAAGGTAGCTTCGACAGAAGTCGGCAACATTTGAGATTTTTCTCCCTTGTTGTTTCTTACAGAAAGCTGGCAAAGGGGGCTTCCATTAATTACACGCGGCGTTTTTGGAGCCGAATCTCACACAATCTCACGTGGGGAAGAGGTCTCTGCTAATATCACGTAATTTAAAAAAAAATGAAAAATAAATTTGAAGAATCGCACTATATATTTATGAAATAAATGTGGCAAGTACAGATAAAAGTTGAAAAATCTCACGGCATCTCACCAAGGATGGAGGTCAAAAAATCGCCAAAATCGATTCACGTGATTAATGAACTCCCCCAAGGAGCTACGGTCCCTTACGAGTACAAGTATTCTTTCAAAATTACCGAGCCTTTATCGAAATACCTGATGTAAAAATTTTTGACCTTTCAGCCAACTTAAAAAATAATTCAAGAAAACAACTACATCTAACTCTCATCTTGTGAAACGTTTAACGAAATATTACAGGATACCTATATTTATTCACTTTTCCTGGCTCCAGGAAACAGACGCAAAGACAAGAAACTAGTGAGAGACCGACTCTACGTATAAGGCAAAGAGATTATATAATAGGGCATAGAGGGGCCGTTGGTAATATTTTAATACAAAAACTTTGAAGCTCAAGTCAGTTAGTATGAACGCGAGCTGTCATTCGGTCGCATCACACTAGACTTTTTCCATCTTGTAATAACTTTTGGCTTCAAATTTTCCTCGCTTTGTCCCATCTATGCCCTATTTTAATCTCTTTGGTATAAGGGAAGCGGAGTAACCCGAAAAAGATTTAACTACACAAGATTTTTTGAACCGCCACCGTCTGCACCAAACACTAAACTTTGTACTTAAGCTATCGGCAAGATCTACCGTTGAAAAATCGAAACGCGACCGATACAGACTGAAGTGACTGCATGAGGAAAATTAGCTACACTCTTAATATTATTAACCGATTATTTCTTGTATGTAAAAATATTGCAGGTGCCCCGCGGCATTGCCCGCACGGATCCAGTTTGTTTCCGTTCCCGTGGGAATTTAAAAATATCCCTTATAGCGGTTGCCTACGCCATGTAACTCACCTACATACCACCGTTTCGGAGTAGTACGTATTTTGAAGAAAACTAAAACAACATCTTTGGAATTTAGAATCGAACAAGTTGATTTAGAAAAAAACACACATCCTGTATTAAAACACCATTCGATAGTCGCTAAAAAGGATCGTATTCTGGGAAGAAATGACATACTGATTCATATTTTATGCAATGAAAAATTCACCCTTTATATTCATCCCTTTCGAACAATGTTGTTCTGAGTTAAGGGTCGCGACACACCTGCGGAACTTACGGCGCGGAACTTTCGGTAAACAACATACATTACGGTTGACGCGGGAGGCAGATCCATTTATCTTTAAAGTGAAACGTCAATGTATGTTGGTCACCGAAACTTCGGCGCCGAACTTTCCGCAGATGTGTCACTACACTAAAAGTTATAAGTGTTGCTGTTTGTCCGTATGAATTTTTCTTCGTACTGAAAGAAACTGGAATATCACTAAACTTCATAAAAGTGAACATACCATAACAAATACCTATGGAAAAACTCGCGTGACTAGGAAAAATATTATGGAAAACGGTGAGTATGTTTCTTTGTATACACATGCCTTTCTTTATATACACGACGAACACATTTTTATCGTTTTTATAGATAATGGTATCGATTCCGAATCGCACTTGGCCGGTTTTATATAATATAGGGGACAGACGAGTAGACGTGAATGCCCGCGTGGTGATGTGCCCAGGTCCTTATATTCAAAGGGTCCGGATTCTTAGTTACGGTAAGTTTCTGAGGTATTTTGAGTTAGTGTAGAACTAGGGATGCATCCGATAGCGATATTTTTATGGCAGATTCAATGATACTTTTAAAATTTCGCGATTTGAAAATGTCATGTAAACGCGCGTGTTGTCCCATCTATTCTTTGAGTATTAAACCAACAGGAGACGTCACGCGCACTAGTTTCTTTACAAAAAAGTCTGCCAATTTCTGCGGGGGGGACGAGGAAACAATCACAAATAATGTTGAAACAAACGCATTTTTTGATAAAACAATTAAACACTAGCTTGAACTAGGTGCACACAAATACATTCACCAATACAAGCACTCCGTGAACGCAAACAAACTAGTTGTATTTAACCGGTGTGCTCAAAGACCGACACGTTTTTTTGGCAGAGGGGAACGCCTGTCAGTGGCGTCTCCGGTTGGTTTAATACTCAAAGCATCTATTTCGTTGCAAACGAGGCACGAACTAACTATGCTCGCCTTTTTGAATTCAATAAGCGTATCGGTATCGGTATCAGAATCGCAGATATTTTTATAAGAGTATCGGTATCGTATCGGCAAAAAGGCGTATCGAGGCTATGTAGAACCAACGATATTACTGCGATATCGAATAAACAGTATGTCTACGCACAAAAATGCTTGTTTGATACGTTCTCTATGGATTATCTGAATACATAAAATTTAATGAATTCCTACTAGAATTGTTCCAAAAAATGTTTAATGATTCAATTCGTTACTGGAGTTATTTAACAAAATAACTAGAGCGATGCTAATTATTACGAAACATTTCAGAAACTTCTTACATTTCTATACAAAGAACTGATATACACATAAATACCTATTTCCCTTTAGATAAGAAATGTGAATAAGTATTTTAAAATACACTGAGATATTTACATAAGTTCCAAAATTATAGACATATTTCGCCATGTACTTAATTGTATATAGCCACTGCATTTTAACGTTTATTTAATCATTTATATTACAAAAACCAAAACCCATGTTTATGTTTATTTTCCATAACAATAATTTTTATTGTAACTTGAAACTGAAGTTCATTATGTTATATACAATTAGAAAAACCTATTTACCAACGCTTGGGACGTAGATCATAAGATTATTATTACATTTCACTACGACAAAGGTATATGCAAAACCCAATTAAAAAAATCGCATTTCGTTTATTCAAAGGCCGCTAAAGGAGGAGTCAGTATAGGTGCTTTCGAAAGTAACATTTCCAAAAACACACAACATAATAATACAGCGAAACAACGAAGTTTTTATGTAGGTAAGTATTGCGTTTCGAAATTTAAAAACCACTTGAGTTTTTTTTTTTTTCCTTTTTTTTAAGTTTTTAAGTAGAGAGAGAAGAACTCTGAATACGAAACAGCCAACAACTGAGTTATGAATCTTTCCTCTCATTCGAAGTATGTGCTATTTAGTCTTTGCTACTTATACTGGCGGAACGTTTACGGCCATCAGTCTGACAAACGTGAGTAGGAAAATACTACACTGATATTAAAAAGAGGAAAGATTTTTATTTTTGTATGTTTGTTATGAATAAACTCAAAAACTACTGAACCATTTTTTTTAATTCTTTCATCAAAGAAAGCTACACTATCACCGAGTAAAAAAGGCTATATTTTATTCGCGTGCGGAACAGTTGGTATATGATATTTTTTAAAGTTTTTTACTGTATTATACACAAAAGAGTCGTTTCTTAAATTTGAATCGGTCTTGGCTGGATACTGTACAAACACTGCCTTACGATTTCATTATACCTTTGGACAGTAAATATTAAAATTGTGAGTTGAGGGATCATTCGCTGTGACAGTTCACGGATTTTGGACGGAATTCGATTGTACCTGAATTTAAAACCTTTGTGATAAAACAACAACAGTTCATAACATCATATTATATAGATATAATTTATATCTTTACTGATAAGATTTGCGGTAGTTGGTAAATAGGGTTTTCCATGACTGAAAATTCATTCTAATTAAACGATTAATTAAAAGATTGCTATAAAAAGGTATTACTCGTCAAAATGGTACTAAAACACCAATTCATTTTTAAACCACAGTAAAATGTCTGATGTAAATGACGAAAATATGTGATCCTTGAGCATTTTTTTTATTTTCTCGATTTTATCGTAAAGGACTGTTGGTTAACATTCTGACTGAATATCACGCAGAGCTATTGCATATTCATACTGAGTCGTTGTACTTTGAAAACTTGCAATCCTTTTGGCGTAGAACACTAACGAAAAATTATCAGAGTGAAATCTTGCAGTTTGGCTTCGTGTGTTGTATATATTTTAGTTTTAACCAAAGAAATTAAAACATAATAGGAATAGAGGGGGCATTGGGAATATTTTCATACAAAACTTTGAAACATGTTTGAAGCTCGAGCGTCATGTCAGTTAGTATGAACGCGAGCTGAACTTATTCCACTTGGAATAACTTTTGGCTTCAAATTTTCTTCGCTTTGTCCCCTCTATGCCCTATTGTATTTTAATCTCTTTGGTTTTGACCAGTATTTATGAACGTCATATGGAACAGGGGTCTTATTATATATTTATAATTGTAATCGTCTTTATTTGACATTGGTTCGATCAGTGCTTGCTCTTCGTGCACTGGCTGTATTGACAGATCTACGGAAGAAGCAACCTATGTCAAAATGAAGACGATTGGGATTAAAATTATAAACAGACAATAATGAACCAGTTATTATCAAGATGACAAAAAAAACTGTAGGTGAACCACGCAACGGACAATGCATACATAGCACTACAAAAAGCCAGCAAACCAACGACATTATAAAATAGAAAATATACAACCACAATAGAAATTCAATTTAAATTTTTAAACGAAATTGAAATAATTAGACAAATGAGCTTTTTACAAATCCATCACATTTATATATATAATACGCAGTACTCTCAATTCTTACACTACTAAATAAAGATGTTGGGTTATTTTCCGAAGGTCTGTGATATCGTATCGGTCATATCGCTGCAACGAGATAGGTATAACGACAGTTTTCGTTAAAATTCTAGACCCCAGACAATGGGGAAGAAAACTGACTTTTTATCCCGACAGAGGGCGTATGGTCGAGAGGGCCTAAATGATCTGTCAAAGCTGTCAAACTCCATACATTTTTTTGTTTACGTTAGCGTTTTTTCTAAATTCTGTCTAAAATGACGTTATGTGCTGCCTTTGGTTGCAAAAATAAAGGAACTCATGCATTCCCGAAAGACACTAAACGAAGAAAGTTGTGGGAAATTGCCCTAAAACGGAAAAAGCTTTTTTACCAGCTGCAGAAGCTTTCCGTTTTTTTAACTCATCCTTTAACTGCGGCACCGTCATCAAGGAGTACATTTTCGTCACCAAAAAGCTCAATGCGAAAGGAAATCAAAAAAATATGGCCGTGACAAGGACCTCTCGCTGGTGGCGACATCTGTAATTAGCTTTGCGTTTTGTTCCCCATTGTCCTCTAAGTCCGAGCAGTAAAACCCAACTGTGCGAAGAATAAATAATATTTTTTCATTCACATTTCATTGGTCTAACGTGACTGAAACGTCACAAGGTAGTGCCTACTTTTGTCTGTCATTGATATAACAAAACGTACACAGTAGCCCGTAACGCCACGATGCTCAAATAATGCAGTATACATTCGCCATTTTTATGACATATCTAAAAAAATCAACAAAAATACCTTTGAGTGAGCTCGATGAATACAATTAAATAATCTGAGATTATAAAACTCAAATAATCTATAGGGTTAACGCGAGTGTCATGTAATCTAGTATTTGCTGAAATCTTATTGGTTGAACGCATCAAAGGAAAAACTTCAAATACGTTGTATACATAACGGAGAAATATACAGACCAATTGAGAACCTATACAGTAGTCTACAGAGATGTTGCAACAAAAACGTTATTTGTCAAAAATATTCTTTGAAAATACATGCTTTACTGTGAAGGTTAGAGGTACTTGGCTTCACTTCTTCGTGGGAGTGCCTCTTTGGGTGAGACCCTCGAACCTCTTGAATGTGTAGTTGATGAAGACCCAGTCCTTGTATGCTACTTCACCCTCCTGCGATATCGGCGCTGCGGCTGAGGAGGAGAATAGGTAATTATAGTTCATGAAAAATAAAAAAACCATAAATAAAAAAACCGGCCAAGTGCGAGTCGGACTCGCGCACCGAGGGTTCCGTACAACCTTGCAAATTTATGGTTTTCGTAATTTTTCCTTTATCTATGCTATAAGACGTTGCTTCGTACCAAATTTCAAGATTCTGAGTTCACGGGAAGCACCCTGTAGGTTTTGATTCCCTTGCAAGTGTCGAAAATTTGCGGCATAAACGGCTGTATCTTTTGATTGCGTTGGCTTAGAAGTTTGATTTTTTCACAGCTTCAAGGGACAGTAGACCTGAGTAATTGATATAAATTTCAGCTTCATACCTCCACGCGTTCCTGAGAAAAAGGGTCTTGACAGACGGACGGACGGACGGACAGACGGACAACAAAGTGATCCTATAAGGGTTCCGTTTTTTCCTTTTGAGGTACGGAACCCTAAAAATTGGTTGCCTGATAACGTCACCCGCAAAGTTTCCGTTCCCGTGTGAATACGGGAACAAAATATAGCCTATGTTACTCAGGGATATTCCAGCTTTCAATTGCAGAAAGAATTTTTAAAATCGGTCCAGTAGTTTTTGAGTTTATTCTTAAGAAAAATACAAATCTTTCCTCTTTATAATATAAGTATAGATGATGTTATGAATACTCACGTATCTCTAGCTTCACGTCTGGGAAGTCGTCGAAGTTGGACGTGTCGTCTATGGAGCGCACTTCGACCGTGATGGCGGCGGGCCTTTCGCGTACGTGCGACCAATCCACGCCGCGGAAGAAAGGGACCGACTTGACGTCCTCTATACCCCGCTGGGAGCCAAGTCTGGGGAACAAATAATACTCAGATTCAGATATTTTTAAAGGTGCTCATTAGAACTTAATCTTACCTTAATTTTAAAAAACTCACACCTTTTATCCCCGAGGGAGTAGGCAGTTATTCCCGAGAATATTAACCTTAATAATAATAATATAATTTCACGCCTTTTTTACCAACGAGGGAGTAGGCAGAGGTATTCCATTACTGGATATACCCACATTTCACGAGATATATTGGACCCCTAAACGTGATAGGTGGTGAGCCCATCGCCGGACCGGGTCTGTTTACACATGTCTCAGAATTAATTCTGAGACCTGCGGGTTTCCTCACGATGTTTTCCTTCACCGTTGAGCTAGTGATAAATATGTACTTAAGTTTTTTTTAAGAAACTCATTTGTACATGCCAGGATTCGAATATTAACCTTAATCTTAATGATAATTATTATTGTTAATCATAATTACTAGTAAGACATGAGATTAAGGAGCTGCCCTTTATTTTCTTGCTCGTTCTTCTGGGAGTTCATTTGGAACCAGAATTTGGCATGGACTAGTTTAGAGTCTCTAGTTATTAGACGACTGATGTCATTTGTTATTACCTACAGAATTTTTTTTTTTTACTTTAACTTTGACTTATCCAGCGCCGATAATTGAATAAATAAATAAATCAATATTAATAGTAGTTTATTGATGCAACTAAGGCTCTGCAAGGGCACCGCGAACTTGGCATCTATTAACAAGTAGTAACTATAAACAAAACACTGAAAATGTACATCAGTACAGAATTAAAATTAAATTAAATTGGGGTGGGCAGATACAATAGTTAAGAGCTTACACACAGTATCATTTATTTATTCCACAATTTATTTAGCAATATTCATGAACGAGTATAGAGTGCCTTGTTATTATATTATTGACTAGCGACCCGCCCCGGCTTCGCACGGGTGCAATGATAACACTAAAACCTTCCTCTTGAATCACTCTATCTATTAAAAAAAACCGCATCAAAATCCGTTGCGTAGTTTTAAAGATTTAAGCATACAAAGGGACCTATATAGAGACAGAGAAAGCGACTTTGTTTTATGCTATGTAGTGATGTTTAAAAGTGTACCTTTTGTACCTGCTGAAAATAAATGATTTTCGACTTTATTTCCTTTTAATTTAGGACAGATTATAACCCTTACCTTCGGTCGGGTTCGGAGCAAAACCGCAGAATGGTTTCCCTCGCCTCCTCGCTGATTGGTATTTCGGGAGGAAAGGTCAACGACTCCCGCCACGACATCACCTTTCGGTACGTCTCCTGCGGGGACTCCGAACAGAAGGGCGGGTACCCGATCAGCATTTCGTACCTGGAACGCGTCCGGGGATTTTGAGCATTAACTTGTTGTGTTAAGGTCTACTTTCCTGTTGATTATTTTACATTTGTAAAAAAAAAAAACTTATTGCGAAACAGCATAGACATAAAAGAGTGGGATCTTCTGGCACAGGTGTTCTGACACTTAGAAGGTACTAGGTTTTTTAATTTTGCGTAATGACTCATTCTCAGATTGTCACTTTAGCAAATGACACATTCGAAAATTGTCAGTTTTGCGAAATGACACATTCGAAAATTGTCAGTTTTGCGAAATGACACATTCGCAAAAGAGTGAGACCAGCATATTTTGTTAATTGTGTATTCAAAATGTAGACAATTCGAAGAAAAGAAATAAGTTTTTATTTTTATTACATTTTTATTGTGAGCTTAAGATATAGGGGTTCAAACACATGACAGACAAAGTGACACATTCGCAAATGCTACATTCACGAAATGCATATCATAATCCAAAATTATAATGGACACTTGGACAGTAGTAAACTTAACCTCAAATGCAAATAGTGTAAAAAAAAGTTGACATTCTCAGGTGTGAAAGTAGATGCTTATGAATCTGGACCACTTTGAAGGGAGCAACTTCCCAGAGACCGCAGGTCCCAGAATTAATTCTGAGGCATGTGTAACAGATGGGCTCACCACGGGTCCAAAAGTACATTGGTGAAAAGTGGGTACTTTCAGGAACGGGATACCCATAGATGGTCTCACTTAGGGTAGGAGGGTACATTACACATATACAAACATTAGAAAGAGACAACTTAGAATGTTAATGTAAGAAAAAATCGCATTGGATGGCAATCTATCACTAAAGTAATGAACATTCGCTGAGCATGACAAATGAATAATTCGCCATTAAAAATATAATATGTACTCGTATATGAAAGAATTACAAATATATCTCTATATGGCTGTTAGTGAGCCATATTAGAACTACATTTACGTATTCGTAAAATTTCGCCTTATAATAAAAAGATGTAATACTCATTCAGCATATATGTGTACTGAGTTTCTAATACTATGGACAAAATAATACTATTGAACACTATTTCTTTCGTCTATATAATGCCATTCACTGACTGACCGAGCCCAAACTTGCTGTTTGTTTAACCAGTGTGATCGCTACAAACTTTTAATCCTACTAATATTATAAATGCGAAAGTTTGTATGGATGGATGTTTGTCCCTCTTTCACGCAAAAACTACTGAACGGATTTTGATGAAACTTTACAGTTATATAGCTTATACATCAGAATAACACATAGGCTATATTTTATCACCGTATTCCCACGGGAACGGGAAATACGCAGGTGAAACCGCGGGGCGCTGCTAGTAATTCAATAATCTCACGCCTTTTATCCCAGAGGGCTTAGGCAGAGAGGTATTCCATTTCTCGAAATACCAACTTTTCACGAGAACATTAGACCCCTAAACGTGATAG
The DNA here is from genome assembly GCA_963855545.1 of Ethmia dodecea. NCBI lineage: Eukaryota > Metazoa > Arthropoda > Insecta > Lepidoptera > Depressariidae > Ethmia > Ethmia dodecea. Next base: position 29,841,676 of record OY979436.1, on the reverse strand, counting down.
GTGGTGAGCCCATCGCTGAATCGGATCTGTAACACATGCTTCAGAATTAATTCTGGGACCTGCGGGTTTCCTCACGGTGTTTTCCTTCACGTCGAGATAGTGATGAATATGTACGAAGTTTTTGAAAAACTCATTGGCACCTGCCAGGATTTGAACCCGAGCCTTACTGATTATCATCATGAGAAGCGTGCCCTAAGACTATCACTGCTTAATATTTGTACTTACACTAGCTTTTAATGATGAGTTGAGTTTGTTGAGTGAGTCCAATGAGTTTTTCAAAAACTTACGTACATATTTATCACTAGCTCGACGGTGAAGGAAAACATCGTGAGGAAACCCGCAGGTCTCAGAATTAATTCTGAGACATGTGTAAACAGACCCGGTCCGGCGATGGGCTCACCACCTATCACGTTTAGGGGTCCAATATATCTCGTGAAATGTGGGTATATCCAGTAATGGAATACCTCTGCCTACCCCCTCGGGGATAAAAAAAGGCGTGAGATTATATATATATATATATATATATATATATATATATATATATATATATATATACTAGCTTTTACTATTTTTATTTCACCCCCTTAGGGGTTGCAAAATCCTTTCTCAGTGGATGCCTACAAAATGGGCTTCGTGGTTAAATGAGCCCACAGACCACTTAGCCCGCGGGCTAAGTTGACACTCCTTTTTTTTCTATGGGTAACTTGACCTACTGTGTTAACTGAGCCCGCGGGCCCGTTCACCCACTAATTTATCGCTAAAGACCAACTTAGCCTACGGGCTCAATCGACCACTACCTACCACTTAGGGGCTTACTCAGCCCATGGGCTCAGTTGATCAGTACATAGTATAAGCTATCTATGTGCAAAATTTCAAGTCTCTAGACCCAGCGGTTTAGGCTGTGCGTTACATCACCAATCAGTCAGTCAGTTTATCATTTTATATATATTATCATATACTTACATAATGACCCCGAGGCTCCACCAGTCCGCCTGAGGTCCATACCCGGTCTGTAGGAAGACCTCTGGCGCTATATAGTCTGGGGTCCCAACGGTGGAATAAGCCAACGCCCGCCTATTCCGCTTCCAAGACTCGGCTCTCCGCTTAGAGTCCATCGGCGATGAGGAAGTTGATACTGCAAAAAAACTACCTAGAACAGAAACTTGTGTAATGTAGACTCGTGTTTTATGATTGGAAGCGAAATAAGTAATGTTATTCTATATTCTAGAGAGCGAGGTCTTAACTACTTATCTTTATATCAATTTTTACTTATGTCCTACCTAGTCAAATCAGTTACTTTTTATGATCTGTCAAAACGAAATTTTAGTATAGAAAATATACTGAAATAGCAAGGCGTGACGTCATAGTTTCTAGTACTCAACTGCAGCACTTTTTTTGATTGTATTATTATTTTTATTTTTGTTATAATTGTAAATTGAAAATTGAAATAATCTTTTTAATGAATGACTACTCTCAATTTAATTTTGATGCTGTCAACTACCCCATTTTAACTCAGACATTGGTACTGATTCTGCATTACAGCGACTAAACTTATTTTAGTTTACTCCTGTAATTTTCTTTCTCCTAGCTTTTTAAAAGAGACGACAGATATTTAGTTCTGTCAAATTAAAATTAGTCCCGTCAAATAAGGCATTTCATAAGGTGTTTAGTGCATAAAGCCGTATACAGAAAGAAAGCTGAAAGCTTGTCGGCGCCGATAGGTTTTCGGCATTCTTTCTGTATACGGCTTAAGTAAAGAAGTCACGACTAAAATACAGCCTCTGACAGGACTAAATTCGGTAGGTTATCTTCTATCCCTTTTCTTTTTTTGAGGTGAGACAAAGACAGGACTAAACTAAAATAAGTTTAGGCGCTGTAAATCAGAATCGACCCCATTCACGGCTTAAAAAATATCTGTCAAAGAGAAATAAGCTTTATAATACGCTCAATTGAGTCGAGTTTTGCGGATGTAGCAAGCTCTAAAGTTGGACAGGCCAACGGTACTTACTGAAGTCAGAAGGTGTGGCGCGGGAGAGGTCGCGGTAGAAATCGGTGCGATGACTCTTCTTTAGCCCGGTACAGAGTCCAAAATCGCTTAGCTTGATGTGCCCGCGCGCGTCCAGAAGTAAATTATCTGGCTTTATATCCCTAGAAGCAAGAAAAGAGATTATTTGTTGCCATCTTGTATATAGTGAAGTCGTATATAAATGTAAAAAATATACTCTGTGAATGTAGTCCAGTAGTTTGAAAGTAATCCTGTACTTGAAGTTTTTAACAGACTTCAAAGGAGGTGGTTCTCAATTCGACTGTATGTTTTTTTGTTTGTTACTAGTACTTTCGACTGAGTGATCCGATTTTGATGATTCTTTTTGATTTGAAAGCTGATGCTTTTCGTATGGTCCCAAACCCAATTTGGTCTAGTTCTGACAAAAATTGAAGTCAGTTTATTTACTCTTTATTTTTGTAAATAAAAAAATCTCACGCAGAGGTATTCCATTTCTGGAAATACCCATATTTCATGAGAATATCCGACCCCTAAACGTGATAGGATAGGTGGCCCATCGCCGAACCGGGTCACTTACACATGCCTCGGAATTAATTCTGAGACCTGCGGATTTCCTCCCGATGTTTTCCTTCACCGTCGAGCTAGTGATGAATATGTACGTAAGTTTTGAAAAACTCACTTGTACATGCCAGGATTTGAACCCGAGCCTCACTGATTATTCTCACGACAAGCGGGCTCTTTAACCATAAGGCTCTTATACAAAAACATATCTCTAACCATCCTACCTGTGTATAAATCCAAGCTTGTGTATGCTATCGATGGCTAAGGCAGTTTCGGCGACATAGAACTGAGCGCATTCTTCGCTAAGAGTGTCCTTCTTCATGAGTAGCGTCATCATATCGCCTCCAGGGAGGAACTCCATGATGAGATACAGGTTCATGGGGTCCTGGAAGCTGTAGTACATCTTCACTACCCACTGGTGGTCCGCTTCGACTAGGATGTCGCGTTCTGCTCTCACGTGCGCCACCTGAGGCAGAGCTAGTGTTAAAACTTGAAGAATTTATTGTTCGTCTCTCCGAGCGGAAAGTGTCAACTTTCGGCCCTGATCAAGCAAAGTTGCCGCTTTCCGCCTCAGTCGAGAAGAAAAAAGTATACACCTCGGGAAGTAAATAAGAAAGCCTCAGCCTCCGAGACATATCTTATTGTACTTCCCTTGATACGTAATATACTATGTTTATGTTTACTTACAGTTGTTACATTACAAGAAAAAATCAAAAATCTTTTATTTTCTGTATGTACAAAAAATACACTTAGATAAGTCAATAGTCTAATAACAAGGCTATAAACTCGTCCATGAAGATTGGCTGAATGTAAACAGCAGCCCATCTCCGCTGACGAGTTGCTGGTTCCAAATGCAGTACCCCGAGAGGAACCAGCAACGAACTCAAGGGCAGCTCTTTTTAATCTCATGTCTTACTACCAAAATATATAATACTAGCTGTTCTGCGAAGTTTCACACGTGTTTATCCCGTTCCCGTGGCAATACGGGAATAAAATATAGCCTATTTTATTTAGGGATATTCTAGCTTTTCATTGGAGGAAGAATTTTTAAAATCTGTTAAGTAGTTTTTGAGTTCCTCTCTATAATATTATCATAGATTAGTAAGTATATAAGAATTTACCTGTTCTTTTTCCAGCATGTCGGCTTTCCGGAGTATTTTCATGGCGTACACGTGTCCTGTATCCTTTTTCTGTACAAGTCGAACCTCCCCGAAGGCACCCCTGCCTATGACCTGTAAATAAGTGGCAAAGCGTCACTAACAGGGGGGAGTGTCACTACATAGTATAAAACAAAGTCGCTTTCTCTGTCCCTATATCCCTGTGTATGCTTAAATCTTTAAAACTACGCAACGGATTTTGATGCGGTTTTTTTTAATAGATAGTGATTCAAGAGGAAGGTTTAAGTGTTAACATTGTACCCGTGCGTAGTCGGAGCGGGTCGCTAGTATAATATAATATAATCTCACGCCTTTTATCCCCGAGGGGGTAGGTAGAGGTATTCCATTTCTGGAAATACCCACTATTCACGAAATATATTGGACCCCTAATCTTAAAAAATATATGAAAAATAATCTCCCACAACGGATTGAGAGATGGTGTAAGGGTAGTGGCCATATGTCAGAATTGCCGACTGTCAGAATTTATTTCAGCCATCCAAGGGTATCCAACTTGGCTTACGACTTCTAAATTGTGTAAACACAACGAAAAAAAATTATGTTTACATGGTATAACTATATTATTACCTAGTTAACAGACTTAATAAAAGGGAAGGTTCTCATACTTTTCGTGGCATTTTTCATTTTTCCGTCAGCAGTCTCTCTCTGCCCCCCCTCCCTCTCCCTCCCTATCTCTCTTTCCCTCCTTATCTCTCTATCTCTCTCCCTCCCTCTCTCTCTCTATGACTGGCCTAACCGACGAGTCTTTACCTTGAGTGGCTCGAAGTCCTCCACGCCAAGCCTGGAGCGCTTCAGCCGTAGGAACTCCGTCTCCTTCTGGGCGTGCTGCTGTCTCTTCTCCTGCTTCTGGCTCTCTGTCAGGCTTTCATCCTTGAGCGACTCCTCCAGTTTTTCCAACCTGGGAGGAAAGTTCAATAGAATAAGGGAAAGCGACTCCTCCAGTTTTTCCAACCTGGGAGGAAAGTTCAATAGAATAAGGGAAAGCGACTCCTCCAGTATTTCCAACCTGGGAGGCAAGTTCAATAGAGTAAGGTAACGTAATAGTATACGTAACCTAATTTTATTTTTATACATTTATCTCTTCCCTCGCTCGGTGACCATACGTAGTATATGCGAACCCCCCCCCCATACTCTAGTCTAACGTAGTAATTCATAAATATAAAAATTATATATAAATATATAATCATAAATCATCTTTTGTAACAGAAAGTTTTCAATTACTAAGACCCCGCTATCCGTCCGTCTGTCATCAGGCTGTATCTCATTAACCGTGATAGTTAGACAGTTCAAATTTTCACATAATATAATGAATTTCTGTTGCCGCTATAACAACAAATACTAAAAAAATATAATAAAATAAATATCCAAGGGGGATCCCATACAACAAACGTGATTTTTTCTGCGTTTTATAGATAATGGTACAGAACCTTTCGTGCTCGAGTCCGACTCGCACTTGGCCGGTTGTTTAGCTTGTACAGTCAAGAGCAAGTCAAGCTTGACACTACCAGTTTAAGCTGAGCTCTGATTTGTACTGCGCGCCATAGAATACAGGGTCGGGTCAAAGTCCAAAGTGTCAAGCTTAGCGTGCTCTTGACTGTACAGATACTCCTATCTTTACAGATACAACTGTATTTAGGCATACCTCTGTTTCCTCTCATAGTGCTGGGTGATGAGGTTGGTGTAGAAGTTTTCGAGGGTGACCTTGGCCTTAGTGGCCTTGTCCAGCGTGTGACCGCTGAACCGGATGTTGTCAGTGCCCGTCATCTCCAACACCCCTGCGGCAAAGCTCAAAATATTAAATTATGTAGTTAGCAATATTGCTAAGTGAACGTAAAAAATATTGTTATTGAGATTCAGAAGGAGTAGTTTTTGCATTGGATTAATTAAAAAATAAATTCATAAATAATTATTTCTGATTTCAATAATTATTAACCACTAGCAGTTCCCCGCGGTTTCACCCGCGTAGTTCCCGTTCCCGTGGAAATAAGGCAATAAAATATAGCCTATGTGTTATTCTGATGTATAGGGTATATAACTGTAAAATTTCGTCAAAATCCGTTCAGTAGTTTTTGCGTGAAAGAGGAACAAACTTCCATCCAGACATCCACATACAAACTTTCGCATTTATAATATTAGTAAGATAAGATAGTAAGATTTATACATACTGGAAAAAAACGTTATATTTGCCTAGAGCCCCACGTGAGATTGAGTGAGATTAAGAACGCACTTACGCATGAGATGAGGGCTCACTAACCACCGGGCCATCACTGCTCTAATAACATTAAGATATTAGTAGGATCTATTACTTCCCTGTTTGAGTCTTCCGCGGTTGTATTAAGACTGACATTAGCCTACAGTAATATTGACTAAAGCAATATCACGGCAAGATTAGCTAAGTTGACTAAAATCCCGTTAGTAGTTTCCAGGTCACCACGTTTGGCCGCGAAATTGCTGGAAATAATCTACAGTATGACCAAGAAATCGGAAGTCCTTTGTGGAAGTTAAACTGCCATGAAACCACAAACCTTTCATCTCACTTTTCATGCGTGAGGCCTAGTTTAGTCCTACCCATCTAAGATGAACTCCGTGACAAAATTTTGTGGACGCTTATCAATTCAAATAATTTAGAATTTCAAGAAAACTGTTTTTCCATACTAAAATTTTGTTACTTTTTTGAATTGAAACATAAAAATTCCTTAGATTGTGTGTGTACGTTAAAGAAATACATTGTTTAGTCAGCGATATTAGGTTTTAAATTTGAATAAGAGCTGTATAATAAAACGAATCAAAGCACGAATCAGCAGCAACACGAACTTTTTTCTAGCTTGTTTACCAAGCTTTAAAATCAAACAAGAGCAGTGATAGCCCGGACGGTTAAAGAGCCGGTCGAAAATCAGCGAGGCTCGGGATCGAATCCTGGCATGTACCAATGAGTTTTTTAAAAACTTACGAACATATTTATCACTAGCTCGACGGTGAAGGAAAACATCGTGAGGAAACCCGCAGGTCTCAGAATTAATTCTGAGACATGTGTAAACAGACCCGGTCCGGCGATGGGCTCACCACCTATCACGTTTAGGGGTCCAATATATCTCGTGAAATGTGGGTATATCCAGTAATGGAATACCTCTGCCTACTCCCTCGTTGGTAAAAAAGGCGTGAAATTATTATTATTATTATGAAGGTTAATATTCTCGTGAAAAGTGGGTATATGCAGAAATGGAATAACTGCCTACTCCCTCGGGGATAAAAGACTTGAGTTTTTTTAAGGTTATTTTCTAATGAGCATCTTCAAAAATATCTGAATCTGAGTATTATTTGTTCCCCAGACTTGGCTCCCAGAGGGGTATAGAGGACGTCAAGTCGGTCCCTTTCTTCCGCGGCCTCTTACCTCTGCCTACCCCCTCGGGGATGACAGGCGTGAGATTATTTAATTTTAGATTATTTTTAAAATCAAACAAAAATCAATTTTTGTGCATGTAAAATATATATGCAAGCATATTCTATTGTTCTGATAGATATATATGATAGATAGATATATATGCAAGCATATTCTATTGTTCTGATTTGATTATATTTTATTACCTACATTTTAATTAAGTACTTACATTAGAATTTTTTTTTGACGTTATAAATTTTACATAGTTTGACATTTTAAATTTTACATTGGTTGACATTATGAAGGCTGAATTATTTGATATTTATTTTATTCTTGTTAATTGTTTGACTTTACTATTTTATAATTTTGTCATAAGATATAAAATTTTGAATTGTGGACGCACTACATTTAATATTATTATGTCATTTTTTACATTGTCGATTTGGGTACGCCTGTAAGGACATTGTATTTGAAATTATTAGTGAAATAAAAATGAAAAATGAAAATGAAAAATCTTTCCAATGAAATCAACTTTGGAATTAAATAATGAATCTTGCAAAACTACAGAAATTGGAAACAAAAACATAGGTCCGAATTTTTTCGCTATTTCATAGGTGACTCAATATTTCGGAATTTTTAAAAATTACACTTAGAAACGTCGGTATTTTAGTAACGATGGACACGAAACTCGTGAATGGAGGTTAGCTGTATGTAAACAGCAGCCTACGAGTTGTTGATTACAAATGCAGAACCATATAAATATCTAGACGGGCCTGTTGGCTCAGTTGGTAGTGACCCTGCCTTCTGAGCGGTCGCGGGTTCGATTCCCGCTCGGGGGCAACATTTGTGTGCATGAACATGTCTGTTGGCTTCGTGTCTGGGTGTTTAATATTTATTTAAGTAAGTCTTTCAGTTATTTAGTACCCATAGCACAGGCTCTGCCTAGTTTGGAACTAAATAACCGTGTGTGAATTGTGTCCCACAATTTATTATTATTATTATTATATTGTGTCCCACAATTTATTATTATCGGAACGTTAGTTCCTTATCACGCGTTGCGAAAGGGGGCTAGACGGAAAAAATTGACCAAAATTTGTAACGACTGACACTTTTTGCTATAGTAGAAGCTCTATGATAAATGATGACGATGACGACGATGATGTTCCATCCGGGTGTCCCTTGAAACCTCTCAACTTTTTTTTATTATTATTATCTCATGTACGAGAAACAGTGAAAAAAAAACAATAGACAAAATTTGTCACGTCGCTCATGTTACCGCGTCTGGTGACGGTATATGCACCAATGAGTAATGAGAAAATGACGTACATTTTTATCACTACATCCGCCCTCGCCCGCTTCGGTTTATCTGCACTTCTACACTAATATCTTTCTATTGGTAAAAAAAACAGTCGGGCAGTTTTTGAGTTTATATAATCTCATATAAATAAATATAATCTCACGCATTTTTTATCCCCGAGGGGGTAGGCAGAGGTATTCCATTACTGGATATGCCCACATTTCACGAGATATATTGGACCCCTAAACGTGATAGGTGGTGAGCCCATCGCCGGACCGGGTCTGTTAACACATGTCTCAGAATTAATTCTGAGACCTGCGGATTTCCTCACGATGTTTTCCTTCACCGTCAAGCTAGTGATAAATATGTACGTAAGTTTTTGAAAAACTCATTGGTACATGCCAGGATTCGAACCCGAGCCTCACTGATTTTCGGCAAGCTCTTTAACCGTCCGGGCTATCACTGCCATTTTTTTTTTGAGTTTCTTCGTTACAAACATAAAAATCTTTCCATTTTGAATTAGTGCAGTTTTGACAATGCCATAAATGAGTTGAAGTCGGTTTTTTACTCTTTAGAGTTCTATCTCAAGGACGTTTAAATAGGTTCTATCTATACTAATATAACAAAGAGGAAAGATTTGTATAGTTGTATGTTTGTTACGAATATACTGGACCGATTTTAGAAATTCTTTCACCAATGTAAAGCTAGAAGATCCCTGAGTAACATAGGCTATACTTTATTATCGTATTCCCACGGGAACGGGAACTACACGGGTTAAACCGCGCAGAACCGCGGTAGTATATAATACTAGTGCAGAAATGTAGATGTAAAAACGTAAATGGAGTACACCAATATTCCTGTCTTCAAATATTATGGCATAATTAGTCACAGCCATAACGCTACGTCAACGAACTGTAGCAGGAAAACGATATTGGTTTAAATCGCAAGAAAAACGAGAACGCAAATGAAACCATACACGAAAACATAATCGAAATGTCGAGTCAGCCGAATCGGTCAACAAAATTATTTCCACATAAACAATAACACGGACAAACAAACGAGAGAACAATACGGTAAAACATATTGATGAATAACGCAGCGTAATTCATACCTGAGTTGAGACTAAACATTGTTTTGACTAGTTATTAGACCCGGCTTTAGCGATTTAATAAAGGTTTTTATTATTACTAGGCCACCGCTGTCATTCATACGAATTTTCAAGAGTGTGGACTTCTATTGAAGCTATAACAACAAATACTCGTTATACAAGAAACGTGTATTTTATGTTTTTTTTAAATAAGCAGATTTTAAGAGCAGTGATAGCCCGGACGGTTAAAGAGCCGGCCGAAAATCAGTGAGGCTCGGGTTCGAATCCTGGCATGTACCAATGAGTTTTTCAAAAACTTACGTACATATTTATCACTAGCTCGACGGTGAAGGAAAACATCGTGAGGAAACCCGCAGGTCTCAGAATTAATTCTGAGACATGTGTAAACAGACCCGGTCCGGCGATGGGCTCACCACCTATCACGTTTAGGGGTCCAATATATCTCGTGAAATGTGGGTATATCCAGTAATGGAATACCTCTGCCTACCCCCTCGGGGATCAAAAGCGTGAGATTATATTATTATTATTATTATTTTAAATAATTAATCACCCAAAATTACCTCAGAGTTCAGACGCAGACTTTATAACGTATATCTTTTCTGCGCTGTTTCACGAGCGTAATTCCCGTTCCCGCGGGGATTTCCACGGAAATCACCCAAAATTACGTCAGAATTCAGACGCACACTTTATAAAGTATATAGCGGTTCTGCGCGTGATTCCCGTTCCTTTGGGAATACGGGGATAAAATATAGCCTATGTTACAGAGGAATATTGCAGATTTCTATTGGTGAAAGAATTTCTAAAATCGGTCCAGTGATTTTTGCGTTTATTCGTTACAAACATACAAAAATAAAAATCTTTCCTCTTTATAATATTAGTGTCGATGTAGATGTGCTCCCAAGTCGGCGTTCATTTTTGTTGACAACTTATTATAACCTAAAAATGTTGACCGAAGAGCATGTATGAAAGGAATAATAAAAGTGGACGAAGCTAAACAAGTATGTAAGGATCGTAGCAAGTGGAAAGAAGGTATCTGCCTACCCCTACGGGAAAGAGGCGTGATTATATGCATGTAAAAATTTTGAGCGGGCAACAGTGTTAACCATAAATATACAAATTAGTTTTAGTATCGACGATATTCTCATCGAATCTCTCATAAGATTTACACTGTTCATCTTACGTCCGAGAATAATGGACACAGACACAATTATGGCGTCTTATTTTCTGGATTAGTTATTCTAGCCGCAATGGTCATGGTTGTTACACATTGCACAAAGCCTTCTTTATAATTGAAATGGGCTTTTTTCTGTAACCTAATCTGTGTTTAAATAATGCACAGTATTCAAAATGGTTTATGGTTACGAGTTTAGTTGGTGTAATTGATTCTAAAAACATTTGTAGCCGTTGAACTTCAGAAATCCACTTTGCCTTATTCGCAACGCCTTTTTAAAACGCTCGTGTAGTAAGTATAATAAGGATTTTAACAACTTAGATAGATATTTTTTTTTCAAAAATCTTTGTATATCTTATCTGTCTTTTTTTTTAAACAACTCACACATGGTAATTTAGTCCCAAACTAGGTAGTGCCTGTATAGTTAGGGTACTAAATAAGTGATAGACATACTTAAATAAACATTAAACACCCAGACACGTAGCCAACGGACACAACGTTGGCCCCGAGCGGGAATCGAACCCGCGACCACCGGCTCATGAAGAAGCTCTTCTGCAGAAGCAGGCTCACTACCGACTGAGCAAAAAGGCCCGTCTAATTTTTAGGGTTCCGTACCTCAAAAGGAAAAAACGGAACCCTTATAGGATCACTTTGTTGTCCGTCTGTCCGTCCGTCCGTCCGTCTGTCAAGACCCTTTTTCTCAGGAACGCGTGGAGGTATGAAGCTGAAATTTATATCAATTACTCAGGTCTACTGTCCCTTGAAGCTGTGAAAAAATCAAACTTCTAAGCCAACGCAATCAAAAGATACAGCCGTTTATGCCGCAAATTTTCGACACTTGCAAGGGAATCAAAACCTACAGGGTGCTTCCCGTGAACTCAGAATCTTGAAATTTGGTACGAAGCAACGTCTTATAGCATAGATAAAGGAAAAATTACGAAAACCATAAATTTGCAAGGTTGTACGGAACCCTCGGTGCGCGAGTCCGACTCGCACTTGGCCGGTTTTATTTGTATTTAAATCAATTTAAAGTTCAATTCAAATCAAAATTCAAAGCTGGGGTCAAGAGTGCGAAGAATAAAAGAGCGTGTATGAAAAGGCTTATGAATGTGAAGGAAGCGAGGGAAGTGTGCGAAGATCGGGCAAAGTGGCGATCCATCGTCTCTGCCTACCCCTGTGGGAAGAAGGCGTGAGCTGTATGTATGTATGTCAAATCAAAGTATAGTATTATTTGCTTAGAGACTATAATAGTGTTCGATTCTGCATTAAGCTTGGGTCCCACGGTCCGTAAAATCGCGGATGCACGCAGACCAGCTCGCACGACGCACCGTGGGACCGGCCTCGTCCGTGATAGCACAGAACGTCTGTGGCGGTGCGCCCGTATCCATCGTGAGTCGGTAACTTCAGAGGTGCGCTCTTCTCTCTCTTTCTTTCTCTTTGCATTATGACAACATAAAAACATCTACACACACCGACACGCACCGTTGGACCGGCCCTGCCTGCGGTGCGTCGCCGTCCGTGCTCGTCGGCTGAGTGTAGCTGATCCGTAGAATAGCGGACCGTGGGACCCCAGCTTTAGGAATACGACCAAAGATATCTTTGAATACGACATGTTTGTATACAACGCGTCACAGAATAAGCGCTATTCTTCATACACCCCTATTAGTATATTAATATAAAAAATATATGATGCATTCGTACTTTAGTTGTGTCTTACCAAATTTCTATACATATAATAAAACTCTAACGGGGCCGTGTCTGTACATTAAATATTTTTGGAAAATTTTAACGGTAGTGTATATAGTTATCGATATAGATACCGAAACACCAATTTTTGGAATTTTTGTCTGTCTGTCTGTCTGGTTGTGCACGCATCACTCAAAAACTACTGGACGGATTTTGATGAAATTTGGTATGGAGATAACTGAGTACCCGGGTCAACATCTAGGGTACTTTTTATTCCAGGAAAATATCTCATTCAAACGGGAAAATAAAAAAAACTGGTTAAAAAGAGAAATACGTACTACTCCGAAACGATAACACCTAGAAACTTGAAAAATGGTATGAAGGTCATATGTCATAGGAAATTGGTATGAAGGGATTTTTGGAAATTCCCACGGGAACGGGAATAAACTAAATCCAAGCGGGAAAACGCTGCTGGGCACCCGCTATTTGAAATATGGTATGTAGGTGTCTTAAGTATGTCGTAGGCAACCACTATGAAGGGATTTTCGGAATTTCCCACGGGAACGGGAATAAACGATATCCAAGCGGGAAAACGCCGCTGGGCACCCGCTATTTGAAATATGGTATGTAGGTGTCTTAAATATGTCGTAGGCAACCACTATGAAGGAATTTTCGGAAATTCCCACGGGAACGGGAATAAACGGAATCCGCGCGTGCAACGCCGCTGGGCATCCGCTAGTCTTCAATAAAGAACAAAATTGTACGATTTCCCTAAATTGAGTTATGCTTATTAATTTTTCGAAAAAAATTACACCCACATTAAAAAAATCGGAAATTTATTAAGTAGTCGATACTGAACAAACTAATTTCAAGAATTGCGCTTATTCTCTTATTGTATAATCCTGACCTAAATGTTAGCTCAACATAAAAAAATACTAACATAGAATATTAATTCAGAACGCTATATTTAATCTTGTAAATATTTTCGAATGTATGAGAATTGTATTTAAATGACTGTTTAGTTTTTTTTGGAATAAATAAATATGTAAATACTTCTCTCTAGATTCCCGCCAAAAAGTCATACAGCAGAAAACCATTACCCTCCTTCCGGGTAAAAAGAATGCGCGGTGTTACGATACTTTTTTTTTGTGGCGTTTGCACATTTTGTGCTTTATGCCAGTGTGGAGTAAAAATGTTACGATACTTATGATGTGTACTACTCATTTTATAATAAGCCGGTGACGACAGCGCGAATCTCAACAGCCTTGGCGTGACATAACATTGAATACAACGAAACACTACATCGTAGATCATAGTACCTACCACATTTTGTTTTACTTTTCACTACTAGTTTTTTTTTACATTAAATTATCGTTATTGAAGACTAAATTCCGTAAGGTTAGAAGACATCACAAAAGTTAATAGTGTCGCTAAGTTTTTTTTTTTTTTTCATAACAACCTTCTAATGTAAATAACGAACAAAAAAAAATAATTATCAAAATTGGTGAAGCCGTTCTCGCGTGATGCCATGACCAAGGGAAATAGGGATTTATTCATCTATTTTATAAAGTTGCAATCGAAAAATAAAATTGAAAATAGTGACCTACGGGCGGTCTAGATAAAAAAAAAGACTGCACTATCTCCCCATCCTGTTGCTTGAAAACTCAACTACACAGGAACTGTCAAAGAAAGCGAATACATTACCGGATTTTCTGCAGATGGAGAACATATCGCTCGACAACAGACCAGCACTTTGCAATAACGTAAAGACGATGCCAAAAGCAGTTTTATCTCGGCTCCCGTAATGAATTAGCTGAGATTGCGCGGCACGTACTAACTCACATTACGCCATCGGTGACGCTGCCCACACCGGCATGCCTAGCTACAAGGTGGAAAACGACCATATTATGAGACCGATAACGACTAACTTTGGTCATGCGATTGCAATATTTTGTTAAAAACACACGTGTTGCAATGTGTTACGTCGGTGCCTGATATTTTGTATAAATGCAGGTAGTAACATTTTTGGGTAGACTGTCTATTGGTATATACCTACATATTAAATAAATAAAGTATTTTTTGTCGCCTTAATTCACGGATAAGCACATTTTGTGTCATGCAAGAGTGCACAATCAAATCACTTTCAAAATACAATTTTCAGTCGGAATTACTTTAAATTGTATGATCGATTCTGTACTCATAGACAGGGGACAGGGGACGATATTATTGAACATGTATACATCTTGTAATATAAAAAACTCTAGACTTAGAATATTTTTTTTCGAATCAGGTGCAAAATTTATTTCATGAGGGTTTTATTTTAGTCTAGGTTACAATTTCCATTATTTTTTGTAAAAGTAGAAATATAAAGATCTTTTTAAAAATTAATATAATATTAAAGGACCAGACACGAAGCCAACAGACATGTTCATGCACACAAATGTTGACCTCGAGCGGGGATCGAACCGGTCACCTCCGACTCGGAAGGCAGGGTCACTACCAACTGAGCCAACGGGTCCGTCATAATGGAGCATGATGGAGACGAGTGTCTTCTTGGTGCTTACCCCCTTGAGAGCTAGTTTTAGCTTGAGTTTCTTTTCGCATATGACCGAAGAGAATACGGTAGCAAAATATCATCTTATACGTTGATAGGCCGCAGAGCGTAAATAAGTCAATATCATTCGCTCAAGTATAATGTGATAATGGTCCTTTCGTACGAAATTACAAGAAAACTTATTTTCGGGAGTAACTTTTAAATCTAGAATAGAGTGTCCTGAATAGTCAAATTAGTTACTTTTTATGATATTTCAAAATGAAATTTACTATGCAATACGTAACTAAAATAGCAAGGCGTGACGTCATCGTTCCTAGTACTCAATTAATATATATAGTTAATTAAAAATTACACTAAGAAAAGTCAATAATTTTTAATTAACTACAGAAAATACAAACATTCTCATTTTAACACCTCTAAACATGTGTTTAGATTTTCTCTTTACAATTATAGCAAATATTAAAATTATAAAACAATCAAAATAGTGATGCAATTGAGTACTAGGAACGATGACGTCACGCCTTGCTATTTTAGTTACATATTGCATAGTAAAATATCGTAATAACAAGGCACTCTAAGGTTTTGGTTGGGATAATCTTTTTAATTCTGAGACATGTGTAAACAGACCCGGTCCGGTGATGGGCTCACCACCTATCACGTTTAGGGGTCCAATATATCTCGTGAAATGTGGGTATATCCAGTAATGGAATACCTCTGCCTACCCCCTCGGGGATGAAAGGCGTGAGATTATATTATTATTATATTAATCTTTTTAATAAATGACCAAATAACTACTCTCAATGTAATTTCGATACTTTACTACCCTATTGTTTGCGTACATCAAAATTTATTAAAGGTAGCTTTTAAAATTGAAACCAATGTTAGCATCGATTCGGGTAACTTATAGCACCAAGTCTTTTTTAGCTTATTTATCAAGCACGAAACACAAACAATGAATGAATGAAATAATATTCTTTTGGTTAATCGCAAACAAAAACATAAGTCAGTTGTGCACTACTGCCCCCCTAGCCAAGTGGCATTGCACAATCTAATCGAATGATCTTATAGATTGACATGTATGGGATTGACATTAGCGTTGGCGCTCGTTGGCAAGTGCTTATGTCAATCCCATACATGTCAATCTAAAAGATCATTCGATTACATTGTACAGTGCCACTTGGCTAGGAGACCTGGACGGATTTTGATGAAATTTTGTGTGGATGTAACTGAGTACCCGGGTGAACCACTAGGGTACTTTTTACTAAAGTAAAATATCCCATTCCACGGGAAAATATAAACACAATATATTAAAAAGCAAAATACGTGTTACTCCGAAATGATAACACCTAGAAACATCAAAAATGGTATGTAGGTGTCTTATATATTGAAGGCTACCGCTGTATGGGGATTTTTGGAAATTCCCACGTGGATGGGAATAAACGGGTTCCGCGCGGGCAACGCTGACAGGGCTATCGTAGACCTAATAATACTTTATTTTATTATATTTATCCTCAGGAAAAATCGCAAGAACTCTAGTATCGTGCTTACAATAAAACTCACTATAGTACATACATACATACAGCTCACGCCTTCTTCCCACAGGGGTAGGCAGAGACGATGGATCGCCACTTTGCCCGATCTTTGCACACTTCCTTCACATTCATAAGCCTTTTCATGCACGCTCTTTTATTCTTTGCACTCTTGACCCCAGCTTTTTGAAGGACGTCACTAATTTGATCAGTGAACGTCCTTCTGGGGCGTCCTCTTCCCTTGTATCCTTAAACATTTGCACCATAAATCTCTTCCGTTACTCTTCTTTCATCCATACGTTCTAAATGACCAAACCAGTCCTACTTTAATCACTATAGTCCTACTTTATGTTTGGAGAACTCCAAGCTTAGTTACCGCATAATACTCAATTTCATTTTTTGCTTTAAACTAATGTTTACACAATAATGATTGATGACTTGTAAAGCGCCTACTACACGCGCAAGCTTCACCACAATTTAAAATGCTCAGGTCGGTTTTTACACAGAACACCGTGAGTTTTATTGGTACAACTGTGTGGCAAGTTGTTTGAAATTTGGCAAGCCCGGCCTGCGTACTTACCTGTTATAAAACGAACTCTAAATAATAAAAACAGACTTCAACTAATAATACTAAAAAAAAACAGTCGAATTGAGAACACTTATAGGGTTTTGTCATGGATGCCATTGTCAGAACTGGACGAAATAAAAATAGGACCAATCTGAAAGCATCAGCCTTCAAATAAAAAAAAAAACATTAAAAGCGGTTCACCCAGTCGAAAGTTCTGAGGTAACAAATATTAAAAAAAACATACAGACGAATTGATAACCTCTTCCTTTGTGAAGTCGGTTGAAAAGCAGTTCAAAATGTTGTGAAGTTGTGGTAGCAACGTCAGTGCTCAAGCTTCACCACAGTTTTACCTGTTTTACCTACGCTGTTAAAAATGTGGTGAACCTGGCACGTGTGGTAGGCGCATTAGGTGTAAATATTAATGCCCTTGCGTGGCTATCACTATCCAGTCGCCACACGACAAATAAAGTACATTATCCTCGTTCTGAAGCAGCTGGGTAAAAAAGGTTTGAAGTTTAAACCCATTCGGAATCACAGAGAAGCAAAACTATTATTAACCCCATACTGTTTCCCATAATTTTATTTACTAGGTATATCTATACTTCCACTAATACAGGGTAGGCCATTAATTTTTGCACTTTGGTTATCAAGCTTCTTCTCTACAACAATACATACTGAAGCGGTTGAGTCGGAATGACTTTCAATAAGAGGACTTATCAGCCTCTACATTGAATAAAAACATTTGATTTGATTTAAGTTAGCGGGGATACCGCGCGGGAGGACCATGGGTACTAAATAACTGATAAACATACTTAAATAAATATTAAACAACCAGACACGAAGCCAACAGACATGATCATGCACACAAATGTTGGATCGAACTCCGACTGAGAAGGCAGGGCACTACCAACTTAGCCAACAGGTCCATTACTACGCTAATGCCCGGAAGCCAGGAGGCTTCTTGGAAATTTAGTCACAATGTATCTCTTCACAGGAGAACAACGCTCGTTGTGTGTGAAACATTATTACAAAATAGTAGTTATGCAACTGTAATAAGGGTTATTAAAACAAAAGTGTGGGTTTATCACATGAGGCGAAGCAGAGTGTGATAATAGTATCACGCGAGTGTACTATTTTTGTTTGTTACGCTTTCACACTTAAACCACTAAACAGATTTGAAAAATTCTTTCACCAATAGAAAGCTACATTATCAGGGAGTAAGAGAGGCTATATTTTATTTCCGTATTCTCACAGGAACGGGAAATGCGAGGGTGAAACCGCTGGATGCTGCCAGTATCATATAATTTGGACAGTAGCGAGGGCGGGTCCCTGATAATATAGTGAGTGTTAAAATTTAATGGCAGCACTGATTTAAGAATAAGAAGTTTTTTAACATACCCGGAGGCTGGGGTGCCGGCGCCGGTGTGTCTGGGGCCACCGTAGTGCCCGGGGTGCTTTTTCCCCAAGACACGGCTCACTCTGTAAACATTTATATATATGTGTAAACACATATTTTTATATATGTCTCTTCTTTCTATGAAAGAGCAGTGATAGCCCGGACGGTTAAAGAGCCGGCCTAAAATCTAGGCTCGGGTTCGAATCCTGGCATGTACCAATGAGTTTTTCAAAAACTTACGTACATATTTATCACTAGCTTGACGGTGAAGGAAAACATCGTGAGGAAACCCGCAGGTCTCAGAATTAATTCTGAGACATGTGTCAACAGACCCGGTCCGGCGATATGCTCACCACCTATCACGTTTATGGGTCCAATATATCTCATGAAATGTGGGTATATCCAGTAATGGAATACCTCTGCCTACCCCCTCGGGGATAAAAAAAGGCGTGAGATTATACTTATTATTATTATACTTCTTTCTATCTGCAATCGATATAGACCGTAAGCAGACATATACAATGGTCCAATTTAAGGACTAAGTATGGAAACCAAACCCTTAACATAGAACTTATGCAAATAATTTCCTCTGGTATTTATCATTTGGAATGAGTTGCCTGAAATAAAGCAACAGATATCAACGCACAGAGAACGCTATAGCAGCAAGCTAACCTATCACAAGAACGTCCTTGCACGCTCATTGGCTAACAGACAGCTATGTTAGAAGGCTGAAAAGACCCTGAATAATGTAAAGTAGTTAATGAATCACTCATTCCAAACGAAATAAATATAAGATGTTTTAGTATACAACATTGAATAACTAAATGAAACCCAACCCAATTTAGTATAGGTAATAATTTATTAAAAGTATAATGTGTTGAGGAGTTTGCCCTACTTCTCCTCAACTATACAAGCGGTGGAGTTGCAATAACTTTCAATAAGTAGAATAAAGTGGACTTATTATATGCCATGGCATATAAGGCATATAATATGTCCACCTATTTGCTAACTACAGCAGTATATCTTAAATTGTCATTCTTTTATGTCACAGACTCCAAAGATTAGTAGCTCGGCGCTCCAATCAGCTACAAGTGGCATATGTCGCACATTTCGCATGCAGAAGACTCTTGGCTTGGCTGCATGACTGACAGTCACTGGTTCACCCACCATTTGTCGCCACTAGCTAAAAATAGACCGCGAAGCAATTCGACGGGAAATATCAACAGCGAGAACTAGCGGAGCGTAAGAAAAAGAAGTATTTGCGTCACAAAGCTACAACTTTGTGATCGACATAGCCGTTCTGATATGCCCACTTATTCCTAGTATTGCTCACCTTGCGTTGGACTGTAGCACGAAAATCTTGCGGCTTGTCCCCTGGCTACCGGAGCACACTAGTAAATAAACTGCATAAAAACAATATTTCTCACAAAGTCTAAAATCGATATCGAAATATCGAAAATAAATTTTAATTGTGGCACCGAGCCACTGAACCTTGTGGTGTGCCTGTGATTTTCCTCTCTTGTTCCCCTAAAAGCAAACTACCGTCGCAAATAGTTATTGCCTTTGTTAGATAAATTACGAAAGCGAAATAACGGGATTTTTGTGAGCGACCCGAAAGAAATTGCACAAAGGAAAATGTCTGTCAATGATTCTCTTCGGTGCCAATTACGAATGTCAGGCAAGCACAAACGTCAATGTCAAACTATGCACAGATTATACAATTTCCTAAGTTCTAATCTGTAACTCTTTGTCTTTTCTCTTCGTGCATTTCTTATTCTGTGATATTCGTAATGGTCTGAGCAACTGGTAAATAATCTCAGTTTATAGAATGTAAATAGAATTTCATTGTGAATATATACGATGTTGTTGAGGTCATGGCTAATATTAAAGTGCTGCCATGGCTAAATATTTCATTACCCAGTACCCACCCACCATAGAAAGTTTCGTATTCGATTTTTGTTTTGGATTAAGAAAATAATAGAGAGAGATTGTATTTTTATAAATAATGTATTTAATAATAAGTATGTACCTACGCCATAGAAATATTTAAGACCTATTATAAGTTAGTATTGCAGACCACTTACGCAAGTATTATAATATTACATAAAAAGTAGTTAGGTAATATTAGTAGTTACGTAGAGTAATAATAAATAAATGCGTTTTTAAAAAGATAAAAAAAGATATACCTAATTAATTTAATTGTTAATTTACTATACATATTATTTAAATGAGTTGAGTTGGAACTAACGAAAACTGTGTATTTCTAAAATTTTAATAATCATCAGTACGATATATTTGTCTTAATATTACCCAAATAAAATTTCATTTCATATCTTCTTATAAAATAAGACTTCAAATTCTAAAATAAATCCCGAGGAAGGACATAGGCTACTTTTTTATGCAAAAAACGGGCTGTATGGGATTCAATTAGGGGATGAAAATTTGTATTGAGATTGCGTCATTTTTAAAGCTACACGCTTAAAACGTATTTTTTAGGCTTTTGAATAAATATAGATAAATATGCTATTTGAAACCTCGGGGCGCTGCTAACCTACGCCAGTAGACAAGATTCTTGCCCTTTGTTCAAACTCCTCAGCATAATTTTTATTTAGATTGTTTATTATTCTGAAATTTTGACAAAAATCGTATAAAAAATAAAGTAAGTACAAAGACATTTTATTCAGTATAATACCAATAGAATACACTCATCCCCTTCACTTTTTATAATTTTTTCCATGTTCAAAACTTGGATTAATCTGTGTATCGTGTATGAACTTGTAACCGCCCTGGTTTTCATCTGCACCTGTAGAAAACGACAAATAGTTTTGATTAAATTATTACAATAACAAAATTTAAAACGGTTTTCCAAAAAAAGCACGCTGTAAATACCTGGGCCTTCAGCAGAAAGATGTGCATTACCAACGATAATATCTTCAGAACCAGGTTCTCTAATGTCTGTCCTGAAGTTTGCTGGTTGAACCTAAATAAATACGATCAAAAATAAGTACTTACACGAAATCATTGATATAACAGTGGAGCCATGAACTTAAAAATTTAATTTAAACTACGAACCCAAGAAAATGAGCTCTAAAAGTAATAAATAGAAATTGCTTCCTAAAGCCACCTTTTAGTACGATTTCTTGCGAAGTAAACAAATTATTTAGAATTTCAAGCATTTTAATTGTATAATACTTATACCATTCTTATGAAATAATCGTAAAACATAATACACACACACATACACACTCCAGTCTAGATAAATACTGTATTACTGACCTGTCCCTCGTTGCGCATGAGATCAGGCAACGCTGCTGTTGCGGGGAATCGATTGAAGATACCGTTGAGATTGTAATGGAGGTTCATATCAGGTCCGATGTTGGCTTTTAGCAGTTGCTCCCATATGCCACCTGAATATTATTTGAATTTAAGTAATTTTCAACCGACTTCAAATAAAAAAGAACCATCCAAATCGTTTACCCAGTCAAAAGTTCTGAGGTATCAAAAACATAAAGAAAAACATACGTGTTGAATTGAGAACTTCCTCCTTTTTTGAAGTCGGTTGAAAAAGAGGAGGTTCTTAATTCGACACGTATGATTATTTTTTTATTTCAATTTGGTCCGGTTGTAACAAGACAATGGCATCCATGAGAAAACCATATAAGTTGAAGCCGGTTTTTCACTCTTTAGAGTTCTATGTTAATAATGATATAATAATATAACGCCTTTCATCCCCGAGGGGGAAGGCAGAGGTATTCCATTACTGGATATACCCACATTTTACGAGATACATTGGACCCTTAAACGTGATAGGTGATGAGCCCATCGCCGAACCGGCTCTATTTACACATGTCTCAGAATTCTATGTTATAAATACAAAAATATTTTAAAAACTGTTTCTTACCTTTATCAACTGATACTATAGGTCTATTAGATTGCCATGGATACTCCCCGTGGGCTTGGAAGTATATAGCGTAGGTTGAAAGCTATAAACAATTACAAAACATCAAATATACATAATCAGAGTTCTTTCTTCTACATATTTGAAAAAACTTTAAATGAGTACCTGGGTATAATATAAAGAAAGCCAATATTTCCCACCATGTCCAACAAAGGCGGTTTCATTTGCATCCATCAAACCGGAAGGCAAATCTTGATGTAATACCTCTGAAGAAATGCGAAGATTACAGCCATACCTGCAATAAACATTAAATTTGAACCCTTGAGAGAATATTCCATGAATTATAAGTACCTCGCATAACATGTCATCACGAATAGCTAACTAAAAGAAGAGCAGATGCGCTACTAAAAATCTACAATCTTATGAGCACTAGAGTTTTTCTAATATGTTTTTCTGATAAACTGAAGTATCTGTGCGTAAACATAGCAGATTTTAAAGATTAATGTATACGGCATAAATATTATTATGAAATCTAAACATGAAAAACAAACACTTTAATTTTATTATTGGTATGGGTACAGAAGATTCCAGAGGTACAGTACACAAAAAGCTCACATTAAATTAACAAGTTAAATTTATTTCTTACCAATCAGGGCATGCCTTGAGTATATCATAAGGTGCTCTATAGTACTCAGCTCTTCGCACTACTGGGTTCCTAATATTAAATCTTTCATTGGGGTCAGATATATTAACACGCTTAATTTTAATGTCTCTTCTTTCGCAAATGTAATCGTAATGAAATTTGGGGATTGACTGGCCACGAGAACAAAATGTTGCTGCAAAAATAAATAAATTATAAAAAAGTTTTTATAAGTAACGACATACGTTGATGTTAATAATGGAAAGTCGGTACTGACTCTTGTAGGTTCCGTCGAGTGTATTGACTGCGGCATATTTATCTATACAGTATCGATATCCCAGTACCGTCGGATATCTTAAATAGGGAACACTACATGAAAACCGTCCTTCTTGGTACATTGCTCCCTAAAAACAGGAATAGATCAGATATGAGTATACCCATATGAATAAAAGAAAATATTATGTACAATAAACAATTTTGTGAATTTTACTAAATAAAAACTGAACGATAATATTAAAAATGTAATTAACGATCAGATTTTACCCAAATTTAGGGAAAATATCGTGCAAATTGTGTATTGCTAGCACTGAAAATTGTAATTTATGTAGTAGTTTTTTTATTACAGGGATAAGTTTTTAAAACGTGCCAGTATTGGCAAATGAGGTCTGAATAAAATTACTCTTACGTTGTCTACAGACCTTGCAAATAACATTTCTCCTGCCGGGCGGGCGTGAGACACCTCCAAAGCAGTAACTACGTGTACCGTTGATCATGATCTCAGTAGCACCAATGTGCGATATCAGAGATATACCATTGATCCCAGCGAGGGCAAACCGTTGCAAACCAGCTCGTTTCCTTACTTCTACGTTGTTTTTCATACTCATCGTGTTTACTATGGCTTGCCAGCCATACACGAATTCATGCATTGGTCCTATGAAAGAAAACACTTTATTAGTTGCTGCTAAGCTTCAGTTTAGCTTACATTCGATATCGCGATAAAGAATATCTTGTTTTTTCTAGACTGAGTTTCTGCAGCTGCTTCGAGTTCACACACTACGACAGAGAGATTGTCTGTGCGACCATATTGTCAAGAGTTGGCAAAGGTTCGCGTGTCACCATAAAACCCTTTTGATGTGCGAAAGAAAGTTACAGAAGGCTGAACCACTCGGCCTTATTTTGCCAGACATGTCGCGACAGTGCTAACTTAATGTAATCAAGCAAAATAACATAATATAGAAATAGCTTTTAGCCGAGGTATTTTCGAGCAAACTTTTAATTGACGGGCCTGTTGGCTCAGTTGATAGTGACCCTGCCTATTGAGTCAGAGGTCGCGGCCGCGGGTTCGATCCCCGCTCGGGGCCAACATTTGTGTGCATGAACATGACTGTCAGCTTCGCGTCTGGTCGTTTAATATTTATTTAATTATGTTTATCAGTTGTTAAGTACCCATAGTACAGGCGGCCCTGCCTAGTTTGGGACTAAATAACCGTGTGTGAATTGATTTCTACAATTTATTATTATTTTATTTAAAATAAAATCTCATAGATTGTTTCCTATTGTTGTTCCCCTTCACAAACCTATTCCAAAGCTGTCTCCGTCGAGGAAGTTAAACATTTCGCCGAAGGAGTCTGGCATGAGACCGGCAATGACAGTGGACTGCTGGATCCCATCGTCGGGCAACATAGGTAGAATCTCATCTCTGGTTGTGGTGAAAGCGTGCGCCGTGTAGTTGGATTCTGCGGAGATCTAATAGAACAAATCTTGAAGCTTTAATGTTTAATACATATTAATTCGGTCCAGTACCTAGGTAGTTTTTGAGTTGATTCGTTACAAACATACAAAAATAAATCTTTCCTCTTTATAAAATTAGTGTAGAAGTTGTTATATAGGACTAGCTACTCAGGAATATTATATTAATTAATATTAACGATATAATTTTTGAAATCAGTCCAGTAGTTTTTGAGTGTATTCGTAACAAACGTACAAAAATACAAATCTATCCTTTTATAATATTAACTTATAGACTAGCGGTTCTGAGCGGTTTCACCCACGTAATTCCCGTTCCCGTGGGAATACGGGAATGAAATATAGCCTATGTTACTCAGGGATCTTCTAGCTTTCCATTGGTGAAAGAATTTATAAAGCGGTCCATTAGTTTTTGAGTTTATTCGTAACAAACATACAAAAGTACAAAACTTTCCTCGATATTAGTGCAGATTATTGTATATTGTGTAGGTGTAGATAGATATACCTATAGATAAAAAAAAACATTGAAAGTCATATAAACTAACGCTGGGCACAGCTTCAGAATGTAAGTAGGTATATTTGGAAGAAGATAAAACGGCGTAATGAAACATCTAAAACATAATTTACCTGTTCGATCCATATTGCAAGAAATGCAATCGTTATAAGCCACATGGTGATGCCGTTGCGTCGCCACTGCCGCTATGAACGGGCATAATTAAACTCGGAAAGTTGTTAGTTCGGAATTAATTGGCACATAAAACTGTTTTGTTTATAGTAAAACAATGAAACAATTAGGTAAACGAGGCTTACCAGAGAATGTTGTTTTAATTTGACACAAGTTTTTTTTAGTTTTTTGGGAAAAGAAAACCATCCAGAGACAATCGGGTTAATACATTATTAACTAAACAATAAACTACCGATGAAACAAGATCATGTGCAAATGCTCAAATAGATTTCGACGGGCCTGTTGGTTCAGTTGGTAGTGTAGCCTTCTAAGTTAGCGGGTTCGATCCCCGCCAGCATTTGTGTGCACGAACATGTCTGTTGGCTTCTTGTCTGGGTTTTTAATATTTACTCGTTTTTAAGCATGTTTATATCAGTTGTTTAGTACCCATAGTACAGGCTCTGCCTAGTTTGGGACTAAATAACCGTGTGTGTTGAATACGGACAATACTGATTGAAGGAATGTAAATAAGGTTTAGAATAAAACGCTGTATTACATTCGAACTTTTGCTCTGGGTCAAGTGGTATCAAAAAAGCATATGTAGGTACTAAGGGCTTATATACAAACATAAGAAAACTTCTATAGCGCGTTGTATTTTGCAAGCAACGACACCTAGCGAAACGTAAGTACCTATATGTACAGTACATAGCTGAAAGGGTTTTGAACAGTGTGTGTGTCCCACAATTTATTATTACACGAGAATGCTCGTCAGTCACAGAAGCAGTCTTGTAACGTAATGCTCATCATCGAATCTAAATGTTACATTACAGGCTTATGCTCTCGGTGAGGTAGCTCCTTTACAAGAACCGCGGTAGGTACCGAAGTGGCATTCTATTGCCTCTATCTACCCTCCTTCGAAAAGCTTTAGCGTACCTTTGTTATGTACCTAAATCTGAAAGACAGTTACCTTTTCATCGCTCAACCGCTTAACCGAGGGAGATAACGTAAGACAACTGGACAAATAATAATAAAAACAGACCAATTTCTGGACGAAGTCGGGAAGTTTTTAAAGGTATTCCTCGTTCTTGAATTTCAATTGGAAATACCGCGCTTTGCAGATGGAGCAACTTTAGTTGAGGCAACTATCAACCTTTTTAAAGTTTCCTTTCAAAGTTGCTTGTTGCTACAACTAAAAATCTGTAAGCTACTTTGATAGCTGAGTTGCTGTATGCTACGTAGGTATAGTGTGATGATGGATATCGAAGAAGCAGCACTTGCTCTCACTGTATTACGTCACCGCCGTCGCCCGACGGCGTCAACCATCCCAAATTATTTACAGAAGTCGTCGATTTTGGATTCACCTCTTTAGCCTTTGCCTTCCGGGTAGTTAAGGGTCAAGAGTAAGAACATCATTAAAGATGCCATAGCGATACGTCGAGCAATACTGGCGATATGGGGGACCAACACTGAAGGCAGGGAGGGTGTGGAGTCGCTATTCCACACTTGCTAGTTGCGGCAATTAGAAACTAACTTAGTCGCCGATTGCAGCAACTGAAAACTGTTGTCGATCACTGGAACCCGCAACTCGAGTGGCTACGTGTGCGCAGTCCCATTGAGATATTCAATATGTAACAGAATAAGCATGTTAATGCTTATACACCCCACCTCATACACCCCAATTAGTATGTTAATGCCTTGGAACTGGTAGTCGATACTGAACAAACTAATTTCGGGAAACGCGCTTATTCTGTTACATATTGTATATTTTTCTATACTTACATAATATTTTCATAACTGTACTAGCACGGCCTTGTTAAAATATTTATTTGTTTAAATATTTTATTATGTGAATACCTACTTGTACCAAGTCGCTTTTTGCAGATGCAGGGATATGTTTGGCTGAAGATAGAAATAAAATGCAAATTCAACATGTATATATGTATTTTACAAATTCGTAAAAAAGCCTAAAATGAAATATATTTGGCCTATCCTTATTTAATTGTGTAGAGATTCAGTGCAAAAAAATCAATTCCATGAATTCTTTGGGCTGACTCCATGAGATATAAAATTCTTGTAACTTTGAAGGTTGACTTAATCTAGACTAAATGCTATATTTTAAACTTATAGTCTAAGATACGAATATAAGACGACCTTCACCAAGCTGCTTATTGGAAGAAAAGTATTTTATATCTAATTTAATATGTTAAAAAAGATATCGCGAGTGGGTTGGCTGAAAAAATTCAGTCCAGGATATGATTAATTTAATATTTAAAATATTTAGGGTATCGCTATCCTTTTTTATTTCACGGCAAATAGCATACGCACTCTCTTTCATTCAATGATGTTTTGCTGAGACTTTTCAGTCGTCCGTTTTAATCACTCGCAGCGATATTTTGATTTTTAACAACCGGAATTCATTAATTTCAAGAATGTTTTCATATTCTATAGACTTCATACTTTCGATTGGTATGTAATTTGTCTATTGAACAAACCAGTGCAATGTAAAGAAAAATCTTTTTTTATCCTGGAATCAGTCCAGGATAAAGAAAGATTTTTCAGCCATACCACTCGCGATATCTTTTTTAACA
The DNA here is from genome assembly GCA_963855545.1 of Ethmia dodecea. Classification (NCBI taxonomy): domain Eukaryota; kingdom Metazoa; phylum Arthropoda; class Insecta; order Lepidoptera; family Depressariidae; genus Ethmia; species Ethmia dodecea. The sequence goes on along the minus strand of OY979436.1, from coordinate 29,813,711 downwards.
TATTAAATTTGATTTAAAATATTTTCATCCAATAAACAGCTCGGTGAAGGTTGTCTTATATTGGGATCCTCTACCATATATAGTATTTTTTGTCATAATACCTTTATACAAGGTGTACCTAATGAGTTTGTAGTAGAGTAAAAATAGCAAAATTTTAGTGTTCCTTTTTGAAAGAAACTACAAAAATCTCTCGAAATTTTGCAGTCCTACAAATCAGCCCATTCGAATCATCAGATTATGTAAACAATAAATCAAGTTGTAAGTCCACAAAATAACAATACAATATGTATCAGAAAGGTGAAATAATAATTAAGGGTCATATAAAGTAGCTTATATACAGTTCGGGAAAAATGTCTCTTGTTTAATATATACTATAAATTTGGAGTAAAACGACGTGGAAGTTATCATTAAAAAAAATCATTTTCAACCCTTAAATCAGCTGCTAAATGCTGTTGAACTCTCTATTAAGTGACTAAACATGGTACAGATAAGACATCGTGTTTTTACCTACGAAAAACTAGACAGAGCCTACACTATGAGTACTAAATAACTAATAGATATACTTAAATAATTATTGAAAACCCAGTCACGAAGCCCACAAAAATGTTCATTCACACAACTGTAGGCCAACATAAGTATGTTGTTCAGCGGGAATCGAACCCGCGAGCTCCGGTTCTGAAGGTCACTACCAACTGAGCCAACAGGCCCGATAATACTCCATCATTATTATTTTTTTCCCCATAGTTTTAAAGAAAACCTACTAATTTACCTACGTAAATATCTGACATTATTAGTCTTTGATAGAATTTTGTAGTCCACGTGGATTGCGGTCTTAGATCAATGAAAAATCCATTGATCACTAGGAACGTCCGCGCGCTCCTTTTTGGCCAATAAGGACACTGCGCAAAGGTCAAAGGGCCGTCGGCGGCATTATTAAAGAGTCTAGCTCCACCCTCTATTTATTGAGTGGTTCCGTATGTTTTAAAAAATATTACTAATTCTAAGTCTTTTACCTTATTTCCCGTTATTATTATTTCACAATGTTTTGATCAGTTAAATTTATTAAGTATTGAATAAAAACTATGCTTTTACCTCTAATTTTTTTTGAATAAATAATTACTTAATAACTTTTATTATTTCCAATAACATTTACCCTAGAATAAAATAGGTAGGTATTTTAAGGCGCGGGCGGCGACCGGCGCTCGGCGCGAGCGATCAGCTGCGCGCGCAGGCGCTACCTGCCACTACTACGGTCAACGACACTAGCGCGTAGGGAGCCCCTACGCTTTTATTCTTCAATCACAGGGTTGGCGAAAATTCACACATAAAAAGTAATTATTAAGTTTATATGAAAGAAAAAAGTTGCTATATTAGATCTGATATTTTTGTAGGTATTTCGTTACACGATATACATATACACCCTTCAATATTATTTCACCTTTCTGATACATATTGTATAATTAAATATTAGGACCAACTTTTAGTTCACAGATTCACAATAATATGGCAACAAACTAAACCACAATAAAGTAACAACTTTTGCGATTACGTGACGCTGTTGTTAAAAATTCCCCCATTAAAGTTATTAGCGTTTTATTAGGGAACATCGCAACAAGGATGTAACAAAATTATGTTGGCACTATATACTTTGTAAGGCACAATTTTATAGTACAATATTTCAACACAATTGACTGTACACAAATTTCACAAAAAGGTAGAGATCATTATTTCGTTGAATAAATGTAAATATTATATTAACAAAAAAATATAAATGAATCTTGGCCTGTCTTTGTTATGACTTGATTATTAAGGTAACACATGTAAACATGTTAACTTACTACGACAATAAATTAAAAAAAAAAACAACTACTTATAATCAATATAAATTACATTAAGTAAACTCGAGAACACGCACTGAATAAAACCTTAAAAAAAGTGTCATAATCATTCTAAAACTGGGTTGCAGAAACGGCCTTTAATTTTTATTACTCTATATAATATTTCTATAACAAAGGAAACTTGAGAAAGAATGAGATTTTATTAAACTTCATACTCGTTTCTGCAACCCATCGTTAATGAATTCAATATTTTAAAGGACTGATTCTAAAACCGTTTTAAGATATTAGATTTCTAAAGCGAATTTATACTCACACAATAAATGAAAGAAGAAATTAATATACATTTCATAAAGTAAGCCTCAGCTGTGCGGGTAGGTATTGTAATTTAAAAAAACTATTTGTATAAAACCATAAAAATTTATGAATGAATCGATAAGTACACAATAATCTATTCCATGTAGATTTCTTAAAGTATTTTTTTTATTATCAGCTTATTTTTAATTTAAAAAATCCTTTATCTAGCTATGATAGCGGTTGCGGTAGACTGAGTAATTGAATTGTCAATCCATAATCAAAATTTTAAACAAAAATGCAAACCGACTTCAACAAATAGCACTAAAAAGTTTATTATTTGCAGTTTTGTGAAAATCTGATAAGAACTTCAGATGGAGAACGGCACTCAACGGACATCAGCAAATCACTAACTCGCCTAATAAGTTTAGTAACAGTAGGTAATGGATGTTGAATATGCAAATGATAGTCTTTTTAATGCTATTCGCTCAAGTCGGTTTATTAACCGGTTAAGTTAACTATTATTGTTTAAAATTAGTATAATAATTAGTATAACGTAACTGGGCTTTGTTAAGACTAGCAGCACTAGCGCCGTGACAAAAGTTTTGTCTACTATTTCTTTTCGCTCTTTCTCGTGCGAATACGAGACAAATGCACGAGATAAGAATTAACAAAAAGAAATCACGACTCTCAACCTCAATCGGCTTAATTTGACGTACATACGAGTAGCTTGTGACAGTACATATGTCATTTCCGTCATTGTCTATAAGCAAGCGCTGGGCCGCATAATCTACATCATCTACAATACTAATCTACAATACTATTATAAAGAGGAAATATTTGTATTTTTGTATGTTTCTTACGAATAAACTCAAAAACTATTGGACCGATTTTGAAAATTCTTTCTCAAATGGAAAGCTACATTATCAGGTAGTAACATGGGCTATATTTTATCTCCGTGTTCCCAGGGGAACGGAAACTATACTAGAGCAACTGCGCTGAGCAGCAAGTGTCAAATAAAGACCATTCCAATTATAAACAGACAATAAGGCCCCAGTTATTTTCATTTTGTTAACTTGAGTGTCAAGTGCACTGATTACATAAAACGTAATTATAATATAAAATAACTGCAAAAACTGCAATATATGGCTTAGACTTGATAAACTATTACTTAAAAGTAACACAATCACATCAAATGTATAGATCTCTTTGTCGACTAACCTTTTTGTTATTTCCTTCCTCGATCTCTTTGTAACATGTATATTAGTAGTTCAATGAAGTGCGCGCTCTATAGTGAGGCGACACAAGTTTGTGAGAGAGCACTGAGATTCAGATATAGTACGTATTCAGATATAAACGGAGAAAAAGTATATAGTTCTACTATATGCTGTAGAAATATAAATTGGAACACACATATAACATCAGTGGCGGACTAAGCCTGTCGGAGGCCCGGGGCGGAAAAACAGAATGAGCCCCCCCCCGGTCTTAGAACTTCTGGATTTAGAGGCCCCCCAGGCCCAGGGCCGGTCTCTGGTCCTAGGGGCCTCCAAATTTAGCGTAGCTTTAATCGTATTTGTATCTATGAAGCCTCCAATTGCCACTTTTCCTTGTTTAGGATTTGATCAAGAGAACTTTTCTCTAAATTTGGAAGCCCCTCAGGCCTCTTGTGGGGGCCCTCAAAATTTAGTGTATCTTTAATCGTATTTGTATGTAGGGTGCCTCCAACCAACACCCAACTGCCTTTTATCCTTGTTTATGATTTGATTAAGAGAACTTTTGGCTAAATTTGGAGGGCCCCCAGGTCCAGAGGCCCGGGGCGGACCGCCCCTTCCACACCTACCTTAGTCCGCTACTGAATAACATACATAAATCAACGAGAGATTTTCTACTACAATAAATATGTTTAGCTGCTTTGTTTTCAGTCGTCTTTCTCTTCAACTGCTGATAGGAACAACTTCTGGCAAAAGTGCGTGAATTTAGCTGGAAATAAAATATTTTTATAATATATTTTCAGGGCAGTGATAGCCCAGCGGTTAAAGAGCTTGCCTCTCGTGCGTGAGGTCTCTGGTTCGAATCCTGGCATGTACCAATGAGTTTTGCAAAAACTTACGTACATGTTTATCACTGTTTAGCTCGGTGGTGAAGGAAAACATCGAGAGAAAACCCGCAGGTGCCATAATTAATTCTGAGGCATGCGGTACGATGGGCTCACCACCTATCATGTTTAGATGCGTTTAGGGGTCGAATATACTCATGAAGAGTGGGTATTTCCAGAAATGGAATACCTCTGCCTCTGCGATAAAAGGCGTCAGTTTTTTTATAAAATATTTTTGTAGCCGTTTTCCAAATGTTTAGATTCTTGTCTGATTGTTTTAAATTCAGGAGGCAAATTTTGTAGTTTTTGAAACTGGTTTTGACTCAACAGCAACTCTAAACAGTAAAAGTCTGTAAATATTGTAAATCAATGTGTGGCCGATGCACTGGCCGGCATTGTACATAGTTTTAATGTTTTAAATTCAACATTAGATTGACGTGGGTTAGGCTTGTCCTTGGATGATTGATTTGGTCTTAGATTTTGTGTGAACCTATAATGTGTTTTATACTGTATTATATAAATAAACTAGCGACCCGCCGAATGCAATGATAACACTAAAACCTTCCTCTTGAATCACTCTATCTATTAAAAAAAACCGCATCAAAATCCGTTGCGTAGTTTTAAAGATTTGAGCATACATAGGGTTATAGGGACAGAGAAAGCGACTTTGTTTTATACTATGTAGTAAAGTATGTTTAATGCCTAATAGCCTTTCCCTGCTCACAATGTATATTTTCTTTGTACTCACTGGATATATTCTTGACTAGAGGCAGCTCGTTGCTCACGAAGAGATAGTATACGGGCACACCGGCGAGAGTCATCAAAGCTCCGGCCACCACTGCGACGGGCTCGCTCATTATCGGAACCACCAGTAGGACAGTGCATACCGTCACGAAAGTTATTGGCATCCATAGACTGACCTGTTACCAAAGAGATTAAAATATAATAGGGCATAGAGGGGACAAAGCAAGGGAAATTTGAAGCCAAAAGTTATTCCAAGTGGAATAAGTCTAGTACAATTTCGACCGAATGACAGCTCGCGTTCATACTAACTGACATGACGCTTGAGCTTCAAACATGCTTCAAAGTTTTGTATGAAAATATTCCCAATGCCCCCTCTATGTCCTATTATATTTTAATCTCTTTGCCTGTTACAATATTTTTTTAGGGTTCCGTACCCAAAGGGTAAAACGGGACCCTAATTTTGAGACTCCGCTGTCCGTCTGTCTGTCTGTCCGTCTGTCACCAGGCTGTATCTCATGAACCGTGATACTTATGAAATATTCACAGATGATGTATTTCTGTTGCCTATGTATTTCTGATGTCTATGACGACAAATACTAAAACACATAATAAAATAAAACGTGATTTTTGCCGTTTTTAGAGATCACCGTACCATTGAACTTGGCCGGTTTTTTAAATATTTATTTTGGCAACAGACAGACATATCAATGAACATATTTACAAACTACGAATACGGGGATAAAATGTAGCCTGTGTTACTAAGGGATAGTGTAGATTTTCGTTGGTGAGTTTTTTTTAAATCTGTCAAGTAGTTTTTGAGTTTATTCGTTACAAACATAAAAAAATACAAATATTTCCTATTTATAATACTAGTGTAGAAATGTAGAAAATACAAAAAAAAAGTTAAGCAATAAAGAACTAAATATTAAAAATGATGACGTCACATCTCAGTATTCAGTACATTGTCTATAGTCCCAACTGAGTATCTATCTCCATCGTTAGCATCTAATTTTATAGGTTATTAATCTACACGAATATCCAGCGTATGTCCTTACAATAAGTGTTACAATGGCATACCTTAATAGGCCTGGGCAGGTCAGGTTTCTTGTACCTCAGCCAGAGCACTGCGCTGCAGCTGAGCGTGGTAAAGAAGGACTCCACAACGGTGCAGTATGTGATGAGTGACGTCAGATTGCTGGGTATCAGCATTATCAGGGAAATTAACATCTGCGGGGTAAGATGTAGAGGGTAATTATTAGTGTCCGACCGCAAGTTCGGTTTCGGTTTTGGTTTCGGCCAAAAATAAGTTTCGGCGGCAGTTTCGGTTTCGGTTTTGAGCAGTGATAGCCCGAACTGTTAAAGAGCCGGCCCAAAAACAGTGAGGATCGTGTTCGAATCCAATCCACCAATGAGTTTTTCAAAAACTTACGTACATATTTATCACTAGCTCGACGGTGAAGGAAAACATCGTGAGGAAACCCGCAGGTCTCAGAATTAATTCTGAGACATGTGTAAAAACCAGCGATAGGCTCACCACCTATCACGTTTAGGGGTCCAAATATATCTCGTGAAATGTGGGTATATCCTGTAATGGAATACCTCTGCCTACCCCCTCGGGGACAATGAGATTATATTATATTATTATTTCGGTTTCGGCTAAAATTGTCCGAAACTTCTGCCGAAACCGAAACCTTCTGCCGAAACCGAAACTGATTTCGGAATTTGTCGTGCACGCTCGCCTAACTTCATCAACGGCAACGGCCCTGTTCGGGAATTGTCGTCCGCAGTTCAGATATCTCTGTAGCAACACACCTTAGTCAGTGCGTTATCGCCCGACGCAAACATTATTTAGAGGCTTTTTCTGATTCTTTTTATATTATATTAAATAAATGATTACAACGAAATTAATATACTGTGTTTAAATTTTAAAAAGGTCAATAGTCTAATTACTATTTTTATGTTTACCTTTACTACCTACAGAAAATAAATGTTTTTTTACTTTTGATTAGACAAGGCAGTAGAAAAAGAAAGTTTACACATTGGCACTCACAAGGAATACGAGCGACGGCATCGGCGACATACATTTCACGTTGATGTGAGCTAGCAGTTCGGGCATGTGTCCGTTACGCGCCCCAGCGAAGCACATCCTAGAGGACGCCATGATGTGGACGGACAGACCGCCCACTATGGCCACGGCCACCAACGTCGGCATGGCCCATTTCACCCAGCCCAATGCAGCCATTGCGAAGTCCTGGGTAAAAGTAAGTAGTAAAAGGAAATGTATTTATTTCCGTAGGTAATTGTTAGTGTCCGACCGAAAGTTCGGTTTCGGTTTCAGCCGAGTTTCGGCCAAAAATCAATTTCGGCGGTAGTTTCGGTTTCAGCCATAATTGGCCGAAACTTTTGCCAAAACCGAATCTGTTTCGGAAGTTGTCGTGCACGCTCGCCTAACTTCGTTTCTCGCGGCAACGCTTTAGCGGACGCTGGCGGCCCAGTTCGGGAATTGTCGTAAATAAATTATTACAACAAAATTAATATACTGTGGTTCCATTTCATGTCCTAATTAATGCATAATAATAGGTAAAATGCACCAAATTTCAGAATTTTTAGGAATTTCAAACTTGACCACGTGAGTTTCGGTTTCGGCCGAAAGTGAAGCCACGGCCGAATGTTCGGTTTCGACCGGAAAACCAGTTTCGGTCGGACACTAGTAATTGTTACACTTAGAAAAGTCAATCGTCTAATAATAAGGCACTTTAAACTTGTCCATGAAAATTGGCTAAATGTAAACAGCAGCCCATCTTCACCGACGAGTTGCTGGTTCCAAATGCAGTACCCCGAGAAGAACCAAAAATCGTAATAAGAGGGTATAAAGCATGGTCGGACCATGGGTTTAGGGGCCCTGGGCTAATACTACTTAGGGGCCCCCCTAATTATTCAGTTCAGTTCGAAGTACCAACACAACGTAGACTTGAATTAAATGGGTTTGATTAATCGCAGGATTCATAGGGCTGCAAAATTATACGATCAGTTTAATTTAATAATATTATTGATTTTTTCGCATTATCGTCTATTTTAGACTTGGACTTGACTAAGCTGGGGCCCAAAAAGCCATATGATAAATCCGGCCCTGGTATAAATGTCAATGTGTACTCTTATATAATAATACTAACAGTTCCCGTTCCCGTGGGAACACGGGGATATAATATATCCTATATTACTCAGGGATATTGCATCTTTCCACTAATGAAAGAATTTTTAAAGTCAGTCCAGTAGTTTTTGAGTTTATCCGTAACAACAAAGATACAAAACTACAAATCTTTCCTATAGTGTAGATTTACATTTTACAAATTATAGCAAATTAAAAAAAATTATAAATACTCCGAAGTGTAGTAATATATGACGCAACTTTTCATGGTAAATTTGTTGATTAAACAGTATACATCGGTTTTATTTGTATTTGACAAGACCAAATGGGCATTGGCCTTGGCAAACAAGAAAAAACAGACGAATGAACACTAATTATCTATTTAAACAGTAGCAGACCACTTGTCGGAAAAACGAGGAGCGTATCACATTACATCGAAGTAAAATGACATAATTTAGAACACTGAAAATACTTCTATCTAGGGTAAACCCAAGCTTGAGAACGAAGTTTGAAGGAATTAACAATTCTATGATATTGACGGGCCTGTTGGCTCAGTTGGTAGTGACCCTGCCTTCTGAGTGGGAAGTCGCGGGTTTGATTCCCGCTTGGGACCAAAATTTGTGTGCATGAACATGTCTGTTGGCTTCGTGTCTGTTCGTTTAATATTTATTTAAGTACTAGCGACCCGCCCCGGCTTCGCACGGGTGCAATGCTAACACTAAAACCTTCCTCTTGAATCAACCTATCTAAACCGCATCAAAATCCGTTGCGAAGTTTTAAAGATTTAAGCATACATAGGGAGAGACATAGGGATATAGGGACAGAGAAAGCGACTTGGTTTTATACTATGTAGTGATGTTTATCAGTTGTTTAGTACCCATACTACAGGCCCTGCCTACTTTGGGACTAAATAGCCGTGTGTGAATTATGTCACTACCAACTGAGCCAACAGGCCCATAAACAAAAATACATTGCAAGTTAAATGAAATCTTGTAATACTTACAACAGCAATAGCCTCCGTAGCCCTGACACCGGTTGGGCCAAGCACGGCCATGTACGACACGTTAGCGAGGAGATATATAGCCGTGACCAGGGGCAGCGACAGGTATATGGCCCGGGGGAGGTTCACGAAGGGATCCCTTAGCTCCTCCGTCATGAAATTCAAGTAGCTCCTGTTTTATAAAAAAAGTTCTTTTTTAAAACAAGTTTTAGCTCTTGTTTTTATATAAAAAAGGTTTTTGACGTGATAACGTCTTATAAATCGATGAACGAAAAAGCATGACTCATTGTCACGTTCCTCCTGAGCCGAGCGTGCAAGCAAAATTATCGTCCATAAACCGACATCACAGACAACCATTTTTTATTAACGAGTTATAGCTCCTGTTTTTATAAAAAAGGTTATTTTAAACAAGTTTAGAACGTCTGCGCAATACTGTTAAACAGTTTGCCTTGTGGCAATATCATGTATAAATGTAGGTACAGTCAAGAGCACATGAAACTTTACACTTGAAGTGCGAGCATTACCTCTAAAGCGATTGTAATAAGAACGTTACAAAGTCCAATATGTCAAAGTCTATTGGCTCTTGACTGTACCATAATATTAAATACTAGCTAGCAACTACGTAAGCTCCGTTCCCATTCCGTTAATAAAATAACGTCTTATAAATCGATGATCGCCGGCTGCACGCACGAAAAAGCATGACTCATTGTCACGTTCCGCCTGAGCCGAGTGTGCCAGTGAGAGAGAGGCACGATCTATGTTTTCTTTTGACGTTATCACGTAAAATTATCGTCTGTAAACCAACCAATTTATTCTTTTAAACTTACCATCCAGAATACGAGAATATCCCAGAGTAGAAAGCGACAGACCAATCACTGACTGAAGTCTTTGTTCCCGACCATCCATCTTCGAAGTTTTCTACTCCACCTGTATTAAAAGAGTAAGTTATGTAGTAAGAAAAATGTATTAAGACACGGACTCTCTTGTCCAGAAGGACGTTCCTGGATCAAATTGCGTCCTTCAGAAAGCTGGGGTCCGGAGTGCGAAGAATAAAAGAGCGTGCATGAAAAGGTTTATGGAAGTGAAGGAAGCGAAAGAAGTATGCAGAGATTGAGCAAGGTGGCGATCCATCGTCTCTGCCTCCCCTGTGAGATCGATAACCGCCCTTTCTTGTCGCAACGTGTATTACATCCGCATCCGCATGAATATCCGCATTGATTGTTGCGGATGCGGATGCAGATGTCCAAATAAATGCGGAAGCTCTGCATTTGCGGATGCGGATGCGAATATTCGCAACATCCCTGGTATGTATGTACTCTCTTGTTCATAAAAAAGGACTCAAACTTAAAAATTTAACTTTAAAGAACACAAACCTCTGGCCATCCATATGATTCCACCGATAATAATAATCATTAGTGCAGATATTTTTGTAAACATGAACACGTTTTGCACTCGAGTAGTGAACTTGATATCGTATGCGTTTATGAACGTCAGGAAACCTGAAACAGAAGACTTATACAGCCTTACGTTTACAATAGCTTGCATCTTGACATTTGAAATACAATCACTTATATGGCATTTCATTATCAGTCCCAGGTTTTACAACTTAGTACAGTCAAAATTAATTATTATTTATTGTAATTATTTAAAGGTCTGCTTCGAACTACAAGTGTAATGCATCATGTGCTCTTGACTGTACATGACCACAATGTTTTTTGTGTATTTTGTGAAAAACTAATTAATGTTGTTGACTGATTTAGTTGTACATTGTATTTTAGTTATTTTAATTTAACTTTAAGTTTTGTTCGATTTATTTTTAGTTAAAGTTGCTGGGCCCTAACAAGGTTCATGTTTATGGTCATTTTAATTCAAGTGCAAATATTTTAAGGGTAGGTACGAACGAATATGTAAGAGAAATAGAATCAACATATAAAAAAAAAAAAAAAAGGTAGTTTTTTCTTTATCTTTCTAACAAAAAAATATTATTTTGTAAACATGCTTTGAACAGACGTAGTGAGGCAGTAGTAAGGTACTGCACTAAAATGCCACTTTTGATAGCTTTTTTATTGACTTAATTTAAAATGAATGTGTATATTATTGTTACATGCCGCCGCCGCCTCGCCGACTTGGAGGCGCAAGAGATGCGCCACCTCGCCGACATGGAGGCTCAGGAAATGCGCCGCCGTCTCGCCGACCTGGAGGCCCAACAAGCCAGTCGCCTCGTTGAGCTAGAGCGTGAGACCGCAGAGCTAGAGCACCGTGCAGAACTTGCCGCCATCGAGGCAGACGCGAGTCAGCACAGCTCTAGGAGCAGTCGTACTAACGTCGAAAAATGGTTCAGAAAGTCCGATATTAGTAAACCCGCATTAAATAAACCTAATGTTTTCAGGTTACCAGACCCTATAATGAGCGTTGCGCCCCTTATCGAAGCAGCGACAGCGCCCCAGACCCGACGTGCTGCCCCGGCTGCGGCCGCGGCACGCAGCGACGGCGCGGAAGTTCCGCATCTTATTAAAAGTCTCGAGGTTTTGATTAATAACGTTAATAAAGGCAATAGCCACGCAATAAATATTTTACCTCGCTTCGACGGCATATCATCTTTAGACTGGCTCAGTCTGAAAAAGTCTTTCGAAAATACGCAAGATTCATACAGTCCTGTGAACAACCTGGCAAGACTGAATGCGGCGCTGACGGGCGCGGCGCGCGAGGCGGTCGCCGCGCTGCTGGTGTCGGCGCGCGAGCCCGGCGTCGTGTTGCGCGCGCTCGACACGCGCTACGGCCGCCCCGAGCTGGTGGTGGCGTACGAGGTAGCCGCGGTGCGCGCGTTGCCGCGAGTGAACAGTGAGGGTAAGGATTTTGCTATCTTTGCTAGTCGTGTTCGCAATTGCGTGGAAATCATTCGGTTGTTGGATCATACGGAATATCTGTCATCGCCCGAACTCTTTCAGGCAATTATTTCAAAGATTTCCCCTCTATTGCGAGCCAAATAGCTAGACTATGCCGCTCGTTATGAGGCTAGTGGTCTATCAAAGCTAGAAAATCTAGCCGATTTCCTAGCACACGAGATCGACCTCCAGTCTCGCTTTGGCATGTTACCTGAGCCGACTACTACGTCGCACGCGGTAGATAGTAGGCGGGCCAGGGACAATGTGCATGTTGTCGCTGAAAATCGGTTCAATAGCAATTCAATTTCATCAAACAATAAATTGAATTCATCGACGACTGCACCTAAAATTAAATCGTGCATTGTATGCCAACAATCGCATGGTTTAATTCAATTTGATAAATTTGCGTCACTGTCAGTCGATGACAGATGGAAGTTGATTAAAAAGAAAAGAGTCTGTCATCGATGCCTCAAAGTAGGTTGGCATAAATTAAGTTTGTGCAAGGCAAAGAAAACCTGTGACATTGACGGTTGCGCTTTCCGTCATCATTCGTTGTTGCACAACCCGAATTACGAGCGCGCCGCCGCCGCGCACGTGGAAGTGGAGGATGACGAGGCCGCCGCGGGCACGTCCAGCGCCGCGCCGCAGGCGGCCGCGCCTGCCGCAGGCCCCACCGCCCGGCTTGCACCCGCTTCATACTACGATGAACCCAAGGAGATCCTGTCTCATACATCGACTTCAATTGCAACGGAATGCTCAGTGCAGCCATCGTTTCCCCGTCCGTTGTTAAAGGTCGTGGCTGTGACCGTTTCCGGCCCGTCAGGTACCGTAGACACCTATGCATTGTTGGACGACGGTGCATCAGCGTCTTTCTTAGATTTGGAGATTGCTGCCAAATTAGGAGTATGCGGGCCCGAGAGACAAATACGCCTCGACTGCGTAGGTGGGTTAAGCAAGGAGACGACTGTTCAGTATGTTGATTTTCATATAAAGGGACGCCACGCAAAAGAGACGTATATGATTCGTAGGGCCCGAGCAATTAACGGGTTAGGTTGTGCAGCGCGACCGACTATTGACAAATCTGACGTGTCCAAATTTAGTTACCTTTCTGATATAAAGGACGAGTTTTGCTATGACAACGTAAAACCGACGATTATCATTGGCATTGACAACTGGCATCTTACTATGTCTAGGGCCACGCGTAAGGGTTCTAGGACACAACCGGTTGCAATTCATACCGCTTTAGGGTGGGTTTTATTCGGTTTTGGCTGTAGCAAGACGGCGCCGGTTGACACTGTCAACCATTCGACGGTTAGTGACACCGCGGTCGTAGATGTTAGTGATCGCGAGGTATTAGAACAGTTAATTCGTGAGCAATACAATATAGATTCGATTGGCATTTCTAAACGCGGAGCGCGCAGCTCCGATGACGAACGAGCTGTCCAAATTCTTGAACGCACGGCACGTCGCCTACCAAACGGTCATTATGAAGTCGGGCTTCTTTGGAAAGCTGACAATTTATTCGTGCCTGACAGTTTTAAGCTTGCCTTGTCTAGGTTTCTTAGTCTAGAAAAAAAGATGTGCAGGGACTCTAACTACGCAAATCGATACCGTCAAAACGTACACGACATGATGCGGAAGGGTTATGCCGAATTGTGCTCGGAAGTGCATACCGCCAAGTCGCCTGTCTGGGTTCTCCCGCATTTCGGTGTAACCAATCCGAATAAGCCGAATAAATTAAGAGTAGTCCATGATGCTGCTGCAAAAAGTCAGGGTGTTTCACTGAATTCGCTTCTGCTAACCGGTCCTGACCTTTTGCAGCCCCTGCTCGGAATTCTTATGCGTTTTAGGGAAGGCAAAGTCGCCCTGACGGGAGACATTCGCGAGATGTTTCCTCAAGTGAAAATTCGCGTGGAGGATCGTGATGCGCAAAGATTTTTGTGGCGCGACAACCCTAAAGACCCGATTAAGACATACCGCATGTCGTCAATGATTTTCGGGGCCGCGTCTAGTCCTTGCACTGCCATTTACATTAAAAACAAAAATGCAGTGGAGTGGCAAGAGCGTTATCCAGCCGCGGCTCGAGCCATCATTATCGATCACTATATGGATGATTGTATAGTAAGCCTAGACTCAATTGATGAAGCTGCTAAACTTGCCGAAGAAATTCACCATATCCATCGACATGCTGGCTTCGACATGCGTGCGTGGGCCTCAAACGAACCCTCTGCTCTCTCACTTTTGCCAAAGGAGAGCTTGGTTGAGGTCCCTGTAGCTAGTAACGATGTAGATGTTGACCTTGGCTGCCTTGCCACGCCCGTGCGCACTCTTGGGCTTATTTGGCAACCCGTCGCCGATACAATTGGTTTTAACACGGGAATAAGCAAAAATTGTGTGTTGCCTAATAAGTTTACCAAGCGCGAAGTATTGGCTCACGTCATGCGGGTTTTCGACCCACTCGGAATCCTAGCGCCAATAGTAGTGACAGGCCGCATTATGTTCCAGAACGCATGGCGAAAGGGTCTCGACTGGGACGAGGAGCTCTCGCAGAATGACAGTGCGGCGTGGAGGCATTGGTTTGAAGATCTTCTTACTGCTTCCCGTTTGCAGATCCCACGCTGCTACTGTCCTGGCGAGTTAAAAGTAGATAATTGCGAGCTTCACGTTTTCTGTGACGCAAGCGAGTCTGCCTTTTCTGCAGTCGCTTATTGGCGTATTATTATGGGAAACGGTGACGTGAAGCTGGCGCTTATATGTAGTAAGGTTCGCGTAGCTCCTCTAAAGCCAATTTCCATAAATCGTTTGGAACTTCAAGGAGCTTTGGTTGCAGCTCGCCTCGCCGCCACCATTTGTGAAGCTCACAGACTCAAACCTGTCAAACGCATATTCTGGTGCGACTCTATGACGGTTTTGGGTTGGCTCCGAAGCGAGGCGCGTTTGTTCAAGTCGTTTGTGTCACATAGAGTCGGCGAGATTGTGGAAATAACTGACGTGAAGGAATGGCGCTGGGTGCCAAGTCATTTAAATGTTGCGGACGATGCAACTCGTACCAAGCGCGTCACGTTGTCTCCTGAATCACGCTGGATTTCGGGGCCTGAATTTTTGTTCTCTTCGGAGTGGCCCAGTGAGCCCCGCGCACCTGAGTATACAGGTTTAGAAGAGATCAAACACGCAGTGCGTCCCGATTTAGTTCACCTCATCAATGACGTTGCCCAGCCTGAGCCAGTTTCAGGCGATCCTGAGCGTTTTAGCTCTTGGCTCAGACTGGTGCGTGCAACTGCTACTGCGCATAAGTATCTCACATTACTGCGAATGCGTAGTCTAACTCGAAGGGGATTATGTGTAGATTATTTAGTCCAATTAGAGGGAGGGCTTTGTACCTTTATGTTTCAGCCTTCGAGTCAATGGCAACAGTTCACTACTCCAAGGTCTTCACAGGGGTCAGCTAGAGATTTGACCGCCACTGACATTCGTCTAGCAGAGACGCACATCTTGCTCAAGTCTCAGTTGGGCGCATTTTCCAGCGAGATGACGCACCTCAATAGTCGTCCTGCTCAGCTCTTGCCACGCTCCAGTCGCCTGTCCAAACTGTCGGTTTTCATCGGAGAAGACAGATTGATGCGATTGTCCGGCCGCATTAAGGAAGCGTCACACGTACGTCACGAAACTAAAAGTCCAATTGTACTGGACGGAAGACACCCAGCAGTGCGCTTGCTTGTGGAGCACCATCACAGGAGAGCCGCGCACGCTAATACAGAGACAGTGGTAAATGAGCTCCGACAAGACTACCACTTATTGAGCCTGAGAAGTACCGTCCGCGCAGTCGCCTTTCACTGCCAGTTTTGCCGCATTCGCCGAGCCGTTAACTTCCAGCCACCTACAGGAGATTTACCTGAGGCACGTTTGGGACACCACAAGCGCCCGTTTACGTTCACGGGGCTCGACTACTATGGTCCAGTTCAAGTCTCTATCGGCCGAAGACAAGAGAAAAGATATGTCGCCCTTTACACTTGCCTCGTCGTCCGTGCCGTCCATCTGGAAGTGGTTGACAGTTTGTCCACCGACTCGGCGATGATGAGCCTCCGCCGCTTCATAGCCCGGCGAGGCACGCCAGCAGAGCTCTGGTCAGATAACGGAACTGCCTTTGTAGGCGCCAACCGAGAGCTCCGTCGCCTCTACGCTGAAGCCACAGCCCAGTACGCTGCTTCAGAGAAGATTAATTGGCGTTTTATACCACCAGCCGCTCCTTTTATGGGCGGATCTTGGGAAAGACTGGTGAAGAGCGTTAAAGTGGCTCTCAAAGTGACACTCAAAGAACGTGCCCCAACGGACGAGGTTCTTCGCACGCTTTTGGCAGAGGCTGAGGCACTTGTCAACTCGCGCCCACTCACCCATGTCACCGTGGATCGCAACACAGAAGAAGCGCTCACTCCCACACACTTTCTTCTGGCTGCGTCTTCAGGCCGCCCGATACCAGTCACATTATCTGATTCAGATTTTGCCTCGAGAAGCAGCTGGCGCAAGGCCGTTCGATTGGCGGACCATTTCTGGCAGCGTTGGGTCAAAGAGTACCTGCCAACACTCATCCCAAGACGCGGGCGTGGAGTAGCTCCTGAGGTGGCCGTTGGCGACGTGGTGTTGATCGCAGATCCAAACTCGCCTAGAGGCACCTGGCCACGCGGACGGGTGACAGCAGTTTTTCCGGGCCCCGACGGCGTTATCCGGGTGGCTGACGTACGAACCCTGATGGGTATCATGAGGCGGCCCCTCCGTAAGCTGGTGAAGCTGCTCCTTTAGAAAAGGGGAGGAATGTGCGCCACGCACCTCTTTGGATGCCTTTTTATTCCTTTTTGTATTTATTTTGTATTTTGTTTTAAGAATCTGTCTTTTTATTGTCTGTAGTCTGTTCTTTAGCTTCTCGGAGTAAAGATGTATGTTTAATTCTACCAGTGCCTATTCTTTGGATATTTCCACCAGCAACAATTGCAATAAGGATTTTAATTTGAAATATGTCATTTCGAAATTATATGTCAGGGGGTCTAAAAAGGCCGTTTGGGGTGAATCATAATAGGATCCTATTTCGATTCATATTCGAAATTTTCACCAAATACGAATCTGCTAATGAATTGAATTGTCAGTGAATCACTAAAATGAGGGACCATTTTACGAAATTTAGAGGAATTGCTTAGGATTTGCTGGGCATTCATAAAAGGAGGAATTGTTTAGAGGAATTGCTCAAAGTGGCCATTTTAGACCCACAGAGTATCTGATATGTTACTGGTCAAATCACTTAGTCCAATGTGACTTTGAATAAATAAAGTAATTTTTTTTTTTTATGTTGTTCTATATTAGTTACCTACATAGTTACCACATGTTTATGATATGCCCATGTTGTGGTAATCTATAATTAAGTCAGCACTTAGATACCTTATTGTAGTTACTAAGTGTATTTAAATGGTTTAGTGTATGTCTTGTTGATTACCCAAATAAATAAATAAATAAAGATGCATTTATCAAATGTCCTAGCAACAATGTATAACATGAAAATATTGATTTCAATCTTGGGTAAAGAAATTGGACACAAAAAGATCACCAGTTAATGAAATTAAAGAATAACAACTTACAAATAGTAACAGCTGCAATAAGTTTCCGGCTCAGTAAGTCTACGGAACAGTTCGGAAAGATCGGCTCTAAGAGGTTGTTGGCAAATGTAAGTGACATTATAGCATTTGTACTTGGTCTGGAAAAAAATACAAATGTTACATATTATTTGGAATTTTTTATATTGAGATTGAATTATAATTTATACAGTCCTTTTTTCTAAAACACGTACTTACACAAACACTAAATTAGCATCCCAGAGGTAGAGGAAGGCAGGCAGAGGTCCATAAGCTTCATTTATGTAATGGTAGTCCCCGCCGCTCTGAGCTAGGGTTGTGCCTGGATTTGCAAATATATTTTATTCTATCTTAATATAAAAACCATGTGTCACTGTCTTAATACAAGCTAACACTCAGACACCAATTGTATAATATAGGATACAAAGGCACTTCAAAATCACTTACTAGGGGTGGTCCAGAGTAACATACTACGCTGGGATCGGGTTACAAATAAAAATTTGTTAGTCACTTAAAAACCAAGAACTGAAGTCCTAGAAAAGCAATAATAAATAAAAAGTCTGCCGAAAATTATCCAGTGTCTCATAATCTCATCATTTGTGACAGTTACTCTATGATTTGTGATTGTGACCACAGTTTGTGACAGTCTGTATGTCAAGGTATTTTTTAAGTTATCTCAATGTGCCTGTGAACCTAAAGCCGTATACAGAAAGAAAGCTGAAAGCTTGGCGCCAGGCGCCGATCGGCGCCGGTCCATTCTGCAGAAAGCAAGCAGATTGAAGCAGAGCGAGCAAAATGTCGTACGATGATTGGCGGGCGGCACCAGCGCTGACCGGCGCGTGTCGGCGCCGACAAGCGCCGGTCGGCGCCGATAGGCGCCGTCATATAAATGCCTGCGCCGGTTACCTGCGTAGACCGGCGCCGATGGGCGCCGATCGGCGCTTATCGGCGCCGATAAGTTTTCGGCTTTCTTTCTGTATACGGCTTAATGAAAGGCAAACTTAACTCAGCCCAAACATCCACATTAGACATATTTAGTGGTTAGTATAATAACTTCAGATACTACACAAAAAAATCGGGGTGTCTTCAATAAATAAAATAGTATTACTATATGGCACTATATGGTTTTTGTCAAACAACAGTGCACATTATTATGTACTAGTTTCAGCTTTCTGCTTAGTTTTTTATCATTTTACCTTGTTCTTTTATATTTTGGTAATTAAATAAAGATATGGAAGAGTGAGGTCTTCTGACACAGGTATTATTATACTTAAAAGAAGGCCTCTACAACTAGATGTCATAACCAGAGATCGGCATTAGGTAGTGTGATTAGGTACCAAAGTAGGTAGAGGATATAATATGGAGTTGTTAAAACCACTATGTTCCTACTTTTAAATCGAAGCACACATATGAAATGCCAAATTTCATATGTGTGCTTTGTGTCGGATGGGACCGAAACTCAATTTTTTTTAACTAATTAGCCGTACTACTATTACAAATTTAGTTTTTTAGATTTTGTTGATTATCTCCATAACCAGCCACTGTAGAAAAAATCACCTAAGGTAAAAGAAGTTTATATTTAGTACTTAAGTAAAATCTAGTCCCGGAAATTTCCCGGGAAATTTAGTCCCAAATAAAGTAGTGGTTTTATCAACTCCATATTACATCCTCGTAACAACTTTACCTACTATGGTACCAAATCACACTACCTAATGCCGATCTCTGGACATAACCTGTAATTTACTGAAATAAATTATTTTGTATTTTTTGTAACAGTAAAATGATAGTAGGTATTCATAAGCCTGTCTGGCTGAATATTACAAAAATGTTATTACTTTACATACCTAATTCGGCGTAACACAGTGCGCCAAGGGTAGCCAGGACCCCACAAACAGCCCACACAGTAAGAGCTCCCCACACTGATCCAGTATTTTCCAGAACTTCTTTGGGAGAAATGAAAATACCGCTACCAAATATGATACCCAGTATAATAGCTACTCCTTCTAGTAGACCCAGTTGCTTTCGCATCTTCACTCGTTCCTCGGCCATTTTTATTTTCTTTTTCTTCGACAATGTCCACTCCTGCTGCCAGTAATATGTAATCTAACCTAAGGAAATCGGTCGGTCTCTGCATTCACGACCTAATTAATGGACCCGTCAAAGGCCTTCTAATTAATTGAGAACGTTCGACTTTTGTTTCAAAAACTAGTTTTACCTTCTATAATATAATGCGGCACAACAACACACGTCTATTTTACTTTACTTCAGCTTTACTTTCACTTTTTTCAATGCATGCTGTTTTGCCTGTTTTGATTTGATTGATTTGACTTTGTTATTTTTTACAGTTTTTTTAAATAGTTTATGGTTTGGCTACTAGGTCTTTACACCAAGTCTTTATTTTACACTTTAATCTTAGTTATTTAAATGGCTCTGCTTCAGAGTCCATCCACAAAAATACAGTGTCCTCAACACTTTCTAACAGTAAAATGATATCACTTTTACTGAAGACTTAATTGTGACTTCTTGAGCCAATATAAAAATATCAATCCCTCGTATTTTATCGAATATCCCATTCACTGCACACTTTCACGGACACATGGTGTATAATATACTATCTATCTATATTAATATTATAAAGAGGAAATATTTGTATTTTTGTATGTTTGTTACTAATAAACTCAAAAACTACTGAACCGATTTTAAAAATTATTTCTTTATTCCCACGGGAACGGGAACTACGCGGGTAAAACCGCGCAGAACTGCTAGTCACTAATAAGAGACAAAACGGCAAAATGACTAAAAACATGATGTCTGTGATGACGTCCCTGCCCTCTCTTCTGATTCCCCGTTCCCGCCAAAAAACTAAACTGTAAAAAATACTTTTTATTTTTTACAGTTTAGTATTCTGAGTTGCCAGCCATTTTTTTTACAAAATTATTCCCGCCACTTTTATTAACTGACTTCAAAAAAGGAGGAAGTTTATAACACAAGAAGTATGATTTTTTTTATAACATAGCAGTTATAAGTAGTTCATTAGCAAGACTGACGCCGCGCGCCGCTTCTTGCAAAGGCTTTTGTAAAGGTGTATCTCACACACACATCGCTCTTAATATTTAAACTTTTACTTACCTTCGTTATCTTTTTTAAATTATTTTCTGAACAAACTTTCGGCAAACACGACGATAGCTTAGTTATAGAATGCGCCGCATTTTTATAGGTAAAAAAAACAAATAAAGCTTTAATGGTACTTAATTATTTTCAAACAACAATGACATTTATTAGAATAATTTCGGACTTATTTCAGGATCTGGATCCGGATAATACTGAAGAAGATCAGCAACGGGAGCATCCTGATCTTCATAAAAGTCACAAGCTAGGAGGTACTCTCTTTTCGAGTAGTCGTCGCCCTTACAAAACATTTCACCTGGAAATATAAATGGTTTTTCATTAAATTATTCTTTGTGAATCAGTCCCTACACATTCTATGTAAGTACAGACAAGCGCAGTCACTGTAGTAAGCACGATGGGTATCCCCACAAACTTAATAGACAAAGACGTTTAAAGAAAAAGTTTCTGAGACTGATTTTCTTCCAACCTCTTTGCTAATAGACTTATGACGTCACACTTTCACGTTTACTTTTGTAATTTTCGGGAGCGAACTAACATTTTACAGGTTTATTAATTTTCTAGTGTTCGACCAACGGCTTTTTAAACGTGAAATTCTGCACTACAAAATCTTCGTCAGAGCAACCTCTCCTTTGTAGGAATGCACTATATCCATCATGACTCATGACGAGTTCGTACTCCGACTTTCACTTAGCCGATTTTCGGGTTGGTCTGACTACAACCGTTTTTAAGGGGTGGTTCCGAGCCTGCAGGCAGACAGTATGACAGTTTGTGATAAAGACACTTTAGAATCCATTTTAGAACGGGTGGAAGAAGTCGTATCGCAGCCGGCCGTAATCGTTCATTGATGCACTGCCCCTACACCCGCGTTCTAATGTGATTTATAATAGGTACTCGTATGCATCTAGTGATGGTAATAAAATACTGCCTAGCACACCGCAACATGCCATAATAGCAACGTATTCGTTTGGTGCACGTTCTATCGTTTGTCTATCCTCATAGGAAAATAATATAGCATTGCACTCCATTAAAGATAATATTGGTTACATAATAAGTTCCTATATGTTGTTTTAAAATTTTGTGTCAGTAGCCCCCCCCCCCCCCCCCCGTTAATTCCAATGGATTAATTCTATAAGCGCTTTCAATTCTTCTTTTGAATGGCGTAAAAAATAATTTACTTGAGTGCGAAGTTAGAACCCCTCTCCCACCCCATGTGAAATCACCTATACCCGTCATGGCTCATGTTAAATATATAATATTTCACATGTTCCGAAATGGTTGTAGGTACTCATAAGATACGGGATGTAATGTAAGTTTGACCTTCCAAGTCCATTATATGAACCGGGCTTCTGGACTCAAGTGCTCCAACGCAGTAGTGTTCTTCTGTGAGATCTGGATGCCAGTACATTATCGCATCTCGGCAAGAGGTTCCCGCGATTGGCAACAGTATCCTGTCCTACAAAGTTAATATAAAAATAAATAAGTAATCTCGCGCCTTTTATCTCTGAGGGGGTAGGCAGAGGTAATCCATTTCTGGATGTATCTCAATTTTCACGGGATGTTCTTTGGACCCCTAAACATAATAGGTGGTGAGCCCATAGCCGGACCGGGTTTGTTAAGCCGCGCATGCCTTAATTCTGGAACCTGCGGGTTTCCTCACGATGTTTTCCAGTTTCCTTCACCGTCGAGCTAGTGATAAACATTTTGAAAAACTCATTGGTCGAATTCAATTTGCACCCGAGCCTCACTGATTATCATCATGTGACTGCTCTTTAAATATAATATGAATACGATATCATTTAAGTAATGTAAATTATCGATACAATATAATAATGGTTTATTATTTTTATATAAAAACATCACTATACAATAACCATTATGATATATTATATGATTATAGCTTTAAGAATAATAATTATAAGGATTATGGGATCAATTGAAATTCAATGGTGGTGGAGAGTAGTTATCTTTGCAATGATTAATTGGCATTATTGATAGCGATTGATAGGTCAATCACAATGAACAGGATCAATTGGATATATTGCAGATTATCATTACCTTGCATATTATTTTGTTATTCACGATCGGTTCCTTAACTTCACCAGTGCAAAAGAACTTTCGCTTCTTCCTCATTATCACTGTACTGATTTCAAGGACTGTTTTTATACTGTTACCTGAAAATGAACAGGAGGATGTGTTCAGCTACTCTACTGACTCATAGTTCATATTTACCTAAATAATTTTATTTACCCTTTTCGCCGTTTATAGCTTCTAATTCCCTCATGCCTCTAGCTTGAGTCTCCCTGCTGTTCTGTTGCTTCATATAGTTCGCCAACCTATTCATCGCGTCAACAAACTCATCGATAGGTCCTGTGAATTACGGCCAAATACCATAAATAATAAAATTATTGTACAAGTGTTTATCGGCTTAAACTAAACGTTCGAAATAGTTCGAATATGTATTTGACGGTATTTTCTGTTGTTAACTTCTTTACGTATTAATTATTTTTAAGTTTTGTAACGATTATAAACATAATACTTGGACTTATATTTACCTGTCCCGAAACTTCCACCATCTAGATAGTTTAAGAATTGATAAAATCTCAAGGCCTCGTCGGACTCTAGTTCATCCATCACGGGTCTCTGAAGTCAGAAAAACGTTTGATATTTATACAAATTTAATATTTTATTTACTACCAAAATTTATTAACATCTTCGGGGGTGCATAAATATAGTAGTATAATTAAATTTCTCTACATATTAATCTATTATGAAAATGAATCAAATTTGCTATTAGGTATATATTCAGACTGACTTACTATATGACTATGTACTTATTTCTATTAGAAAATACTATATATTGATTCTTGAATAAATGTAAAATTATCCATATTTATGATTTTTTCTACTCACGAATTTGCCACTCCATGCTCCTACATCTGAATAGAGGGAATTCACTCGACTTGGCATCCAGTCTAAAGATGAACGAGCTATTAAAATAGGATGCTAGAAAAAAGCCGAATAATAAATAGTTCATTAACAATTTTGTTTTTATCTTTACAATAATTACTAGATAACTAACTACGTATATTTACCATTGATGGCATCTTAGTGGTAACATGTTTTAAAAAAAGTAAAATGAAAATTACTGGCAAATGAAACAGTAACATTATAGACGATTTTGAGAAAACGAAATTGCTTATTGCTGGAAGTTTTGCTTTTAAAATCCTTTAGACCTAACAGTACAACACTAACGAGGTGTACTCGATTTATTAGCTTGTTATTTTTTATGTGGTTATTAAAATTATGTACAGGTTGTTTTTTAAAAGTGTTAGAAATAAGTGATCATATTCTTGGTAGTTTTATAATGTTTTCCTTTAAAATATGGTTAACTACAGTAGACAGCAACACATGCAAAAGAAAATAAAACGGAACGTTTGTGACGAAGTGTCATTCCATCCATCAAAGAAAACAATGAAACGAAACGTTACTCTTTGAACGCAACATTGTTTTTAGGAAAATATGTACAAACATATATAAAATATCTATTTATCATGTTTATAGATGAAAGTAATGATGATTTAGAAATAAATTGTTATCTATACTTTCTCACAACATTTTCTATTAAATTACTATTATAGGATTATTATCTGTATACCTTTGCCAAAATTAGCTGTCAAGCTAAAAGAAAATATTTTAGCAAAGAAAAGAAAATGAAATAAAAATTACTCCGTGAGCGCTCCAGGCCAAATTGACGACAAGAAGATACGAAATCACTCGAAAAGAAAGTGATAGGAAGACCGTCCGCTTTCAGGAAGACAGGAAAACAGTTTTGGCTCGTTTCCATTGTATTTCTTTACCATCCGAGAACATTGAGTAACTGATACTGTATTTCATTCCGTAAATAATATGATCAAATAGGTTAGTACAGCACTGCAATATCGTCTTCAATCAAATAATGTGTCGTTTCCTTCACAGCATATGATTATCAAAGCGATACTGTTCAGTGATATAAATTTCCAGTAGTCCATTTGCATGTTGTACATACACAATACTTTTTATTTTTTCAGTTGATTTATAGGGGGCGTGTCGGATAATAAACTAATAATGACCGTGTTCACCCTGATTGGCCTAAACGTTCAGATTAGGTATTTTTCATTGGTTTTATTAAATAGTTGAATAAAAAATTAGGCTAAGTGCCACCTTCACATACTTTCATTTTTTTAATTTTTTTATCTCGTAGTTGATTCGGCATTTACCCTGATTTCCTTCTGCCTTTTGTAGCAATATACAAAATTTTTACTTTCACATGTTACTCAATATTGAGTCATGATCATAAAACTTGTTTTATAATGAACTTTTGATAATAATGTTAATATCATAACAGCATTGTAGAATTTTTGTTTTCAAAGTATTTTTATAAATGATCAATTGATGACCTAGTTAATCACATTTTTATTTTGACATGGTTTTTACTCTTTATAATTTACTTATTAGGTATGCTTGGGATTCAGAGGGGATTCCTTTGTAATTACTTGTTTATAAATATGTTTGACATCTTTTTGTTGTTTTGTTGCAGTACGGACCATGGAGCGCTTTCCACTTAAATCCTCAAGTGCCAAGATGCCTACAACATATCAATCTGTTTTTAAAAAGGTAATTAGATAACCTTTTGATAACTTTTAACACAAATGATAGAACATCCCATGCTAAACATGGCACACAATAGTTTAGTAAATACTACTGTAAATGCTCTAATGGGCCATTTACACTGAGACAATCCACTAAGCCAATCCAAACTGCATACAAAAAAAATCTCGAGGACAATCCATTGGAATGGACTCTCCATTTACACGAAGCCATTAGTGGATTGTCTTAGTGGAATGGCCTCATGTAAATGGCCCATAAAACAATGACTCTTCAATGCATATAAAGAGGAAGACATTGACTGTCTGATCTAGTTTATGAATTTGCAACCTTAAATGCTGGACATAGGTAGTTCAAATTTGGATTGTAGCTATTAAGAATTTGGTGTCCACTAAGAAAGGCTTAATAGAAAAAAAAAAATTCTTTTACGATGAAAAGCTACATTATCACAGAGTAACATAGGCTATATTTTATTCCTGTATTAAAACACAGCTAGGCACAGCTAGTGCTTTATAAATAGATTGTAAACATAAGCAACAAAATAGTGAGATTACAGGGAGAATGAAATATTCAATCCAGAGTAGGTATATAAAAACAAACTTCAAAGAAATAGTTTCTCATTAAAGTGATACACTGAGCAATTTCCTTTTTCTGTACAGTTGACCTAATTGAACTAGTTGACTTGTACAACCATAGCATTGGGAATATTTTCATACAAAACTTTGAAGCCTAAGCGTCATGTCCTTGTCATGTCAGTTAGTATGAACGCGAGCTGTCATTCGGTCGAAATTGTACTAGATTTATTCCACTTGGAATAACTTTTGACTTAAAATTTTCCTCGCTTTGTCCCCTCTATGCCTTACTATATTTTAATCTCTTTGAATATGGTCAAGTTTTCTTAATTTTTCTAAGGTTCTAAACATTTTTTTTCTTTCATGAGAACCTTTTCCTGACCATAACAAACACAAAATAAAGAGAATTAACGAAATTAGTTTAGCCCTTCACGCGTCATGCCGTGACCAAGGAAAATCGGGAATACACACTGTATAATGACGTTGGTCAGTACATGAACGTTGCTTCTATAAATGGGTATATGAATACAAAACTTCATAGTGGGCAACCGATGGTCATCTTCTAAGCAACTTCTCTCACCTGTGTGTATTTCAGACCCAACTCAAACACCTAGCTAAAGATGTACCGAGAGGCTGGCGCGCAACAATTATAACACCCTATATAAACCCAATGCATGTGTAATCACACGAATACATTTGCAAACATAAAAATGGAAAGGGAGCCCTGCCCTAATGACACAGCTGGCTTTAACAGCTATACTGGCTTGAAAGTAATTGACTTATGGGCCATTTATACAAGGCCTTTCCACTGAGACAATCCACTAAGCCAATCCAAACTGCATACAAAAAAAACTTGAGGAGAATCCATTGCAGAGGACTCTCCATTTACACGAAGCCATTAGTGGATTGTCTTAGTGGAATGGCCTCGTGTAAATGGCCCATACAGGCTGGGATACACTTGTCAGTGGCTCACACTGCTGCTATAAAAAAAAAGTTAAAGAAAAATGGAGTCTCTAACTTTTTTTATTGTACGGCAACCGTTGTATTCGAGTCCGACACAGTGTCGTAGATAGGACGGAAAGTTCGTGCAGGCATACACAATTGAAACATGGTACTAAAATCAAATAAAAAGAAAAAAATGATTTTATTATGAAAACGTAAAATATTAATCTCACGACTTTTATCCCCAAAGGGGTAACCAGAGGAGAGAGAGAAAAGGAATTTTCAGGAAATACTAACATTTCACCAGTATAATCTTTGGACCCTGATAGGTGATGAGCCCATCGCCGGATCGGGTCTGTTACACATGTCTCAGAATTAATTCTGGGACCTGCGGGTTTCCTCACGATTTTTTCCGTCACCGTCTAGATATTGATAAATATGTACGTAAGTTTTTAAAAAACTCATTGGTACATGCCAGGATTCGAACCCGAGGCCTCATTAAAAGGCGGGCTCTTTAACAGCTGAGCTATCATTGCTTTTATTACGATGAGAAATAAGAAACGGCGCCCCTATCTTCTCTTCCTAGAAAAGAAGTCTCTGGTAGGGCGCAAAATTTTGATCTCGCCACGCTCGTGACAATTGTCACGCCTTACGAAGGGTTCCGAAGAGTCCATCTCGGCCTTTTCCGGTTTTTACATTAATTCCATCATTTTCCCCTTCACGAGTTGTTTATGAATCATCATCATCAACCCGTAACAGCCCACTGCTGAGCTAAGGGTCTTTCCTCACACATGAGGAAGTATAGGCTTTAATCTCCCACGCAAGCCAACCGCGGATTGGGAGATGGTGTTAAGCTAGTGGCCACTTAACAGTCAGAATTTTTCAAGCCACCCAAGGGTATCCGACATGGCTTAACGACTTCCATTGTGCTAAACACAACGAAAACCGGGACCAACAATTTAACGTGCCTTCCGGTGATACAAATGCCAATAGGCTGTCACCCATTCACTGACTGAGCTCACCCAACTTTGCTTAACCAGTGTGATCGTCACAAACACACTGGCACCGCAGGGCTACGAGCGCTTATGAGTTTATGAATAGCATCGTATTAATTCTTGTAACTTTCCGCGTCGAAATGATGTTCGAGTCGATTTATTGATTTTACCCTCCCTCACTCTGTCTGCACGGCTGGTGAGCTAGCTTCATTCAGTTACACGGCTAGCCAACTGCTTTCATTGACGGATTTTATTGACCCTTTGGCCTAAAACTATTTCCAGTGACAACTTAGCATAGTTGATGCTTTGACAACTAAGCATAGTTGATGCTTGTGAGTATTCTTCGTAAGTATACTGTTAATAGTTTGATACGGTTATAAGAGCCGACCAGTCAACCTGTTTGATTCAAAACAATGCACGCCTCTTCTATTTAATTAAAAAATAATATTGTCAGGTCTCCATTATGATTTTGGACGTTAATGTCATGCAAAACGTGCGGTTTTTCTTTGATCTTAGTCGCAATATTATTATTTATTGTCTAGCTGACTAAATGGGGGGGCGGGGGGGGGGGGGGGGTTTATGAGGGTAATAAATACTCACTACGTAGGTCGTAAAGTATTTCTTACTCTCCTAACTTCTCATACCTACCAAATATACGAAAAAAAAATTATTGAAATAGGTGGAGCCGGTTAGGAATTCAACCACAAAAATATCTTTATTATACAAAATGATAAACTGACTGACTGATTGGTGATGTATCAACGCACAGCCTAAACCGCTGGGCCTAGAGACTTGAAATTTTGCACATAGATAGCTTATACAGTGTAGGCATCCACTAAGAAAGTATTTTGCAAAATTCAACCCCTGACGGGGGGAAATAAACGTGCGCGAGCGAAGCCGCTGGTAAAAGCTAGTATTATACATATTAGAACATATATCCTTCAAAATGTAGCAACAGAATAAACGCCGATATTCAGCTAAGAACGCTTCCCACGCGGCCATTCGTTAATTATTTCTCGTTTTCACGTAGAAATCCTCGTTATACTCAGTTTCGTCAATTAATAAATAAATGGCTATATTGTTAGGTTGAACGAAATTCTCTGAAACGTTTAATAGTGCGAATTCTTCTACTTGTAAGCGGCACACGCTTATATTGTTTTTTCCCCATTTTCATTCTGAGATATATGAGAATTTCTAAAAATCCCTTCACAGCGGTTGCCTACGACATATAAGACACCTACAACCCATATTTTAAGTTTGTAGGTGTTTGATAAACAACTGTTAAACATACTTAAATAATTAACACCCAGACATGTTCATGGATATAAATGTTGGGTCCCAGCGGGAATCGAACCCGCGACCTCCGCCTCGGAAGGCAGGATCACTAGTCACTACCAAACCAACTGAGAAAACAGGCCGGCCCATATTAAATCTACGAGACATGTATAGTTGCCAACTGAGATCTTAAATTGAACAATCGTGAATATTTGAAAGAGGCTGATCTGCACTGGGCAAAGAGATTTAAATATAATAGGGCATAGAGGGGGCATTGGGAATATTTTCATACAAAACTTTGAAGCCTAAGCGTCATGTCCTTGTCATGTCAGTTAATATGAACGCGAGCTGTCATTCGGTCGAAATTGTACTAGACTTATTCCACTTGGAATAACTTTTGATAATAATAATAATAATAATATAATCTCACGCCTTTCATCCCCGAGGGGGTAGGCAGAGGTATTCCATTACTGGATATACCCACATTTCACGAGATACATTGGACCCCTAAGCGTGATAGGTGGTGAGCCCATCGCCGGACCGGGTCTGTTTACACATGTCTCAGAATTAATTCTGAGACCTGTGGGTTTCCTCACAATGTTTTCCTTCACCGTCGAGCTAGTGATAAATATGTACGTAGGTAATCAGTAATCTAATTCAAGTCGTATTTTAAGCGCGACTCTTAACAGATAGCTCTCTTTTTCTTTATTATTCGTTCCTTAACATATTTCCCCGTCATTGTTGTATCCTATAAATACGCTAAGAAGTAAGTATGTACATGTTGTAGCACACTCGTAGGGGATCAATTTTCAAACGCAAGCAGTATGAATATAACTCATCCTTACTTTAATATCTTTGGTTGTCACAGTAAACATATGTACATGGTTGTACTGGACAGTGTGGTCTCAGCATAGATGTCAGGAAATTTCAGGGATGTCAGGCAGCTACGATGGGATAATGGGTAGAAGATGTCAATATATGAAAACCAACCGTAACTGCAGAGCGCCTTTATTACACTACTGTGGGTCTAAAATGGCCACTTTGAGCAATTCCTCTGAGCAATTCTCCTTTTCTGAATTCCCAGAAAATCCTAAGCAATTACTCTAAATTTCGTAAAATGGTCCCTTATTTTAGTGATTCACTGACAATTCAATTCTTTAGCCGATTCGTATTTGGTGAAAATTTCGAATATGAATCGAAATACGATCCTATTATGATTCACCCGAAATGGCCCTTTTAGACCCCCTGATCGGCGTGCAACGCCGAATCTAGGTTGCGAGTCAGCAATACTTAAAAATTTTAATGTAGAGCGAAAACACTGGTCATTTCAATTCATGTGCAAATAGTTTATGGGTAGGTCAAAAAATATACAAGAACCT
Source organism: Ethmia dodecea (assembly GCA_963855545.1). Classification (NCBI taxonomy): domain Eukaryota; kingdom Metazoa; phylum Arthropoda; class Insecta; order Lepidoptera; family Depressariidae; genus Ethmia; species Ethmia dodecea. The sequence continues at coordinate 29,783,156 of OY979436.1, read as the reverse complement.
ATTTTTATATTCATACGCGATACATACTTTACAAGATAACATCGATTATTGAACACGCTGTACATAAACAATACACGTACACTACCCAATCACATTTGCGCTAAGATAACAAAATAAATAATTTAATTAAATAAGACGAAAAAAGTGGCGTTTTAGTGCGATAAAGAGGGTTTATGCAAAGCATGCTTAAAAATTATATTTTGTTTATATAAAAAAAAAAATATAATCTCACGCCTTTTTATCCCCGAGGGGTACCGTTTCGAGAAGTGATTTGGATGTTTTGCATTTAAATGTGTAAAGAGCATTTTAAAAAATGGACAGTAACATTTTATAACCAAATCATTCCGTACGTCTTGTGAAAGACGAAAGTATTTATAAAAAATAAATAATCTCTATATCGGGGGTATAGAGGTATTCTATTTCTGGAAATACCCACTTTTCACGAGTATAAAGAAAGTATTTATCATTCAATTATTAATAATAACGAATATTAGCAATAATAATAATAAATAAATAATAAATAAATTGTGGGACACAATTCACACACGGTTATTTAGTCCCAAACTAGGCAGAGCCTGTGCTATGGGTACTAAACAACTGATAAACATACTTAAATAAATATTAAACGACCAGACACGAAGCCAACAGACATGTTCATGCACACAAATGTTGGCCCCGAGCGGGGATCGAACCCGCGACCTCCGACTCAGAAGGCAGGGTCCCTACCAACTGAGCCAACAGGCCCGTCAATAATAATAATTCTTATTTTCTCTCAACAATCAGGTAGCTTAAGATACGGAGGTACAGAATTAAGATTAACCTATGCTTAAACCAGTCTGCTTGAGAGATTGATACCTAAGATAGGTACAGAGCACCTGTGGTATAGGTCACCAGGGTACCACCCCACAAAGTTACTAATTTATGTATACTGCTTTAAGCGCTAAAGGTCACCGACATATAGTTCTCAGAATATGCAAGCTTGAGTGGCAATGGGTAGGCCACATCGCTTGAAGAACCGATGACCGATGGGGAAGAAAGGTTATCGAGTGGCGATCACGAACCGGAAGACGCAATGTTGGTAGGCCTCCCGCCGCGCCAGGTGGACAGGTGGAAGGTCGCGGGTAACACGGGTGGATGCAAGTGGCAAGTTGCCGTTCGTTGTGGGGTTCTGTGGGGGAGGCCTTTGTTTAACAGTGTCTTCCGGCTGAGGATGATGTATACTGCTTTAGGATATATATTTACTTTGTCTCTGTGCAGGGCACCGGCCCATCAAACGGACGGGGAGGAGCCTCCCCAACCGAGGATGACATGGTGGACATCACTCCTGTGAGCGCCCAGACAGACAAAACCCCCACCAACCATGGAACCTTTCAGCTGTACGAGCACGGTGGGCCGAGAGCATCCGCTGCAAGTGCTAACTGTGAGTATTCCGGAATGAGAGAGAAAGATTTGTGCTAACTGTGAGTATTAAAGAGAGAGAGATAGAAAGATTTGTGTTAACTGTGAGTATTGAAGAGAGAGAAAGATTTGTGCTAATTGATAGTATTAATGACAGAGTGAAATATTTGTGTTAGTTGAGAGTATTAAGAACAGAGACAAATATTTATACTAACTGGTAGCAGTTGTAGTAGGTATTAAGGACATCGAAACCTCTGTGCAAGTTGTAATTACTAAGGAAAGAGAAACATTTGTGCTAACGGTGAGATTCAAGAGAGAGAACGAGATAGAGGGATTTGTGCTAACTGCTAGTATTAAGGACAGATAGATCGAAGCATTTGTGCAAATTGTGTGTATTGTGGCCTGTGCACACGGCTTACTTTTGTGAAGATTTTGAATTCTAATAATTGTTTTCCACTCATACAACCGAATTTTAATAACTAGGTTATTCAAATTTGGAAAACGTTTTCCTATGTACTTCCCATGAACATTGCCTTGAATTTTGATTTTTATAAAAGATATAATATGCGCCAGATTTTTCCGAGTTGTTATTTCCTTAAATTAATTTTGTATGATGACACGATTGTGGTTTTACTCGTATGAAACTGAATAGCGAATTTAGGTTGTTATATCAAACAATTAACTAATTGAAATGCTTGATTATGCGAGAAATTTATAGAAACTTATGTATTTATTAGCATAATGACATCGCCTTTTCTGGTTTCATTTCAAGCATACATCACCCAGTACTTCAATTCGGCTGCTGGTAAGGATTTTCTAGAAAAGTAATTGTAATATTATGTTGATGTTTGCTTAGACTTGTAATAAGATTTTTTGTGACAGTACTGCAAATTCTCGCGCATAGTTCCCGTTCCCGTGGGGTGGGAATACGGGATTAAAATATAGCCTATGTTACTCAGTGATAATGTAGCTTTCCATCGTGAAAGACTATTTTAAATAGGTCCAGTAGTTTTTGATTTTGTTCATTAAAAATATAAATCTTTCCTCTTTATAATATGAGTGTAGAAGTAGATTGTGACTGATTAGTATAGCGATTGCTATACGAGTATATTTATAAAACACATTCGTAATAGTTGAAATAGGCTTAGAATATGATTATGCACAGAGTAATTACTGCTTTACGGTTTGGGAATTCCTCTGCCTATCATGCTTATATAGGAACCTTCGCAAATTGGCAAATACGCAAAATGACGGATTCGCAAAATGTCGGATTCGCAAAATGTCAGATACCAAAAATGACGGATTCGCAAAATGTCAGATACGCAAAATGACGGAAACGCAGAATGTCGGATACGCAAAATGACGGAATTTTAAAGATACTTCCCACGACACTAGGATAGACTAGCGACTTAAGCTGTGTGTCAGTCATTATTAGAATGTATTTATTCACTACCTGTTGAACGCGGTTTCACCCTCGTAGTTCCCGTTCTAATGTGAAATAATATGTAACCTATGTTACTCAGTGATAATGTAGCTTCATTGGTGAAAGAATATTTATAATCGGTCCAGTGGTTTTCGAGTTTATTCATTACAAACATATAAATCTTTCCACTTTAAAATATTAGTGTAGATGATTTAGTAGCTTTTATTTTCTTAATTCTTCAAAAAATTCTAAACTGCAGGAGCAGTTTGTAGGCGTTGCGCTCTTTACAGATGATATTTTACTTAATATCTAAAACTTAGATGTATGTACGTATTGTACGTAGGATACTACTCAAAAGTCAAAAGTCAAAATGTTTTATTCAAAATAGGAACTTACAAGTCCACTTATTGAACGTCATTTCAACTCCACCGCTTCAGCATGTATGGTTGAGGAGAAGAAGCGGGGCAAGAAACTCCTCAACACAATATTCTTTTAATCAATTGTTACATATTACTAAGTTGGGTTACATAATTTCGTTTGTTTTTCGCTATCGTATTGCGCTGGACTGGAGGAAATCTGTTCCAAGCATCATTGTCATTTATATAGTCGTCTAGTTTGTAATATGCCATTTTACAAAGTACATGTTTAACATGAGTTTTGAACATAGTTTCAGGCAATTTCAAAATATCTTCTGGTATTTTATTATAAAAGCGTATGCAAAGCCCCACAAAAGAATTATTAATTTTACTTAATCGTGACTGAGGTTGCTCTAGTTTATTTTTATTCCTTAGATTACAATTATGCCTGTCACAGTTTTTAGTATACAGTAATATGTTTTTCCGTACATACATAATGTTTTCATAAATGTACTGACAAGGCATTGTTAAAATATTAACTTCTTTGAACAGTTCTCTTAGGGAATCACGACATCTTAACTTGTAAATGGCGCGTATAGCCCTTTTTTGTAAAATAAAAATAGATTCTGCTTCAGCAGCTCTGCCCCACAGCAAGATACTATAGGACATTATACTGTGAAAGTAGCTAAAATAAACGAGTCTTGCTGTGTCTACATCAGTAAGCCATCTGATTTTTCTGACGGCATAAGCAGCTGAGCTCAGTCTGTTAGATAATGCAGAAATATGAGAATTCCATTGAAGTTTGGAGTCTATCGTTATCCCCAAAAAAACTGTATTATCAGCGAAATCTAATTTGTCATTGTTTAAAATGATCTCATTCTCTACTCGTCTAACATTACTACTAACTAATGCATTAAAATAAATACTCTCAAGCTTCTAAGAAAACTTCTAGGACTTTTGTTTTTAAATTAAACATTGTTGTAGATTATTAATCAACGACCGTAGTACGTGCAAAAGTTTTATCAAGTAACGCGCGTGAAGATAAGATTAAGATATTCTATTAATCGTCGCTGGTCAGTTTCCGCGGAGTTGTCAATCCAATTGGTCATAAATGTGAAAATGTCTTCGTCTCATTTTGACGGTGCGGAGTTTGAGCCCTTAGTTGATGTAGATGCCGATGTAGGTAAAATATACTTGATTATTGATAATACTATTTCGTGTAAATAAATACTAAGTGATAAAATGATAATCACTACATAGTATAAAACAAAGTCGCTTCCCGCTGCCTATCTTTCCCTTTGTATGCTTAAATCTTTAAAACTACGCAACGGATTTTGATGCGTTTTTTTAAATAGATATAGTGATTCAAGAGGAAGGTTTTAGTATCAGCATTGCACCCGTGCGAAGCCGGGGCGGTGTCAGTAGTCGCTTATATGTAGTTTCGTAACTTACGTACGTACAATTCTATTATACATGTATATAACATATAATCAAAACTTGTATGACAATATACAGTAATGTACAAATACATATAACAAATTAAGTAAATATGTAGATAGCCAACTTGTGACAAAATCGTAAATACGATACAAGAAAAGTAATTTGTTTTTCTGTACTGACATTTTGGTGTATCATTAAGTCATTTATTATTTTGTGCATAAATAAAGACAAATCAGCAAAACGTAAAACATATATTTTACATTGCACGTCAATAGTGCGATCGTAAAAACAAAAATAGTACTAAATATTATTAGAACGCGGCAACACCGAAATCAATTTGACAGATGGTAAAATATCCCAAAAAATGACATGACATTTCACTCACTACAATAAATTTTTCGTCTGCTGTGACATTCTTTAACTTCGTGTTTCATTTGTGCAATCGATTTTCCTTTGTTTTCGTTTATTTCCACCGTAACGATTATAGTTAGTGGTAACGTGTTTAGTGTAGTATTAGTTATAATCATCGAGCCATTTTATTGTAGTGATGACTCTACTGTGGTGAGAAAATCCACTGCATTTGTGCAGATTTGTCGGATAAATACGTGAATATTTGTTGCAGGGGACGCTATCATGTTCTCTGGGATGCAAGGTAAGAGTTAACTTGCTGACTACTGCCTCCTATTGTAGTTTTAATAAAAATCGCTGTGAGCGAAAGAAATACATCTAAATACAGATGGCATACATGGTACGCAGCCCTGTGCGGCATCAAACCATTTAATTAAAAAAAATTTAGGGTCAGCTCTGACACTGACAAAATTTTTAGGTACATAGAAAATCTGAACGAATAGTTTGATGCACATAACTTTTGCATAAATTAAAATTACGTGATGAAGTAAGAGGATACAAACAGCTCAGAAAAATGAGAGAGTCATTGCACTGGAAACAGAGGGGTTCAACACCAAATTTGTTAATGCGAATTCTAGATCTCATTGCTCATGCTGTTTATTTGTGCTCTTATTTTTTAGAGTGATCGTCAAATTGTGACTGTGATTTATAAGTCATCTGAAAGTCAACACTTTATTTAATAGGAACTTATCACTCCTATAATCCTAAACAATGGATCTGAACTACTCTTTCATATGAAAACAGTTACTAGGACATCAGAAATGAAAAGCTAGAATGCAATAATTCTGTTATACCATGAAAATAAAAGCATAGCAATGATTGGCAAGATGAAATTATTAGCTGCTTCGTGCCTTTTCATTTGTACAAGTCAAAAGACTTGAAAACAAATTGATGTGTTCAGAATCTTGATGATTTATAAAAGGAGCAGTGATAGCCCGGACGGTTAAAGAGCCGGCCGAAAATCAGTGATGCTCGGGTTCGAATCCTGGCATGTACCAATGAGTTTTTCAAAAACTTACGTACATATTTATCACTAGCTCGACGGTGAAGGAAAACATCGTGAGGAAACCCGCAGGTCTCAGAATTAATTCTGAGACATGTGTAAATAGACCCGGTCCGACGATGGGCTCACCACCTATCACGTTTAGGGGTCCAATGTATCTCGTGAAATGTGGGTATATCCAGTAATGGAATACCTCTGCCTAACCCCTCGCGGATGAAAGGCGTGAGATTATTTATTTTTATTTTATAAAAGGAACATTAACAAAGCTTGATCAGAGATTACATCTTACACATTGCACTCCAATCTTATCATTTTAAGTTGGTTTGTTTTTTGCCCTTGAGGTTCAGAGTTAGTGTCTGTATAATTGTCATGAACCCGTAAAAACCCATTGCTGGAATACGGGTCTTTCATCCAAGATATCACAATAAATTATTTAGGTTATGAGGCTGGTGGCCATGGGGCCAATTCTACTAAGTGTCAACGGTCATAGTTGGATGACAATGAGATGTCAATGGTCAGTCAATGGTGTTATTTTGACACTATTCAGAGGAAATAACACCATCGACTGACGCATGTCATTCAACTGTAACCATTGACATTTAGTAGAATTGGCCCCCATCTCTATCAGAATCTTTCGAGACAACCAAGGGTATCTCATACTACACACACATAAAACATAACGAAATCTCTGTTTGCCTAATGTTTGATTACTTAATAAATGTGCATGTTTGTTTGCTAGTGCAATAAAACTTTATCGCTACCCAAAGATTATTCACAGAGTTATATGACAAGACAAAAAATTAAACCAGTAATATTAGACAATATACAATACTGTTATTTACTAAAGCAAGTCCCACTAGAAAAACATATGTTCTTATTATTATGGACTTAGTAATATTCTAGTTACTTAAAGTAAGATCACAACAAAGTAATTCATTATTAAAATCATAGATAGCGTACCCTATTACTATTGCACAGATAAACAGAATACAAGAAATTTTTAATTTTTAACCCCTGACAAAAAACAAAGGTGTCTGTTTGCTCGTATCTCCCAAACGGCTGAACTGATTTTGATTAAGTTTAGGTCACTTCATCGAGATAGTTCTTAGCTATGGTCTAAAAAAATCTGTCCAGCCTTTTGAATGTATTTTTTGTGTCGGCATTTTTATAAATTTTTATTTAATGTTATTCTTTCAAGTAAATCAGTCTTAGTACATGGTGCATTAAAAGATACTAGAAAGAAAATTAAACCAATGGTTTTATGTGAAATTATGCATGTATCATATTAGAAAATGGATTTTTGTATGATTGATTTTGCCAGCAGACGATGACATTCCTGGTATCGGCCAGTACGATGACTTCCACACGATCGATTGGCAGCGAGATATCGCAAGAGACCGTATGCGGCACCGATACATCGTGAAAAAGCGACAGGACTCCATATGGGATCTCATCAAGGTAATGGCAGGGACAGTTCGTAAAGTTATGATTAATGTGTTTAATATTTCGGCGTTTCCATAATGTTTTTTACAATTTGAACAAAAGTGTCCCGCGTCAAAAGCCAGGCACAACATGTACGCATTTTTTTTTGCCCTGCATTTTGCATTTTGCCAATGTCAAGTAACTTAGTTTTCAGGTCTTTATTTTATACTACACATGTCTCAGAATTATTTCTGGGTCTGGGTTTCCTCACGATGTTTTCCTTCACCACACAGTTTTTGAAAAACTCATTGCTCTGCGCCAATGTCAAGTAATTTAGTTTTCAAGACGTTATTTTACACTATAATGTTAGTTAAATTGCTCTGCTTCAGAGACCATGCACAAGAATTCAGTGTCTTCAACACTTTCTACGTCCCTCCCTTGGATATCAACAGTAATTCATTGTGACTCCTCAAGGAGTCAAGTCAAGTCATTGACTCAAGTCAATCCAAAAATTTCCACTCCTTACATTTTATCGAGTTTCCCAATCACTGCACACTTTCACGGACACTTGCCACATAATATACTATCACTAATATGAGTCAAAACCCGAAATATACACCAAAATGAAAAAATAAAGACATGAGATTAAAAAGAGCTGCCCTTGAGTTTCTTGCTGGTTCTTCTCGGGGTACTACATTTGTATCCAGCAACTCGTCGGTGGAGATGGGCTGCTGTTTACACTTGCAAGCTACCTAAGAAGAGTATGAAGGTGGAATGCTCCTCCATCAGACTATTGACCTTTTTATGTGTAATTTTTTTCATTCTTTATATACAAAAAGCATGACGTCCCTCTTCGGATTCCCGCCAAAAGGCCGTCCAGATTTACTAGTTTGTTTCTAGGGCGCTCACGACGCGTGGTCTGGCTGGGTGTGCGTTCTGCTCGTGGGTATATGCACGGGCGTCGTTGCCGGGGTCATTGACATCGGCGCTTCCTGGATGACGGATCTCAAGTTCGGAATCTGCCCCCAAGCGTTCTGGTTCAACCGGGAGCAGTGCTGCTGGTCCAACAACGAGACCACCTTCGATCACGGGAACTGTTCTCAGGTTTGTTGTTTATATTGAAATGTTTTAGTAACTATACTAACTATAATACTTAGATAATACTATTATATATACAAATGTAGATATGTTACTAGAGCGCGGAAAATGAGGCCGACCAATGTAGGTAGTTGACTTCATTTTATTTAGTCGCAATGTTTGCATTTTTCACCTAGGGGTATTTCAAGAGCAACTCTTGACAGACATCTGTCTCTTTCTTTATTATTCTTTCCGTATCATCTTTCGCCGTCATTCTTATATCCTGTAGTAAGTAGTCGATCAATTTTCAAATGCTCGCAGTATGAATATAACTGATCCTTACTTCAATATCTTATAGTTTTTTTTTATTCCAGTGGCTGACCTGGCCTCAAGTGTTCGGTGAGTCTCGGGAGGGCCCCGGGGCCTACATCATCGGGTATCTGTTCTACATAGTGTGGGCGCTCATATTCGCAGCGCTTTCGGCTTCGCTCGTCAGAATGTTCGCGCCCTACGCGTGTGGCTCGGGTGAGTGTAGACGTCGACGGGCCTGGTGGCTCAGTTGGTAGTGCCTTTTGAGGTCGCAGGTTCGATCCCTCGAGGCCAACATTTGTGTGCATGGACATGTCTGTTGGCTTCGTGTCTGGGTGTTTGATGTTTATTGAAGTATGTTTATCAGTTGCTTAGGACTAAATAACCGAGTGTAAAAATGTACAGAAATAAACGATGAACTGTGGCTCCTTGGAAGGAAATCGTGACTTTAGAAAACAAAGTGTTGATCTATAAGGCTGTACTAAAACCGATATGGACCTACGGTATACAACTCTGGGGCTTAGCGTAATTAAAATAATAAATTGTGGGACACTGTTGGTGACCGGATCTGCGCGGACGCGAAGCTACGACCCTTAACACTTCGCTACCGACTTGCGCTAAAAGCAGTCGATTACATTTTTATTGATATATATATATAATAATATAATAATATAATCTCACGCCTTTCATCCCCGAGGGGGTAGGCAGAGGTATTCCATTACTGGATATACCCACATTTCACGAGATACATTGGACCACTAAACGTGATAGGTGGTGAGCCCATCGCCGGACCGGGTCTATTTACACATGTCTCAGAATTAATTCTGAGACCTGCGGGTTTCCTCACGATGTTTTCCTTCACCGTCGAGCTAGTGATAAATATGTACGTAAGTTTTTTGAAAAACTCATTGGTACATGCCAGGATTCGAACCCGAGCCTCACTGATTTTCGGCCGGCTCTTTAACCGTCAGGGCTATCACTGCTCTATTTTTATTAATATTTTCAATATACTATTTTTTAACATTGTACCATCGCCTTATTCACCACTAGCTTTCTACTGAACAAATTGGTCCTTTGAGCCGGATTTTGTTCAGTAGAAAGAGTTCAATTTGTTCAGTAGAAAGCTAGTGGTAAATAAGTGTCGTAGCTTCGCGGCCGCGGAGATCCGGTCGCTAACAGACACAATTCACTCACCTTTATTCAATCCCAAGCTAGGCAGGGCCTGTTCTATAGGTACTAAACAACTGATAAACATACGAAGATAAATATTAAACACCCAGACACGAAGCCAACAGACATGGTCACGCACACAAATGTTGGCCTCGAGGGGACGCGGTCCGCCACCTATCACGTTTAGGGGTCCAAAAACTATCTCGTGGAAAGTGTATATATCTCGAAATGGAATACCTCTGCCTACCCCCTCGGGGATAAAAGGCTTGAAATTATTTATTTATTTTTATAAATAAAATACTCTAATGGTCACAGGTATCCCGGAGATCAAGACAATCTTGAGTGGGTTCATCATCCGCGGGTACCTGGGCAAGTGGACGCTGATCATCAAGGTGGTGGGGCTGATCCTGTCGGTATCCTCGGGCCTCTCTCTGGGCAAGGAGGGGCCCATGGTGCACATCGCCAGCTGCTTGGGTGAGTTACGATTAGGGTTCCTCATGTCCTGGTTTTTTTCAGATTCCCCGGGATTTACCGAAATTTTTTTCATAATATCATTGACTAGCTTTTCCGTGCGGTATCACTCGCGAAGTTCTCGTTCCCGTGGGAATACGGGAAAAATATAACCTATGTTACTCCCTGATAATGTAAAAAGTCAAAAACGCAATGTAATCTAAAGGTGTTTTCAGACAATCTTTCAATAAAAATTTCGGTTTTTATTACCCCGCTCCTAATTAAAGTTAAACAATCAGAAGCCAGTAATATCGTTTTTTTCCATTTCGGTCCATTCATCGATCAGAAATGATCATAAACATGAAATAAACCTTTTTTTTGTAATTGTCATTGTTACTATAAGAGAGGGATTTGTGGCCCAGGCGTTTCTTTTATTTTTCAAATATCTTTATTATCAATGTGTACTAAAAACTGTGTACTAAAAACTGTGACAGGCATAATTGTAATCTTAGGAATAAAAATAAACTAGAGCAACCTCAGTCACGATTAAGTAAAATTAATAATTCTTATGTGGGGCTTTGCATACGCTTTTATAATAAAATACCAGAACAAATTTTGAAATTGCCTGAAACTGTGTTCAAAACTCATGTTAAACATGTACTTTGTAAAATGGCATATTACAAACTAGACGATTATATAAATGACAATGATGCTTGGAACAGATTTCCTCCAGTCCAGCGCAATACGATAGCGAAAAACAAACGGAACTATGTAACCCAATTTAGTATTAAGTAACAATTGATTAAAAGAATATTGTGTTGAGGAGTTTCTTGCCCCGCTTCTTCTCCTCAACCATACATGCTGAAGCGGTGGAGTTGAAATGACGTTCAATAAGTGGACTTGTAAGTTCCTATTTTGAATAAAACATTTTGACTTTGACTTTGAATGAAAAGGTAACATTTAAGTTGACAGGTTAGCAAGCTTAACTTATAGCCCATTTAAAAGTTAAGCCACGGGGCGGGAAAAGATAGCTGCTCAGAAAAATGATACATAGGTGTATCAGGCAGAACTTTTACTGATAGTACTACTAGTAACGTTTGAACGTGGGAGAGCCATGCTTCGGCACGCTTGGGCCGGCTCGACCGGAGTGATACCACGGCCTCACAGAAAACCAGCGTAAAGCAATGCTTGCATTGCGTTTCGTTGAGTGAGTGAGGTAACCGGAGGCCCCAATCCCCCCTTCCCCTCCCCTCCTCTCCCCTCTCCCCCCACCCCTCCCCCTACTCCCACCTCAAAGGTCGGCAACGCAGTTGTGACTCCTGAGTTGCAGGTGTCCATGGGCGACGATAGTCACTTACCATCAGGTGACCCGTCTGCTCGTTTGCCCCCTTTTTTAACATTAAAAAAACAAAACTAACCCAGCAATAACTAAGTTTTTGTTTATTTATATTTATTTATTTACTGATAGACTAAATTCTTTCCACAGGCAACATCCTGTCGTACTTGTTCCCGAAATACGGACGGAACGAGGCAAAGAAGCGTGAGATTCTATCTGCTGCAGCTGCGGCTGGCGTCTCAGTCGCCTTCGGGGCTCCCATAGGAGGAGTTCTCTTCAGCTTAGAGGAGGTAGAGCAGAAAATTAAATTAAAAATGCTAATCATTTTTAGGAAAAAATTAAAACATATTAAAAATAGCTGAAATCGATTAAGCAGTCGATACTGAACCAACTAATTTCAGGAATTGCGCGTATTCTGTTACATATTAATATAAAAAGGTACAATTCAAATGAGGTCTCCGTTTATAATTTACGTAACCCAAATCTATATACATATATAAAATGATAAACTGCACAGCCTAAAATCGCTGGGAGAATTGAAATTTTGCACATAGATAGCTTATACAGTATAAGCATCCACTAAAAAAATATTTTTCAAAATTCAACCCCTAAGGGGGTGAAATCAACGCGCGAGCGAAGCCGCGGGTAAAAGCTAGTTTAATATATATCTAAACACGTATTCCAGGTATCCTACTACTTCCCTCTGAAGACTCTCTGGCGGTCATTCTTCTGCGCGCTGATAGCAGCTTTCATCCTGAGGTCAATCAACCCGTTCGGCAACGAGCACTCGGTGCTTTTCTTCGTGGAATACAACAAGCCCTGGATCTTCTTCGAGCTGATACCCTTCGTCGGCCTTGGAATCATTGGGGTGAGCGTATTTACTAGTAAGATATGAGATTAAAGAGCTGCCCTTGAGTTTCTTGATGGTTCTCCTAGGGGTACCTCATTTGGAACAAGCAACTCGTCGTGCAACTACTTTTAAAGGTGTTTAATGTTTATTTAGAGATGTTTAACATTTCGAGTGGTGTGCCTACGTACTGCGAGAGACAAGGAGAAATGGAAAGCCTTGGAGGAGGCTTTTGTGTCAAAGGACACGCCAGTAAGGAAAACTGATGTGCAATGAATGACAAGAATCAATTTCTTAAAATTTTTATGTTTGTAATAGTAACAATATTTTTGTAAATTAACTTATTTGGCAATAAAGGCTTAAAGATTAGCAGTTGTTTATTACCCGTATGTACTAGGGTTACTATGGGTACTACTAAACATAAAATATTTTTCTTCATTTCAGATCTCTGTAACTCCGGCTTATTGAATTGAAAAGCAAGACCATTAACAATAATAAATATGTTCTCTGCAGGGGTGCATAGCGGCGATATTTATAAAGGGCAACCTATACTGGTGCCGGTACCGCAAGTATTCGAAGCTTGGCCAGTACCCGGTGACGGAGGTGCTGGTGGTGACTTTGCTCACCGCCATCATCGCGTACCCCAACCCGTACACCCGCATGAACACTAGCCAGCTCATCTATCTGCTGTTCAACCAGTGCGGGATCTCCAACTCGGACCCACTGTGGTGAGTGCTTTACGTTTTCGACAATTAATAATAATAATAAGATTTATTAATTAAATTGTGTTTACAAGCTAAATAGAGAGAGATATATTAATCAATCACAACGACACGACAATCGTTTGTATTTTTTTCTATTTTTATGGATGCAGCCTGTATTAGGGATATTACGGAGCTTCGACTCCGACTCCGATATGTCGGAACTTCCGATTGATCTTACTCCTCCGGTTCCGACTTCGATTCCGATACTGTTAAATCGGAGGTCGAAGCATATCGGCGGCGGCGGGCGGCTTCGTAACGTGTACGAACAGGTTTATGCATCTCGCCCGGGAAACACGCGTTCTGTCGTCAATTAATATTTAACTATTTGTTACGCCATTGATGGTTTGTTTTGTGCGGCGTGTCAATTAATTGATTTCGATAATGAAGCCAAAATCAAGAGTTATATGGACACATCTTTCTTATGCCTCCATCTCCGACTCCGCCTCCGATTTAGACTCCGAAAAACCAAATTTAAATACTCCTACTCCGATTTCGGTTCCGATAAAACCACCTCCATAACATCCCTAACCTGTATTCCAAACTAAGCTAACTGTAACTTGGGAGACAGTGTCACGTCGGTGCAAGATTTTATGATTTACAATAGCATAAAATAAGACAAAGACTTCGAGCGTGTACCTTTCAATTAATATCTATAGATATCCATTATTATTAATAAGATTGATTAACATCAAGTTCGGGACCAAGAAAAAGGTTAGGTTGATAAAACGGTGCTAGGTAATTTTTTTACCTAAGAATATTATTTATTTATTTATTTACAAGAATCATGACAAATTGCAGCTTAAAATACTATTTGGCTAGCTTCCACTCAGTTTTAACAATAAATATCACTTATTGTAATACCTACCTACCTCATACAATATGTAACAGAATAATCGCAATTCCTGAAATTTCTTAATCGATTTCAGCTATTTTTATTGTGTTATTTTTCCCCCAAACATGAATTAACATAGCTGAATTTAGTGCTACCTATGGAAATCGTACTATTATATTTTATCTTTATTTAAGAAAATTGGTTAGACACAAGTAAAGTACGAATGCATCATAATTGTTTTAATAATTATAATAATATACTAATTGGGGTTGTAGGAGGAATTGCGCTTATTCTGTTACGCGTTGTAGAAATAGCTTAAAGCGATAAGACTTCTTGGGGTACTGCATTTGGAACCAGCAACTCGTCGGTGAAGAGCTGCTGTTTACATTTAGCCAATCTCCATGGACGAGTTTAGAGTGTCTTGTTATTAGACTATGGAGGAGCGGAGGTGGAATGCTCCTCCATCGTGAGGGAAGATCTTCCGCCAGGCGAGGTGATCGTGCCTGGGGACCGCGGTCCAACGGTTGATGTTGGACAGTTGTATTTATACAAACTCATTAGAAAACTCCGATAGCGCGGTTTAGAACTTGGCCGTCTATTGGCGCGTTCTATGTAACTCGGCCTTCTATTGGCGCGTTCTATGTAGTGTCGCTACAAGACTATTGACTTTTCTAATTGTAATTTCCAATTACCTTCAGAAATAAATACATTTTCATCATCGTTTCCGTAGCGACTACAACCGCAACTTCACCGACGTGACGTCTAAGATAGAGAAGGCGGCGGCCGGTCCCGGCGTCTACCAGGCCGTCTGGCTGTTGATGCTGGCATTGCTGATGAAGCTGGTGATGACAGTGTTCACCTTCGGGATGAAAGTGCCTTGCGGTCTGTTCATACCCAGTCTGGCTCTTGGCGCCATTGCCGGCAGAATCGTTGGGATCGGTGAGGATATTCTCTTTTGTACTGAAACAGCTGTTCGGTTGCGGTTCCCGTGGGAATACTGGAGTAAAATATAGGTAGCCTATGTTAAGAATTTTTGAAATAGGTGCAGTAGTTTTTGAATTTATTCGTTACAAGCATACAAATCTTTCCTCTGTATAATATTTGTGTAGATATATTCTAATTTCTACCCTTTATTAGCCAATACAGAAATTCACAAAATAAATATATTACCTTAGGTATACATTAATATAAATAACATCTCGTTTCTTAGAATCATTGTTAGTAAATTACAAATATTATGTATTACAGTTTTATTTTTCTTTCTCATTGTTTTAAATTATTAAATGGAGTTATTATTATTTATTGTATACCAGTGATCCTTATTGGCGTGTCCTTGTGTCAAAGATATAATCGGATACTAGCAGCGCGCGGTTTCAACCGCGTAGTCCCCGATCCCTTGGGAACACGGGGATAAAATGTGTTATTCTGATGTATAAGCTATATAACTGTGAAGTTTCATCAAAAATCCGTTCAGTAGTTTTTGCGTGAAAGAGGTACAGACATGCATACATAAAAAAATTCGCGTTTATATTATTAGCGATTAGCCCCGGCTTCGCACGGGTGCAATGCTAACACTAAAACCTTTCTCTTGAATCACTCTATCTATTAAAAAAAACCGCATCAAAATCCGTTGCGTAGTTTTAAAGATTTGAGCATACATAGGGACAGAGAAAGCGACTTTCTTTTATACTATGTAGTGATTAGGAAGTAGAATTCAAACGCAAATAAATTATGTTGCGACAGGCGTAGAGCAGCTGGCGTACAACTATCCGAAGATCTGGCTGTTCTCGGGCGAGTGTTCGACGGGCGACGATTGCATCACGCCAGGCCTATACGCTATGGTCGGCGCCGCGGCAGTGCTCGGAGGCGTCACGAGAATGACCGGTGAGACCCTTTTTTAAACCGACTTCAAAAAAAGAGGAAGTTTTTATACAGACTTCAAAAAAGGAGGAAGTTTTTATACCGACTTCAAAAAAAGAGGTGGTTTTTATACCGACTTCAAAAAAAGAGGTGGTTTTTAAACAGACTTCAAAAAAGGAGGAAGTTTTTGTACCGACTTCAAAAAAGAAGGTGGTTTTTAAACATACTTCAAAAAAGGAGGAAGTTTTTGTACCGACTTCAAAAAAGAAGGTGGTTTCGTTTATGAACCGATTTTATATTATCAAGTTTCTGTTGGGAAGATGATATCCCAACGGTAACAAAAAAAATATAAAATCAAAATATATGTTATTATTAAAACGCATAAGAAAATGATGAGATGAAGTTTCAAATTCATAACTCCTATGACTATAACACTAGTTTCTGTAAATTCGGCTTTAAACCGAATGATTTGTTTCCAGTATCCCTGGTGGTGATAATGTTCGAGTTGACCGGAGGCGTCCGTTACATAGTCCCGCTAATGGCTGCCGCTATGGCCTCCAAGTGGGTGGGCGACGCGTTGGGAAGGCAAGGCATATACGACGCTCACATCGCCCTCAACGGATACCCCTTCCTTGACAGCAAGGACGAGTTCCAGCATACCTCGCTCGCCGCTGACGTCATGCAGCCTAAGTAAGTCGCATACAGATAACGTAGACCATTTCACGTCACTCTCAGAGAAGCTTTAAAATATTGCAAGAATTTTTAGTCCAGTAGTTTTTGAGTTTATTTGTAACAGACAAAAATACTAATCTTTCCTCTTTATAATATTGGTATAGAAATGCCTTTTATTGACACAGTGCATTCGTTAAACGCATAGGCAGCTTAACACCATATATACCTGGAATTAAGCATTTTTGTTAGAAAGTTGTTTTTTATGTTGACAGAGATATCAAATTTAATAAAAAAAATATCCTAAAGTTGGTGCCTCCTTATTGGCTCCTTATAGGCTACACCACAGACAGGTGCAAACATAATAAAATTTTACTGGGTAACTGCAAATAGCTTACATAGCTAAGAAGCTTCAGCTTGGTAAGCAGAACAAAAATTTTGATCCGCAGAGAAAGGTTATTTTTAGCCTGACTGTGGTATTGTCTCTGTCTACCCCAAATGGAAATTAGCATAAGATTATGTATGTACAGTACGGCGGCTTGATAAATATTAAACTTATTTATCCAAACTAAATAAAATCCATTTTCTTGTGTGGAGTGGCATAATAATAATTAATTCCAAATTATTCTTGTTCATGTTTTTTTTTTGCAAAATGCGAGTTCTATTATGTTGAGTGGTTTATTATGTTAATGGTTCTGGTTAGCATAATGTTTTGACTGCAAAAACATTCTAAATACATATCGATTTTGAATATTTGTGTTTATGATCTGATAAGAAAATTTAATACTATTGCGAATGCTGCAATGACGGGCCTTGGTTCAGTTAGTTGTGGCCTTCTGAGTTAGAGGTAGCGGGTTCGATCCCCGCTCGGGGCCGACATTTGTGTACGTGAACATGTATGTTGGTTTCGTGTCCGGTCGTATAATAAGTATTTAAGTATGTTTATCAGTTTAGTACCCATAGTACTGGCCCTGCCTAGTTTGGGACTAAATAACCGTGTGTGAATTGTGTGCCAAAATTTATTTATTTGTTATTATTTATTATTTAATGTGCAGCGCTTTAAGCTAAGCTTAGCTGTTCTGATACAACAAAGCGAATTATATGGCAATAGCGAATCAAATGCGGAATATCTTGTTTTAGAACTATTAGTATACACTTACCCCTTGCCCCTAAGCTGGTTCTCAGATTCCATGTAAAAATACAATTAACTATCTCACGTCTTGTATCCCCGAGGTCATCAGCAGAAGTATTTCATCCCACCAGTTTTTTGGACCCCCAAACGTGACAGGTAGGTCCATCGCCTTATCTGAGTGCTGTTGTACACATGTCTCAGAATCTGGTGATAAATATGTAATTAAGTTTTTGAAACACTCATTGGTGCCAACAGGATTCGGACGTCATACCTATATGTGTACGTCAAATCTACAAATGCTATTCTAGAGCTAGGATTACAAGGTTTATATGTGCATTTGCAAAAGTTTAAGAGGATGTTTCGATAGATGGATATTTGTTAACCTTTCATGGAAAAACTACAGAACGGATTTCAATGAAACTTTACAGATTACTAGCTGTGGCGCGCGATTTTACCCGCGTAGTTCCCGTTCCGTGTGTATACAGTATATAATAAAAATAACCACGTAGTATAAAACAAAGTTGCTTCAAGCTGTCTGTCTGTCCCTGTGTATGCTTATATCTTTAAAACTATGCAACGGATTTTAATGCTGTTTTTTTAATAGATTGAGTGATTCAAAAGAAAGGTTTATTTATATGTAAATAATATATGAATAATATAGTAGAGAAATACTGGTAATATCATATATACCAAAGCGAAGCGAGGACGGGTCGCTAGTATATAATAAAATAAAGCCTGTTATTCCTGGATAATGTAGCTTTCCATCAGTGAAAGAATTTTTTAAGTCAGTCCAGTAGTTTTTGACTTTTATTCGTTACAAACATACAAAACTAAACATCTTTCCTCTTTATAATATTAGTATAGAAGTGTAGATATCATAAGAATAACACATAGGCTTCTTTTTACTAGCGGTATGCGAATGAAGTGGCTGGAAAAAATATCGTAATAATATAAATGCAAAGCGCAAAAATTGCTCATTGCTGTAGCTCATTGCGGTGGCGAAAAAAAGTTACATAAATTCGTGTTTTCATAATTTATCCGAAGAAATAGATCTATCAGATTAACAGATAAAGAAGTGATGGAACTTGATTATTTTATAGAAATTTTTAGTGTTTTGTCAAGCATTTTATTGGAAAATTATAAAAAATATTAAATTTTGTAGAAGACATATGATGAATTCTCGAATATTTTTTTATTCGTTGGGTTAGCGTATGTATTGTTCAAAGTTTCTATATGAACACCGATCAAATCTTTATGTTTATGTATAAAACCATAATTAGCTATATGTGTTTGAAATTAAATTCCAAACCGACATAACTAATTCATGCAGTTGTATGTTTCTTTGCTCAAGACTGTTATGACTGATTTGTTCATTTCGTATATTTTCAATTTGCTTATTACGCCAATCTTTCTTCAAGTATAATTTATTTTAAGTGGTTTACAATTTTATAGATTTAAGTACATAATAGGTACCATAAATGTAATTATATATAGTTAATAAAGATTTATTAACACAATATTACATTTATCAAAATTCTTTTATGACTTATTTAAAAGCCAAAGAAAAAAATACATATGATATCTAGTCAAATAGCCCGCCCCGTACCATTCCAGGCGCAAAGGTGCCCATTACGCTCGCTATTTTATAGGCAACACAACAGATTATTCTCGCCGAGAAACTGTTTTGTAGTTTGACGAGTATAATTTAACATTGTATTAAATTATCTGTAAAAGAAAATAATAAAAAAATCGGGAATTTCCACACAACAATACACTAATCTAATGATTTCATAAAATAAATAAATATCTCACGCCTTTTATCCCCGAGGAGGTAAGCAGAGGTATTGCATTTCTGGATATACCAATTAACAACTTTTCACGACATATTCTTTGGACCCCTAAACGTGGTAGGTGGTGAGCCCATCGCGGGACCGGGTCTTTTACACATGCCTCAGAATAAATTCTGGGACCTGCGGGTTTCCTCACTATGTACCGTCGAGTTAGTGATTGATAAATATGTACATAAGTTTTGAAACTCATTGGTACATGCCAGGATTCGAACCCGAGCCTCACTGATTATCATCATGTGAAGCAGGCTCTTTAACTGCTCTTGCTTCAATTATTTTAATTGTAAATAAGTATAAATTTTTAATAAGGATCCTTAGAATTGCACACACATGTATTACGGTTGCAATCTATATCAAAATCTTATTACAACACTAATAAATAAACTACACACTGTTCTTAACCAGCGTCTTGTTCCAGACGTAACGACACGTTGGCTGTGATAACTCAAGACTCCATGACGGTTGATGACGTAGAAACTCTGCTAAAGGAGACTGAACACAATGGATATCCGGTGGTCGTGTCCAAAGAGTCCCAGTACCTCGTCGGATTCGTGCTCCGCAGGGACCTCAACTTGGCTATGGGTGAGCTACACTGGTTGAGGAAGAAATTTCCATTTCATTCATGAAAAAAATGAAAATGCTTTTATTTCTGTAAGTAATTGAAAGCACTTAGAAAAGCCAATAGTCTAATAACAAGGCACTCTAAACTCGTCCATGAAGATTGGCTAAATGTGAAGCAGCCCATCTCCACCGACGAGTTGCTGGTTCCAAATGCAGTACCCCGAGAAGAGCCAGCAAGAAACTCAAGGGCAGCTCTTTTCAATATCATTTCTTAGCCAAAATTCACCTGTATACAACATGTAACAGAATAAGCGCAATTCCTGAGATTAGTTTGTTCAGTATCGACGATAGTCGATTTCAGTTATTTATAAAGTATATTTTTTTCCCGAAAAATTAATTATCTTCACTAAATTTAGGGCTACCTATGGGAACCGTACTATTATTGCTCTTTATTTAAGAAATTTGGTTAGACAAAACTAAAGTAAGAATGCGTCATATTTTTTTATATGAATATACTAATTTATGTGTATGAGGAATTGTGTTTATTCTGTGACGTTGTATACATAATTATTAAAGTGTAGATTACAGTACGGCGGTTTGAAATTGCAAATGGCTGCCAAATAACATTTTTAGTGCCCTATGTTCAGAGCAGCCAAGTTAAAACGGCTGTACTCCAATTAGATGATAGTGCTAATACGACACTCGTACAGCGAACGCGAGGCGCACAATGGAAGGCATTACCGGCCAGTCGGTGGTGGTGTTCGCGGGAACGGGAAACCCGCCTCCCAGCCCACCGGCATTCCTCCCGCTGAACCGGATCCTGGATCTCGCGCCGATCACAGTCACCGACCAGACGCCAATGGAGACTGTCGTAGACATGTTCCGCAAGCTCGGCCTCCGGCAGACGCTCGTCACGCATAACGGGTGAGTATTTGTAGCTAACGATATAGTTTGTGTCCCGTTGGAAAATTGTTGACTGACTCCCAGAAAAGTAGGTTTTCTATTAGTGAAAGAATTTTTGAAATCGGTCCAGTAGTTTTTGAGTTTATTCGTTACAAACAAACTAAAAAAGTAATCTTTCCTCTTTATAATGTTTCACTCGCGTAGTTCCGTTCAATTATAATGAATAGCATTACATAGCGTCGAGTCGGTTAATCCCATGCATTTTTGTCTACTAAGTAGTCTGTGATTTTATAGTAGCCTTTTCTATGTAAATTTTGCTTAACTATTGTTTTAAATTTGTCAAGATTCAATTTTTTTAATGCAATGGGAATCTTATTGTAAAAGCGTATACATTGACCCTTATATGATTTGGTGACTTTAGATAGTCGACTAACATAAGCAGCCAGTTCATTGTTATTTCTACTGTTTATGCAATGTCTGCCACTATTTTTTTTGTAGTGATATATTATTTTTAAAATACAGTATGTTTTCGTAAATATACTGTGACGCCAGTGTCAGTATATTAATTTCCTTGAATTTTTCCCTTAGAGACATCCTATACCCCATTTTATAAATTGTGCGACTAGCTCGTTTCTGCAAAATAAATATTCTCTGAACAACAGTAGAATGCCATACGACATCAAGCTGCGGAAGTCTGAAGGCTATAGGTGCTATCGTTTCGGAGTATTACGTATTTCTCTTTACAACTAGTTTTTATATTTTCCCGTAGGAATTAGATATTCTCCTGTAGTAAAAAGTACCTTACATATTGACACAGTTACTCAGTTATCTCCACACCGAACTTTATCAAAATCCGTCCATTAGTTTTAGCTGCGTGCACAGACAGACAGACAAAAACATTTTTTTTTATTTTGTTGTCTAAATCCCTATAATATACTTATAACTGCAAAAATAAAAATGTACAGACACGGTCTCGGTTCAGTTTTATTATAAGTATAAATACGTTAATTTTTCGCTTTCAGTCGTCTCCTGGGAGTCATCACCAAGAAAGACGTCCTGAGACACGTCAAGCAAATGGACAACGAGGATCCCAACTCGGTGTTATTCAACTGACATTTCAAATTAGTGAATTTATAAAGTGTTTACTGTTAGCAGCTACATTAGCGTAAGTATCTATACGAGGAACGTGTTGGTCTGTATTACTGTGGAATTGAATCGATCGACTCAGTCGGTGGTCGATTACAGTCGATCGATTTACTTCCGTGAGTCGTTTATGGTTAACGGATTTTAGGCGAGCCTATTCTGATTTCCGAACGATCGAGTTTAGTCGTTAGTCGATTATGGTCAACAAATTTTAGTCGTAAGTCGATTATGGTCGACTGTCGATTTGACTGACATTTTCATACAAGATGTCAACCGATTTTTTGGTCGTGTGCGTTATATGTGTAAGTATTATATACATTCTTCTAGATAACACTCGTATAAATATAGATCACTTTTTAAATAATGTTATTATTATTATTATTATTTCATGCTCATGTTATGCAATTTTATTGTGATAGAATATAAAGTAGGTAATTAGTAACAATCAATTAAATATGAACTTATAATTTTATATATTGGACATCATTTCAATTCAGCAACATAATTATATAACTGTTATAGCTATATTTTGAGTATTAATTTTATTTTTGTATGACGTAGGAACAAATGTGTGAACTAACGAAATCCAATACAAAACTACATGTTACCCACGAAAGATGTTGTATCGACGAAGCGAATATAAGCGAGTGGTCTATTCTCAATTTTAACAGTCGAAGCAACTCGGGCTTAGCTTCGAGAAATGTCGGGCGCGACATTCCAAGTATAGATTTATTATATTTATTTAATGCATAAAATTATGATCGCTCGATATAAAGTTCAGCTTTTAAGACGATTGCGCGAATTGCCTCTTAGGTATTTTAAATGTTTTAGCTACAATGGTAGTTGTTGTATGTTCGACCTGTCAAATTAAGACAATATAAAACTTGTGTGGTTCGAACTTGAAAGTATTGTTCAAAAAAAGTTGTTTTTTTATAAAAAAAAAGGGGGCAAACGAGCAGACGGGTCACCTGATGTAAGTGACTACCATCGCCCATGGACACTTGCAACTCAAGAGTCACAAGTGCGTTGCCGGCCTTTGAGGTGGGAGTACGCTCTCTTCTAGAAGCGATAATTTGTTCCACAGATCGGTTGTGCGAGGTAGAAAATTTCGTGAGAATCTCACCGTTTCAAGAAACAGGCTCCAGAATCGATTCTAATGCACCCCCGTCCATTAATGGGCTCACCACTTGTCATCTTCATGGTTCCGAAAAGTACAATTGAAAAGTTGGTATTGCAACGTCTGCCGACCCCCTCGAGTAAAAGTCGTGGGTGTAGTTATTTTTTTAATTTCAAGTATCTCCCATTATTAAGTGGTAGCCTATTGTCGATGCAACATGTTTATGTGGTCATTATAGAGCTTCGCTGCAATTCTTCTATATGTCGGCGCCATTTTTTAGTATTGATAGCATAATATAGTGGCAGTACTCGACTCGATTTTGTGTAATATTATTTATTAACTAATTAAGCAGTAATCAATCATCCTACATATTTGTAAATCAGTGTTGTAAATTGTAAAAAAAAAAAACTATTTTTATTAAATTTAAATTAAGAATACGTATGTATTTACGGAGCACTCACATCAAACTTTGCATAATTTTTGGATTTTATTTGTATATTTGCTTAATACGGTGTTTTATATGACGAATTTAAACTTTTGAGAACATTTTTTATTACGACCTCATGATAGATAACCCTGTAGTGGGTAACACAACCTCCATCGTTGTTGATTTGTACATATGGGCAGATTTTAGTATGTGTATATTGTAAATAATGATGTGACAATCTACCTCAGATTGTCTTGTATTGATTTATTCGCCTTGTAAATCTGTACGCGATGTTTTAGGCAAGTGTTTTTTTTTCTTGCGCATGCTAACGTAATATACAGTGGCGGATTATTATAATGTCTGCAAACTAGCAGTATTGGTTGAGGCAATTTTGTTGGCTGCAAATGCTACTTTTATTCCCTTACTGGTTTTAGTGTGGCAGGACTCAACTTAGAATGAAGAATGTAATAAAAATAGTGGGTCTGGCAGACGTCTTGACACAAACAACAGCGCCGCCCATCGGGTATAAAGATTTTGAAGCTGAAACCAGTCATATTGATAGTGCTTTATTCTCTTAAAATCTCCAATGGCTCGCCCGATTTTGAAGATTTTTTTTGTGTTTGGGTCCTTCGATTGTTTAGATTCACAATTGGACCCGATAGGCGGCGCTGCTGTGTGTGCAGAAAAACTTCTCCCCAGGCCACTATTATTCACATAAAAATTAGAATATTCTGTATCTACCAACATTACAACACTTTTGCGCCCCTTAGTTATATTTTTTGTTATTAAAATTTGTGAGATTCGTCTGCCATATTATAGACATTATAAATTCCGTCACACTCCCGTGCAGATGTAATATACGAAATGTATTTTATTTATGTCCAAAGTAATTATGTATAGCGCTTAATATTATCCGATGTATAACGCCTACGTACATTATATAATGTATCCTAGAAAACGAACTCTTCAGAGGCGAGTGTTTTAATGGGCAGACATTTTAGTTAAAAAAATATTATAAACAAGTCATTTTCCCAAGTTCAGAGTTATTTATTAAACTAGGAAAACTTACTTAAGCTACGTATTGATTTTACATCCCTTATCAGTGAAATCACCAAAATAGCCAAGCGGACAGATCATCGGGTAATGCTTTGGATTTCATCAATATCGAAGCAGTGATAGCCATAAATGAGCTTGCGTTTCTTATTTACAACGCATAGCAGAAAAAAGCGCAATTCATCATACACCCCAATTAGTATATTAATATAAAAAAATATGATACTATCGAACTTTAGTTGTGTCTAACCAATTTTATTTAATATCGATTTTTTCAATTTCCATAGAAAGCACTAAATTCAGCTGCACTGATTCAATTTTGGGAAAAATATAACACATTAAAAATAGCTGAAATCCAATAAGTAGTCGATACTGAACAAACTTATTTCAGGAATTGCGCTTATTCTGTTACATGTTGTATTTGTTACTGGCTAGACAGGGCAGACAAATATCTTGGTCAAGTAGGTACTTGTAGAAATTGGAGTACTTCCAATCCCCTAGGGGAAAAGGCGTGAGTATGTTCAATGAAATTGTTTTGAGAAAAGAATGGTTCAGCTTTGAGGTTGAAAACTTTCATTTTATTTGACATGATGTATAGAGTTGTCGAATTATTATTTCATTTTCGGATTTGTCCGATCTACATAACATCAGTGATAAGATAACATAAGAGCAGTGATAGCCCTGACGGTTAAAGAGCCGGCCGAAAATCAGTGAGGCTCGGGTTCGAATCCTGGCATGTACCAATGAGTTTTTCAAAAACTTACGTACATATTTATCACTAGCTCGACAGTGAAGGAAAACATCGTGAGGAAACCCGCAGGTCTTAGAATTAATCCTGAGACATGTGTAAATAGACCCGGTCCGGCGATGGGCTAACCACCTATCACATTTAGGGGTCAAATGTATCTCGTGAAATGTGGGTATATCCAGTAATGGAATACCTCTGCCTATCCCCTCGGGGATGAAAGGCGTGAGATTATATTATTATTATATACATAACATCCCACTGCTGAGCTGGTGTTTCCCAACTTGCGGGGGTATGGGATGTATTCTCCCAGGTCCACTGCGTTGGGGGATGGTGGGAGGTGTTAAGAAATGTGTAAACTATGCAAACTGAAACCGCCTTTTTAGGGTCGAGTGCGCTCGGACCGAGTCTGAACAGATGACTACTTGTAAGCTGCCTGTATCATGTAGACATGTGATCCGTGATTACTTAGACGGTGGCATCCAATCGACTGGTGTACCTCTACGCAGCGGGACCCTCAGCCCTAGAGAGATATGGTTGGTATATACCTTTAGTACCCTCGCCCAAACTTACTGAACATGTATTGAAATAATTTGTACCCCGATGGTTTTAGAGTAAATTAAAAAATAAGAAAGTCTCTATCCAGCGGGGCCCTCCGTCAGTATGCATTCAATGGTTTTTTCAATTGCATTTAAGTATAGTAATCCCAAGACCCCTTTTCAAAATAACAATTGCTTTTCATCTAAGAGTTAAAGTTTTTACATAAAATCAAGTGGAAGTTCTAATCGATCCAGCGGGGCCCTCCCTGGATTAGCATTGAAAAGCCGTTTTGTATTTTTTTTCGTTTAGTACCCTTAGTGAAAATAACTTTTAACAAATAATATGTTTAAAAATACATACTAAAAAAATAATATTAACAAAATAAAATGACGAGCCTCTCCATACGATTAGCGTGATTTAGAAAAATAAATCTAGGGATGATTTTAGAATCAAATAAAACTAGACTTATTGTTAGGCTTCTAACTAAGTATGGGCTTTTATTTTAAATCTATATAACATAATAAAGAAACCACAAAATCACTTTAGCATAGTAAGGACAGTTAAAAAAAATCAATAAAATAGTATGGAGAGGCGCGTCATTTTATTTTGTTCATATTAATTTTTTAGTATGTATTTTTAAACATATTATTTGTTAAAAGTTATTTTTACTAAGGGTACTAAACGAAAAAAATACAAAACGGCTGTTCAATGTCAATCCAGGGAGGGCCCCGCTGGATCGATTAGAACTTCCACTTGATTTTATGTAAAAACTTTAACTCTTAGATGAAAAGTAATTGTTATTTTGAAAAGGGGTCTTGGGGTACTATACTTAAATGCAATTGAAAAAACCATTGAATGCATACTTACGGAGGGCCCCGCTGGATAGAGACTTTCTTATTTTCTAATGTTCTATTGACTCGTACGTGCGATCGCAACGTGATCGTCTTTAACTTGCGGTGTGGTCTGTGTTATCCTGTCAAACCACCATTTACAGACATAATAGATGAGATTCTACAATGTAAAACAATTCTCTATAAATATGTCCACTATCGTAAAAATGTATCGGGTTTCTACATGTAAGTTTTGTCTAAATTTTCTAATGATTCTGTACCAATGTAATTTATGTAAAAAATGGACTGAAATTACTCTAATTGTAAAGTAATTGTAAATATACGTTACGAGTGCATCGCGATCGCGAGCATACTTTCAGCACGCGATTCGCTTTGATCTTGGAAGGTGTTACTGTGAGGATTTTAGCGAGTACATCCTATATGGCATGATGTGATATGCTTCCTTTTGAAATAGGAAGTTTTAAAAATAAATTGTGGGACACAATTCACACACGGTTATTCTGTCCCAAACTATTCAGGTCCTGAAAGATGGTTACTAACCTGATAAACATTCTTAAATAAACATTAAACACCCAGACGCGAGGCCAACAGACATGTTCATGCACACTAATGTTTACCTCTGTGTCAGAGGGCTAGATTACTATAATCTAAGCCAACACGTCAAAAAAATCTAGACCGGCGTTTTAAGTTGAATTAATTTCTAGATCTAAAAGGTTTAATATCTACGTAAGTTGAAATATTCAACTTTATAAAATTAATGGTGTAGTTATTAGAAATTAATTCAGCATGTAAAAGAAATAAAAGAACAACAAATTAAAGGTTCAATTATTTAGCACAGAGTGTGTAATTGATTTTTGGCAAATGCTAAAGCAACTTGCAGATCCAATTTAAGTGCCATTTTGCCATTGTCAAAAATCTAATTTCGTCTGTCATCGAAAACGGCTAGTTGAAGTTACGTGCCGAAGTGCCGAGTGGCATCACGTATATATGCACGCTCGCTTCTAGCAACAAACCCCGCAACTGAAGGTCCCATTAGGAGAAGATATAAACTATGTAAACGAACACTCAGTGAGCCAACACTCAACAGTTGGTTCCGAAACGGGGTCCGAACCTTATCTTCGATGGTATGTACATTAGTACTCTTTTTATGGAATTTACAATGTATTGTATTAAAAATTCGTTTCAGATTATTAATATCAAGAATACATATTCAAATAAAGTGTCAGAAATGTGGATAGTTAAGATTGCGCTTAAAATAAACCGGTATTTTACTATAAAGAAAAAGGGTATCGAAATACTAGGTATAATACTGCATTAAAACGGAAGTCGTAAATATACTTCCCCGGATGCATGCTTTTATATTAATTGCAAAAAGTTTTACTAGCTATAGCTATACGACTTCAAAATGGTATGTCATCCTTCCAATTCGGACATTAATTCGTTTTACGTAACTGTCCTAGACTTTTATCAGTGTAATTGTGCATGTGTTGTTTGCCTATAATTAATTACGCATTAACCAAATTAGTTATTGTAAGAAATGTTTACTTTTGCAGACTGTCGTATTAGGAAAAATGGTGGAAAATTCCGTAAACAAAATATAAGCTAAATCTGACATCCCACTTTGAAGTTCTATGATCGACAATTGGGCAGCTTTCGACCATTTGCTACACTTGGCAGCAATAAGTTTGAGCCACACGAGGAGGTTAAGTCCAGGACTGATGGTGTACTAAGTCCTGGATAACATTACCATTTTAACATATTATTATAGATATTCTGACCACGTCTTTCTGAAAAATACGCAGTGCCTGCCAACTGTCGTCACCGTCAGTTTGTCGTAGGAACCTTATTTTGTTTACGTTAAGTTTTGCGGTGTTTATACATAGTCCATAACAATATATCAGTGCACTAAATCTACCAAATAAGCTTTGCAGCATTTTCAGTTCTCTAATCTTTGTTATATTACAGTTATTATTTGTATGTTTAACCACTCGACGACTGACCATATTGAATTTTAGTGATATACAGTGTGATTGGTAAATGGAGGGAATCTTCTCAGGAGTAACAGAGTAATCGATCAACATTCTGCATACATAAAAAAGTTTAAATAAATAGAAATAAAACACTACAATTTTCTAAAAGGATTATTCTGAATTTGCTATAATACTATACGTAGCGTATTGCACACAAACGCCCGGCCGCCACAGCCGCGGCGCGCGGCGTCGGCGGTCTTTCACCTTGCGCAGCAGATTTTGAATATAGCCTAAAACTGAAGAATTTGACTTTTCAAATGCGAATATAAAAGTGGTGTTTTCTTTTACAAATGCTTAAGGTATTGGCTTCTCAATAACCAACAGAATTCCCTCTATTTACCAGTAACATTGTATAAGTCCTTGTACAGTCAAGAGCAAGTCAAGCTTGACACTACCAGTTTAAGCTGAGCTCTGATTTGTACTGCGCGCCATATAATACAGGGCCGGGTCAAAGTCCAAAATGTCAAGCTTAGCGTGCTCTTGACTGTACGTTCGTGTATTCATTATTCTCGATTAAAATATAACTGTTTACCACGACCATCCGCCATGACACACGATAGGATCGAACTCCTCAATATTAGTGAAATTTATTTTTATCCTACGATGAGTCTGGTTTTAGTTAATTTTCTCGAGATTTATTCTTTATAGTAAGATATTGTTATAAGTATACTACGACATTATCATGGTTCACGATAATTGTAAAATGCATGTCAGTTTAGAGATATGTATTATTATTATTAATAAAATAAATTATATTAAAAAATTACTATGTATGTCTTCCTCCAAATATGTGTAGAACATCCTAGATAGTTATATCAAGCCAAAAGGGGCGAAGAGTGTATCTGGTGTAGAATCTAGGCAGAGTTTTAGATAAAAATTTATTACTACATTTAGCACTATAGTCCAGGCAATGAACCGGATTTTTGTTTGAAGACCCCAACATTAATTCCTCAGTCGATGAAACTTTGCAGGATTGTAGTATAGTATGAGACAATATTATTTTCAGAAATATACGGTATATATTATACGGTATATTATTTTCAGAAATTATCAAATTATCAACCACAAAAAAAAATTTTTTTTACTATAAAAACCTAACTTCGGTTAGGTTTTTTTTTGGATTTTTTATGCAAGTATTGTCCCATACTATACTATAATCCTGCAAAGTTTCATCGACTCAGAAATTAACCTTTATTGCCTAGACTACTAGCCATACTTACGCATGATTAGATGGACCCAGTGCTCGTGCACCTCGACGGGCGCTAGTACATGGATTAGCCTGAAAATTCTCTAGTACGTCTTCCTTAAATTCAAGGTCTCATGCTCGGGCAAATGGTTGATATGAAGAGATTTAAAATTTTTAAATACCCTAGTATTTTTGTCCGGGTAACTTCTTATCACTAGCTTGACGGTAAGGAAAACAGTGAGGAAGACCAAAGACCAAATGTTTTCATCCGGAACAATAAAGCCTCGTCCCCACTAGGAACATTTGTCGAGCGTGCGACAAGGAACAGTTTCAACAATGTCGCGGCGATGTCGCCCGATGTCTCCGGGGACACATGTCGTTCGACAAATGTTCCTAGTGGGGACGATGCTTAATCCTACTTATTAATATAAATATTTTTTTAGCTGGTTCGAGTCCCGGGTGAGACATGGGAATTTAAGAAAATCAATAAATGCAATTTTGTTTCTTTAAAAAAAAAGGATAGTTTCGTTAAATTAAATGAGGTAATTAAAGGATTTAAGGGAATTTCCCTCCAGGGGCCCTACATTTTTAACACACTATAGTGTTATGAAAGGGTGGCTACACAAGGTAGCAGGCTCAATAAAAAGAAAAGAAAACAATGAAATTACTTAATACATTTATTTTATAAATTAATACATTTACAACTGGTTACAAATTTTAGCCAATTCATTTTACAGACGATAATGTACAACAAACGTCTTAAAACTTACAAAATGGTAATATCACAAATCAAACTGGTGTAAACGACGCAAAAAAGCTAAATTATGCAAGGTAGTTGTTCAAAGTATTTGTCTAGTTGTAAACAAAAATATGTTTATTTCATTTCTAATACTAACATAAATAACAAGCTACAATAAAGTAAAATTAGTTGAGTAGTTAATCTATATAAGTGAGTGTTGCGAATAAACGCTATAATAATAGTAAGGGTAAAAGTATTCAGCGTTATCGAAGAGTTATCATATCAAGAGTATTCAGGTGTAGTAATTGAAACATTAATTCGGTTCGAGACACAAGCTTCAAATGACAAAAACATTTTATTTATTGATGTATATTGAGGATTAGAAGTAATTTTGTTCGTTCGTGAAACAGGTCTTACATACATACAGCTCACGCCTTAGTAACAGATAAAAAAAATTGGGTGTGAAAACCCTGCCTTCGATATCCGCTACCACCATGGAAGTATTACGAAGTCATTATCAAAACACCGGGCCTAATGAAAACTCTTTTGATCATTTGGGCACCACTACTCGCGCCTTTTACATCCTACCTGAGATCAGTTAATTGAACACTAAAGCCAGTAAATATAATTAGCAGTTTTGTACGGTTAATCATTATGGGCAATTTACACTAGGCCATTCCATTGAGCCATTCCACTAAGCCAATCCACTAATGGCTTCGTGTAAATAGAGACAGTCCTCAAGCTTTTTTTGTATGCAGTTTGGATTGGCTTAGTTGAATGGCTCATGGAATGGCCTCGTGTAAATTGTGTACCTCTACGCAGCGGGACCCTCGGTCCTAGAGAGATATGGTTAGTATATATCTATAGTACCCTCGCCCAAACTTACTGAACGTGTATTGAAATAATTTGTACCCCGATGGTTTTAGAGTAAATTAAAAAATAAGAAAGTCTCTATCCAGCGGGGCCCTCCGTAAGTATGCATTCAATGGGTTTTTCAATTGCATTTAAGTATAGTACCCCAAGACCCGTTTTCAATATAACAATTACTTTTCATCTAAGAGATATAGTTTTTACATAAAATCAAGTGGAAGTTCTAATCGATCCAGCGGGGCCCTCCCTGGATTGGCATTGAACAGCCGTTTTTTATTTTTTTTCGTTTAGTACCCTCAGTAAAAATAACTTTTAACAAATAATATGTTTAAAAATACATACTGAAAAAATAATATGAACAAAATAAAATGACGCGCCTCTCCATACGATTAGCGTGATTTTGAAAAATAAATCTAGGGATGATTTTAGAATCAAATAAAACTAGACTTATTGTTAGGCTTCTAACTAAGTATAGGCTTTTATTTTAAATCTAAATAACATATTTTAGAAACCACAAAATCACTTTAGCATACGTAGGACAGTTAAAAAAATCTATAAAATAGTATTGAGAGGCGCGTCATTTTATTTTGTTCATATAATTTTTTTAGTATATATTTTTAAACATATTATTTGTTAAAAGTTATTTTTACTAAGGGTACTAAACGAAAAAAAATACAAAACGGCTGTTCAATGCCAATCCAGGGAGGGCCCCGCTGGATCGATTAGAACTTCCACTTGATTTTATGTAAAAACTATATCTCTTAGATGAAAAGTAATTGTTATATTGAAAACGGGTCTTGGGGTACTATACTTAAATGCAATTGAAAAACCCATTGAATGCATACTTACGGAGGGCCCCGCTGGATAGAGACTTTCTTATTTTTTAATTTACTCTAGAACCATCGGGGTACAAATTATTTCAATACACGTTCGGTAAGTTTGGGTGAGGGTACTATAGGTATATACCAACCATATCTCTCCAGGGCCGAGGGTCCCGCTGCGTAGAGGTACACGTGTAAATTGCCCATAAAGCTGTTAGAGATCACACACCCAGATTTGAAAAGAACTAGTGATGGTATGTAAAATACTTTTAAAATTGCCTCGATAATTTTTGAGACGAAATTCGATTTTGTGGGTTTAATTCTGTTTTGGAGATTAGTTGATTTTTATGTACACAAACCTCTGTGTTGATTAAAAGGTATTGGGACTTACTTGGGTGTGTTTTGAAGTCATAAAAAGCCTACCTCGCAAGGAAATGTAGAATTATTAGTACACTAGCAGCGCCCCGCGGTTTCACCCGCGTAGTTCCCGTTCCCGCGTGTTTTTAGGGGTTTTCCGGTAATTATTAGATTTTTTCTCGTCGTAAAAACCATCTTTGAACTTTAACGAACTTTTAAAACAAAGAATTGGCCAAATTGGTCCAGGCGTTGTTGAGTTATGCGCTTACCAACACATTTTGCGATTCATTTTTATATTATAGAAGATTACGAGCCCACTAAATTCGGTTATCCAACAGTATACGTATACCTATGTTCAGTGTCGTGTGTCGAATTAACTTACATTTTGGTTCTGATATATGTTAGCACCCTCTATATATAACTTGTCGACTATAATTGGGAGCTAAAGGCTAGTTCAAATTAGACTAAAATTTAGTCGAGTGGCGAGTTTAGCTTAATTAATTATTTAACAGAAGTTTACTGTTAATGAAATTGAAGTAGAGATTTTTTGAAGCGGTTTACTCGAATAAAATTGTAAATTTCTGTAGGCGAGTAGGTCATCCACCATCCTTCACTGGTTCATAGATCAAAAATGCCTAAACAGTAGTTTTAGTAAGGTTCTGCAAACAAAACAACACTTACATATTGTGTACCCTACTGAAGCGACTATTTTAGTTATTAAATCACTAGCAAGTCGACTAAATACTCCCGTAGTCTGAGCTAGACTTAAGATCCCACTAGGAATTACAACCCTACTACCACACTATAGGTCGAAAATTTCATATTCATTGAGATCTAATTATTACACAGAATTACAGAATGTAACACAAAAAGTACTATGAATATTTTTATGAGTATTTGTAAATACATTACAGGAATTCAAAATAGGTCTTCTGAATTAGGGTCCCATCTGAACTGCGGAAGCCAAAAAATACCCTATAAAGATACTTTAGCAATAGTTGTAACGAAAATAGTATTTGGTTTTAATATTTATAGTACATTTAGTTACACCTTGCATTTCTTATTGGTGTCGTAAACTGACGCGGTGTGGGGAATTTTAATATTCTGCGAAATCCGTTAGTGTAGCGGTAGCGTAACAGGCACTAAGACTTTTCTAATTGTGTATTGAGGCACTGCAAGTAATTTTATTGTTACTTTATTCCTAGATTGTGGTACTATTGTACTAGTCTACTTAGTGATATAGGTATTAGGTAACCTTAACTTGGCTTAATGTAGTTTAAAAAAATATGCTTGTAGTCTAAATAATTTTCGATCATTCTAAAAGATTGATATAATATATTTTTGAATATTGTCTATTGAGTAAAATTTTTTCTAGTGTTTGTTATAGTGAGATCGTTCATTAATCGTATTATAATTTAATTCAGAATTGAAGAGGTGTGCGCCTACGCACTTTCTGATAAATTCTATAAACTAGCTACTCTAGATGTGTTTGATTAATTAACTATTATTTCCTTGCTGTGATTTTAGTCGCCTCTCTAATGCTTATTATATAATTCGGTGAAGTTCCCAATGCAAGAATTTTTCTTATCACGTTATTTCGTAGTTGTTACTGTAAGTTGTTTTCAAGACGACAGTTGTTAAGAACCAGCTCAAAAAGACACCTTCCGATTGTCTTTTACGTTAAGATAAAAGAAGTTAAGCGACAATTTGCTCAGAGGTGAGTCCAGGCTCGGCGACAGTGTTGCCAATCGCTAAAAAAATATTAATTAATTTTAAATAAATATATTACACGGATATCTGATTGTTGCAAGGCGAGAATGTTATAAATTCTTGTATAGAATAGTAATATTTATAGTGAAGTGGCATTACTGTCGCTTTGAGCGTGCACTTAAGACCTATTTCGTTTATAATTAGTGATAGATATCCTATGTGACTAATTTTTGGTTAGTCTGACCGGCATTTCTTCCGCAATGAGAAGCTGCATTTTATTGGGATGTTTTGCAATTGATATACCAACGCCGGGTACTCGTCAACGTTTAACAATAAAACTCTAAAGACTCATAGAACTCGAAAGAGTAAAAAAACAGATTTCAACTTATATGGTTTTCTCATGGATGCCATTGTCAGAACTGGACGAAATTAAAATAAGACTAATCTAGAAACACGATTATCCAAATCGGTTCACCCAGTCGAAAGTTCTGAGGGAACAAACATAAAAGAATCATACAGACGAATTGATAATCTCCTCCTTTTTGAAGTCGATTAAAAATACTCTGCGATGGATGTATTCTAGACTAACAAAGTTAACATGATTATTTTTACGTATAAATTATTACAATGTGATACAAATTAGTTCTACTTGATATGGGAGAGGTTTTCATGAATCAATGGGTGATTTTAGCGTTTCATTTTCTAATGTCACTGTCAATTTGACAAGAAATTTTACGCTCGAGCATTCTGCGTTGGTATATATCTCTCTCATCAGCCCAATTACCAAGGTGGTTTACAAGTGTCAAGCAGATTAAAACAGTCGAAGGGCTCGACGGAAGTGTCAAAATCCTCAACTGTCAACTGTCAAAG
The DNA here is from genome assembly GCA_963855545.1 of Ethmia dodecea. Taxonomy (NCBI): domain Eukaryota; kingdom Metazoa; phylum Arthropoda; class Insecta; order Lepidoptera; family Depressariidae; genus Ethmia; species Ethmia dodecea. The sequence goes on along the minus strand of OY979436.1, from coordinate 29,747,490 downwards.
TGGTAACAATCGGTACTGCCATCATCACAATCCCTAAGCGTATCAAATGTCTTAATACTAGGTTACCGTCTCGGTTTATTATTATACAGTCATGAAAAAGCGACAAATCTACAAGCTAAATGGGTTTGCCGAATATTTCACAAATTCCCATTTCGGCTACGCACCTAGCTACTGTGGTCCAATTACACTAGAGGTGCTTTGGTGCTTTGGTTCGCGGCGCCGATCATCCGTACTCTTGCCTCTGCAGCGCCACCGACACTTTGTACAGACTCTCCATCATGAATGACAGGTTCTGTGACAGCTCGTTCACGGGCCGAGTTATCGCTACCATAACTGTTGAAAAGGTTCACATGGTAACACTCATTACGAGGCAAGGCAAATTTGGCAGCTGTCAAAATGACATTGACAGGGCTTTTTGGCGGGAATCCAAAGAGGGACGTCATGATTATTTATTTATCATCATTATCTTAACTAACATGTTGTCATCACAGGCAGCCCAAATAAACAGCATTATAAAAACATTAAATATGAAACTAAAATAAATGTCACTAAAATAAACATTAGAAATACCTATGTAAGTCTAATTCAGTACATTATAAAAATCTAATTAAAAGAAATGTCACTACAATTAATGTTACAATTATGTCAAATTTATTAACACATATTAATAATTATACCCTGTTTATCAATTCTGAATGTCACTTTAGAAAATGTAAATAAATACCCATAAAACAATTTTAATTTTACAGTGTGTTTTAGGTTTTGGCTCATAATAATGATAGTAAATTATGTGGGTAGTATGTGATAATTTACTGTGTTAGCACTAACCTGGATGGGCCTTGGCGAGCCCCATGCAGTACACGTGCAGTAGGCTGGTGACGTCATCTTCGGGCAACTCGCCGCGCTCGAGGATCCGCTCGGCGTTCCTTTCACGGACCAGCGCCAACGCCGGGCCCCATCTGAAGTTAACACTTCTGTTACCAATCTTACCTTCATCATTTGTTTACTAGATAAATAAAAAAAAAAAGCCCGTAACAGCCCAATGGCCAAGGGTATTTCCCATTGGGAGATTTAAATATTTTCAAGATTATAGGCTGCTGAGTTTGTGCCGCCTTTACCTCTAAAATTTACAGTTCCTAGGCTAGGCTATTTACGCTACATTATCCCTGAGTGACATAGGCTATATTTTATTACCGTATTCCTACGGGAACGTTAACTACGGTGGTGGAAAAAAAAACAGCTAGTAAATAAAATAATATGTCTTCCTCACCTCTGGCACTGCACGAGATGCAGCAAGCAGGCGTCGTCGTGAGGCGCTGGCAACAGTTCAGCCCGAGAGTCTGGGGCCGTGGCCAGCAGCGCTAAACGCACGGCGCACACCGTAGAGCTCATCTCCATGCCCTGCACATCGGTCTTTATACATAAAGGGGCAATACACATAAAGACAGATTTTTCCGAGTCTCGGAAAAATCAGCGAATTTTACAGAGTCTATATGTCTTCATTCAATTTTGATCAATCCTTCTGCGGGGAAGCCGTCACAATCAATCAACAATCAAATGATAGCAGAAATCACTTTCACAATCACCGTCACAATACTTCTAGGTGGTTTTAGAAAATAATTTAGAGGTGGCACAGAGAACCACATGCTCACCTAAAAATCAGGCTGTCAGTATTGAGTAGATTTTCGTTTTGTCAGAACATAAAAGGTCATTCGACTAGGCAGTTAAATGCCCTATCAAAGTCAAAATATTTTATTTAAAATAGGGACTTACAAGTCCACTTAACGAAAAGAAACTCCTTAACACAGCATTCTTTTAATATTCATACTAAACTAGCGACCCGCCCCGGCTTCGCACGGGTGCAATGCTGAATTTTCTTTGCTATAAACCATCCCTGGACCCACTCGAACCCACACAAAAAGTTTCATCAAAATCGGTCCGGCCGTTCTCGAGTTAAATCGTCAGGAAGGAAAACCCGACTTATTTTTATATAGTAGATTAGTTCACATAATTTGGTTACTTTTCGCTGTCGATTTGCGCCATGCTGGAGGAAATCTGTTTCAAGCATCATTCACCAGTGTATACTGACCCGGTTGTCCAACGCCGCGTGGTAGACGGCGACGACCATCTTGTTGTTGGTCTCAAGGAGCAGCAGTAGTTGGAAGATCAGCTTGTAGAGGCACCGGCCCACCTCTTCGTGGGACCCCCGAGATAGCTCCAGGGTCTAAATTTAAAAAAGTGTATACAAAAATTGTTAAATTTCATTAATTGTCTAATATTAAAAATCATACTGGTGAAATCTGGGTTTTTACAGAAATTGAATACCTCTGCCTACCCCTTCGGGGATAAAAGGCGTGAGATTAGCACGCCAATCTAAACTCGTCCATAGCCTGTTTCAAGTTAAGTTTGTTTTTCTGAAACATATATTGCGCTGTCGGTATTTAGAATAAAATAAATATTTTAAATGGTAATGAAAATATAATGTACAGGCCGGAAATAGTATATATTACACACCTTGGTAAGTAAATTAAGAAATATATCAGATCACACGTAATTGTCGACGCCGGCGGAAAGCGGCAACTTCGTTTAACGCAGCGGGCCGAAATTTGCCGCTTTCCGCCCAGATGAAAAATTCGCCTCGGTCGGCAATTACATGTGATCTGAGACATTCCATTTTACTTCCTTAGGTGTGTAATAAAATAATACTATTTTTTTTTCTAATAATCTGTGATCTGTGATAGTCACAACTGTACGAAATCTGAGAAATAAAAATTAAATAGAGCAACCATCAACCATTTTCTCGTTCCATTTCCCAAGTTCCCGTGGGAACGCAAATATTCCCACGGGAACGGAAAAATTCCCGCGGGAAAAACTATTGTAGCTGACGAACAACATGACATCTGCACGGCTATCACCTCTAAAGCGTGCTCCCGCCGATCGAAGTACGTCTCGAGATGCTCGTTGATCTCGAGAGCTGCGTAGCGGACGGCATCACGGACGCGAGCGCAGTCCGCGGCCACGGGGCCAACCCACAGAAGCGGGGGCTCCTCCGAGCCGAGCCGCTCCAGCACCGCGGACAGCTCTGCCGACCCCCCCGCGGATGCGGCGCCGTCCGTGCACAGCGACACCGTCTTGTATGTCACCTCCTACGGAATGGAGTATTTTTGGAACGAAGTTCGAAAGGGGGTTAAGACGGAAAAAATTAAGACCAAAAGTTGTACAGACACTTTTTGACAACAACGCGTTTCTCTCTCTCTCATAGAAAGCAAGCCAGTGACACCCGGAACATCCGTGGAACGAAGTTCCATCCGGGTGTCCCTTGACAAGTTGACACATATCAAGTTTTTTTAAATTTATTTACCTTTACAAATCTGTAATATTAAATTTTAAATTACACTAGACAAACTACAAAGCGAGAATAACGCTCTTTTGGTGTTATTAATTTATGATAGATTGTAGGTATGCATCATCCAATCCTACACCCTATCTATTCATTTGTACACCGCGTCACAGAAGAAGCGCAATTCTTCGTACACCCCAATTAGTATATTATTATAAAAAAAATATGATGCATTCGTACTTTAGTTTTGTCCAACCAAATTTCTTAAATAAAGAGCAATAATAGTTCGATTTCCGTAGGTAGCTAAAAATAAATTCAGTCATGCTAAATCAATTTTCGAAAAAATTTAACACATACGTATTAAAAATAGCTGAGGTAGTCACTAATATTAGGCATTACGCTTATTGTGTATCGTAAATAAAAATAAAAAAGTGTCCAACCTTGAGTACGGTGTGGAGGCGATGAAGCAGAGCTAGAGGCGGCGTGTACGCAGCGTGCCGCAGCAGCGCTGTGACGGACGCTCGCCACGCGTCACGCAGCGCCGGCGTTCCCATCGGCGGCACTAGTGTCACGTCACCGCGGTCGCCTAAATAAAAAAAAAATCAGTTCAACGAGTGCCTATACATTTTTTTGTAATCCTGTTACACTAATATATTGTACTAGCAGCGCCCCTCGGTTTCATCCGCGCAGTTGCCGTTCCCGCGGGAATACGGAGATAAAATATAGCCCATGTGTTATTCTGATGTATAAGCTATATAACTGTAAAGTTTCATCAATTCGTTCAGTAGTTTTGCGTGAAAGAGGAACAAGCATCCATACAAACTTTTGCGTTTATAATATTAGTAGGATTTCCCAGTCTTACAATACTAATACAATAATTATAAAGAATAGACTCCGAAGCTACTGGACCGATTCTAAAAATATTTCACCAATAAATGGAAAGATCCAGTATTCCCACGGGAACGGGAAACACGCGGGTAAAACCACGCGGAACGGCTAGTTATAAAATATTTTTGGTTGAATCAAATAATGAGATAATTATAATGTATTATAATATCCATGAAAATAGTCATTTACATGTCTAATGGTCTTATGAAGGTTTAAAAAGGGTGTATATTTTATATCGTGCTACTTAAAGCGTTAAGTATAAACACGTTACTACAAATTGATCTAAGTACATGAAATTTAAAAGTACTTTAAAGTTACACAGGTTCTAAAGAATGTGTGCAACCTGTCACGCTTAAAATGTCAAAGTATTTTTTTTTATTCAATGTAGGGGCTTATAACTCCACTTATTGAGTCATTGCGACTCCACCGCTTCGGTAAGTAGGTATAGTTGAGGAGAAGAAGCGGGGCAAGAAACTCCTCAACACATTATTCTTTTAAACAATCAATACAAAACAAAGTACAGATTACATGGTTTTAGTGATTTGCTGAGCTGGAGACAATTTACACGAAACATCATTCTCATTCAAATACTTATCGAACTTATAATATGACATTTTACTTAAAACGATTTTTATGTGAGTTTAGTTTTTTTTTTCTGGCAATCTTTTGCAATCGATCACAAGGCAATGTCTATAAAATACCTACATTGGTGAAAATATGATGTTTCTAGAAAGCAATATTTCTGCCAAGACCGGCTATCAGAGACTGAGGAGCTAAAAGCCGAAGTTATAAGATCAAGTCGCTGCTTGATATCTAGATTTTTAATCCAAAATCCTCAAGTATCAAGATCAGAGTCAGGAAAATTATTATTGTCGTAGGTGAAAATATCTTCATATTGTATTAGTCATAGTTCGTTATGTTTGAAACTAATAGACTAACGAATATTACTTTAACATACAGTAAGTAGGTATTCGTAAATACGACGCATTTTAGAATTTAGATTGCAGTTCGGAATACCATCAAAGCATATTATTAAACAAGCTGGAACGCTGAAGGAATAGAGCCATATTCAAATTAAGTGCTATACTCTCTGTTTGCGAACGCGTGAGAGAGACAGAAGGAGAGAGACAAGGAGGCATTTCTTTTTGCAGTGCTTTAGACATATATATTGCTCTCAGTATTCCTATTAAATCTTACTGAGGAGCGAGTGCAACAAAAACTTGATTAGTGTCAAGGTTAAATGTTATTGGTAATCTTAGTGCATAGAATAATGATTTCTGTAACATCAGTGTAAGGGATGATATTCCCTTGGGTCGGTACGGTGTTATGTCTACTCGTATTTACGCACCATTTAAAACCTGTAACCACCTGTAACTAAACGAGACCAGTGAAAACTTACATCTCTCTCTATTGCATTAAAATTAGCCACAGTAAGACAAAGATAGATGTCATAAACAACGCTTTATTCGTATGTGTACGTAAGCGCAAATGTGCATGAGTGAGTTATGAATACAGGTAGGGAGAGAAGTGGTCATTCGGAAATGTTCTTTGAGGGATAAAATTCGCAGAAATCTCAGTGGGCTGAAATTCAATAGGCTCATAATGATAATAAAACATGAATATTTATATCACACGCATGTAGTTTATTTGTTAGATAATCGACTAAAAAGAAAGGAAAGCAAAGATAATTATCAGAGATTTACTTTCAACTTTTCTTTGTTTCCTATTTAGATATTAGCAATAGAAGAATATTATTTTAATAATTGGGATTCGAAGCAGAATTCACTTATATTTTTGCACAACTTTATTGGCGATGCTAATAAATCGTGTCCTAGGCTAAATAATTCGAGCCATGTGCCTGTGTGTAAAAAAAATATATTTTTGACGTTTGTACGTTCAGATATTGCTCCTCTCATCTCGCCAGGACATATTTGACACAACACAATTAAAAGGCATTAAGTAAAATTAAATTGTCAACGTAATGATGAGTATTCTGGAAATATTAGGTACTCCATTTTGGAGATTGCTAGTATGATGAGGACTTTTTCACTTCAAGAATCAATAAACAATTATGACATCATTCCGTAGCGTCATCATTGTCCAATATTTTATTAGTAACAAGGCACTGACACTGAATAATCAATAAATGTGACGTTTTGGGTAATAGTCCCCCGCCGTGAGTGAGTCACGTCATGGTTTGGAGTAATTTTTGGGAGTGATTTCGACAGTTTTGAAAATATTAACTAAGCTTGGAAAATATTTAGTGAGTAGGCCTATTAATTTCGAGAATTTTGCCGACGGGATCACGAATGATTACATTTGAGCTAGATAAGGGTGGCCTGACACTGACCTATTTACAATCTAGCTGCTAGATTGTAAATAGGTCAGTGTCAGGTCACCTGTTATTATCCCGCCTACAGCAAGCTGGCCTTGACGTTCAGGGGTGGGGCCAATCCAATCACGAGACGGTATATGGGTGTCTCACTCACTCTGTATACGTTCATGTGTGTAGAAAGAGAAGGATAGCTTAGCCGTGAGTTGTTACGTCAATGATGACCCATTTTTAAGACCGGAAAATAGGACATCTCAAACTCCCCGTCGGCATAAATCTAGGCCTAAATAATATGCCTACAAACTCAGAAAAAAATACAACTATCTATTGCCCAAGGTTTTAGCAACGTCTATAAGAAGATAGCTTCGTCTTACTTGGAAATAGTTTGGATTTCTACCAGCTAAAAAGTTTTCAGAATCGAATCGGTTGTTTCAGAGATTGCCTTATACAAATAACACTACCTGTTTATAACATTATTATAGAAACTTAAATAACCAAATTGTGTAACACAATTTAATGTTAAGTATTAATTGTATCTTACTACCCGTAATATAAATAATACAAGAATGTCTAGTTCAAGTACCTAAAAATCTATGAGTTACTTTGGTTGCCCGGGTACTTATTAATACTAGTGGACGCCTGCGAGTTCGTTCATTGTGGTCGCGTATTTTGCACAGTACCTTTATAAATTTTAGGTTATATTACTGTGAAGCGTAACAAACATCCATACAAACTTTCGCCTTTATAGTAATACTAAGAACCCCGCAGTTTTACCTGCGTAGTTCCCGTTCAAAAATTGTTAAATGTAGCTTATGTTACACCCTGATAATGTAGCTTTCTATTGGTGAAATATTTTTAAATTATGGTTCCGCAGGCGTATTCACGGAGCTTCGATATTCGATATTTGACTCAAAAATTGTAAAATGTAGCTTATGTTACACCCTGATAATGTAGCTTTCCATTGGTGAAATATTTTTAAATTATAGTTCCGCAGGCGTATTCACGGAGCTTCGATATTCGATATTTGACTCAAAAATTGTAAAATGTAGCTTATGTTACACCCTGATAATGTAGCTTTCCATTGGTGAAATATTTTTAAATTATGGTTCCGCAGGCGTATTCACGGAGCTTCGATATTCGATATTTGACTCAAAAATTGTAAAATGTAGCTTATGTTACACCCTGATAATGTAGCTTTCCATTGGTGAAATATTTTTAAATTATAGTTCCGCAGGCGTATTCACGGAGCTTCGATATTCGACTCAAAATTGTAAAATGTAGCTTATGTTACACCCTGATAATGTAGCTTTCCATTGGTAAAATATTTTTAAATTATGGTTCCGCAGGCGTATTCACGGAGCTTCGATATTCGATATTCGACTCAACAATTGTAAAATGTAGCTTATGTTACACCCTGATAATGTAGCTTTCTATTGGTGAAATATTTTTAAATTATGGTTCCGCAGGCGTATTCACGGAGCTTCGATATTCGATATTTGACTCAAAAATTGTAAAATGTAGCTTATGTTACACCCTGATAATGTAGCTTTCCATTGGTGAAATATTTTTAAATTATGGTTCCGCAGGCGTATTCACGGAGCTTCGATATTCGATATTTGACTCAAAAATTGTAAAATGTAGCTTATGTTACACCCTGATAATGTAGCTTTCCATTGGTGAAATATTTTTAAATTATAGTTCCGCAGGCGTATTCACGGAGCTTCGATATTCGACTCAAAATTGTAAAATGTAGCTTATGTTACACCCTGATAATGTAGCTTTCCATTGGTGAAATATTTTTAAATTATGGTTCCGCAGGCGTATTCACGGAGCTTCGATATTCGATATTCGACTCAACAATTGTAAAATGTAGCTTATGTTACACCCTGATAATGTAGCTTTCCATTGGTGAAATATTTTTAAATTATGGTTCCGCAGGCGTATTCACGGAGCTTCGATATTCGATATTTGACTCAAAAATTGTAAAATGTAGCTTATGTTACACCCTGATAATGTAGCTTTCCATTGGTGAAATATTTTTAAATTATGGTTCCGCAGGCGTATTCACGGAGCTTCGATATTCGATATTTGACTCAAAAATTGTAAAATGTAGCTTATGTTACACCCTGATAATGTAGCTTTCCATTGGTGAAATATTTTTAAATTATAGTTCCGCAGGCGTATTCACGGAGCTTCGATATTCGACTCAAAATTGTAAAATGTAGCTTATGTTACACCCTGATAATGTAGCTTTCCATTGGTGAAATATTTTTAAATTATGGTTCCGCAGGCGTATTCACGGAGCTTCGATATTCGATATTCGACTCAACAATTGTAAAATGTAGCTTATGTTACACCCTGATAATGTAGCTTTCCATTGGTGAAATATTTTTAAATTATGGTTCCGCAGGCGTATTCACGGAGCTTCGATATTCGATATTCGACTCAAAAATTGTAAAATGTAGCTTATGTTACACCCTATGGAAAGCTACAGAGCTTTCCATTGGTAAAATGTTTTTAAATTATGGTTCCGCAGGCGTATTCACGGAGCTTCGATATTCGACTGGGAATCGGAAAATCTGTCAAAGATTGGCTATTCAGAGATGTCGGTATCGAAAACGAATGTCATATTGGACATAAGGATTCGGAAAATTTTCCGTGGCTGTCAGAAACGCCTAGAATACAGTGACACTTCGGAAAATTTTTCACTCGATCTGAATCGAACGGAAACGGTGTCGAGCCTCCGTGAATAAGCCTGCAGTAGTTTGGGCGTGAAAGCGTTGCAAACAAACAAAGTCACTTTGGCATTTACGTATAACAAGTCGATGTTGGAATTCCACAGCAATTTTTCTGACAGTGTGGCACAACCATCGAACGCCATTCAGCCTTGTCAATCTAATTCGGCAAAAAATGTAAATAATGTTTTGTTATAGTACTTAAGCTACAGTGGCGCCAACCTTAGATGCAAACTTATTTTGCTAATCTCTTTGGCTAAGAATGTTGACGAATATTTTTAATTCCAAATTCAACTTTTATTTGCACCTATAAAAACCTTATCGGAAAAGATTTACTTACCTTTTATTGAGGAGCTAAACGTCCCTTTTCGAATAGATGGTAGAGTTTGGCTACTGAAAGATGAGACTGAGTTTTTATTCCGAAAATGTATTTTGCAACCTACGAATAAGGAATCCTTATTCGTAGTTTGCAACACGAATACTAACATCACTGTACTAACCTGAGTAGTTGATGTGTCAAAGTGAAAAATATTTGTGCGGTTTATGGGATTTCTAATTGAAAACATGACGAAAACACTGAAAAGTGACTTGCTAAAGGTTCTTTTTACAATGATTAGTAAATTTAAACAAAAGTAGTAAGTAGAAAGAGATGTAGTTTTCAAACAAAAATCAGAGTGTTTGCATAAAATATCTCAGTCCATTGGTTAGTATGAGAAGGAGATTTTGATACTTTTCATTGTGATTGCACATTCCATTTCATTTAGCAGGAGTCAATTTATCATAATACCAATTTATTCATAACAAGATTCATTAGAAAATATAAAAGTAACAATAAAAAAATTAAGTGATTTGTTCCTAAAAGAATGCATAAAGACACAAAATGAGTATCTTAATGAAATTTTAGATTAAAAATAAAATAAATTATTTTGATTGCCATGATTTTTTTTATTCCTTCATTTACTGATGTTTGTTTTTGGAATCTATGTAATGAAATTTTAAGCTACTATTATTTAATAAATAACAAGTATCATAGCCATATTTCCAACTATAAACAGAGTTGTCATGCAAAGATTTTTTGAATTTGCCGCGTTTTTTCAGTCTCATCTTTCATTAGCCAGACTCTTTAGATAAATATATTGTATGCAAACCAAAGAGATTAAAATATAATAAGGCATAGAGGGGACAAAGCGAGGAAAATGTGAAGCCAAAAGTTATTCCAAGTGGAATAAGTCTAGTACAATTTCGACCGAATGACAGCTCGCGTTCATACTAACTGACATGACAAGGACATGACGCTTAGGCTCTATGCCCTGTTATATTTAAATATCTTTGATGCAAACCTTCGGGCTCCCCGCTGGAGGCGCTGGAGAAGGAGTGGGTGCGCGGGCGCAGCGTGAGCTCTTGGGCAACTCCCCCGTCACCCTCCCCGCGGCTGGCACCCGCGCCCTCCTCCCAGCCGCCCTCCTCGTCCGACGAGTCCTCGTGGGTGCTCTGCTATATACCGACGAGTATACAGAAACATTTAGTAAGAAAAAATGAAAAAGTGTTTATTCACAGAAATATTTTTTTGCAAGACAGTATTACTAGTGTCCGACCGAAAGTTTCGGCCAAAATTGACCGAAACTTTTGCCGAAACCGAAACTGTTTCGAAAGTTGTCGTGCACGCTCGCCTAACTTCGTTTCACGCGGCAACACTTTGGCGGACACTGGCGGCCCTGTTCGAGAATTGTCGTGGGTTTATATTTTTTAACCCAATAAATGAGTTTTTCCACTGCATGACCTAATAGGGTTGTGTCCTACCTAGTCAAATCAGTTACTTTTTACGATCTGTCAAAACGAAATTTTACTATGGAAAATGTACTGAAATAGCAAACCGTGACGTCATAGTTTGTAGAACTCAATTGCAGCACTTTTTTTGATTGTTTTATTATTTTTAAATTTGCTATAATTGTAAATTGAAAATCGAAATACATATTTTGAGGTGTTTTGGGATAATCTTTTTAATGTATGACTACTCGCAATTTAATTTCGATGCTGTCAACTACCCAATTAATGCAGAATAATGGGTAAAATGCACCAAGTTTCAGTATTTTAAGGAATTGTATACTTGACCACGTGAGTTTCGGTTTCGGCCGGAAAACCAGTTTCGGTCGGACACTAAGTATTACTAGTGATAGCCTTTACGGTGAAGGAAAACATCGTGAGGAAACCCGCAGGCCAGAATTAAGTGAGACATGTGTAAAAGATCCGGCCCGGCGATGGGCTCACCACCTATCACGTTTAGGGGTCCAAAGAATATCTATAGTGGGTCTATTCAGAAATGGAATATCTCTGCCTATCCCGTCGGGGATTTAAAGCGTGAGTTTTTACCCGACTGCGCCGGAAGGAGGGTTATGTTTTTCGAGAGTATGTATGTATAGTAACCGGTTTCCCGACGACGTGATGGTCCGGTTTCCGCGGCTGCTGTGGCGGACTGCACTCCACGGCGTTGCTCTCCTCGCGGTCTTCGGTCACGAGGCGCCTGCGCACGCCCCAGTTGAAGTTGTCCGAGCTCTCTCCCTGCGCATGCGCACACGAACGTCAAAGTCACGATTTAATTATTTAATTAAATTTAAGTTTATAAGATTTTATTAGTGATAGCCCTTACGGTAAAAGAGCCGGCCGAAAATCAGTGAGGCTCGGGTTCGAATCCTGGCATGTACCAATGAGTTTTTCAAAAACTTACGTACATATTTATCACTAGCTCGACGGTGAAGGAAAACATCGTGAGGAAACCCGCAGGTCTCAGAATTAATTCTGAGACATGTGTAAACAGACCCGGTCCGGCGATGGGCTCACCACCTATCACGTTTAGGGGTCCAATGTATCTCATGAAATGTGGGTATATCCAGTAATGGAATACCTCTGCCGGTAGGCAGAGTGGGTACCCTCGGGGATGAAAGGCGTGAGATTATTTATTTATTTTTATTTATTAATTCAATTTTAGTTTTGTTTATGTTTGTTACCTCAGCACTTTCGACTGGGTGAACCGGTTTTGATGATCCCTTTTTTATTTGAAAGCTGGTGTTTCCCGTGTGGTCCCATTTTTGGTCCAGTTCTGACAATGGCATCCATGAGAAAAACATATAAGTTGAAGTCGGTTTTTTACTCTTTAGATTTCTATCTTATTTGAAATTTACTTTGTTTTATGGAAAATCGCCATACCACCATATCGGTTTGGGTTTTAAGAGCTTTATTTCTAATAAGTAAACTAAAATAGTACAGTTCACTTAGATTTATACATTTTTTAGTTTAGAATTAGCATGATTCTCTAGAACAAATTATTTGTTATATTTATAAACTAGCTTTTCCGCGTGGTTTTACCCGCCTAGTTCCCGTTCCCGTGGGAATAAGGGCATAAAACATAGCCTATATTACTTAGGGAAACTGCAGCCTTCTAAAAGTGAAAGAATTTTTGAAATCGGTCCAGTTGTTTTTGAGTTTATTCGTAACAAACATACAAGTAAGGTGTAAAAAAAAAACAATATAAATATATAATTTAAAATAACTGAGTTTCAATGAACCAAAGGAGTTCACGGTGCGAGGCGCGCTAGGTAGGAGCGCGCGAAGAATAGCTTATAAAATACTCCCCACTTTGATATGATCTGACATTATACCAGAAATGTCCAAGCCGAGTGTGTTTGTTGTGTGTGTTTTTATTTAATTATAATTTACTACACTATGTGGTACTCAAAACAATTTATATTGTTATCGAGTGAATAAACTTACTTACTTATCGTAACTTGAAAATCCTTAACTCTTAGCAGCACTAACCTCAATGCTCTCGCTCTCGTATTCGAGGAAATCGAAGTCCTTGAAGACGCCGAAGTGGTCTGTGGGAGGCGCCCCTCCGGAGGGTTCATTCCCTGGAGTCCCAGAGACCTCCTCTAGAGAGGACGCCATTGAAGACTCCCTTTCCAGAAGCTCAGAGCTCTGGCTAAAAATCACCTGCGGGGATATTTGGATTATTAATGGTAATGGTTGGTTTTTGATCGTAGTTTTAGAAAGAGCCTGTGTGGTATGGTGAACATACTTTATGTTGATCCCGGAAGCGAACCAATGATCGAAAATGGTTTCTACCTAGTCAGTCTGTCAGGCCCCATTTTCGTTTTCAGTAGGGTTTATTTTGAATTCGAAATTCCCGCTCTACATTCGCGTCCGAAAGGCAGCGAAAGCTTCGCGAACACGAGTGTAGAGAATGCAAGAAGTTTTCTGACAGTTGATGGAGCAAAGTTCTAAAGCAATGGATAGATTGCGCTGACGAGACTGGTTGGTTGGATCACATGGTTCTTTTTTTACAAAAGTACAAGGTGAGTAAAACAAATACAGTCCAACTATCACTTCACCCAAGTTAGTATTTTTTTTTTTTAAATATTTTCCCGTACTAAACCAGTTATTAAATTCGGCATGTTTAGATAACTCGGCTTCTAGGCAGAGTATAAAGATGAAACATGTACCAGATTTTAAGTTAGACCATCACTAATACAACTGTAATACAATCTCATTCAATTTGGTGCAAAAGATTTTGCGTGATGCGCGTATAGACAAACAGACAGACAGAAAAATTCTAAAAATATTTTCTCATATTTAACATCTCAGAACAGACATTGGCCAGTTACAATTTTATTATTCGTACAGATTGCCTTTGCTTTGAGTGATATTGCAATTTTTGGAAATTGCCTCGTTAACGCCATCTATCGAATTTTTATAAACTTTTTATACCCTCTCTGACACTGCGATTGTGGAGGGATATAAGTTCTCTTACCTCAATGAACGAGTTAGTGTAGTGCGGTTTTGACAAGTGTCTGTACATAAGTGAATCAATGCTATCAAATCGTTTAAGATGGGTACTGAGTCATTTATAAAATAGGTACAAAATTTTTATTGTGCGTTTCCTAGAACTTTCTCTGTAACACTAAAGTATACTGACTAGATCAATGTTACGGTGCCATGTAATGGATTTAGGTAACTAATGTTAATTTGTTACGTGCAATTTTTTTTTTAAAATAATATCTAAATATTGTGTATTCGTGTTAGCTCTGCAAGGTATTGGAAATTTGTGAATTGTGATTATAAATAAAAAAATTTAGGTCAAAATTATTTATGGAATTTGAATAGCAGTCTTAATAGTTTTGCTTAATATAACCGCATAATATTACAAAGATATGAATGTGTTTCTCTTAATCAGTTTCAATGAAACGTACCCAAAATTCTGAATTAAATTATCAATCAGTAAAATACCGGAACAATTTGCAACTTACATTCATATATCTAGGCAGTTGTTAGGTGATGCGACAAAAACCCACAATTATAGGAAGACAATTGAAATTACGGAATACTGCATGTCGAAAGACTTAACGTAATATTTATTTTTTATAAGGAGTTTGGGATCTTCTTAATATGTTTTCTACTTCCATTTATTTCTCTTAGCCGTCATATTTGCATTAACTTCTTTCTTGCACTTATTATTATCATACGTCACAAGATTCATAATTATGTCAAAGTCAAAATGTTTTATTCAAAGTAAGGACTTTGAACGTCATTTCAACTCCACCGCTTCAGCATGTAGGGTTGAGCAGAAGAAGCGGGGCAAGAAACTTCTCAACACATTATTCTTTAAATCAGTTCTTACATAATACTAAATTGGGTTACATTATATGATTTGTTTATTTTTTCTTTGTCGTATTGCGCTGTGCTGGAGGAAATCTGTTACAAGCATCATTGTTATTTATATAGTCATCTAGTTTGTAATATGCCATTTTACTAAGTACTTATTTAACTTTTCCTTTCTCCTACCCTATTGCGATAATCTTCCACATTCATAGAAGACACCTACATTCATAGAAAACACTGTTTTAACAATACTGTTTTCATAACTTTACTCTCATCCCTCATACTATATTCTTGTTACTTTATGACTTCATTTTATTTATGAGAGACTCGTATAGTTGTTGCCTTGGGTTTCATTAAATCCTCGACACTCCTACAAAAAGTTATCAAACTAGCGGTTCTGCGCGGTTTCAACCGCGTAGTTCCTGTTACTGTGAGAATACGAGAATAAAATATAGCTTACTCGTATGTTACTCAGGGATATTCTAGCTTTCCATTGGTGAAAGAATTTTTAAAATCGGTCGAGTAGTTTTTGAGTTTTTTCGTAACAAACATACAAAAATATATATCTTTCCTCTTTATAATATCAAGTCTTAGTATAAACATACATAAGAAAGTCCTACTAAATATTCGACTCCTAAATAGCTCTATTTTAAGTAAGTAAGAAATGGACAAATGCAGAAAAGGTCTTTAAAAGAACTTGTCCTATAACGTCAAATCCCACACATATATAATATATTTATATATATAGGTATGGTTTATGGCCATTATTATGACAACGAATTCGAACGTGAAGCGGCATAGCAAATAAACAACATATCACTGTGTGAGAATCTCTAAGGTCCATCGGGCGTCCCGACCGACACTATGGTATTTCGGGTTGGTTGATCTCTCTAGACGCCTTCATCAGACTACTGTATGGATTCCTTTTAAACTGCATATCGCATAACAGAATAGGTTCCTGCGGTAGCAGAGCGGTGCGCAGCCTAGGATCTGGGGGAGAGGGGGGGCACACCGTATCCTAAGCAACGGGCGGCTGTTTCAGGAAGCGCAACACAATTTAATACCGTTTCAAATAAAAACTTGCTCCACAAAGCGTCTAGCAGCGCAAGTTATTCTGATTCCTATTCATTAAATTTTAAAACGCCTTCGCCATTCCATTAAATGTTTTTTAAACACACAAATGTTTTCTTCTAAAAAACTAATAAAAAAAAAGCTGTTTACAAATTTTGTTTTGAAGTAAAAAATCTGGATTATATTTTGAAATTTTTTTTGGTATTATGTACTTGTTATTAGGGGAAATTATTATTTATTAGGAGTTAAAAATTTTGTAAAGAACAGTTTACGGATTGATTAAAATTGACAGCTCCGTTACGTCACATGTCATCCCTCCCGCTGTACTACCGCCGGAGCCTACTCAGCTATGCGGTATGCCTGTAGCATTATGACCTTTGAAATTAACAAAGAGATTTAAATATTATACGACATATAGGGGACAAAGCGAGAAAAATCGTAAACCAAAAGTTATTAAGTCATAAGTCTAGTGTAACACGTCCAAATGACAGCTCGCTTTCATACTAACTGAACTGATTGAGATCAAAGTTTTTGTATGAAAATATTCCCCATCCCCCTCCTTGCCTATATTTAAATCTCTCTTGAAATTAATAATGAGTAAGCTGTAAGCGAAATAAACAATGTCGGATGTTGCAGAAGGATACGATAAATGAAATACTGCCATTACAACTCGGTGATATAAGTGAACCGAACACAATCCGAGCATCCTGTATAGCGGGGTGGGGGTGAAAGCATTGCGACATAATATACAGTATGTTATGAGAGTTACCTTCGAACATAAAGTGGTAATTAAATCGTCCTATACGCAGCGATGGGTAGAAATTGTCGATATTATTTTCTGGCAAAATTGTAAGCTTACGGTTAAAGAGCCCGCTTCTAATAATGATAATCAGTGAGGCTCGGTTTCAAATCCTGGCATGTACCAATAAGCTTTTCAAAACTTGAGGACATATGTGTATATTTCATTGTAATATGGATGTTTCCACAAATGGAATATCTCTGCCTGCCACCTCGGGGATAAATGGCGTGAGGTTATTATTATTTTCTGGCAAATTGTGTAGTGTGTGTTTATATTAAATGTGTATATAACCTGCACTTTGCTTACTCTAGAGAGGAAACGCAATATGACTACGGAAAAACTCGTCATGGTCACAAGTCAAAGGAACAAAATTAATCAAAACAAAACTTTTGTTGGACAAAGTTTAGATATGATAAACGAGCAGACCCAGTAGGGCGGTCACGGGCAAAAGTGTGACTGAAACACGGTTTTGCCAACTTTGCAGCGCAGTAAATTAATGTGAAAAAATTAGAATTTATTGCACAAAACAATGGGGAACTTGCATAAAATTTTATTTTTAATTTATCTTAAAGACTACATAAAGAAACCAAAAAGAAAAAAGTTAAAACATGCACAAATAATGAATTTATTGCAAATCAAAACTTGTCATTTTAAACGCAACGTCACTCCCCATCTTATGAAGTAAACTTTTCATGGCGCGTGAATAAATTATTTATTTCAGGAATAATGTATTTTCAGTTTTATTTAATACTAGCGGATAATGTAGCATTCTATTTGTGAAATAATTTTTGAAATCGATTCAGTAGTTTTTGAGTTAATTCGTTTCAAACATACGAGTATGTCCTTACCTCTTTTTAGCTTTGTGATGGAGTGACGTCACTTTTCGCTGATTGGAGTTTCAAATTACGTCTCATAGAGCATTACTTAGAATTCAAATATTTCGCGAAAAAATCATAATTTTAGAATTTTTTTTTCAGCAATGCACTTTTATCGACTATCATTATTGAATTATTAAGATAATTTATCAATATAATTTTAGTGCAAGTTCCCCATTATACGTGTCAGTCTAGCATCGTCACATTCTTGGTTTTTGGAGCTTTCCTTTTAGTCAACTATTTGTCGAAAAGTGACAAATTTCATTAAGTATGTGCGCGACAAATGGACGAAAAACTCAATATCCGCCAACCTATTTTATTCTTTTTTTAACCGACTTCAAAAAAGGAAGACTTTGTAAATTCGACTGTATTTTTTTAGTATTATCGTTGAAGTCGGTTTTTTCTCTTTAGAGTTGTATGTTATTAATGAGGAAAACATTGGTTAGTTGACAGAAATTTGGGTGGCTCTATGTGCTCGGTGGTCGAGCTTTACCAATCTAGTATATGAGAGAGAAGTGTAACATAAATAAATATTGTTTCACAACATTTATATTCTGCCTATAGTTTGCATAGTACTAAAATACAAAACACAGTAAAAACAGAGCAATCGTCAAGCAATCAATTATGTTACAACTGCTAATTCAGAGAGCGGCAAGTCTTGTATGGTATTTTTTTTTTAAATTGTTTATTGGCCTTTGGATTCTAGTCCTTACAGCCAAATATTACAAGATTTCTATGAGATGTTGCCACCCTTTACTTAGAAATTCTATTTTTGAATCGCTCGCGTACGACTACTGGTCACTAACACTCGTTGTGTGTCGAGCGGTAAAATAAACGTCAAACATTACATTACTTTATTTACTTTTTTTAAATCATTGTGTCACTTATTGCATATTTTTTATTGGTGTTCAATAAATAGTGTTTACATATAAACCGCTTTCATTAAGGGAGCATTTAAAAAATCTGCTGTCTTCTTTATTGCCGTTTTCTCAAATGTATTCACTATCATTATTTAATCAGGAGGTGTTTTCTATCTACCCAGTTCGGGAAAAAGGGGCGAGCTTATGTAATTAGGTCTCATTATAAATGTTCATGGGTATTTTCAAGCCTTAAAACCATTTCACATAGGATAAAACACCCAATTATTAACACCCTTCCCTAATTCACCCTATCAATTGATTGACACCCCAACAGTTTTATTCAAACTTAACGAAATCACGATACACAATTATATTTATAATAATTAGATAAAACCACCGTGTTTATTTGGTGTATCGTAATTTCGTTAATATAGAATAAAACTGTAGGGGTGTCAATTATATGGTGGGGTGTCAACAATTGGGTGTATTACCCTACATAAAACAAGAACGTCTAGACATAATCCGACCTCATCCCGAGGTAACAGTGATCCTTAGGCTACCCGCACACATTCAATATTATTGTCAATAATAGAAGTATTGTCAATAATATTGAGCGTAATCGGATTGTATTGTCATATTTTGCAGTATGCGGGGCCATATATTGATAAGTAATATTGTAAATTTTAGTTTGACAATAATATTGAGTGTGTGCGGATAGCCTTAAGCTTCCCGTGTTCGTCGAATTCGGGCTTCACAATGTTCGTAAGGAATACTTACAGACGGGCTCTTCGGCAGTCCCACTCTCTGGCCGCACGTTGTCAACAGATTCACTAGACACTCGCGCACGCGGCTCTGCAAACGAAGACATGAGAATATGATTTAGAGACAGCAATTATTAATTTGTACATTTCGTGTGTATCAGTAGTCCCAGCGGTGTGCGCTGGGCCTACTGATACACACGAAAAACATTACCCTACTTGAGTTGCAGTCGGGTAATTATAAGTCCGGGCCTCAAGAAAGAAAGGCGGGCTCACTTCACTTCAGGAGTTGGAAATATGTGATAAATAAATTATTTCATATTTTTTTGTATGTCTTTGTTATTGACACAAGCGTGTGTTACTGTACGCTACGTGTGTGTTGTCTAACTTATTTAATAAATTTGTTTCGATTCTTTCATTTTTATTTTTGTTTCTAATTTATGAGCTATAAATTTTGTCATGTTGTATGCATATGTTTTGGTTAAGTGGCTTGATCTACTAATGTCTATCTATATTGAACTTTATTTTCACTTTCTGTTTTGTGCATCCTAATAAATAAATAAAATTCGTTGATTAGTATAATGGTGGCTTCTAAAGAAACGCTAAACTTACTGCCATCGTTTTCAAGTCGTGGATGACGTCATTGACGTGAATCTATAAAATTCATATGTAACTTTTAAAGTTTCTGTCTAAAAACTAAGCCATCTAGTGATGCCAGGGAGCCTGTATGCTATGACTTATATTGTCTATACTAATATTATAGAGAGGATTTGTTTGGTTGTTTGAATTGAATAGGCTCCGAAACTACCAGACCGATTTAAAAAATTCGTTCACCATGGTAAAGCTACATTATCAGGTAGTGACGTCGTCGGCTATATAGGGCCTGGCGGCTCAGTTTGTGACCCTGCCTTCTGAGTGACAGGTTGCGGGTTCGATCCCCGCTTGGGGCCAACATTTGTGTGCATGAGCATGTCTGTTAGCTTGGTTTCGGTCGTTCAATGTTTATTCAAGTATGTCTATCAGATGTTTAGTACCCATAGTACAGGCCCTGCCTTGTCTGGGAGTAAACAACTATGCGTGAATTGTGTCCCACAAATTATTATTATATACTAGCGGTTCTGCGCGGTTTCACCCACATAGTTCCCGTTCCCGTCGGAATACCGGAATAAAATATAGCCTATGTTACTCAGGGATATTGTAGATTTCCATTGGTGAAAGAATTTTTTAAATCTGTCTACTAATTTCTGAGTTTATTCGTTACAAACATACAAGAATACAAATCTTTCCTCTTTATTATATTAGTGTATCATATATATCATTTTGGAAACGTCAACACTTACGTCAGAATCATTGTCTTATTCCCTATACACTGTTAGAGTTAGAGCAGGACAAATATAGGATAGAGTCCTATTTCCACTCTAAAATACGGGACGAACTTGACGCCTGAATAAGGCGTTTGGCACTTGCGCCATTTTTAAAAGCGACCTTAATCAGGCGTTTCGGCGGTTGAGGGGTTAAATAAATATATTGTACCTGCGACATCCAGGGCCGTTTCCAGCCGGCGTCTGCGGGCGAGAGGGAGAGCGAGCGGCGCGGGGAGGCGGCACTCTGCGGCTGCGTGGAACTGTTGTGGGCCCCCGTCTCGGGGCCCACTACAGTCGACGCCGACCCCGACTGCGACGGAGACGACCCTGTACGACGGCCGTCTCAGTATACTCCAGTTTATACGTAAAATAAAAGATAAATAATCTCACGCCTTTCATCCCCGAGGGCAGAGGTATTCCATTACTGGATATACGCACATTTCACGAGATACATTGGACCCCTAAACGTGATAGGTGGTGAGCCCATCGCCGGACCGGGTCTATTTAAACATGTCTCAGAATTAATTCTGAGACCTGCGGGTTTCCTCACGATGATTTCCTTCACCGTCGAGCTAGTGATAAATATGTACGTAAGTTTTTGAAAAACTCATTGGTACACGCCAGGATTCGAACCCGAACCTCACTGATTTTCGGCCGGCTCTTTAACCGTAAAGGCTATCACTGCTCTCAGTTTATACGTTTGTTTATTTAAAAGGTTTGCCAACATGTGTACGTCAGAATGTTGCTATACTACATATAAACATAATAGTCTAAGATCCGGCTGCTGAATTAGTCGGATCATGTATATGCTACAAACCAAATTTTTACGCATATTTATGATTAGGAGAATATATATCTAACAGGGTGCCCTATCGAAATATGGCCGCTAGTATTTTTAATTATTTTTTTCACTTGTTGTTTTACATAAAATATCGTCCACTTCACGGCAATATACATAAAGACTCTGAAAATCATGAAAATTCAGCTAATTTTTCAGAGTCTTTATACATGAAGGGGCAATATACATTAAGACTCTGAAAAAACTCTGAAAAATGTAAAAAGAGTAGAAACATTGAGAAACCCTGGTGAAGAGAAACCAGCTGCAAATATCCGCGTACCTTTATCCAGGGTAACAGTGGAGGCATTGGACAAGGAGTTGGGCCCCGTGCCCGGTTGGCTGCCGGCCTTCGGGAGGTACTTGCGGCCGATGACCGGCGTCTGAGACAGGTCGAACGTGAAGTCCATAGTCCGCCCGGGCAGCTCCTACGGACAAGTCGTTGCAATGCACCTTGCTCGCAATGAAATGAAGTCTTTATTGCATGTGGAATTACGGTCTGTAATGTACTTTTATGTACAGTGCTTCTTATGAAACTAAATGAGATATATCAAAATTGGAAAGGGTTTGGTCTAGGTGTATAAAAACATACAAATGTTTACACAGCATACTATATGAATGTTATTAAAATTATTATATTTTAGCACTACAAATTTTACAATGGATGACAAATTTAAATTTTATATACATATATTAGGATTAGGTGAATGACACAATTTTTGAAATTTCCATTTGATTACAAATATTTCTCCTATGTTCTAAACACTGCACTGTCGTGCCCATTTTGAAATATCTCCTTTATACTATTAGATGTATTATATGCTTCTCCCAAACCAGACATACATGGTCATTTTAAATCAAGTGCAAATATTTTAAGGATAGATCAATTAAAATAATGAGAAACTATTTTCGGCATTGATTTTTATTTTTCATTCGCTACTTTACTAGATAACATTGATCATTACAAAAAAAAACTAGGACACTGTACATCGACAATACACGCACATTACAGAATCAAAAATTGTGCAAAAGTATTAAGATAAATAAGTAATTAAAAATACGTTAAAAGTGGCGTTTTAGTGCGGTAGTGAGGGTTTTTGCAAAGTCTGTTTACAAAATAATATTAAAAATAAAAAAGACGCGTTTCACTCGGGGACTGCCGCGGTAAGGCTATTGCATAGCATTTTGTATCAACAAGACTGCCGAAAACAAACGACGTTAGACAATGCACGGCCTTCAAGCCACACCTCCGTGCCCGTCGGAGTGGGGAGCGTGAGGTTTTTTATCGTTACGGAATTTCTGGATTCGGTCCCCGCGCTCAAGGCCCTCGATAGAAGCTATGCAATAGCTTAATAAAAAAAATCTTTTTCATTTGTAATTCTATTTCTCTTACATATTCGTACCTACCCTTAAAACATTTGCACTTGTTTTAAAATGACCTTATACAACGCGTAACAGAAAAAGCGCAATTCCTCATACACTCCAATTAGTATATTAATTTTTAAAATATGATGTAATCGAACTTTAGTTGTGTCTAACCAATGTTCTTAAATATCGATTAATAATAGCACGATTTCCATAGAAAGCACTAAATTCAGCTACACTAATTAATTTTTGGCAAAAATTAACACATATTAAAAATAGCTGAAATCGAATAAGTAGTCGATACTGAACAAACTAATTTCAAGAATTGCGCTTATTCTGTTACATATTGTATATTATGGGGGTGGTTATAAAATGAGGACTAAATAAAACAGATTCAGTACTAGGAAGCGCTAGGGGGAATTTTCTTGCAACCTCCCCCCTTTTTCAGTTCATTCACTCACACATGCTCGGTACTCGTTCAGTTGGGGCAAAAAGCCCATACTTACTCGTATGTGAGGCAAGGCCCAGAGCTCAGAGGTGGGCTGTTGCGGCTTTATGAAGAAAAGAAAATACAAGAGTGAACATTTTGACGAGTTAATAGGGCGCTTAATAATTTTAGGCGACAGCTGTATTCGTTAAGGGTTAGTTGACATGAAATATTAAATAGATTTTTTAAAATCTTTAATTTAGAATGTTGGGTTAATACGACTACAATTCAAAAGAGATATTTTTTTTATTTACTCATAGTCGTTTACTCATAGTTATATGATTAATGATTTGATCTCCACACCACTGTATATTAAGTAAATACAGAGCTCATAAGAAGTTAATTACTAAAAAACATTTTCTCGATGATCTTGTTAGGCTCAGCGGTTGAAGCTGTGTTGATATATCAGTCCCTTTGCAAAATACAGGATAGAAAAAGACGCCGTGCTTAGAGGGAAAGTATCCTAAGTATTGATAATGGCAAAAAAAATTGAATCGCACTGCTAAACGAAAAAAGTCCTGAATTTTATGATATCATAAAAAAATCCCATAGGTGAAGCATATTGAGTTTTTCAGAATTTATCTTTTGCTATTCTTTTTTCTCATTTTTTACACGTGATTCGGACAGTTACAAAATAAATAAAACAAATGCAATTCCGTCGAGCCGTTCTCAAGTGATGCGCTAAACAACAAACAGCATTTACTTTTTATTTCTGTAAATGTATAATATATATATAAATATACAACGCTTAACAGAAAAAGCGCAATTCCTCATACACCCCAATGCAATCGAACTTTAGTTGTGTCTAACCAATTTTCTTAAACATCGATTAATAATATCACGATTTCAATAGATAGCACTAAATTTAGCTACGCTAATTCATTTTAGAGAAAAATTCAACACATTTTAAAAATAGCTGAAATCCAATGAGTAGTCGATACTGAACAAACTAATTTCAGGAATTGCGCTTATTCTGTTACATGTTGTATATATACTCGTACAACAGTCAGGTTACTTTTCATGGACGAGTTTGGAGTGCCTTTTTATTAAACTTTCGACCTTTCTAAGGTACCTACATAAAATAAATTATTTTTGACTTTTGTCTTCCCTTGAAAGAAGATATACACATACAGTAATATGTCCTTCTAGTAAAATTTGCCTTCATTAATATTTAGGGTACTTTACGTTCAACTACGATCTTTCCCCCCTTTATACGTGAAACGTTGTTGTACCTTCTTCCCGTGCAGCTCGGTGTCCAAGATGGAAGACGCGTGGTTGTCCCAGTAAGGAGGCACCACCAGCGTGGAACACCGCGTCACCACCAGCTTCAGGATCTTCATGGCCTCCTTGTAGTTGTTGCCATCCTTTAACAAGATAATTTATTTACCCACTGCTCTTAAACTACGAGTATTTTACTGCCTAGCGTGAGTAATTTTTTAGGAGCTGTCAAAACGAAATTTTTTGTTTATGCAAATAAAGTGCTTTTGTTTTATTTTGTAAAATTTACTATGGAAAACGCACTAAGTACCGACTCTGTGACGTCGTCATTTTTAGTACACACAATTGACTTTATTTGCAAAATATAAAGTAACTCATTTGACTTCAGGCAGTCCAATACCCTATTCCATAAAAATATTTATAAAAATCTCAACTTTTATTCGTCATCGTGTACAAGCAATGAAATGATAATTTATTTTTGCTAAATTAAAACTCCAATGTTAAAAAAACATAGTGGGACACAATTCCCACAGTTATTTAGTCCCAAACAAATTCAAAATTCAAAATTCAAAAATCGTTTATTTTCTATTGGTATTAAAATATACACTTAGAAACGTCAATATTTTATAATAACAAGGCACTCTAAACTCGTCCATGAAGATTGGCTAAATGCAAACAGCAGCCCATCTCCACCGACGAGCTGCTGGTTCCGAATGCAGTACCCCGAGAAGAGCCAGCAAGAAACTCAAGGGCAGCTCTTTTTAATCTCATGTCTAAACTATGCAACTGGTCTCATTACCACATCACTTCTCGCTCGCTGGCTTCGAATGAGTTTCCCTAACAAACTGCTCTCAAGAATATAGGTTCCTATGCCTAGTCAAATAAGTTACATCCTTTATATGATGTTAAAACGAAAATTTACAATAGAAAATGTACTGATTATTGAAATGTGACGTCATAACCAGAGATGGGCATTAGGTAGTGTGATTAGGTACCAAAGTAGGTAGAGGATATAATATGGAGTTGTTAAAACCATCATGTTCCTACTTTTAAATCGAAGCACACATATGAAATGCCAAATTTCTTATGTGTGCTTTGTGTCGGATGGAACCGAAACTCAATTTTTAAAACTAGGGAGCCGTCGTATAACAAATATGCAGATTTTGTTAATTATTTCCATAACCGGCCACTGTAGAGAAAATCACCTAAGAACAAAAGAAGTTTATATTTAGTAAGTAAATATGATACTGTAGAAAAATCTCGGAAATTTCCGGGAGATTTTTAGAAGTCCCAAATAAAGTGGTGGTTTTAACAACTCCATATTATATCCTCGTAGCAACTTTACCTACTATGGTACCTAATCACACTACCTAATGCCGATCTCTGGTCATAACTTATAGTACTCAACTGTATGACTATTTTGATTATTTTGGAATGTGCTATAATTGTAAAATGAAAATCGAAATGCGTTTTGGACGTGTTTTGGGATAAGTTTTTAATGAATGAGTACTCGCAATACGGTATTTGACTGCCTAGTCTGTCAAAACGAAAATTTACTATGTAAAATGTACTGAGTACTGAGTTGTGACGTCATCATATTTGGTACTCAACTGCAACACTTTTTTTTTTATAATTATAAAAATGAAAATCTAAATTCACTTTTAGAGATGTTTTGGGATAATCTTTTTAATTATTGATTATTTACAATTCAATTTCGGTACACTGAAATACTATTGCATCACTTACGTCGATGAACTTTGCGACGACTCGCAGCAAGTCCGCGTTCACGGGCTGCGCTGCGGGTGCATTCAGCTCCACGTAGTACAGCATGCAGTGCAGTATAGACAGTACCGGAAGCTGAAGATTCGCAGAACCCTGCGCATACGACGTATATTAAATTAAATCATTTGTTATTTAATTTAGTTATGTAGTTAATATGATATTGACCGTTTAAAATCAAATTATAGTATTTACTATTTAAGTATGAAACATTGATTAACTTGTAAAAACATGTATTGGTGTACAATAAAAACATACCTTTATTGGTTTACAATAAAGACCTACTTTTATTAATTTCCAATAAAAACATACTTTTATAGGTTTATAAATTATAATAGACATATTTTTCTTGATTTACAATAAATAAATACTATTATTGGTTTACAATAAATACATACTATTATTGTTTTACAATAAATACATACTTTATTGGTTTACAATAAAAACATACTTTTATTGGTGTACAATAAAGAGCTTAGCTCTTACCTTCTCCAGGACCTCGACGAGGAAGGCCAGCATCTGCAGCGACAGATGACAGTAGGTATCCCAGAGGTACTTGACCACGCACTTGGTCCACTGGAAGCTCTCCTTGCTGAAGGTCCTCCGGGAGTACAGCGTCATCACAGTCCCGAGATTCTCCAGCTTCTTGCTCTTCTCCGCTGTGAACTGTCATCAGAAGATTATTAATGAATAGCGGTTCTGCGCGGTTTCACCCGCCTAGTTCACGTTCACGGGGATAAAATATAGCTTATGTGTTTTTGCGATGTATAAGCTATATGTAACTGTAAAGTTTATAAGCTATATAACATTCAGTAGTTTTTGCATGAAAAAGGAACAAATATCCATACATACAAACTTTCGTTATAATATTAGTGGGATTTAAAAAAAACAACTTCACCCAGGAAACTAAAAAAGGAAAAAAGCACTAATCGCCACTATGATTTTAAAATTTTCCCTCGATTTCTCTGGGATGCCATCATCAGATCCTGGTTTCCTTACACCACCCTTGGGATATCTCCGTTCCATCAAAAAACCGCAAACACACATAAATAAAACTGTCGAATTGAGTAACCTCCTTTTTTGAAGTCGATTTAAAAAACAGACCTGGGCGATATGACAGGCTGCGCGTACGCAGAGCTCGTTGGCGTCCTCGTAGTGAAGCAGCATGTAAGGGAGCAACGCCACCACCGTCATCGGGAATGCCAGCGACTGCGTGGGGTCAATGACCGGCAACTCCAGCAGTGGGATCATGTCTGCCAGGACTCCCACTACCGGTTCGTACGTGTTCGGATGGGTACAGCCCTGGCAATGGAGAACTTGCATAAATAAAAGTGTATTAATTTCCGTAGGTAATTGAAAATTACACTTATAAAATTCAAAAGTCTAATAACAAGGCACTCTATACTCGGCCATGAAGATTGGATAAATGTAAACAGCAGCCCATCTCCACCGACGAGTTGCTGGTTCCAAATACAGTACCCCGAGAAGAATCAGCAACAAACTCAAGGGCAGCTTTTTTAATCTCATGTCATAATTAATAATTAATTTTTATTAATCTATCTTATGAGCAGTGATAGCCCGGACGGTTAAAGAGCCGGCCGAAAATCAGTGAGGGTCGGGTTCGAATCCTGGCATGTACCAATGAGTTTTTCAAAAAACTTACGTACATATTTATCACTAGCTCGACGGTGAAGGAAAACATCGTGAGGAAACCCGCAGGTCTCAGAATTAATTCTGAGACATGTGTAAACAGACCCGGTCCGGCGATGGGCTCACCACCTATCACGTTTAGGGGTCCAATATATCTCGTGAAATGTGGGTATATCCAGTAATGGAATACCTCTGCCTACCCCCTCGGGGATAAAAGGCGTGAGATTATATTATTATTATTATTTATTATTAATCTATCTTAAACATTTAAGGATTACATAAATAATACCAAAAATTAAAACGTTAAATTATGCACCAATTATTTATTAATTGTAAATAAAAAAAAATGACATTTCAGAGTTCGCGTAAACGCTCACCAGCGTGACGTCACTTCGGTTTCGGTTTAAAGAATCTTTATTTCTCATTACACACAAAATAAGTCACTTACATGAGAAAAAAAATCATAATAAGTAAAACAAATTAACACGTCGTTCACAACATATAGATATATACTATATACCTATACTAATCATCTCTTCAACATCGCGCATCGCCGTTAAATTAATCTTTAATTTGTTGAGCTTATTTTGCGTTTAAATTCAATATGAGATTCAAACTTACCACACCTATCACACCATATCTTACCTATGTAGGTAATGGTTTATACATTTTGAATCAGGACTATGTAATGTAACAAATTCAATTTTATTTTTGTTAGCATAACGTACTGTAAGCGCTCTTATTGCGAATACCGCATATCTAAATATATCGCTAGGTACTTGTGGAGACCTCGAATTGGCTTCCTGATATCTAAATTTCTGGGCTCATTATTATTATTACTAGCGATCGGCCCCGGCTTCGCACGGGTGCAATGCTAACACTAAAACCTTCCTCTTGAATCACTCTATCTAAAAACCGCATCAAAATCCGTTGCGTAGTTTTAAAGACGACCCGCCCCGGCTTCGCACGGGTGCAATGCTAATACTAAAACCTTCCTCTTGAATCACTCTATCTATTGAAAAAAACCGCATCAAAATCCGTTGCGTAGTTTTAAAGATTTAAGCATACATAGGGACATAGGGATATAGGGACAGAGAAAGCGACTTTGTTTTATACCATGTAGTGATAATACGAAATATGTAAAAAAATAATTGCCATATGAATCTATTACACTTACCTATCACACCATTTTTTTAGACAATAAAAAAAAATCACCCCGTATACAGTACCTTGAGCAGTAGAGCATGCAGCGACGGCGAGGTGTGTGCCTGGGTGCGGTCCAACCGCTCCCTTGCGTCGGGGCGGTCGAGCGGCAACCGCGCCATCACGCGAGCCAGCAACCGCACTCCGAGGAGGAACTCGTGCTCGTAGTCGGACTCCAGTAGGGAAGCCCCAACCCAGAACAGCGTTGCTAGAATCGTCAGCTTGTCATCCTGCGACAGATGCTAAAATTATAAAGAGGAAGAAAAAAAGAGAAAAATCGGTCGTCCGTCAAGTCGGTTTACTGACGATAGAACGTGACAACGTCATAAGAAAATACTGTTGGAATGGATTGTGCCTCTTTGTCGCTCGCTGCGCGCTCTCGCTTGCACTGGAACGCCGCATACGTCATACTTTTTCGTGCAGCCGGCTCCATCGAATTATAAGACGTTGTCACGTCAAAAATGTTCAAAACTTACGTTAAAATGGTTTTATGTAAAATGGCATATTATAAGTTAGATGAATATATGAATGATGATGATGTTTGGTGTAAATTTTCTCCAGCTCAGCAAAGCACTAAAACCATGTAACTTGTACTTTGTATTGTATTGATTGTTTAAAAGAATAATGTGTTGAGGAGTTTCTTGCCCCGCTTCTTCTATCTATACATACTAACTATGGGTAATGCCCTTTATGCCGACTTTCCCATTTCGCCGACTTTTTTGTAAAGTCATACATATTTTACCGATATGCCGACTTTTCATGTTACATTGACTTTTGTGATTTTATGCCGACTTTTAAATATTTCAATGTCATTTTTCCCTTTTTGACAACTTTATAGAATTTGGGAACTAAGAGTTTTCTTTTGCAGATTTTAATACAGTCACGTTCATAACATTTATCGACTTCGATATTCTATACCTACAGAACACGATTTTCATATTAAATTTTATGTTAAATGCAATAAAGGGGTATTTCCTTTATATTTTTACAAGACTAATCTATATAAATAAAAATGAATTGATGTTCGTTAGTCTGATTAAAACTCCAGAACGGCTGGACAGATTTTGATGAAACTTTTTGTGTGGGTTAGAGTGGGTCCAGGGATGGTTTATACGGTGGCAGAACGACGTCTGCCCGGGCCACTAGTTAACAATAAAAAAATAAAATAAAATCTGACTGTTTAAAAGTTATTTTCATTAAACTGAGTATTAAAACCGGTTAATTGTGAGGCGTACTCGCGCACGAAGGGTTCCGTACCAATATCTATAAAAACGTCAAAAAAAATCACGTTTGTTGTAGAAGCACTTATTTAATTATATTTTTTAGTATTTTTTGTAATGGCGGCAACAGGAATACATACCTACACACCTGTCAAAATTGCAACTGTCTTACTCAAAGATATTATATATAGAAAGACGTAGATATGTTACTAGAGCATGGAAAATGAGGCCGACAAATGTAGCTAATTAACCACATTTTATTTAGTCGTATCGTATTTCAAGTCGTATTTTAAGCGCAACTCTTAACAGATAGCTCTCTTTTTCTTTATTATTCGTTCCGTATCATCTTTCCCCGTCATTGTTGTATCCTATAAATACGCTAAGAAGTAAGTATGTACATGTTGTAGCACACTCGTAGGGGATCAATTTTCAAACGCAAGCAGTATGAATACTCATCCTTACTTTAATATCTTTGGTCTTACTACTTATTATGGTTTATGAGATACAGCCTGGTGACAGACGGACAGCGGAGTCTTAGTAATAGGGTCCCGTTTTACCCTTTGGGTACAGAACCCTTAAAAATGAAACAAACTAAACTAAAATTACTCAACTGTCGAAATAAATACTTACAAAGATTTGATTTGAAAAAAAAAAAGGTGATTCCGAAGTCCCTAGGTATTTAAATGCCAAAAATAATTATTTTGGTGAATATAGCTGTAAAATTACAAAACCTACAAGTTTGTGTATGATTCCGAATCGCACTTGGCCTGTTATTTTATTTTTTAGATAGGTACCTACAGTAATTTTTGTAAATACCTTGGACCATGCCTATAGTTTACTTTTGCAATTAAATATTGCACACGACTGTACTAGTCGGCATAACGGTAACAAAACTAAACGTTTAATAATATTACAATTAAGAAAAGTCGTAAAAGTCGGCGGCAAGGGAAAGTATACAAAAGGGTACAAAAGACGATAAAATTAAATAAGACGGCATAACGGCAATAAGAGTATGACTTTACAAAAAAGTCGGCAAAATGGGAAAGTCGGCAAAAAGGGCATTACCCCTAACTATACATACCGAAGCGGTGGAGTCGCAATGACTTTCGATAAGAGGACTTATAAGTCTCTACATTGAATAAAAACTTTTGACTTTGACTTTGGAAAGATTTATACTTTTGTATGTTTGTAACGAATAAGCTCAAACGTTACTGGACCGATTTTAAAAATTATTTCACCAAAGCTACATTATCAGCTACATTATTGCGAAGTTACAAACTAGTTCCTATTTATTTATGAGTAACTTTTTTAAGGGTTCCGTACCCAAAGGGACCCCATTACTAAGACTCCGCTGTCCGTCCGTCTGTCACCAGGCTGTATCTCATGAACCGTGATAGTTAGATAGTTGAAAATTTGTACAGATGATGTATTTCTGCTGCCGCTATGACAACAAATACTATTAAACTGAATAAAATAAATATTTAATGCTCCCATACAACAAACCTAACAATTTTTTTTTTTAGTTTTTATAGATATAGGTTTGGAACCCTTCGTGCAGGAGTGCGACTCGCACTTGGCCGGTTTTTTATTCCATTTTTCAAACTGGCTCACCTGAGTGGCGGTGTCTCCGAGCAGTTTGAGCGACTGGGCTGACCGCGATCGACACAGGTTCGAGCAGATTCCTTTGGCCGCCTCACTGCACGGCCTGGGACGAGGCTCTACTGCAAAAACGCAAAGATATACAATATGTAACAGAATAAGCGCAATTCCTGAAATTAGTTTGTTCAGTATCGACTACTAATTCGATTTCAGATATTTTTAATGTGTTAAATTTTTCCCAAAAATGAATTATCGTAGCTGAATTTAGTGCTTTCTATGGAAATCGTGCTATTATTAATCGATATTTAAGAAAATTGCATCATAATGTTTTTATATTTTATTATTAAATATTAAATATACTAATTGGGGTGTATAAGGAATTGCACTTTTTCTGTTACGCTTTGTATATATATTTTTAATGACGTAATAATAAAATATACCTCATTTGAATTACACATAATAAACAGAAAAGTTTTATGAATGTTTATTTGTGTTTTTATTAGCTCCGAAATTACTGGACCGATTTAGATAATTCTTTCACCAGTGGAAAGTTTACTTCTCTGGGTGTAACATGGGCTAACTGTAACACTTTAGTTTTATCTAACCGGATTTCTTAAATAAAGAGCAATAAAAGTACGGTTTCCATAGGTAGCGCTAAATTCAAATAGGCTAATTAATTTTTCGGAAACATTTAATACACATTTAAAATAGCAGAAATCGATTAAGTAGTCGATACAAACTAATTACAGGAATTGCGCTTATTCTGTTACAGATTGTATTAGATGCTTACGACATTATTTTTCATACTGTAATTTTATTACATATTTATTTCTGTATCTAAACATCCAAATCGAACAAAATCTTTTGAGTCTATTCGACAAATCTTTAAGTTTAATCAGCTTCATTTGTTTTTAAATTTTAAGAAGAGCTGTAAACAATAAAACAAATCTAAACATCGAGTCTGGCAGCACATGGCACGAACTCTTTCTTATTTTACCAAACATTAGACATAATAATATATAAAAATTAACATTTGTAAATGTAATACAATTATAAAAAAAATGTATAATTTTATTAATATAATAGTCAACTTTTCAATTAAATAATAACCTTCGGGTTAAACGCGAAATTACAGAAATTGGAATAAAAAATATTAGTCAGAATTTTTAGCCATTTTCATAGGTAAGGCCCCAATATTAGTATATTTTGTATCAAGGGACTAAACGAAGCCATTATATACCAGAGCAATGAAACCGAGGGTATATTAAGTTGGCTTTTAGTCTCGAGGTGCACTGCACTCTTCACTTTGAGTGCAAGAAAAATAGTCAATATAGTACAAATTTATTTAAAACCTAAAAAATACACTCGACACAATTTCTGAAAGTTTCGCGAGCAGTTTTTACTTCTAAACCTGTCACAGAGATTTAAATCTCTTTTAAAACACATGGTGCCACCTTCTATGCGGAAAAACCATGAAACTAAAACTCTCAAAATTTTCGCAATGAAGATGGTCCACACTCCATAGATATTTACTGGCTGTTTGAGATTGTCTACATGTCATTAAGGAAATTAAAAAACTAATTACTTTTAACTAAAGTGACCATTTTAGTCCCGCTTCGTAGTTGTATATTGGCGTACTTTTCGAGCATGAGAAGTGAAAGTAGATATTTATTACAATGAATAAAATAACAACTAAACTCACCATGTTGCGGTTTCTCGGCTGAAGGAGGAGCGTTGCTCTTGCGCACGCAATACGACACGGAGTAGCTGGTGCTTCGTGTGTGGTTTGACACGCACCCAACGCACACGCCCGGCGAACGCTTGCCTGGAATAAATCGCTTGTTGACGCCATTTTGACGGGCAAATATTGAACTTATGAAATTGAAATAAGATTCAAAACCAATGACAATTAAGTATCATTTTAAACATTAATTTAACGACATTAAAATTAACAATCATTTATGCCATAAAAAAAAACATTTCACCCAAATAACGACGTTATACAAAAATAATGCATAATTACTTTATAAAAGGGCCGCTAGTTGCGCTACCTTTTAGGGGGGGGGGGGGGGTAAAACTTGGTTTTAAGTAATTTTTAAGCATTTTTTTGTCTTACTTTAATTCTTTGTCAACAAACTTTTTCTTCTTCTTTTGCAATCACTTCTTTTTTTATGACCTAGCAAGACTAAAGTACGATTTGCTGAATGTTGATGATTAGACCTATAAAATGATACCTAATAGTCCCATCATCATTGATTCTAAATGGGATTAAAAGTGGTTTTTCAAAGGTGCGATTTTTTTGACGCCGAGTGTATGTCCGTCAAACAGTTATGTACAAGATTTTGCTACTTCGTCGACATAAACACGAAAGAAACACTTTTTGTCATTATTACTATAAGAGGGGGCTTTATCGTCACGGGGTGGGAAGAGATAGCAGCTCGTAAAAATGACACTTAAATATATGAGGCGGTACTTTTACTGATAGTCCATACAAACAGGAATTATACTAACTTGTGTATGACATAACGAAGATAAGTTCATTAGACAAATACAGGGTGACTTTTTTTACCGTCTGGAAAAAAATGTGGTGTGATAGGTAAGTGTAATAGATTCATTTGGCAATGTAACTTAAAAAAAATGTTTTTCTAAAAAAAAATTTTCTTGCTTAAACTAATATACATTACTCAATAGGGTTGTGTCCTACCTAGTCAAATCAGTTACTTTTTTCGATTTGTCAAAACGAAATTTTACTATGGAAAATGTACTGAAATAGCAGACCGTGACGTCATAGTTTCTAGTACTCAATTGCAGCACTTTTTTTTTATTGTTTTATTATTTTTAAATTTGCTATAATTGTAAATTGAAAATCGAAATACATATTTTGAGGTGTTTTGGGATAATCTTTTTAATGTATGACTACTCGCAATTTAATTTCGATGCTGTCAACTACCCAATTGTAGTCAATAATACACACTGAAATATTTGAAATAGTATTTTAAAAAGAAACAGGCCCGTAGCTTCCATTTATGCGCAATCTACCTACAACCGCCAGCAGCGCGTAGTACCGTGCGTAGTTTTCTAGATTTTGTATATTGCATTAAACATGACTATATTTAACAATTGATCTCGGGTATAACTTCGGCTCTAGATACCTTTCATATTTTTTTCCAGACGGTAAAAAAAATCATCCAGTATAATTTAGCCTGTACGTGAAAACTAACCAAAGCGAATTCGGGTAAACATACCAGCCGAAAATGGGCTCCCGTTGACCTGCTGGCCGTCCTTATTGTTCAGGTTGGGGGTCGACTTGAATATGTCCCTCATGTAGTCCAGCGGCCTGAAGTTGGACTCTAGGGAGTCCACGGCCGCCTCGAGGGTCAACAGAAGCTCCGTCACGTAGCCCTGCATGTCCTCGCCCTGTTCGGCGACTGTCTCCACGAGACGAGACAGAATGTCGGATACCATACGACCGGTCATCGCCACGCCGATGAACCGAAACACCTGTGCGATCAAATACATAATATATTATATTATACTAGCGGTTCTGAGTGGTTTACCAGCGTAGTTCCCTTTCCTGTGGGAATAGGGTAATATAGCCTATGTGTTATTCTGATGTACTTATAAGCTATATAACTGTAAAGTTTCATCAAAATCAGTTCAGTAGTTTTTGCGTGAGAGGAACAAACATCCATATATCTATACATCCACACATATAAACTTTTGCATTTATAATATTAGTAGGATTAGTATAGACAAAAAGACGTACGTTACTAAAGCGCAAAAAATGATGCCGACAAGTGTAGGTAATTGACCAAATTTTATTTAGTTGCAATGTTTGCATTTTGCACTTAGTCGTATTTTAAGCGCTACTTTTGACAAATAAATGTCTCTTTCTTTATTATTCGTTCCGTATCATCTTTCGCCGTCATTGTTGTATCCTATAAATACGCTAAGAATT
Source organism: Ethmia dodecea (assembly GCA_963855545.1). Taxonomy (NCBI): domain Eukaryota; kingdom Metazoa; phylum Arthropoda; class Insecta; order Lepidoptera; family Depressariidae; genus Ethmia; species Ethmia dodecea. Next base: position 29,711,502 of record OY979436.1, on the reverse strand, counting down.
AATTATGTACATGTTGAAGCCACTCGTAGAGGATCAATATTCAAACTCGCGCAGTATGAATATAACTCATATATCCTTTAATATCTTTATGTGCGATAGTGGTTTTATGATTCAAAATTAAATTTTATTGCTAGGTACTAAAAATATATTTCAAAATGTCAATAGTCTGATAACAAGGAACTCTAAACTCGTCCATGGAGATTGGCTGAATGAAAACAGCAGCCCATCTCCACCGACGAGCTACTCGTTCCAAATGCAGTAACCCGAGAAGTAGTAATAATAATAATAAATTACACACAATCACACCATTTATTTCCTGAAAAATATTTTTACAATTCAGTACCTGTGACTGAAGTCTCATTTTAAGCATAAAAATGCATAGCAAAAAATAAATATTCCAAATTTCACGTCGATACAGCTGTGGAGATGGACTGCTGTTTACTTTAGCCAATCTTCATGGACGAGTTTAGAGTGCCTTGTTATTAGACTACTGACATTTTTGTACTTTTTTTATAAATTATGTGGCAGAGGGCACCATAAGGTTTTATATCTACCCCTGCGGAACCCCAGAAAGTACCTGAAGAGATCGGCCAGCGTAATGGCGGCTGGGGCAAGAGAGCCCAAGCTGCAGTGCAGTCTGAGCCCACCGCTCGGAGACCAGCGCGTGCGGCAACGACTCGCGGAACACGCGCAACACGTGGCGCACTAGAGTCGCCATCTGTTGGCAGCTTCGCAACGTCCACACTGCGAGTAAGTGTAGTTATATTAATAAAATAAATTTTGATTCTGCGAAGTGAAGGAAAACATCGTGAGGAAACCCGCAGGTCTCAGAATTAATTCTGAGACATGTGTAAACAGACCCGGTCCGGCGATGGGCTCACCACCTATCACGTTTAGGGGTCCAATATATCTCGTGAAATGTGGGTATATCCAGTAATGGAATACCTCTGCCTACCCCCTCGGGGATAAAAAAGGCGTGAGATTATTATATTCTGCGAGTAAGTGTAGTAAATTTAATTTAATAAATTTAAACTCAAATTAATGTTGACATGAAATTATTATTTTACTAACAAACATAGAAATGTACAAAAATATAAATGTTACATCTTTATAATATTAGTGTAAAAGTGTAGATGATACGTTTGTCAAATTTGTAATTAATTTATTTTTATATTATATATAAAATTTCCTCCATAATAATTATTGTTCTTGGAATAAATGAATTGAAATTGTAAATTGTAGAGCAACCAAAAAGTATATTATTTTCATAATTTTTGTATAACGATGCAAAGCAGAATCGCGAAAAAAAAAAACTAAATTCAAACATTTTTCAAAGTGGCGATAAACGCACATAGGAAATCAAGATTGACAATTAAAAGATTTTGTAGATTTTTTTAAGCTTTTCTAAGCCTCCTACAACATATCAAAAATCTGGTCCGAATAAATAAAACTTTTCTTCACATGGTACTTAAAATATATTACAAACTAGCGACCCGCCCCGGCTTCGCACGGGTGCAATGCTGAATTTTCTTTGCTATAAACCATCCCTGGACCCACTCGAACCCACACAAAAAGTTTCATCGAAATCGGTCCGGCCGTTCTCGAGTTAAATCGTCAGGAAGGAAAACCCGACTTATTTTTATATAGTAGATAATTTAGATTATTGACATGTCACACCTTGTAAGGACACTGGAAAACTGATGGAGAGATTGGCTATAGAGTAATCAATTACGAACTATAAATTTCTAACTTAGAAATGAACAAGACAGCCTATAAAATCATAAAACTAACAACATTACCTTTAGCCGTGATATCCTCATACTGCCAGAGCGGCATGTGAGTCGGTCTGTTCGCTAGGAAATGGACGAGAGACTTGATGACCTCGGCGACGGGGATCTCAGCGGGCTCGGCCTCGGCCGCCGGCTCGGCGTGAGCCTCGGCTTCGGCAGGCGGCTCGGCCTCGGCCTCTGTCACTATCACGGGCAGCGACGGGTAGTGGTCGCCTTCGCCTTGGATAAGTTAGTTAGTAGTGGTTATAACAATCATAATATATTTTTATAGTGTAGTAAAAATGTTTGGACGCACATTTAATCAATTGCTGATTATTGGAAAAGCGTATGATTTTGTAACTAAAAATTATAAAGTTTGGTAAGTTTTAAGGTAACTCGTAGAATTTAATATATTCTTTACTAGCAGCACCCCGCGGTTTCCGATCCCGTGGGAATACGGGGATAAAATATGCCTATGTGTTATTCTGATGTATAAGCTATGTAATTGTAAAGTTTCATCCAAAATCCGTTCAGTAGTTTTTGCGTGAAAGAGGAACAAACATCCATCCGTACAAACATTCGCATTTATAATACACACACCGGCACAATTAGCGGAACAGAAAAAAAAGGGAGTATTTACGCATTTTTGCGTGTTACTGGCCGGCTAAACAAGCTTTTTTTAAATTTGGGTTTTAATTTAAAAATGGAATACTAAGCGACTGCCCTTTTTTTCATTCTTTTGTTTTAATTTTCATTGATTCATTTTTTCCACCGCTTGTCCGTTTTTAGAAGGTTCGTGAATTCCATTTGAAAAGCTTTGAATTGCAGTTTTTGAGGCTTTTGAGTTTTTTCGCATATTGATAATTTACGAGCATCTAATTATGCCTGATTTAACGCCATCAGAAATCATTAGGGCAGATCAAATGAGGAGAAATGGTCAAACCTACAGATCGATTGCCAGAAGCCTTCGTCGATCGTTATCAACGATTTATCGTAGCATCCAACGATACAGATTGACGAATGCTCTAGTGAGAAGGAGAGGACAAGGCCGGAAAAGGTGTACTTCAAGGAGGGATGACCGTTTTCTCCAACTTCAAGTCCGACGGAACACGAGACTAACGGCGGTGCAGGCTCGAAATTTACTGGAAGAGGTACGAGCAGTAAGGATGAGTGAGCGGACAGTTCGTAGAAGATTCGAAGAAGTGGGTATAGGCTCGTATGTGCCCGCCAAAGCCCCAAAACTTGAGAGACATCATCGCACAAACCGTCTACACTTTGGTCGTGAACATCGTGATTGGGACTTCGACGACTGGGGACAGGTTCTTTTTACTGATGAATGCAGAGTTATGTTAAATCAAATTGATGGAAGGCAGCGAGTATGGAGACGCAAAGGAGAACGGTATATCCAGTCTAATTTTGAAAATACAGTTGCATATGGCGGCGGTTCAATTATGGTCTGGGGAGGAATATGTTTAGGAGCTCGTACGGAGTTAGTAGTGGTCGATGGCGGGAATCTGAATGCTGATCGGTATATCAGGGAGATTTTAGAAGAACATGTTGTGCCATTTGCCCCCTTTATTGGTAACAACTTCATTCTAATGCAGGATAATGCTCGGGCTCACAGTGCTCGCACAGTACAGACATACCTAAACCATGTTGGTATAACGGTGATGGAGTGGCCAGCACGGTCCCCCGATATGAACCCTATAGAACACGTCTGGGACTTGCTAAAGAGGAGTGTAAAGTCAAGAATGCCCCCTCCCGATAATCTCAACGAGTTGCGAAACGCATTACTTGAAGAATGGCAGAGGTTGCCCCAAGAAACCATTGATAACATCATCCGCAGCATGCCCAGACGGATGGAAACCCTCATCAGAGCACGAGGAGGAAACACTCGATATTGAACAGTCATTGAAATTGTTGTTAAACTTTGGAAAATCTTGAATTTTCTGCTGTTTCTCTATAATTAAAAATCGAAGAAAAATGCATTTTGTTTAATTTAATTTTTATTTTTATAAAATTTTAAGTATGGTGTTACAAATGAATGTCAAAACATGTTAATTTAATTGTTGTTTCATTTTAAATAATATATTGTTTAAAAATTACATTCATTGTTCTAAATTCCCTCTTTTTTCTCCTTTTTTTTTCTGTTCCGCTAATTGTGCCGGTGTGTGTATTATAGTAAGATATCACCCAATTTTGGGGACAAGTCAGTTAAGTAACTGTAGTTACAACGTCCTTTTACGCAACTATAGTTACGTAGGCGCTCAAGTGGAGGCTGTAAAGATGGAGAAAATGTCCGTACCGGTATTACCTTCGGGCGTGACTTGCGGGTCCGAGCTGAGAGAGCGCGCGTGCGCACGCGGCGAGTGCGCGCACTGCGCTCGACTGTCGAACGCCGCGTCCGGCTCTACAACGACACGTAAGCGTGTTGCTACATGTTTTTTTAAACGACTTCAAAAAAGGAAGAGGTTCTATATTAGACTGTATTTTTTTTAGTATAATAATAAATAATAATAATAATAATAAATTGTGGGACACAATTCACACACGGTTATTTAGTCCCAAACTAGGCAGGGCCTGTACTATGGGTACTAAACAACTGATATACATACTTAAATAAATATTAAACGAACAGACACGAAGTCAACAGACATGTTCACGCACACAATTGTTGGCCTCGAGCGGGAATCGAATTATTCGTTGATGTTCTTTTTAATGGCACCGCATTTTGCCGCCAAATGACGCCATAAATTTTCATACATTGACTTGTCGCACGCTATCGATTGCGTGCGGCTGCGATCGGCTGCGACCCACGGAAGTCTACCTTTATGGTGATAACATATAAGTAAAACGAATTTATTATGTTTAACGAATAATACTAAAAAATACAGTAGAACTGAAACCCCTTCCTTTTTTGAAGTCGGTTTAAAAAAGAATCGTCGAAATAGGTTGGCGTGATATTCAGTTATTCGTCCATTTTTCGCGCACATATTTAATGAAATAGTCTTAAAGAGTTTTGTCCGCCATCATCAGAACTGCACGAAATTAAAATGGAACCAATCTGGGAACACCAGCTTTTAAATAAAAAAAATCAGCCAAATCGGTTCACCCAGTCGAAAGTTCTGAGGTAAGAAACATAAAAAAAAACGACATACAGTCTAATTGATAACCTCCTTTTTTGAACTCTATTAAAAAGTGCAGCTCACCGACAAAGTTGTGGGGTGTCAGCGATAGCGTCGGCGCAGGAGCTCCGAGACCGAGGTGAGCCGAGCGGCTCGCGAGCAGCACTCTGGCCACCGTAAGGTGGTCGTGGTGAGCAGCCACCGCCACCAACAGGTTCTGTAGAAGCTGCCGACAGTGCTGGTGCACTATCCACCTGGAGAACCCACCATTTTGTAATCTACACTAATAATATTGTAAAGACGACAGATTTGTATTTTTGTAAGGACTAAAACTACTGGACAGATTTTAAAAAATCGTTCACCAATATTGCAGGTATGGTGTTAAATATTACTAACAGCGCCCCGCGGTTTCAGCCGCATAGTTCCCGTTCCCGTTTGAATACGGGGATAAAATATAGCCTATGTGTTATTCTGATGTATAAGCTATATAACTGTAAAGTTTCATCGAAATTCATCCAAAGAGGATCAAACATCCATCCAGACATCCATCCTAACAAATTTTCGCGTTTATAAAATTAGTAGGATTAAAATAAATTTGTCAACATTTACCATAGACAGGCATGCAAAATTTACAATGAAAATAATATACTTTAAACATCTATTACAAATAAATATATTACGCAGAAGAGTGAATGCAGGAAACATGGTGAATGGAGCTTTGCACTCTTTTATGAGCAGCCGGAAGGTGTCTAACAAGGCTCGTTTGGCTGTGCATAGGGGGGTGTTGGCTCCGACACTCATGTACGGAAGTGAAAGTTGGGTATGGCAGAAGAAACATGAAAGCAGAATAAATGCAGTTGAGATGAGAGCGTTAAGAAGTATGATAGGAGTTAAACTGAGTGACAGGATAAGAAATAGTGCGATAAGGAAACGATGTGGTCTGAAAGAAGATGTAGTGACAAAAATTGAGAAAGGTATGCTGAGATGGTTTGGCCATGTCGAGAGAATGAATGACGAACGATTGACGAAAAAAGTGTATAAGGCGAGTGTGAATGAAAGTGTGGGAAGGGGTAGACCTAGGCGGACGTTTCGAGACCAAATTGGGGACGTCTTGAAAAAAGGCCAGGTCAAGAGAACCCTAAACCGAAGAGCATGTATGAAAGGAATAATGAAAGTGGACGAAGCGAAAGAAGTATGTAAGGATCGTAGCAAGTGGAAAGAAGTGGTCTCTGCCTACCCCTACGGGAAAGAGGCGTGATTATATGTATGTATGTATGTATATTACGCGTTATTTAGAATGTCAAATATCGCTAATCATCATAATAATACAATCATTAAAATTGACATTAATAAAATTTGTCTGCCAACCATTTTATTAATTGAAAGCTGCACCATCGGGGAGTAACAAAGGCTATATTTGATTTCCGTATTCTAACGGGAACGCGAACTACGCAGGGTGAAGCCGCGCATAACAGCTGATAATATAATAAAGTAGCGGTTCGGTTTCGCCAGCATAGTTCCCGTTCCCGTGGGAATACAGGAATGAAATATGCTGCTGACACCGCTGGCTAACCTGGTATGGTCCATGCCGAGGAACACGATATGCAGCATCAGGGGCACGTGAATGGACCAGTCCAGTTCCACTCCGTCTAGGACTACATCGCACAGAAGCATCACCGCCACGTTGCACCTGCGTTGAAGAAAGAAGAAGAAAACTCAGCATACAGTGATTTATACAAGTTTGAAAACAACACTATTTTTGTTTTTTTTTTTATGTGTTATAATTATAAATTTATAACACGCCAACAGTTTCCGAATGCTTTTCTTAATGTGACGTCTATTTATTAGTAAGCTCCGCCGAGACCGAGTTTCACTCGTCACTAACGCCATCTGCCGGTGAGTGGCCCTTTCTTATTATCAACGCCATCTGCCGGTGAGTGGAACTACTATTTAGAAATTTTTTGTTAGTAAAATTGCTTTTTTTTTACAAGAAATACAACTGTGCAGTTGAACTTAAAATGCAACACTGTAAATGTATACAAAATTTCGACAAAAGTGTTAGAGCCGTTTCCGAGAATCAATACACACAAGAATAGGGTTGTGTTGTGTCCTACCTAGTCAAATCAGTTACTTTTTACGATCTGTCAAAACGAAATTTTACTATGGAAAATGTACTGAAATAGCAAACCGTGACGTCATAGTTTGTAGTACTCAATTATTTTTTTATTTTTGCTATGATTTATTATTTTTAAATTTGCTATAATTGTAAATTGAAAATCGAAATACATATTTTAAGGTGTTTTGGGATAATCTTTTTAATGTATGACTACTCGCTATTTAATTTCGATGCTGTCAACTACCCAATTGCTGCTTTAAAGTAATGATACATATTTAAGTTTATTATTGTGTATCACTGTACGTAAATAAATAAAAAAAATCCTCGATTCCGGTTTAACGTGCCTTCAGGAACACCGATGGGTTACTTTGGGTTACCTTGAGTTTCTTGCTTGCTCTTCTCGGGGTGCTGCATTTGGAACCAGCAACTCGTCGGTGAAGATTGGTTGCTGTTTACATTTAGCCAATCTTCATGGCCGAGTTTAGAGTGGCTTGTTATTATAAACTATTGACTTTTCTAAGTGTATATTCAATACCTACAGAAAATAAATGCATTTGACTTGACTTTGACTATTTAATTTTTGTATATCAATGTTTTAAATAGGCTTCTGTGTCTGGAAAATAATCGTCTAAATATATTTTTTTCTCTTTATTTATCTACGATGCTGTCAAATCTCACCTGTGAAACCCTGAGACCGGTTGGCTAGTGTCGGGCAGGTATTCGGAGAGGCGCGCGAAGAACCCGCCGTACTCGGGCATGGGTAGAGGCCGCGGCTGAGGCATGTCCAGGCGTGGTTCCTGCGGCGTCGTGGGGGCGCTCCCACCAGTGGGGGTCACCGAATCGGGGCCCAGGCCCGTCTGTAACAACACGCAAAAAAATACCGGTCAAGTGCGATTCGGACTCTAGCACGAAAGGTTTCGTACCATTATCTAGAAAAAAGGCAAACAAAATTGGTTGACTGTAGAGTCGGTTTACGGGCGATAATTTCATACATACAGCTGACGCCTTCTTCCCACAGGGGTAGGCAGAGACGATGGATCGCCACTTTGCCCGATCTTCTCACATTTCCCTCGATCCTTCACATCCATAAGCCTTTTCATGCACGCTCTTTTGTTCTTCGCACTCTTGACCCAAATTTCAAAGAAAATATTCGATCCGAGACGATCGTACCTCTCTATCGCTTGTTCCGCTCTCGCTCGCACGCTCGGCTCAGGCGGAACGTGACAATGAGTCATGCCTTATAGTGCGTGCAGGCGGCGTTCATAGATTTATAAGACGTTATTACGTCAATAACGTTCGTTGTATAGGAGGAGAGATAAGTATTAATTTTATTCTGTTTTTTAGTATTTCTTGTTATAGCGGCAACAGATATACATCAGCTGTGAAAAATTCAACTGTATAGCTATCACGGTTCATGAGATACAGCCTGGTGACGGACAGACAGACAGACGGACGGACAGCGGAGTCTTAGTAATATGGTCCCGTTTTACGCTTTTACGAATACTTAACTATTCCTTAAAAACCTTATACATATTGCAATATTGTCTTACCGGGGTAGCATCCCCGTCTGAGGGTGGCGAAGGTTCCTCGTCAGCCGGTGGAGTGACGCAGGGCGGCATAGAAACGCGCTTGTCCGGCGCACGCGCACCTGGTATGTCCGAGGCTTTCGCGCCGCTGTGAACAACGTAGACATTTTTTTTTAAACCATCCAAGTGCGAGTCGGACTCGGCCGCATAGGTTTCCGTACCGTTATCAATAAACACGGCAAAAATCACGTTTGTTGGACGGGAACACCCTTAAATATTTATTTTATTCTGTTTTTTAGTATTTCTTGTTTTAGTGGCAACATAAATACATCATGTGATGAGATATCGTATATGTCGATATCGTTTTTAGGGTCCCGCTTTGCCCTTTGGGTACGAAACTCTAAGAACGAGTATATGCTTAAGGTTATTTTTTTTTAATAATCCCAATTTTTTACAACAATTTTCTTCTGCCAAACTGCAAGACAGTTTGTTGGCAGAGGGACTCCCTTAAAAACATAGATGGGTAATTGGCTAGTTACTTCCAAGTACATCTTATTACCTAACTTGGTAAATTCGAGAAACATTTTAAATTTAAACATTCCAAATGATTAACATTCTCTTATATCACACGTTAGGTTTAGGGATCGAATATTCTCGTTTGGGTATTTCCAGAAATGGAATACTTCTGTCTCCCCCCTCGGGAGTCATAAGCCTATCATTAATATAAAAAAAAGAGTTTGCAAGCTGTTTCATTCTTCGAATTACAATAGTGTATTTTTTGGACGTAAACGGCATAGGTGGTGAGACATCACCGGACCGACACATGCCTCATTATATAGCCAATGCTGGAGCCTGCGGGTTTTTCAACAGACTTAAAAAAAAAGAGGTTATCAATTTCATTATTTTTTTCTGTTTGTTACCTCAGAACTTTCGACTGCTTTGAAACATTTTTTTTCGAAAATTGAAACCTTTTTTATTTGAAAATTGGTGCTTCCCGTGTGGTCCCATTTCCAATTTGGACCAGTTCTGACAATGGCATCCATGAGAAAACCATATAAAATAAAGTAGTTTTTTTACTCTAGATTTCCATGTTATTAATTTCATCGGTAGTGTAAAGCACATGAAACTTTACATTAGTGTAAGTCTGACATTTAAGGCGATTGTGATAAGAACGTTACAAAGTCCAATGTGTCAAGCTCCACGTGCTCTTGACTGTACAAGCTTTCCTAACCCTACCTGTAAACTTACAGTCCTCTTACCCTCTCTATTTTCCGAACCAATATTTAACTTCTAGCGTTTCACTGCTAAGAAAACACATCTTGCGTCAACAATTCGAACGTTTCTCAAATCCGGTTGGATCACCAGATGGCGTTAAAGCGGACAGTGAGGATTCAGGCGAATAATCTGAGAAAGGTCGTGCCGTATTTGTGAACTAGATTATTATTGGAATTATTCTGTGACGTTGCGGAGCGATGGAGGAGGAAATCAAATGCCAGAGGGATGTAATGATTTTAATAGTAAAATAAGGACACCGGACGTCGACGGTGCCTTGACCAGTTTTTGGATATGGTTTGAACCTAGTAATGATTTACTTCTGAATATTGGGCTTCATATCAATTTGAAAAATAAATGTTTTGTTTTGTCGAACTGCTTTTTTTTTGAAGTCTGAATTTGGCAGGTAGATGGAATGATATAGTAATTTTGAAAGGTGGCCAGTACGAGAAGGAAGGTGAGATCCGCTACCTTGTTAAAATTCTCCTCAACTATACCTACATACATCGCCACACCACAGCCTCGAACGTGACATGATACTGGGGCAAGTTGAAGGCAAGCGCGCTAGAGGAAGAGCTCCGGCAAGATGGTCGGATTCCATTAGACAAGCATGTGGTTCCATGCAGAGGGCAGCCCACATAGCCCTTGATCGCGTTAAATGGGGGGATATAGTTCTTGGTCGCGATCCTCAGTCATGAGGGAACGACGAAGAAGAAGAAGATACCTACATACTGAAGCGGATGAGTCGCAATGACTTTCATTATGAGGACTTTTAAGCCGGTAACGTTTTAAATTAGGTATAATTATGTCCAGTGAGGCGAGGAAGCACCAGAAAGTGTATGTTAAAATTGCTTGAACTGTCTTTTGATGTGATATTTAAGCTACAACTTTCTGAAATGTGGTGAGCAGCATTATTGCACAAATGTTGATTTTCACAGTCTAATCACTTTTAAGGGTACTAGTGATGAATGACGATTGGCTATTTGTGTCCAATAGTGCTCGAGCAGTATGGATGTGGCTTCTGTAGACCACTTCAACTAAAGCCGTACGTAATGACGGGCCTGTTGGCTCTGGCGGTAGTGACCCTGCCTTCTGAGTCGGAGGTCGCGGGTTCGATTCCCGCTCGAGGTCAACGTGTGCATGAACATGGCTGTTGACTTCGTGTCTACCCAGACACGTATAATACCCGGGTGTTTATTATTTATTTAAGTATGATTATCAGTTGTTTAGTACCCATAGTACAGGCTCTGCCTAGTTTGGGACTGAATAACCGTGTGTACATTGTGTCCTACGATTTATTATCTACTATATAAAAATAAGTCGGGTTTTCCTTCCTGACGATATAACTCCAGAACGCGCGAACCGATTTCCACGGTTTTGCATTCGTTGGAAAGGTCTAGGGCTCCGCGAGGTTTATAGCAAAGAAAATTCAGCATTGCACCCGTGCGAAGCCGGGGCAGGTCGCTAGTTATTATTATATTATAATAAGACTTGACCCGTATATTGAATAAAAACATTTGATTTGATAGAAATCCGCTGCAACTTCGCAAACAAAGTTTCCAAATACCTTGTCATATCTTAATTTCAAGTGCAAACTGTTGGACAGTAAGTTCTGATCTGACTAATTAAATTTTCTTAACCGGCTAGTACTGACAGGACTGGGAGAATTATATCCTCGGTTAGCACTAAGTCCCTGGGAGACCGAGTTTCGCTCGTCGCTAACGCCATCTGCCGGTGAAAGGCCGTATCATTAGATATTATTTGTGTTAAATTGCGCTATAATAAAAATTACAATTATGCAGTTGAACTTAAAATGCAAAACTGTTTGTCTGTATACAGTTTCATTTCAAAATCTTTAGAGCTGTTTCCTAAATCTTCTATATATATAAAATGATAAACTGACAGATGTGCTACAAAGAGCAGTGATAGCCCTTACGGTTAAAGAGCCGGCCGAAAATCAGTGAGGCTCGGGTTCGAATCCTGGCATGTACCAATGAGTTTTTCAAAAACTTACGTACATATTTATCACTAGCTCGACGGTGAAGGAAAACATCGTGAGGAAACCCGCAGGTCTCAGAATTAATTCTGAGACATGTGTAAACAGACCCGGTCCGGCGATGGGCTCACCACCTATCACGATTAGGGGTCCAATGTATCTCGTGAAATGTGGGTATATCCAGTAATGGAATACCTCTGCCTACCCCCTCGGGGATGAAAGGCGTGAGATTATATTATTATTATGATAAACTGACTGAGTGATTGGTGATGTATCAACACAGCTTAAACCGCTGGGTCTAGAGACTTGAAATTTTGCACAAAGAAAGCTTATGCAGTGTAGGCATCCACTAAGAAATGATTTTGCAAAATTCAACCCCTAAGGGGATGAAATAGGAATACCTTCACTGATATGCCCGCTGTACCCACTAATTATCCCGAATGTATACTCGTAGTACACACACCAAGGGAAGAAAAATGAGATTACATATAATCTGAGGCTTTTTTATTTACTTCCTTATTTTGTTTAGCACAGCGGACCGAAATTTGCTGCTTTCGATTATCGATTGAGCTGACTGACTGCTGACTGATACGCGCCCGGGCCAACATTTGTGGGCGAGAACCAAAGAGATTAAAATATAATAAGACATAGAGGGGGCATTGGGAATATTTTCATACAAAACTTTGAAGCATGTTTGAAGCTCAAGCGTCATGTCAGTTAGTATGAACGCGAGCTGTCATTCGGTCGAAATTGTACTAGACTTATTCCACTTGGAGTAACTTTTGGCTTAAAATTTTCCTCGCTTTGTCCCCTCTATGCACTATTATATTTTAATCTTTTTGGCGAGAACATTTCCGTTGGTTTCGTGTTCCCTGTCTGGCTATTTGGGAGCATGTGAAGCCATGTTTATTCAGTACTGGCCAGGTATTATATTTATTTTGTTTATTAGGTTTATTTGAGTTGCGCTCATCAAAGCGCTCATTAAGAGTAAAAAATATTTTTTAAAACAAGCTTTTATTTTAATGCGCTAATAAGATTAAAATAAACTTTTCCTTTCAAACTTTTACTATATTAAAACGTCATTACACAATTTATTAAGTAATAAATATTTGTCGCGAGATTTAAGTACTCATATTTAAGTAACTAAAATTTATATAAGTACATAACTGATTGAATTAAATTTAAGAATTTTTAGTGTATGTAAATATGAGTATACCCACTTTAACCTCGCGACAAGATTTTATTACTTAGTAAATTGTGAAATGACGACTTACATAAGTATACCAAATTTCAGCAAAATCGGTTGAAGATATCTGTTTCAAAATTGAGTTGCAAGATTCCACCCGAACATACAGAGTTACATACATACATTGCAATTTAAATAAAAGCTTTTAAGAAGCTTTTTTTCCAGTCGGTTCGTTCAATATTGAGATTTCCAAATGGAAGTTTATTTTTATAAAAACAATAAATAATAAAATGTAGGACACAATTCACACACGGTTATTTAGTCCCAATCTATAGGTACTAAAAAAATATATAAATAATCTCACGCCTTTTATCCCCGAGGGGGTAGGCAGAGGTATTCTATTTCTGGATTACCTCACTTTTCACGAGATGTTGATGATTGATGTTCCTCGGACCCCTAAACGTGATAGGTGTTGAGCCCATCGCCGGACCGGGTCATTTACACATGTCTCAGAATTAATTCTGGGACCTGCAGTTTCCTCATGATGTTTTCCTTCACCGTTGAGCTAGTGATTAATACATACATACATATAATCACGCCTCTTTCCCGTAGGGGTAGGCAGAGACCACTTCTTTCCACTTGCTACGATCCTTACATACTGGTTTCGCTTCGTCCACTTTCATTATTCCTTTCATACATGCTCTTAGGTTTAGGGTATCCTTGACCTGGCCTTTTTTCAAGACTTAGTGATTAATAAAGTTTCAAAATAATTGTCAAAGACATTTAAAGAAAAGGTTTGGCTATCTATTTTTTTTCAAATTCATAGTTTTGTATACATGTTATATATATATATATATAGCAACCCCCGGGTTTTACCCCGCGTTGTTAAAGTTTCCGTGCGAAAAAGGGGATAGAATATAGCGAATATAGCCTATGTTACTGCCTAATAATAGTGATAATGCAGCTTTCCACTGGTGAAATTATTTTTAAAATCGGTTTCATGGTTTAGGCGTGAAAGGGAAACAAACCAACAAAGCCATTTTTGCATAATATTCATGTTTACTGAAAAAGCTGTAGTTTGGCAGGACAAGCTGATTATTTCCCCTTTTGCCAAGTTATCAAAGTGACGAGAAATGTTTTCAATTTATTTGTGGCAATAAATATATTTTCTTTCTTTCATACAACGCGTAACAGAATAAGCGCAATAATTGTTGGAGTTCTTTACAGTCCCCAATTTATAAAAAAATATGCTGCTTTCGTACTTTAGTTGTGTCTAACCAATTTTTTTAAATAAACAGAAAAATAGTACGATTTCAATAGGTAGCACTAAATTCAGCTATTCATTTTTCGGAAAAAATTTACATATTAAAAATAGCTGAAATAGAAAGAAAAGAAAGAAAGAAAATAAATTTATTAGACACGAAACAAAGAACAAGAACAGAAATAAAATAAACTGGTAAAAAAAAAAATAGTGCCCAATGGGACCCCACTCAGCTTGTGCTGCAGCGTTAGCCACAGCGCTGGTATTCTGCGGGGCCCCGGGAGCAGGCGGCGCGCCTCGCGCTCGTGCTGCCCATAAACTAAATTTACAACTTACAACTAAACTACACGCTAAAATATAATTACAAAGGTACATAATAAAGGTACATAATTAAGTACATAATATATACTATTATGTAATAAATATTAGAAATAGAAATAACCCACTGATACAAAACGATCCCCATAAAACAAAACTAAATAGAATACCAAAATAAACTGCCTTTTAAAATAAGTATGTACATAAAATACTCCTAATCTTAAATCCTACCTATAAACAAACGAACTGCACCCGCACTCTGTACTTAAATTGGTTCACTGCTGCTAACTACTATGTTGCGAAAGAAGAAGATGCTTCCGAAGTCCTTCTTTAAATGCTGGACTCGAGTTGCAGTTCCTAGAACTATTAACTAGTCGATACTGAACAAAGTAATTTCATGAATTGCGCTTATTATGTTACATATTGTATAGAATGACGGTTTGGTTCTTTCATTCTTTGCTACGCTAACAGAAATAAACCGGACCGAAAAAGCCCCCTACACATTTTAGGGTACAGATATTATGTGCAGACGCATAAATGCAGCCTTTGACGAAAGCTAGCCACGTCACAAAATTGAATAGAGCTACCGCCTTTTCATTGGAGTCCATCACGGCATCGGTCAGATTAGACGGAAGCGCGCTGCATGCGCTCAATAAAACGATGCCAGTAACATTTAAGAATAACCACTTTCAGTGGGCTTAAAAACATTGAATGTACCTAATATTACTCTCAAAAGTGAGTCGAGCAGCCTATTATAGTTTTATCCTATTTATATTATACTAGCTTTTACCCGCGGCTTCGCTCGCGCTTATTTATTTCACCACCTTAGGGGATGAATTTTGCAAAATACTATTTTGCAAAATTCAATTTAGTGGATGCCTACACTGTATAAGCTATGTGCAAGATTTTAAGTCTCTAGACCCAGCGGTTTAAGCTGTGCGTTGATACATCACCAATCAGCACCAATAAATCAGTCAGTTTATCATTTCATATAATATACAGTCAGACAGTTTATCATTTTGTATGTTCATCAATATAGATGATACGGAACCGCTCGTGCGCGAGTTCGACTCGCACTTGGCCGGTATTTTTGTAGACAAGTGTAATGTTTTTATTTAGCCCGACAGACGTTGTCATGTACAACTGTCAGTTATGTCAAACACCATAAGGTTACATTAGAAGAGTTAAAATGGTCGTTATTTTTTCTTATTTTTTTTCTTACGTAAGTAGGTAGGTAAGTGTAATAGATTAATTTGCATAGTTACTTAAATAAGAGCAGTGATAGCCCGGACGGTTAAAGAGCCGGCCGAAAATCAGTGAGGCTCGGGTTCGAATCCTGGCATGTACCAATGAGTTTTTCAAAAACTTACGTACATATTTATCACCAGCTCGACGGTGAAGGAAAACATCGTGAGGAAACCCGCAGGTTTCAGAATTAATTCTGAGACATGTGTAAACAGACCCGGTCCGGCGATGGGCTCACCACCTATCACGTTTAGGGGTCCAATATATCTCATGAAATGTGGGTATATCCAGTAATGGAATACCTCTGCCTACCCCCTCGGGGATAAAAAAAGGCGTGAGATTATATTATTTATTATTATTATTATTACTTAAATAAATAAAAAAAACATTACTCAATTGTAGTCAATATTACACACTGAAATATTTTAAATAGTACTATTTAACAAAGAAACGGGCTCGTAGCTTCGATTTATGCGCAATCTACCAACAACCGTCGCTACATAGTAGTGTGCGTAGTTTTCTAGATTTTGTAAGTTGCATTAAACATGACTATATTTAACAAATTATCTCGTGGCCGCTAGTATCTTGGGCACATTTGGGCAGGGTGCGATCCGGGGTGGGCTCTTTTTGTAGTTGTTTATACATAATATATTAGTATGTGTTAATTTAAGTAGTTTAAGTAGTTTTAATTTCTATAAATAATAATAATAATAATAATAATAATAAATCTATATATATCTATATATAAATATAAATAAGTATTTCTTAGTAGATAAATATGTACATATTATTACTATGTATTTACTATCATTATGTTATATATATTTAGGATATTAGAATAGGTTTTCTTTGTTTTTCTGTAAATTTTATGTTATTCTGTATTAATAAAATATTCAAAACCTATAGTCAAGCAAAAGTGAACTTTAATAGGTACATACACAAACAATATGTATTTATATCGTGTATAACTTCGGCTCTAGATACCGTGTACGTCATATTTTTTTCCAGACGGTAACAAAAATCATTTTGTATTTTTGTCGACAACTTTAATGTTTTTAATTTAGGTCTCCATGCCCGTAATGACCATTTCTACATGGCATATTTTATGTTATTAAACCACAGAACTGTAAACCGCTTTGACTGGCATTCAAAATGAAATACATTCAGAGTATTAAATGTCCATATAGAAATTGTGTTCGGATTAATTAACTATGTCGCAAATTTACTTTTGTATAGTCAAAGCGAATTGCATTTCATACAAATATGTTTGGATCGAACGCCTCGGTTTGATGTTGAATTCGAACTGTAACTGTGTACGTATATAAAAGGCCGCCTAAGGGAGTTATTCCTTGTTCAGACCAACCTGTTAAACGGGGACAAAAACATTATTTACAAAGAAATATTATTACAGCCACACAATTTACGAACGGTTAACTAGGCATAGGCATAAACACCCAAATCGAAACCAACAGATATGATTCGTAACTATTGATAGGTTATTTTATTTATTTTATTTTTCTTTATTAAGGAAACAAACAGCTTATAAAATAAAAACTTATAGATATTACATAAAATAGAAATATTACAGTAAGCCAGCAAAGTTTCCATTACTGTTTAGCACCTAAAGTTGCAACGGACGTGCTACTAAACAAAGAAGTCTATCCTATCTAAGTTATAGATGTTATTGTAAGGTTTGTTTAATATGTGTGTGTCTGTAGATTCAAATAAATGCTTATTCTATAAAAGTGGTTCTGGACGGCAATCGAACCCCCGACCTCTGAGAAGGCAGTGTCACTGTTAACTGAGCCACAACCGCTTTAGAAAGATAAGCGGCGTAGGAACATGTACAATACTAGCAGCGCCCCACGGTTTCCCCCGCGTAGTTCACGTTCCCGTAGGAAACAGGTATAAAATATATCCTATATTACTCCCTGATAATGTACCTTTTCCTTGGTGAAAGAATTATTAAAATCGGTTTAGTGGTGGTAAAAACATTTTTACTTTTCAACCAACTTCGAAAAAGAAGGATGCTATCTATTCCACTGTACGTTTTTTTATGTTTGTTACTTCAGAACTTTCGACTGGGTAAACCGATTTAGATAATTTTTTTTTAGCTTGGTTGAATTTTAATTTAGTCCAGTTCTGGCAATGGCATCCATGAGAAAACCATGTAAGCTGAAGTCGTTTTTTTTATTCTTTTGAGTTCTATGTTATGACTTTTTGAAGACTTCTTTCCTCACACAGAAGTTTGCACCATAACCTCCCCCCTCCTCCTCCCCCGCGAGTAAACCGCGGATCGGGAGATGGTGCAAGGCTAGTGCCTTAATAACTGACAGAATTTATCATGCTAACCAAGGGCATCACAAGCTTATCCACTGTGTAACAAAAATCAAAACATTTAACGTGCCTTCCGGAATATGGAGGTATAATGTCACACCATACATTCATTGATTGACGGCACACTTTGTTTAACCAGTGTGATCGTTCCTATAATAGGAGGGGTTAGGTTATATTAGGCTAGTATTGGAAGAGAACGTGTGTATTGTTCCATCTACAAATATGTAACCATAATCTTATAAGCAGTGATAGCCTTAGTTAGCAAACACACTTGGCGGAACTTACGCTCGGAACTTTCGGTGAGCAACATACATTACGGTTGACGCGGGAGGCAGATCCATTTATCTTTAAAGTGAAACGTCAATGTATGTTGTTGACGGAATGTTCGGCGGCGAAATTTCCGCAAGGCCTGCTTCACATGATGATAATCAGTGAAGCTCCGATTCGAATCCTGGCATGTACCAATGAGTTCAAATCTTACGTAAATATTTATCACTAGCTCGACGGTGAAGGAAAACATCGTGAGGAAACCCGCAGCTCCGAAAATTAATTCTGAAGCAAGTGTAAAAGACCCGGTCCGGCGATGGGCGCACCACCTATCACGTTTAGAGATCCAAAGAATATCTCGTGAAATATCCAGAAATGGAATACCTCTGCCTATAAACACGGGGATAAAAGGCGTGAGATTATTTATTTATTTTTTATTTTAATCTTATAATAAAAAAATATATCTCACGCCTCTTATCCCCGAGGGGGTAGGCAGAGAGGCATTTCTGAAATTACTAGTGGTGAGCCCATCGCCGGACCGGGTGTTATAATAGAATTAAAATTAAAGTTTACAAGCAATACGCATCGCATGTTGCAGCGAATAACGTTATGTTACGGTGCAACTATAGATACAGTTTAGACTATCTATACAACATCGTTACAAACACACTGAAATAGCAAAGCTAGGACCGCCTTCACCCAAAGGAACCAGACTGTGTGTAAAAGGCAAAGATTAAAAAACATTACTTTTCTCGGTAAAAAGTCGGCGTATCATCAAAGTTTTCCTTAAAACCGGACTGTACAACCCCGCCTACATATTCCCGGGACTTTGCAAAAGGAAAAATCCCGGGAAACACAAATAGAAAACATCTCAGACTGGCTGTGGAATGATCATTTTCGAACTTAGCGAGCACTGTTTTTATCTCTAAGATTAAATCTGACACTCGAGAGAAATAAACTATCTTCAATTATCTCAGTCGTAAATTGAATAAGCTAGTTTTTATTGAAGTATTACTTAGCTAAAATGGCCAAGTGTGAGTCAGATACGCGGAACGATGATTCCGTACCTTTCAACCGACTTCAAAAAAGGAGTAAGTTCTATAGTATAGTTTAATTTTTGTTACCTCACTTACAGAACTTTCGCCTAGATATACCGATTTTTTTTTTATTTGAAAGCTAGTGCTTACCAGGTGGTCCTCCAGATCCATGAGAAAACAATATAAGCCTTAAATTTATTTGTAATGCATTAAGTATGTGCGCCTCAATATCACGCCAACCGATTTCGATGATTCTTTTCTATGATTATGAAAGAAAGGAGTTGGATTTAAATTCGACTGTATTCTTTTAGTATTATCGTACAGTTCTATGTTATGTATGAATCTGTACGTAAACCAGTAAACCATTCGCGGACCAAGAGCCGAGCGCTCAAAGACAAAAGATAACGATATTGAACCTGCTAACCGCAAGTAGACGGATAAAAATATATACTCGTATTTGTTACGTAAGACCTATCTTATGGTGCTCCTCTTGCCTTAATAACCTCACTTTAAAATGTTGATGCCCCACTTCATCCGTACCATAATTGGTTGTCTGTAAAGTCAGTTTACGGACGATAATTTTACGTGATAACGTCTTAAGAAAACATTGATAAAGATTGTGCCTATCTATCGGTTGTTCCGCGCCCTTGCACGCTCGGCTCAGGCAGAACGTGACAATGAGTCATGCTTTTTCGTGCGTGCAGCCGGCCTTCATCTATTTATAAGACGTTGTCACATCAAAACACCGCATTTTTTAAAATCTGGAAAAGACGCACCGAGTTACCCGCGTAAACATTCTTTTGCCACTTTGCGGGACCTAAGTCAGATTTTAATAGATCTCCTTCACAATAGAGAGTCTCAGCGACATCTCATTAATATTCGCTTCGTTTGGTCTGGAAGTTATCGCAGTCAAAGGATTAGCATTGATAATTTGATATTCAGAGAAATGCAGGGAGATTCCGAACAATCTTCCGTAGTTTAATACCGAGCAGTATTTCATACTTCACTTTCAGAAAGTTTATTACGCTGCGGAGTGGGTGAAAAAGCCAGTCTGAACTTCAGTCTATATCTACACTAATATTATAAAGAGAAAAGATTTGTATTTTTGTATGATTTTTACGAATAAATTCAAAAACTACTGAACCTATTAAAAAAAAGCTAGAAAATCTATGAGTAACATAGGCTATATTTTATTCCAGTATTCCCACGGGAACGGGAACTACGGGGGTGAAACCGCGCACAACCGCTAGTCACTAAATAAATCAGTGCCTAGTGAGATAAGCTCGGGAAGTGTGCTTCGCATCCGTGGAAGCCTTCTCTTTTCAATAAGTTGTATAAATACTCAAAGTTGCTAAATACATTTTCTGAAGAACCCTACCAGTTATTCTTTCTTCTGAATATTGAATTCATATTCACCATCCGACTAGTTAATGCCCTTACTAGGAAAAGCAATCTCGTTCTCTCTAAATACTTAGAAGTTTATTAAAAAAATATAGACAGATACGTCAAAAAATGTTTCAAGCATAAAAGTCTATTGAAAAAATTCGTGAAAATAAATGTTTGTTTTAGGCAAAGAGATTTAAATATAATAGGACATAGAGGGGGCATTGGGAATATTTTCATACAAAACTTTGAAGCCTAATCATCATGTCTTTGTCATTCAGTTAATATGAACGCGAGCTGTCATTCGGTCGAAATTGTACTAGACTTATTCCACTTGGAATAACTTTTCACTTCAAATTTTCCTTGCTTTGTCCCCTCTATGCCCTATTATATATAAGTCTCTTTGGTTTTAGGTAACATTGTGATTATTTGCAAAAAAAAAACACACAAAACTTACAAAATAGCGAAATCTCGAAGTTGGCGAGATCTCGCAGTATTATTATTGATAAACACACGGAATCTCGCTTTGCTTGAGCCCCAATCTCCCGATACGTTTTGTTTAATATTTTTTTATAATGAACGAAGGTTTGAAGGTTTTTTCAAATTAACAATAATATTTTTCAAAATATGTTTTTGTTTTAGTGTATAAAGCCGTGTTGACTACATTTTTAAAATCTTTGTAATATTATGTATGAGATTCAATATTTGACTGCCGGTAAACTTTATATGCTGCATCGCGCAGTTTCATGATTGCTCTGATATTTATTATAATATGTTATGCATCGAATTGATTACTTTTAATAAGTTTTCTCTGTAACGGGGCATGCGTATAAAAAAATAAAATAAAAATAATCTCACCTTTTATATCCGAGGAGGTAGGCAGAGATATTCCATTTCTGGATATACCCATTTTTCACGAGATGTTCTTTAAACCCCTAAACGTGATAGGTGGTGAGCCCATCGCCGGACCGGCTCTGTTACACATGCCTCAAAATTAATTCTGGGATCTGCGGGTTTCCTCACAATGTTTTCCTTCACGAGCTAGTGATAAAAAAAACTACGTAAGTTTTGAAAAACTTATTGGTACATGCCAGGATTCGAACCAGAGCCTCACTGATTATCATCATGCGAAGCTGGCCATTTAACCGTAAGGCATACAAATAAACTAAACTGTTGCACCATCACATTTACATCACCAGATAACATTATACTGTTCCAATCGATAGTATTAACGTCCGCATCAAACATTTCCAAATCGATATCCTTAAGCGCTCTGCACACAATCCATTTGCAGGCGCCTTCACTCATTTAATACGGAGTTTCCAAGATATAAAAGCGTGTCTACTCAGATCCGGTATATGGCTCACACTGACTGTCATCATGAAGCCTCTCAAGCCAATAAAATAAAACACAATTGATTTTAAATTGTTACGGTGCCTATTGGAACCGGGCGGTGCTGGACGAATTAATATTAGAACACAACATAAATCCATACAGACACAATCCATATGAACCAGAGATTAAAATATAACAGGACATAGAGGGGGCATTGGGAATATTTTCATACAAACTTTGAAGCTCAAGCGTGATGTCAGTTAGTATGAACGCAAGCTGTCATTCGGTCGAAATTGTACTAGACTTATTCCACTTGTAACTTTTGGCATCTACTATTTCGCTATGACGGACGATAGGTGGTGCCGATCGCCAACTTAATACCTTCAGAGTGAGACTGAGCCACACCTGTTCTATACCCGGTGCCTCCGAGTAATTTCTTAAATAAAGAGAAATAACAGTACAGTTTCCATAGGTAGCCCTAAATTATTTTTCTGAAAAAATAAACACATTAAAAATAGCTGCGATCGATTATGTAGTCGATACTGAAAAAACTAATTTCACGAATAGGGCAGTGTGTCCTGCCTAGTAAAATCAGTTACTTTTTGTGATCTGTCAAAACGAAATTTTACTATGGAGAATGTACTGAAATAGCAAACCGTGACGTCATAGTTTGTAGAACTCAATTGCAACACTTTTTTTGATTGCTTTATTATGATTAAATTTGTTATAAATGTAAAGTGAAAACCGAAATACATGTTTAAAGGTGTTTTGGGATAATCTTTTTAATGAATGACCATTCGTAATTTAATTTTGATGCAATCAACTACCCCATCCAGGGAGGGCCCCGCTGGATCGATTAGAATTTCCATTTGAATTTATGTAAAAACTATATTATATTAGGAGAAAAGTAATTGTTATTTTGAAAAGGGGTCTTGGGGTACTATACTTAAATGCAATTGGAAAAACAATTGAGTGTATAGTTACGGAGGGCCCCGCTGGATAGAGACTTTTTTATTTTTTTAAGTACTCTAAAACCATCGGGGTACAAATTATTTCAATACACGTACAGTAAGTTTGGGTGAGGGTACTATAGGTATATACCAACCATATAT
Organism: Ethmia dodecea; assembly: GCA_963855545.1. NCBI lineage: Eukaryota > Metazoa > Arthropoda > Insecta > Lepidoptera > Depressariidae > Ethmia > Ethmia dodecea. The sequence continues at coordinate 29,688,217 of OY979436.1, read as the reverse complement.
TTCTAGGGCCGAGGGTCCCGCTGCGCAGAGGTACATATCTTATAACACATGTAAAATCACGTTAGCTGACTCCATCTAGCATGGGATAAGGGAAGGAGGAAGAACACATAGGTACATATTCTAGCTACGATACCTATTTTTTTTTAAATTAATTCTTTGTAGTTCACTTAAGGCTAGGGGGATTGCTTAGGGCATCTAGTTACCTTAATCCGGAACTGCTGCGGGCGTATTCACGGAGATTCGATACTCGATATTCGAATCGGAATCGGAAAATCTGTCGAAAGGTTTCGAGATGGGCTATACACAGATGTCATATTTGACATAAGGATTCGACAGATTTTCCGATATCGAGTATCGAATCTCCGTGAATACGCCCGCTGGGCAGTATAGGTGGTCTCTTACCTGGTTTTGGCTGGGTCCTCTCCGCTGTGCCGTTTGGTGTGAATTGTTCCCTTCTCCACCGGGGCGAGTTCCCCAGTACGGCCTGTAGCATCCTGAACAAACAAAACAAACGGCTACGTTGTACTTCCGAGGGGTAAGTAAGTTACAACTCTTTATATAAATATAATCTCACGCTTTTTTCCCCGAGGGGGTAGGCAGAGGTATTCCATTACTGGATATACCCACATTTCACGAGATATATTGGAACCCTAAACGTGATAGGCGGTGAGCCCATCGCCGGACCGGGTCTATTTACACATGTCTCAGAAATTCTGAGACTTGCAGGTTTCCTAACGATGTTTTCCTTCACCGTCGAGCTTCGAACCCGAGCCTCACAGATTTTCGGCCGCCTCTTTAACCGTTCGGGCTATCATGGTACTAAATTCTTGGTACTATATATTTGTATGTATGTTTGCCGCTCGTCATACAAAATCAAATGAGCCCAAACTCGATTTAGCTAGTTATTAAAGAGTTGCAATATCCACCTTCTGGCTCTGCCATCAGATCAGCTCGGTGGTACCGTAATATTGCATTGTCACCGTACTTACATAATTATGCCAAATTTCAGTTCAATCCGTTGAAAATATCTGCTATAAAATTGACTTGCTAGATTCCACCCGAAGAAACATACATTGCAAGTTAAATAATAATAAGAATAAACCTAAAAATAAATGTTAGGTTCAGCAATAAGTTGGTATGCAGTTTTGAAGCTGATTTATTGGTCAACCTTTTGGTATGTTTTTTTTTTAAATTTCGAATTCAGAATTGTGAAAAAAAATAAGAAAATTCGAGTCTGTTCATTTTTTTCAACGATGCAAGGGAGGAGAAAACTTTTTTAATTTGCGAAAGATGGATTTTTTTATTTATGTTTCTGATTATTGGTTCAATAATATGGCTACTGCAAACTTTGAGCCAGAGCAACGTTGACCAAAAAATTTGGATACTCGGCCTCAAATTGCCGCCAAAGCTGTAGCACTTCTGCAGGCCGGGCATAGCCAAAGAAATGTGAGTGCACAACTGAATTTGTGCCGTACTACTGTCCGAAGAGTTTATTAAAGGTACTTAGAGACTGGCGGCTTCGTTTGTTGTCAAGCAAGACCGCGATCTCGTGTGACAACGTTTTTAGCTAGGGACCGTCAAAACTTAAAACACTAGGTGGTCCGATAGATGTGTCCGGGAGTGTATTTCATAAGAACAGAGAAATTGGTATTAACAACTGGCAATCTTTTAAATTGTGTCAGAAGACCCCTCTTCCATAACAAATGTAATTTAGTTTAAATTAGAGTTACACATAAAAAGTAAAAACTTAAAATCTAACCCTGTAAGATGTGTGTGGGGGTGTATGTATGTGAGTGTAAATAAAAGCTTATAAAAATCACTACATAGTATAAAACAAAGTCGCTTTCTCTGTCCCTATATCCCTATGTATGCTTAAATTTTGATGTGGTTTTTTTAATAGATAGGGTGATTCAAGAGGAAGGTTTTAGTGTTAGCAATGCACCCGTGCGAAGCCGGGGCGGGTCGCTAGTTAAATATAATCTGAAATTAAAGGGGCATATAAGAAACATGTTTCTTATGGAGTACGCAGCATTTTTTGTGGTATACTGCTACGTTTTGTCCGAGTTTTATTTGACACATCAAATAGATTAACGTAATGTAATCTTCTTGTATGCTTATACAATGCATCACAGAATAAGCGCATTTCCCCATACACCCCAATTAGTAACAGTCATATGTAATACTATTATAAGAGACAGAGTCTACACCAATGCCTTAATAAGAACATTATTAGAATTGGAAGACTTATAATCTATCATTATAGGATTACTTTGCTTGTTGTTGTTAAAAAAAAAAAAACTATATATAGATTTTTTTTTTTACTATAAAATGGGCTTGCTCTTGACCCCAGACTAGCCCGGGAGCAAAGACGGGGCCTACGTTGGGACGAGCTTGCCCAGAAGATGCCTGTTCACTCGATCCTTAAAGGCTTGTGGGTTATATGAACTCGGAAATACAGACGCCAGGCGCAGGTAGTTCCACTCCGTGGCGGTGCGCATAATAAAAGAACTTGAAAAGCGCTTTGTGCGTATAGATGGAATATCCATCAAGTAGGGATGAAGCCCAGCCGTGCGTCTGGAAGTCCGATTGTAAAAAGGGGAAGGCGGGATGAGCTCGTGCAGCTCTTGGGCACACTCCCCGAAATGCAATCTATAGAATACCGACAGACTGGCAACTTTGCGCCGATGGGCTAAAGATTGCAGATTAGTCACCATCATCTCATTGATGTTTTAGTTCAATTCATACTTTAGTTTTGTCTAACCAAATTCCTTAAAAAAACAGCAACAATAGTACGGTTTCCAAAGGTAGCCCTAAATTCAGTTATGCTAATTCATTTTTCGGAAAAAAATTACACCATATATTAAAAATAGCGAACAAACTAATTTCAGGAATTGCGTTTATTCTGTTACATATTGTATAGACGTACGAATATAATCCATTATTGATATCACCACTTTCAATGTGTTACAAGGCGTATCAGGCCTTCGATACCATAAATCATTGTCCATTTGTATTTACAAACATGGTGGACAAGGCCGCCTGGTAAGGCTGTTTCACACTGCATCTGACAGGAACACTTTCACAGAGCTTTGCCACTCCAAGCCGAGTTACCCGAGTGAAACTACCGGCAATCCTTTTTATTTTCAACCGACTTCAAAAGAGGAGGAGGTTCTCAATTCAACTTTATTTTTATGTTTGTTATATCACAACTTTCGACTGGGAGAACCAATTTTGATGATTTTTTTTATTTGAAAGCTGGTGCATCCCGTGTTACACAATGAACTAGAGAGGCAGATCTTTATTCTAAGCAAATAACCGATTCCGAGCGCTCGTAGCCCTGAGGTGCCAGTGTGTTTGTTCACACTGGTTAAGCGAAGTTGGGTGCAGTCAGTCAGTGGATGGGCGACCGCCGCTTCCGTGTTCTCGGAAGGCACGTTAAATTGTTGGTCCCGGTTTTCGTTGTGTTTACGCACAGTGGAAGTCTTTAAGCCATGTCAGATACCCTTGGATGGCTTGAAAAATTCTGACTGTTAAGTGGCCACTAGCTTAACACCATCTCCCAATCCGCGGTGGGCTCGAGTGGGAGATTATAGCCCTTCCTCATGTGTGAGGAAAGACCCTTAGCTCAGCAGTGGGCTGTTACGGGTTGATGATGATGATGATGAACCAATTCCGAGTCTCACCTGGGAGCCGGTGCCCGGTCCGTCGCTGTGGCCGGACGTGGCCTTCCTCATGGAGGTGAGCCGGTAGAAGGGGGGCGTCTCCGTGCGCTCGATGAGGCAGTTCAGTGTTTCCACGGTCTGCAGCTCGGTCATCATCTCGTCGAGGAGGCGCTCGGGCCGCGACCGCGCCAGGTACAGCACCACGCGCTTAGCCTGTACAGTAGGAGCATGGTAATTTTCATTTATCCTCATACACCCATTCACGGTGAAGGAAAACTTTGCGAGGAAACCTGCCGGTCCCTGAATTAATTCTAAGACATGTGTAACAGACCCGGTCAGGCGATGGGCTCACCACCTATCACGTTTATAGGTCCAAAGAATATCTCGTGAAAAGTGGGTATCTAGAAATGGAATGCCTCTGCCTGGGGAAGTAAGGCGCTACATTTTTTTTTGTATTCGTTCTCTCGACGCAAAATGGGCATTTCGCAGTTGGTGCACTTCTCACAAGGGGCACTTCTCATAATGTACACTTCGCAAAATGAGCCCTACGCAAAATGTGCACTTCGCAAAATGTGCCCTTCGCAAAATGCGCACTTTTCTAGGGTATGAGCCAATGGTTAGTCCGAATATGAAACATAATATGATTTGTATTTAAAACAAAATAAACACTTTTACTAAGTATTTTTTTACTAATTCTATTACATTTAAAGTATCTATATACAAGTAATATATACAAATATGTATCTGACGACCAAAACTTGGTCTTCACTTAATATTTTTTTAATAAATTATTACTTGTAAAAGTGTTTATTTTATTTTAAATACAAATCATATCGTTTTCATTTTATTACTAACCATGGGCCCCTCGAAAAGTGCTCATTTCGAGAAGTGCAAATTATGCGAAGTGCACATTTTGCGTAGGGCTCATTTTGCGAAGTGTACATTATGAAAAGTGCCCCTTGTGATTTTGCGTAGGGCTCATTTTGCGAAGTGTACATTATGAAAAGTGCACCAACTGCGAAATGCACATTTAGCGTCGAGTGCTCATTTTGCGTAGTGCGTCAGAGTCAGACCCCATGGTGCGTTCGGATTTGGAGAAGGGAAGGGGATTATAAAGTGATCAATATTCATTTGCCCTGCATGGTCTGTTCAAACCACTCTATTCGAGTCCATCTCAGCTTCGGCGCTTTCACTATGAGTAACCGGATTCGGTCAGAGCTTAGGCGCGAGGTACACAGACTACTATTCTGTAGACACCGAGTCTCTGCATTGTCTATACGAACATATAATAAATCTCTAACGGGACTGTGTCTGTTTTTAGGGTTATTTGTGAAGGGATTTTTGGAAATTCCTTCGGTAACGGGAATAAACGCTGCCTAGTTTATGCCTAAATAGCCTTGTGTGTATTATGTAAAAAAAATACTTATTTGTATCCTAAAAAATACTTCATTAGTTTCCATTTAGGGGTCTAATGTATCACGTGAAATGTGGGTATATCCAGTAATGGAATACCTCTGCCTACCCCCTCGGGGATGAAAGGCGTGAGATTATAATTAATTTTTTTTTATTTCGATTGCCAACTATGGCATTTTTATATATTTCGATTTCCAACTATGGCATTTTTATATATTTCGATTTCCAACTATGGCATTTTTATAGGGTATTATACTGTATCGAAATTTTATTGGGGTTAATTATTCATTAAAAATGTATTCCCAAACACCTCAAAAAATTAATATCGTTTTTAATTTCACAATTATAGCAAATTTTTAAATAATTAAATAATAAAAATGATGTCATTGACTACTAAAAACGACGAAGTCACAAAGTCAGTACAGCTAGGAGAAATTGTGAATTGGGGACAGCCATTTTCGAATGCGGATGTCTGAGGATCAGCCGAGTCTAAGCTAGGTAACATTTGTCTTTGCCAAGTCCAAAGCTGGATTTTCTGTGGGTACTATGAAATGCACGGAGGTCTCTTCATAGACCCGGCTGGCCGGTACCGATAAGGGTCAGTAAATCGAAGCCCACTGTCTGCAAAGCGCCTTCGCATTTCCCATGTCCTTTGTGGAATATCTAACTGGCCTACGTTAGGTACCTAATACTAAAATGTTTCTCTTTGTAATATTTTTGGATTACGCAGTGCATTCACTTTAGAAAGATTAGATGTGCTCGTATATCTGAATGCAGAGATAAAAAAACGAAAACATACAAATAAAAAAAATGTGTACTTAATTAAATAATTTACATAAAAAAGATTATGAGAATGATGATGGCGCAGTGACTCGGTTATCCCCACACCAAATTTAACCAAAATCAGTCCAGTAGTTGTGGCGCTCGCAGCCACATAGACAAAAAAAATGGTATTTAAATTTATAACAAAAATTTTCAACAAATATTTCATGTACATACATGATCTATTTTACAGATATACAACGCGTAACAGAATAAGCGCAATTCCTCATACACCTCAAGTAGTATATTAATATTTAATATAAAAAAAAATGTGATGCCTTCGTACTTTAGTTTATCTAACAAAATTTCCTAAATAAACAGCAATAGTTAGTACGGTTTCCATAGGTAGCCCTAAATTCATTTATGCTATTTAATTTTTAAGAAAAATTTAACACATTAAAAATAGCCTAAATCGACTAAGGAATCGATACTGAACAAACTAATTTCAGGAATTGCGCTTATTCTGTTACATATTGTATTATACAGATTCAGGTCTGTTGTCTATTTACAGTTGTAATATATACATGTATATCCTTGTGCGAAGAATAAAAGAGCGTCCATGAAAAGGCTTATGGATGTGAAGGAAGAAGAAGGAGGAAGGAGGGAAGTGTGCGAAGATAGGGCAAAGTGGCGATCCATCATCTCTGCCTACCCCTATGGGAAGAAGGCGTGAGCTGTATGTATGTATGTATATCCTTACATTTGTACGCACAGTTTGCAAATCAATATACAGTGACGGCGTGAGATTAAGTAAGTATACAGTGACCTAACAGATTTCCACGAATTCTCGCCAACTGCATCGTTACTTCGCAGTGCAGTTGCTAGGCAACGCTGTGGAAGCCGGCTCAGAGCACTTTCCAATAGAGGGCTCGGCTGCCTAGAGGCAATCACTAAGTACCGAAACAAATTAAAAACATGCTTTCGATAGACAAAAAAAACGATTAATAACATACAACTCTAAACAGTAAAAAATCAACATCAACGAATAATACTAAAGAAATACGAATCGGGAACCTATCCCTTTTTTACTCCTTCCCCACCACACTACCAATCCGCGCTACTGGTAGTGTAGTAGGTATTTTTTTCCCTTCGGCACTACTGGTCCAGTAGTGTCGTAGGTATTTGTAAAATACTCATTTTTTAAAGTCTGTTGGGAGCACCAGCTTTCAAATAAAAAAAGAATCATTCACATCGGTTTACCCAGTCGAAAGTTCTAAGGTAAAAACATTAAAAAAAAAAAACAATGTTGTTTTGTTTGTACGCGACGAATTGATAACCTCCTTTTATGAAGTCGGTTAAAAAGAAGGTACTAAAATTTTTCGGACACCTTAGCATGACAGGTGAGACCATGGTGCAGTTACACACGCCCCAAGACCAATTGCTCGGCGTGCGGGTTTCCTAAATATGTTTTTGCTACATGCTGTTACTATAGTCTCAAGTATTAAACGACGCCCCTCGTTACATAGAGCTACGCATACTGCGTCGACCCCAAATAGTAATATTGAAAAATAACAACATAAAGATAACATTACCTTATTTTTAAACGTTATGTATGAGTCTTATAATAAATAAAACAAAACGTAGGTTGCGCAAGTCATATAGAAAAATTAGATTTTTGAATAAATTTTTGAATCGATTTTTACAAAAATATAATGTGTAATTTTAGGCCATCTTGGATATGAAGAGCAAGATGGCGTGTAGCATGTTAGTGCACGTCGTCAGCAACCATGCGATCAGATCAATCAAACACCACTGTAATACTGACATTAGGACACGAAATGGAAACACAGTATATTAATTTTGTTGTAATCATTTATTTAATATAATTTAAAAATAAAGGTTAAAGAGCCGGCCGAAAATCAGTGAGGCTCGGGTTCGAATCCTGGCATGTACCAATGAGTTTTTCAAAAACTTACGTACATATTTATCACTAGCTCGACGACGAAGGAAAACATCGTGAGGAAACCCGCAGGTCTCAGAATTAATTCTGAGACATGTGTAAACAGACCCGGTCCGGCGATGGGCTCACCACCTATCACGTTTAGGGGTCCAATATATCTCGTGAAATGTGGGTATATCCAGTAATGGAATACCTCTGCCTACCCCCTCGGGGATAAAAAAAAAAAGGCGTGAGATTATATTTATATTTTATATTATATTATATTATAATTTAAAAATATATTAACGACAAGATAATTCCTGAACTGTCCGCCAAAGCGTTGCCGCCAGAAACGAAGTAAGGCGAGCGTGCGACAACTTAAGAAATCAGTTTCGGTCTCGGCGAAAGTTTCGGCCAATTTTGGCCGATACCGAAACTGCCGCCGAAACTTGATTTTTGGCCGAAACCGAACTTTCGGTCGGACATTAGTATTTACTTTAGCGTCGTGGATTGGATACCTATTGAATTTGGAAGATTAAGTGACAGAAAGTAAAAAAATATATATGATGTTTTTTGGTTCATCAGTGGAGAGCGCGGCTATAGAGGATTTACAAATTTTCCAAAAATTTTCCGTCACACGGACGTATTCGAGCGCGCGAAATTCTCACTGTAGACGTTTAAAAGTTTTGTCTCTTAAGCGTGTTGACCCATAATCTGACGATTACTTGCAGCGATTGCAGCGATCTGACGATTACTTTCTTAACCTGACAATTTGTTATTAAAACTTTGTGACCCCTCCCAGTCCCTTAGGTCAGGCGAACATATTTTCACATTATTATTTAACCTTCAAACCTTAATCTGACAATTTCGAGCATTTAGCTCATTTTTTTTATGCTTCCGTACCTTACAAAGAAAAAACGGAACCATCATAGAATAACTTTGTTGTCCGGCACGCCGGACCGGCGGAAACCGGTACGTGTGAAAAGGGGCTTACAGTCGAAAAACAAAAGAGATACGACAGGCAGACAGTTTTGTTTTTATTGGCAAGTCATAATTTTCCAAACCCCGCTGTCTTGCACACTTCTCCCATACATGACTTTCGTCCATAACGACTCTGTGTGGGAGAACAATTGTGTGAGTGGGGGGTAGTCTAGCTTTTTATATTACAGAAGAATATTCTAATGAGCTTACCTCTGCCCTGATATTTGTACCTTTCTAGCCAAGATGCAAACGTAAGATCTTTAAGCCGTTCTAAGGGGTTTAAAAATAATTATAATACTAACTATTAAAAATACGATACTATATATCTTTATGATATTGCCTTCATATTAATTAGTAGAACTGTAATGGTATCCTAGCAACATTATATTTATAAACTAAACGATTACAGAAATCATAATATATGGATTAAATAAGACTTGATTTCTTTATTGTGGATTTCGTGTCGATATTTAAATATTTTTTAAATTTCTCTGTGCAGACTGATAAGGTTGGATTCATGTCTAGAAAGGATTGATACTTTATTTGTGGCGATTTATTAACCAGTTAATTGAAAATCCAAATCACATGCATCAGTGTTGAGCAGCGACAGCCCGCAGGTCCCGGAATTAATTCTAAAATATGTGTAACGGTACCTACCACCTATCACGTTTAGGCATCCAATTTGATCCAAAGAATATACTGGTGGAAAGTGGGTATATCCAGACATGGAATACCTCTGACTACCCCCTAGGGGATAAAAAGCCTGAATGGGTGACCGCTCGGTAGTATTATATCACGAGCGCTTTTTGTTGAAATAGGTTTACAATATGCAATATACATGTAAGACTGGCATATAAAAAGGGATTAGGTACAGTCAACAAAGAAGTTACATGGCCAAAAGCTATGATTCAGTTTTCTCTTAAAGCCTTAAATCTATTTATATTTTTTTTTTGCAAAGATACCTTTTGAAATAAACATTAATCAATAAAATTTATTTATGACTTACCCAGAAAAAAATGTTCTTAGTTACTGGCCATGTAACCGTAACAACTTTGTTGACTGTACATAGATAGATTGACGATCTACAGATATTTGTAAGTAAAACAAAAGTATTAAGGCCAGGTATTCCCGCAGCAGTTGTAACGTAGAGATTGCTTGCTCAGTGAGTAGGCAGTAGGCATTTAGTAAGCGCCAGCGCGCAACTGAACACGCCAGCCAAGCCACCGGGCTCGTGCATTTTGAAGGTATTTCAACATAGTGACTGTAATAATAATTATATCAAGTCAAACTCTGCGAATTTGTTTAGAAATATTTAGTATCTTTAGCTTAGTAAAAAACAAATGTAAAATATCAATAGTTGTCAAAACAAAGTAAAAAGGGGTAACTTCGTGATTGCGACTTTGACTAGATGTCCTTAAGTTATATATATATATATATATTTTTCAGAATTTTAAATACTATTTTCTGTGTCTCAGATGATTTGAAAAATGACTAAAATCGGTCTCCGCTGGCCCACCCAGCCTTAACTTCAAATTTGAATTTCATCATGTAAACACGTGTATTGATAATACTCGTCTACGACTTTGGACTAATGTGTTTCTTATTCTCAACACGTTGGACCACTGCATACTGCCCCCAACACTTTTTGCGCAGTTTCTGTTGTGTTTATGCACAAGTGAAGTGACAATTAGGTGGCCACTATCCTAACACCATCTACCAATCCGCGATGGGAACGCGTAGGAGATTATAGCCCATACTTCTTCATGTGTGAAGAAAGACCCTTAGCTTATCAGTGAGCTGTTACGTGATGCAGACGCTCTCCCTCGGGGGGCGCGAGTGCATTAACTATTACCACAGAATAAGTAATACTATTACGTACAGAAGGTTCTCTGTAAACAAATTCCCTGTTAAGGTATGCCAAACGTGCCCAAATGTGGAGATCTCTTTCTATCGCATGCAACGCGCTCTTTCTGAGGCGGAGCCTTAGATCTAGGGTTGCCGGCAGCTCGACCCATTAAATTATACGTCAGTAGTAGTTAGTATAATAGTGTATTGTACCTACGATGTTACGATTATTCTTTATTTAGGTACGAAAGACCACCCAACTAAACAAAAGCTGTGTAATTTGCTTTAGTTTATGTTATGACTTCAAAACTGCCTGTTTCTGCAAAATGTAGGACGAAGACATACAACTTGGTTATTTACATACATACATTATATAACGTAAAGAAAAATAGTTTATTAAAATTCAATATCTATACAAACAATGCGCGGCAACCATTACTAGACCGCCGGGTGGCGGCCGGCCGCATGTACTTGTACGGGGCGATGACGTCACGCAGTGTGCCTCCCCTGCAATTACTTGGAATTGTTAACATTTGCGTGTGTGCGCTGCATCCAGCTATTTTGTGTTGATTGATTTCCCAATAAAATTACGTGACATAATATTGCGTTGTTAATAAGTATTTTAGGGTAGAATAGGTAAACATTTATTCACCTACGAATCCTACGATATAAAACACGACAACATAGGATTGACAAATATTACACATCACAGATGTAATCCTACTAATATTATAATATTATAAACGCGAAAGTTTGTATGGATGGATGTTAGTTCCTCTCTCACGCAAAAACTATTGAACGGATTTTTAAGAAACTGTATAATTACGAGGGTGGATTGAAAAGGACTCGGCCTAACATAGAAAATGAACATATACAAAATCAATTATATTTTTATTTTTCTATGTAATCAAATCACCATCAAGTAGAAGGTACTTCTGCCACCTTTCCTTGAAAGCGTTTATACCGTTGAAAAAAAATAATTCATCCTGAGAGTCAAAATACGCGTCTACTGCTGCTTTGACCTCGTCGTTTAACTTCCTAACTGTTTTTTTTAGTTTAGGGAACAGAAAGAAGTCGCATTCGGCCAGATCAGGTGAATAAGGTGGATGCGGTAATACTTCAAAGCCACAGTTATGATTTTCAGCCATTGATTGCACAGATGTGTAAACAAGGGCATTACCTGATGAAACAAGACTTTTTTGTGAACATTCATGGGCGTTTTTCTTTAATTTTTTCACGTAAACGACGTAATATATAATTTTACATTTGGAATGACAAGAAACTTAAAAAAACTGTTCTGAAAACAAAATTCTAACATCGAACAACATTCATAAGAAACTGATATTTTTGAACGGGTGTTTTGGAAAACGGACAGAACGTTCCGAAAGGAAAATAACTAAATTTGGGAGACTCAACATAACACATTCCGAAACCGTACTTTCTGCAATGACTGACAATGAATGACGATGAGGCTGACTTTGAAGTCACTACATTGAATAAAAACCGGGACGAACGGTGCACATCCACAATATGCCTTTCGAAACACAGAGACTCGTCCTGTGATTTGGCTGACTGCGTCCGAAATTACAAAAAAAACTGGGAGAATATTTTTTTTATTCTGAGTATCTTTATTAAGTCAATGCAACTACTGCCGCTTCGGAATGTGTTATAGCTTTGATAAAGCGACGCAAGAAACTCCTCAACAGGTGCAGTAGTAATCAGAGTTTATATTCTAACCTTTGTCAAGGTAATTAACTATAATCACGCCCCTCGAGTCCTAGAATACAGAAGCTATCACCTTTTAGCCGACAAAATCGATTTAGCCTTTTAGTGAACCAGGTCTTAACCATTGTTTTGATTGTTGTTTTGTTTCCGGTGTACTGTAATGAACCCATGTTTCGTCCATAGTAACAAAACGATTCAAAAAAACCATCTGCATCGGCGTCAACAGTCGCGTGAAACAGTCAATCGCGTTCTTTTTCTTCGACTCAAAGCAGCCGCGGGACCCACCTCGTTGACACCTTGTAAAAATCAAATTCGTTGACTATGATGTTTTGTGTTCATTTATAAGAGATGCCTATAATCTCGGCTATCTCTCTAATCTGCGGTCTTGCAAAACTAAATCAAGTACCTTTTCAATATTTTCGTCAGTAGTGGAGGTTGAAGGCCTTCCAGAGAGAGGTTCGTCTTTAAGACTCTCTCTACCCTGCTTAAATTCTGCTATCCATTTATTGACGGTTGAATATAACAGAGCAGAAACCCCTAATGTACTGACCATATCATCACAGATGGCCTTTGGTGATAACCCCTTCTTATGGAGGTACTTAATCACAGCACGCTGCTTATTTTGCTCCATTTGCGGATTTGCTTGATAAATAAATTTATAAAATCAAAAGCAATTATCGCACTCGCTTCAAAGTGCGCACAATTATCTAGTTTGAACTGAACTAAATAATAGGGGTAGTTTTGATTTTTAGAATTGAATGGATCTGTACCAGGCCGAGTACTTTTCAATCCCCCCTCGTATAGATCAGAATAACACATAGGCTATATTTTATCTCCGTATTACCACGAGAACGGGAACTACGCGGGTGAAACCGCGGGGCGCTGTTAGTAAGGCGTAGAAGGCTGGTCGAGTATGCGTTTTTACAATATGTAACAGAATAAGCGCAATTCCTGAATTTAGTTTGTTCAGTATCGACTATTTATTTTCAATAAGTGTTTTAATGTAAATTGGAATAACTGAATTTAGGGCTACCTATTGAAACCGTACTATTATTATTGCTCTTTATTTAAGAAAATTGGTTACACAAAACTAAAGTACGAATGCATCATATACAAAGCGTAACAGAAAAAGCGCAATTCATCATACACCCCAACTAGTAAAATAATAAAAAAATATACGAGTATGATGCAATCGAACTTTTGTTGTGCCTAACCAATTTTCTTAAATATCGACTTCCACGAATAGCACGATTTCCATAGAAAGCACTAAATTCAGCTACGATAATTCATTTTTTGAAAAATTAACACATATTAAAAATAGCTGAAACCGAATTAGTAGTCGACACTGAACAAACCAATTTCAGGAATTGTGAGTATTCTGTTATATCTTGTATTATTAATTACTAGCTTTAACCCGCGGTTTCGAAATGGCATAACAAGAGTTGAAAGCAAGCTAGGTGCCGAAGATAAGGCTTGTCGATGTCTTCCATCATGTTACAGCGTGAGTTATGACGTAGAAATCTTGAAAACCAACTTCGAGTTCAAATAGTACTTCCGTATATAGAGGGGGCATTGGGAATATTTTCATACAAAACTTTGAAGCATGTTTGAAGCTCAAGCGTCATGTCAGTTAGTATGACCGCGAGCTATCATTCAGTCGAAATTGTACTAGACTTATTCCACGTGGAATAACTTTTGGCTTCAAATTTTCCTCGCTTTGTCCCTTCTATGGCCTATCATATTTTAATCTCTTTGTTCCGTGCCTACGAAAAATTATATGAAATGAGCCTTGAGTCGTAAGTATTATAAAAACAAATTGCTAATCGTCTTATTATAAGAAAGTAGAAAAATCATTAAAAATATATTCTGTACCACTTAATGATATTTCTTTTGTCTTAAAAAAGCGCTAATATTTCTCAATAATTTATGGAAGAGGATTTTTTCTAACAAAATGTGTTGAATCCATGAGCCTTCGGATCTAAGTTTTCGAGTCGTAGTATAAAAAGTGACCTAAGTACAGATCCTTAGGTAATCACCAGAGATCGGCATTAGGTAGTGTGATTTGGTACCATAGTAGGTAAAGTTGCTACGAGGATGTAATATGGAGTTGATAAAACCACCACTTTATTTGGGACTAAATTTCCCGGGAAATTTCCGGGACTAGATTTTTCTACACTATCATATTTACTTACAGAATACAAACTTCTTTTGTTCTTAGGTCATTTTCTCTACAGTGGCTGGTTATGGAGATAATCAACAAAATCTAAAAAACAAAATTTGAAATAGTAGTACGGCTAATAAGTTAAAAAAAAATGAGTTTCGGTCCCATCCGACACAAAGCCCACATATGAAATTTGGAATTTCATATGTGTGCTTCGATTTAAAAGTAGGAACATGGTGGTTTTAACAACTCCATATTATATCCTCTGCCTACTTTGGTACCTAATCACACTACCTAATGCCGATATCTGGTAATCACAGTTGGAAAGGGCGCTTTAAACAACGTAAATAGAGGCTCTCTTAACTTTGGTTTATGGAATTAATATTTGTTACACTTACTTATACTTACATGATCATCAAAGATTCCTACTGCTGCTTGCAATACTACAATGTGGGTTGATATATCACCAATCAGTTTATGATTTTATAAATATTAATTTATATTAATATACTAATAAAATTGTATCTGGAATTCTGCTTATTCTGTGAAGCGTTGTATAAGCCTCTAGCAATTTTGAAGTAGGCGTATAATCACCCTCCAGACATATCGTTTTCTGATTGGCCCACGTACGTATTTGAATATCAGAATTCCGAAATTATTTTTTATCTGTTATTTTTCGTATCTGAGTTTCTGCGATGACTCTGTTTATAGCCAGTTCGACGGTAAAGGAAAACATGTTTAGGAAACCCGTAGGCTACAGTTGAACGAAACCTGGGCATATCGTGGTGGTAATATACAATATGTAACAGAATAAGCGCAATTCCTGAAAGTAGTTTTTTTTAGTATCGACTACTTAATCGATTTCTGCTATTTTTAATGTGTAAAATTTTTCCTAAAAATTTATTAGCGAAGCTGAATTTAGTGTTTTCTATGGAAATCGTGCTATTATTAAGCGATATTTAAGAAGATTGGTTAGACACAACTCAAGTTCGATTGCATCATAATTTTTTATATTAATATACTACTTGGGGTGTATGAGGAATTGCGCTTTAACTGTTACGCGTTGTATATACAAGGATAGAAAAGGGAATGTTACGCTGGTTTTTTCATTTAGTATCTATTATAGTCTATATAGTCACGTATGGATTAAAGGAGAGTGACGAAAGATATTTATGGCGCGAATGTTGAAGGATGCAAGGAAAGAGGACGCCCAAATAAGTGACGTACTTCAAAAAGATAGGGTCCGGAGAGCGAAGAATAAAAGAGCGTGCAGGAAAAGGCTTATGGACGTAAGGGAAGAGAAAGAAGTATGCAGTATCGAGCAAAGTGGCGATCCATCGTCTCTGCCTACCCCTGTTGGACAAGTTCATGAGCTTTATCTAGGTATATAATAACATGTAAAGAAGAAGATTAAAATTATATATTTCTGTGAGATCTGATGTTGACAATAATACTGTTTGAAAATTAGTAGTACGCGTGAATCCTCCGAGAATATCTTCTATCGCCGACAAAGATATGTTCTAACAATATACTTGGAAAACCGCTACCTATGGGTCAGCTAAGATTCCTACGAAGACTGCTTGTTTATTGTTATCTGACACCACGGGCACCACTTGACCTGACAGTACAGGTATCTTGTTTTATTTTTATATTTGTGTGCTTCCTTTCTTTCAGTATTGTCATATCGCTCTATTATTTTGTTTCTGAGGAATGTACTTATAATTAGAACATGTATTATTCTATTTTCAGTCCTCGCTTCCTACATACACATACAAAAACCTTCCCCGTATATCGTTATACAAAGCGTAACAGAAAAAGCGCAATTCCTCATACACCCCAATTAGTATATTAATATAAAAAAAATATGATGCAATCGAACTTTAGTTGTGTCTAACCAATTTTCTTAAATATCGATTGATAATAGCACGATTTACATAGAAAGCACTAAATTCAGCTACGATAATTAATTTTTTTGAAATATTTATCACATTAAAAATAGCTGAAATCGAATGAGTAGTCGATACTGAACAAACTAATTTCAGGAATTGCGCATGTTGTATATAATACCAGCGTTGGGGCGTTTCACTAATCGCCACAGCTTGTGCTGAGTGGGGTCCCATTAGGACACTCAAATATGTTCTGTGTTTTTTATCTTTAAGATTTTTTTATCTCCTATGTAAAGGTGTTTCTAATAAATCTTTTTCTTTCTTTCTTTCCTTCTTATTTCTATGACTGAGAGTTGCATCAAAGTCCGTTCCTTGGTTCGAAACAACTCATCATCATAATCAACCCGTAACAGCCCACTGCTGAGCTAAGGGTCTTTCCTCACACATGAGGAAGTATGGGCTATAATCTCCCACGCGAGCCCACCGCGGATTGGGAGACGGTGTTAAGCTAGTGGCCACTTAACAGTCAGAATTTTTCAAGCCACCTAATAGTTAGGGAGGCGAATAGGGGAATTTTCGGTAATACTCGAGCGTGGCAGTTTAAGATATGAGAGATACCTTAGACCTAATAGAACAACCTTGTCAAGTATTTAGCTCTATAAGTAGTGACGCGCGCCTAGGATAGACGATCAGATTAGTAAAAAAAAATCGATAGTCTGAAATACTCAAGCGCGTCAGATTAAGATATTGGGGGTTGATTTTAGTGTTTTAAGACTAAATTTAACTAATCTGACGATAAGTCCTTGACGCCGCCAAGTTATAGGGTCGCGAACTTGTAAAAAAAAACGTTAATCCGGCATTCTCGAGCGCGATTTTTTTATTTTTTATTTTAAGGAATATAATCTAAAACTTACTAAAAATACAAAATCTGCCGGTTTCCGCATGACCGGAAGTGTGGAGGAGCCATTTCGTCTTCCGAAAAACGCGTTGCTTCATATAAGTCGCGAATGATACATTTTACACAAAAAAAGTTTAAATAAACAAAAAAGGTAATTTTATTTTAGACAAAAAATGTCTCTTTACATTTTTGTCCAAAGTTAAAACTTTTTGACTTGAAGCATCATAAAAACTCAAACTCCCGGTTTTTTGAGTATATCTCGAAAACTAAGGTTTTTAAAATAAATTGATATGAAATAACGATGATTAAATTATTGAACTTTTATTATATCTCAAATTTTTTTTTTCTAAAGCTTCTCGACAAGTTTTGACAAACGTGGACTCGGAAAAAGTTACGCGTATCTGTATACAAAAGTATTATTAACATGTACAGTTCCATGTATGTATATTATTCAATAGCCTGTTGATCCTCAAATTGTTTTTTGGACGTACCGTAACTCGTAAGCAAAACGAAGTGAAGAATTGAAGCAAAAAAGAGGAATTTGCCATAAATATGTAATACAGACTGAGCGCTTCGCAGAAATATGCCGTCCTACCAGTATTTTTCCTTTATTTCGCAACATTGATGGTGGGGAAAAAAGCGGTAGAAGGGAATTTTCGGTACACCTTAATATATATATATATATATAATTCCCCGTTTTATCAAGGACAAAGAAAGGAAAAAAATAAACCAAAAAACCTTTTTCGGTCAGATTAAGAGCACCCATCAACATTTTTGCCAGATTAAGAAAATATGATTTCAGGATACCGAGATAAATCTCCCCTATGAAAATCTGACGCGCTCGAGTATTGCAAAAGAACTATTTTTTTTTTGCATTTTCAAACACTCATCGTAACTTATCGTCACGCCCAAATCGTCAGTTTTTTTAAAGGGAGCTTCCTTGGGGCCTACTTAACACCCCTTCCGAAAATCTGACGCGCTCGAGTAATTTTTTTTTTTTGCATATTTGACTACTTTTTATGCCTACCCCCACCACGCAAACCGGCAGATTAGTATACCGTTGTTATCAGAGGCACTTGGGGCATACGTAGTATGAATATCTGACGCGCTCGAGAATGCCCAAGTAACTGTTTTTTTTTAACATTTTTGAAAAACCGTACACGCCAAACCCACCGCTAAAATGGTTTTTACCATACGAGCTTTTCTTTTCGAAATAATTTTATCTTTCGATTTTGATAGGTCTCGACGGCGCCGTTGAATTACGCCATTTAGCAACCTCGCCTCCCTAACTATAAGGGTGTATCTGACATGGCTTAATGACTTCTATTGTGCGTAAGCACAACGAAAACCACGAAAACCGGGACCAACAATTTAACGTGCCTTCCGAAACACGGAAGCGCTCGTGATATAAATGCCACTAGGCGGTCACCCATCCACTGACTGACCGCACCCAACTTTGCTTAACCAATGTGATCGTTACAAACACACTGGCACCGCAGGGCTACGAGCGCTTCAACTAAGCCTGAGTAAATAAGCTTACGTATTTATTGTGTCTAAGCGTACAGACGGCCAGCATCGACTTTGTTTCATACTACGTATTGATACGCACTGATATCCCTACGGGTAAAGAGCCCGCTCCTCATTCGTGAGGCTCGGGTTCGAATCCTGGCATGCACCAATGAGTTTTTCATTAAATATTATGTACGCATATTTATCACTAGCTCGACGGTGAAGGAAAACATCGTGAGGTAGCCCCAAGGTTCCAGAATTATTTCTCAGGCATGTTTGTAAGACCTGGGGGTCGATTTTTGAATCTCACCAAGTGACTAATTCTCAGCGATGTGATTTCCGAAAGTTCGTATTTTTGAAACTCATCGGTGACTTACATTTGTCATACCTATGATATCGATTTACGAGTGCCCCTACCCACTCGTAATTTAAATCGCCATGCGATTGTTTTTGACAGTTGACGTAGTGCCATCTGACAAAAGTGCCAAAGTATGTTTTTCGGAAGAATTAGCAGCGGAGCTCGATTGTGATATTTTGTGATTGCGACGATTTACTGAAAACAGCCTGTGACTTTCAAAAATACGGCTTTTGGAAAATGGTGACATAAAAGTCATCGGTGATAATTTTAGTCACCGGTGATTTTGATATCACCAGTGAGATTCAAAAATCGCACTCCCGGTCTGGCGAAAGAAAACAAAATGGAGTACTTCTGCCTACCCACTATCTTTTATTTCAATTTTTATTTAACAGGCCTGTTAGCTCTGTTGGTAGCGCCCCGCCTTGTGAGTCGGAGGTCGCGGGTTCGATCCCCGCTCGGGGCCAACATTTGTGTGCATGAACATGTCTGTTGGTGTCGTGTCTACCCTGACACGTTTAATATTTATTTAAGTATGTTTATGAGTTGTTTATTACCCATAGTACAGGCTCTGCCTAGTTTGGGATTGAATAACCGTGTGTGAATTGTGTCTCAGAATTTACATACATATGCCCGCACCTTTTTCCCGCAGAGGTACGCAGAAGCAATAGACCACCCCCTGCTACGATCCTCGCACACATCCATCAATCGGTTTATACACGCTCGTCGGTTTCGAGTACTCTTTATCTGGCGTTTTTCAATACATCGCCGATGTGATCGATGTAAGTATGTACAACTAGAATTTATTATTATATTATTTATCTACTACCTATATATAATAATAAACTGACCGACTGATTGGTGATGTATAAACGCACAGCCTAAACCGCTGGGTCTAGAGACTTGAGATTTTGCACATAGATAGCTCATACAGTATAGGCATCCACTAAAAACGATTTTTTCAAAATTCCACCCCTAAGAGGGTGAAATAAACGTGTAATGATTATGCTGTTGTTTCATCGAAAAGTGAATAAATAATGATGACTTACGTATGGCAGCAGTTCGTTGGGCGCCATTCCCGACACGATGACCAGGTACCGTATGATGACCTTCAGATTGTTGGGCCAGCAGGAGCACAGCGTCGACCAGAGCTCCTCGATCTCTTTAGGATGGTTGTCCGAGAACTGTCAAAAAAAAAAATGCTCAATATACTTACTCATCTTACACCCCATCTTAATTATGCGCACCGTAACAATTGAAAACCAATTGTGTCTATGATTCTTGGTTTGAGAGGTTTAATTACTTAATTAACTTCATGTGCAGTCAAGAGCATATGAAGCTTTACACTTGTAGTGCGAGTCTGACCTCAAGCGATTGTAATAAGAACATTACAAAGCCCAATGTGTCAAGCTCCACGTGCTCTTGACTGCACCAAGAAAATGTACACATGGCTAACTGAATGCGTAAAGGCATTTTGTAAAAGTAAACCTGGCTGGCACAACTAATTTGGCGGAATTGGCCGAAAATAATAAAAATAATGAGTGCAATATAATACTCTTCTTATAGTACATTCTAATACTTATATTAGGTCATTTTAAATAAAGTACAAAATGGATCAGCCTAGCTATCCAGAGAGGGAATGCTGCCAGTCTTCTGGGCACTGTCCCACATGGTTCCTCTTTGGAGGACATTTTTCATCTGTAATTATTGTAAATCAATGTATATTTTCTTTGTAAATAAATGTATATTTAAGGGTAGGTACAAATATGTAAGAGATATAGAATTAACATATAAATAAAAATATTTTATTACTTACATACCAACTTATTGGTTTAGTAAATACATACATATAGATACATTTTGTCGTAGCTGGTTTAGACTAATATTATTGTGTTATTTTACTAGATATCTGTTATTGGCTTAAATTGTTTTAGACTACGAGCACCTATGTTACATTACTTAATGTCAAAATATTCTTCTTATTCAGAATTAAATAAAGAGGAGAACAACCTCAGATCAAATAAAAAGTAAAGATGGAGCGCTGCGAAGAATAAACTGAAGCCAGAAAAACTACTCTACGCTCTGTGCATTTACGCTCACAGGCACATTTCCCGATGGCATAATAATTTTTTTTTGTACGTATTGCTTCAATTGACTAACTAGTTGTAACTAGTCGGTGTGGGTTGAGTAGTTTGCTTGTAAATTTGTGCCTGTGAGCGTAAATGCACAAAGAGTGAAGTAGTTTTTCTGGCTTCAGTTTATATTTCGCGGCGCTCCATCTTTACTTTTTATTTGATCTGAGGCGAACACCAAATTAGAAAAAAATGAATGGATTGTGAGAAAGATGATATCTGCAAGAAGGAATTACTATTTTATGGTTTTCCTTTTCTTTAATTTACCAAGTTTGTTCGATATCCATTGATGACATAAAAGTACAGAGTGTTCTTTTTTCAGATTTTAGCCTGTTCGATTTCCGGATGGCAAGTCAATTTTTGCACATATTTGAATGCAGTTTTGTTTCTTTTTAAAAATAAATGATTGTTTGCATAAAGTAACATGAGCTAACTAAAGGATTTAAAGTAGATTTTCCACACTGTATACTGAAAAAAAAACTCTCGCCTTATATCCCCGAGGAGATATCCATTTCTAGATATACCCAATTTACAAGATAAATCTTTGGACCCCTAAACGTGATATGTGGTGAGCCAATCGCCTGACCGGGCCTGTTACACACGCCTCAAGAATTAATTCTGGGACCTGCGTACTATATCGCTATATACTGTATACAATATCACTGAAATTTGACAGTTATATATCGATACACGTATATATCGCATCATGTAGTCATGATACGGCTGCTGAGATTTAGACAATGTAGTACCCAATTTTATCAACATAATAGGGGAGAAACAACTATAATAATTTACCTTATAGTTTAAAAGGATTTGCCACAAAGATTATTTGTAAAAAAGTTTTTAATTGGTTGCTGGAGCATAACTTTTATTCTGTCAAAGATTATTTAGACTTATAAGGGTAAGTATTTTTACAAATATTTGCATATCATCTGTAAAATGATAGAATAGCCTGAACTTTATTTTATATTAAGAACTGTATGTATTCATGAACCTATTCTGAGCAAATAAATGATTCTGATTCTGAACTAATGGATCACCGATATCCAGGGTCTCCCCTTAGGAGCTATCTATAAATTACATTACACGAATGTCATGGTTTTTGGCCCCGTTCTTTGTCACACTTGATCACATTTGTATGAAACTCCGCCTCCTCTGGAGTGACGTCACATATTTCGAAAACATTGTAGACGGCACCTTAAGTGCAGCTAGCGTTAACTGGCGCGGCTGCCACGTATCTAAGAGTCATATAAACAAATTTAAACTTCATAATAGTACTGATGGAATTGATAATATTTTAAAGTTTTTCATTCATGTAACCTCACCAAGCTTTTCTAAGTGTATTTATTATTACTTCCACAAAATAAATAATTTTAATTTGATTATAACTCGTCACACGATATGACACTTTGTTGTTCTCGGTACCCCTCCCCTACACGTGCGACTAAATTTCTGAATGGCCCCTTATGTGTAATGTTATGTCAATGGGTCCAATTCCAGTCAACCTTGAATATATCTGTGAAGCAGAATGTCAGCACTAATTAATCAAGATGCAATTAAGCTTCATGGTTCACAACTCCGCACAGGCGGTCTAAGTGGCGGCAAGTCTAGAAATAAATCTACTGATTTAGAAAAAATATTCCGATTTCCCCTTATTCCCACCACAAAGGGCGGCAGGCAACGCTCTTGTGACTCTCGAGTTGCAGGTCTTGAGTCCATGGGCGACGCGACGGTAGTCTTACCGTCAGGTGACCCTATGCTATATATAAAACTAGCAACCCGCCCCGGCTTCGCACGGGTGCAATGCTAACACTAAAACCTTCCTCTTGAATCACTCTATATATTTAAAAAAACCGCATCAAAATCCGTTGCGTAGTTTTAAACATTTAAGCATACATAGGGACATAGAGATATAGGGACAGAGAAAACTACTTTGTTTTATACTATGTAGTGATGTACAAGCTATATTACTGTGGTTTCATCAAGTCCCTACTGAACGGATTTCGAACGATTTTTCGAACGAACTTTTGCGTGAGGGAGTAACAAACATCCATAAAACATAGTACAAACTTTCGCGTTTATTATATTATAGTACGAGTTAAATCTACGCTTTTTTTAAGATAAGATAAATCTTTATTGTTCACTGTGTACTTAATTAAGATCTTATAAATAAAGAGGTTCGACCCAACTGTAGTGTAGGTATGTCTTATTAGTTACTAGCTGTCCCGCGCGGTTCCACCCGCGTAGTCCCGTTCCCATTCCCGTGGGAATATCGGAATAAAAAGTATCCTATGTCCGTCTCCCGGTTCTAAGCTACCTCCCCACAAACTTTCAACCAAATCGGTTCAGCCGTTCTTGAGTTATAAATAGTGTAACAAACACGACTTTCTTTTATATTTAGATTTTATTAGTAATTAAGCAGGTAGGTTTATTTCGCGGTTTTTTTTCTCGGCTGTCAGTCTCAGTCATTATATTACCGTTCAATGAGTAACGCGTTTTATTGTTTTCCCCAAAATTCAGGACATAACAATACAACAATACAGGGCATAACGAGGTACAATAAAATTATAACATTTGCTTAAACATTTTACGGCGCATTGTGAATATCTCGCTATGCTAGAATACTGAATTCAGTATGCATACAGTATGCACATGCAAATACGATTGAATTTAAATTGTTACTGACATTACATAATAAAACTGTAATGGGACCGTATCTGTACATGAAATATGTTTTGAAAATTTTTGCGGTAGTGTAGATAGTTATCGATTTAGATATCAAGGTGAAAACAATAATTTTTGTTTTTTTTTTGCACACATCACGCAAAAACTAGTCAACGGATTTTTATGAAATTTTTATATATTTTTATTATGAAGTTATGGAGATGACTGAGTAACTGGGCCAATACGGGAAAACATCTCATTTCCAGATTATTTTCAAATACGTACTCGTACTATTCCAAAACGATAACACCTAGAAGCTTCAAACACGGTATGTAGGTGTCTTATACATCGTAGTTCGTAAATGCAAACGGGAACAGGCCTTAACTGTATCCGCGCGGGCAACGCCCCGCCGGGCACCTGCTAGTATGGTCTAAGTCAGCGTCGGACTTTCAAAGCTTAGTAGTATTTAATAAACGATTTACAGGAATGTATCAAAGCAATTACCATGTAGCATTTGAAGTAATGAGAAAGACCAAAGGGTGAAGCCAAATTAGAAACAATGCATGTTCTAATTAGTGCAGTCGATTCCTAGCTGCTTGGCTTTAGTGAAACAATATTAAATAATAATATAACGAATATAATCCCACATTTCACGAGATATATTGGACCCCTAAACGTGATAGGTGGTGAGCCCATCGCCGGACCGGGTCTGTTTACACATGTCTCAGAATTAATTCTGAGACCTGCGGGTTTCCTGACGATGTTTTCCTTCATCGTCGAGCTAGTGATAAATATGTACGTAAGTTTTTGAAAAACTCATTGGTACATGCCATGATTCGAACCCGAGCCTCACTGATTTTCGGCCGGCTCTTTAACCGTTCGGGTTATCACTGTTTTTAAACAATATTAATACTTATAAATCGCGAAATGCACGAAACTCTATCAATTCCACATTTGAACTGATTGATATTTAAATTGGAAAAATAAACAGATATACAGCTATAGGGTATACTCGTATTTGTCTGTATCGAAATTCGATTGCGAGTCATCGTTAATTAAAACGATTTTCATTAAATATGAAATATTAAAATAATAAAAAAATAAAACAGTAATGTTTTAAATTTCCGTAATTTTGCAGTAACCCTGAATGTTATAATTTAATTATATGTTTATTTTTTTAGTTTTAGTCTAAAATTATAGCTGCACCAAAATCGTTTTTGTTTTATTTTGATCTCCAAGTAGTATAAAACAAAGTCACTATCTCTCTGTGTCTATTTTTCCGTTTACTTCTAAACCACACAACGCTTTACAGTTTTGTTTCAGAATAAAAAGAACGAGAAAGGTTTGCGTATAAATAAGCATAATTGACAAAGACAATTTAAACCTCTTCCTAGAATATTCCCGCTCTCCAAACCTTAGACCTCAGAATAGACAAGAACTTCCTTCCTCTACCCTAAAAAATCCATACTGGCCCCTAAGCAATGTCTATTATAATATAATTCATAATAAAATACCATTAGATTGTAAAAATTAAAATCATCATCATCATCATCATCAGCCTATATTAGTCCACTGCTGGACATAGGCCTCCCCTAATGAGCGCCAAAAATTAAAATGATTCACACAAATAAAAAAGTATTAAAAACTTTCTTCTGGAAAAATTTCATTGTGGTATAGATGATATTTTTAAAGATAAGTCTTATGTTATTTTGTTGCTATAATGATTAATAATAATGATTTGATTTATTAATTCATCACCATGTTATGTTACATAATAACATAGGTTAGAAAAATAAATTAAATAACAGAACAAAAGACTAGCTACACAACGCGTCACAGTAAAAGCGCAATTCCTCATACACCCCAATTAAAAATGGTGATGCATTCGTACTTTACTGTTATCTAACCCAATTTCTTGAATAAAGAGCAATAATAGTACGGTTTCCATAGGTAGCCCTAAATTCAGTCAGGCTAATCAATTTTTCGGAAAAATTTAACACATATTATAAATAGCTGAGATCCAATAAGTCGATACTGGACAAACATTGTAATCCATTTGTTTTATTTTAACCCCCCCCCCCCCCCCCACTCAGCCAGCAGACGGATCAATGTAAATAACGGGGCTGTTGGCTCAGTTGGTATTGATCCTGCCATCCGAGTCAGAGGTTCGATTCCCGACAGGGTTGTAAAATTGTAAGAATGAAACATGACTTTAGGTTTGTTTATCAATTATTTAATAAATAGCACAGGCTCTGCTTACTTAGAAGATGGACAATATTGGTTTGATAAATTCCGGAAAACAGGAGTTACATTGCTTTCGTTCAACGTAAAAATTATGAAATTGAAAACAAATAAATAACACAACACCGTCTTTTGTTTTAGAATCGTTTATTTAAATTGTAGAAAATTGGATTTACGGTTTTTTTCTTTACACGTATGCTGAGATTTTTCATACGAATTTTAACGTTCCAAATTCAAATCACATTGTGTCTTTTAGAATTTTCATACAACTTTGTATCCTTTGGGATACATTACCTTGCTTTACGTTGAAATTGCGTGATATGAAGGTAAGTGGGTATTCTCGATGTGGGGCTGTGAAAATAGTTTTCTCTACACTAGAATGTAAAGAAAACCTTGTTTCTACATAGTCCTCATCACGAGATGGTATACATTATGTAGACAAGCATTAAGTTGTTCGCAACATATGAATTAAATTATAAATAAGAAAGAAATAAACATTTTATTCGGCATAACAAAACAAACATAAATTAAAGTAACAACACACATATAAAAACAGTTTAATGCAGAAATCCTGGGCTGAGGCGCTAATTTTCAGCTGCAGCCGTTAATGAGGCCAGATGACCACAAACGATTTAGATACCAACACCCATTTTTTTTAAAATGTTGTCTGTCTATCTGTGCACGCATCACGCAAAAACTACTCGACGGATTTTTATGTAACTTGTTGTGGTGATACTGTTACTGTGTAGTCACCGGGTCAACATCTAGAGTACTTTTCAGAGTGGGAGAATGTCTCATTCTTACGAGAAAATTAAAAACTGGGTAATATGAGAAATACCGACTACTCTGAAACGATAACGCCTAGAAACTTGAATTATGGTATATAAGTGCCATATATGTCGTAGGCAACCACTATAAAAGGATTTTTAAAAATTCCCACTGGAACGGAAACAAATTAAATCCATGCGGGCAACGCCGCTGGGTACCCGCTAGTCCAATATAATATGTAATATATAGTCTAAAATATTATTTATGGGATCCTACCTGGCGCAAAGGTTGTCCGTCGCCATCTAGTTGCCATTCAACGCGGCAACGCAGCGAGTATCATGGGAACCTTTGCGGCGGGTATGACCCGGGGAGGTATTTTTGATTGATATTCCTTTTTATAATTTTAAGATTTGACATTATGTATAAAAAAATATAAATTTGCATTCGAATTATGTATATTGTAATAGATTTTGTATTCAATTTTTAAATACCGATTAAATGTTCTTTATTTATGGGTAGTGCGTAAATTGCGAGAGAATGTGTATAATATGGAGCATGTGGTGTAATATTACAATACTATTTTGGTGATGATTTTCATTTGAGTATTACGCGTCTACTTCAAAATGGCAGACCCAATGTTTACAATCCCGTACCAGAAATATTGGACGCAACCGCTTTATATTGCTAAAATAGAATCCGACTAATTAAAATGGCATGTTAATTTCGTATTACCCGTGTACTTTGAGTATTAAACCAACCGGAGACGCCACTGACAGGCGTTCCCCTCTGCCAAAAAAAAGTGTCGGTCAACGCGCACACCTGTTAAATACAACTAGTTTTATTGAATTCACGGTGTGCTTGGATTGTTGAATATATTTGTGTGCATCTAGTTCAAGCTAGCGTTTAATTGTTTTGTCAAAAAATGCATTTGTTTTAACATTATTTGTGTTTGTTTCCTCGCCCCCCCCGCAGAAATTGGCAGACGTTTTTGCAAAGGAACTAGTGCGCGTGACGTCTCCTGTTGGTTTAATACTCAAAGCCCGTGTATAAATTTAAATTGAAAGGTATAAGTTAACGCATTAATGGAGGGCTCGTCGCCCTGCGGTGCTGGTGTGTTAATAGCTGTCACGGTGGTTATAGCCTAAGATCCGGCCGCAAACAAGTGTAGGGATCGAGTATAAGCTACAAACCATATTTATGATGAGGAGAATATATTTCTATCGAAATATGGCCGCAAGTATTTTTAATAAAAAAAAACTTGATTTTTGGAACGAAATTTCATTCACTTGTTTTTTACATAAAATATCGTCCACTTCACGGCATATGTGTAAAGATTCTAAAAAATCATGAAAAATCAGCTGATGTTCATGCATACACATGTTGGCCCCGAGCGGGGATCGAACCCGCGACCTTCGACTCAGAATGCCACTACCAACTGAGCCAGCAGGCCAGTCAGAATGCGTTGCTGATGATGAACTCTGTCGCTATGCAACTCAGTAGAAGTTCATTGTTTACAAACCTTTTCCCGATAGTTGCGACGGATTTTCCATATCAATGTTAGTGTGGCAAGAGGTTATACTAGGGTATCACTTTCAGACAGGCTACAAGGCCACTGTGACGGATTGCGCAAACAGAGGCGTGGGGCAACCTGAGCGTGTCACTTTACCCTTGCTTTTCGATTCTCGCTCATTGGACGAGCGGAGCGCGGGAAAATTGTGGTAGAGCGAAGGTGAAATAATTCACCTTTGGCGCAATCGACTTCAGTGTCGATTGCGCCAAAGTCTGAGTCGAGTTTGATGTATCTCTAATAACCCCGCGGTGTTACCGTAGTTCTCATTCAAGGAATACGCGGTTAAAATATAGCCTGTGTTATTCTGATATATGACCAATATCACTTTAAAGTTTCATCAAAATCCTTTCAAACTTTCGCGTTTATAATATGTATTCTCAGTAGAGATGAAACGGATAGTAGTTTGGCCGGATACCGGATACCGGATATTCGGCAAGCTACTAGGCCGGAGCGCCGAATATCCGGCTGCCGGATATCCGGTGTTTTATTGCGTTGACGCGATCAGTTTGATTTGAATATTGGCGCGGTGAACGAGATCGGAAATATTCAGGCGCATTCGGGTCGCACGTAAGCGGAGATCGGGTCGACTCGGGGGCGGTCGAGTGTTATCGTGCTTGTCAGTTTGTTTTTGTTTCTCAGTTCGTTTGTTGTTTATTTCATTGTTTATCACTTGTCGTCTTGATTTTATGTTTGAATTCTGATAGATTTCGAAGCTATCATTAACATAATATAGATTAAAAAGAAATGTCATCATCAAAAACACGATCGCCAATATGGCAATATTTTGATTTAAACAGTGACGATAACAAGTACCTACGCGGTATGTTTATTGTGTATGTTTATAACCTATTGGAGTATGATTTGACTTGTGTAAAATAATTATATTTTTTAAAATTTTACTATCCGGTATCCGGCCGGATACTGTGTTACTATCCGGTATCCGGCCGGATAGTGAAAACAAGGCCGGATAGGCCGGATACCGGATAGTTACCGGATATCCGTTTCATCTCTAATTCTCAGTATTACCAGTGGAAGTAATTCGAGAGGCTTGAGAATGCAATATAAAAAAAAAAGCTTCAAATTTCGAGATTTTGTAGTATCATGTAAATATCATTTAGGCGTATTATATCGCTTTAGCTGAAAAGGCAAAAAATATATTCACGGTGTATCCCCAAAAGGGTCGGAAGAGGTATAGAATTCCTGAAAATACCCATTTATTACTAGTTTATATTTCTCACTAGAGTGGACAAAATATTTTCGCCGACAATTTTTGACGCTCCGTGCATGGCATGCGACGGTACTGGTCGGTGACAGGGAAGTCTAGTGAGAGTCTTATGCTTTACTTTTTACACTACAAAGTTTTTTTTTTGCTTAACACTTTCCTATAAGAACGCCTTTCAACAACGCGTTCTACAACTTCGTAGACCACGCGTAGCTAACGCGTAGCAAATACGTAGACAACGCGTAGCCACCACGCAGTCTACTAATGAAAAGATTTTAGAAGTTCAATGTAATTAGAATAAAACCCAAATTACAACAACCAGTGGGAAAACGCGTCCGTCCGTACGCGCCATAACAGTCATCGGTTACATTAAAAAAAAAACATTTTTTTGCAGGTACAAAGAGTACACATGGAAATGTCAAAAGTCCAATAACAAGGCACTCTAATTTTGTCAATGAAGATTGGCATCTTGTGTAGTGTAGCACCCGCTCCGCTCGTAGCTATGTTCGGGGTCTAAGAGCAAACCTGGCTCCACTACCATAGGGAAATATTACGTCTTTAGCTGATTAGTCATCGATCCGAATTTACTACACACTGTGCACATATGGGAGGAGCAATCGCGGTGCAAACAATCAGTTATGCACTTTGACTATTAGTTTGCCATTGTTGAGTGCAAGGGTTGAGAGTAGAGTAAGAGATAGAGAAGAGGAAAACTTGGAATATAATATAGTATATGAATATAAAAAATATGATGCATTCGTATATTAGTTTAGCCCAATTAAATTTCTTCCCATAGAGCTTTAAATTCAGTCATGCTAATTTATTTTCGGTAAAATTTAACACAGCTTTGACGCTTCGACATTTCAATGTAGAGAGCGATGACACGGCCAGTACTGCACCGTTTACCACGAGTTTCAAATATCATTGTAACTCACCGATGGCGCTCAGGCGCCAGAGGTCTACTTCTCAAATAGCCCATTTCGCATTTTGACTACTTCTCTATGTGACTACTTCGCTATCGGCCCACTTCGCAAACAGTCTATTTCGCATTCTGTCTTATTCGCGAACTACATATTTCGCAAACTGTCTACTTTTTTTCTAACGTCATTTTTCGGACAGTTAATATCAAAATGGATTTAAGTAAAATCATTAACTCATACAATACAAATACAATAACTGTTTATTGTACACCAAAAACAATACAATATGGATACCAACATTAACTAAAGTACAATGGGCGGTCTTATCGCTTTTAGCGATTTCTTCCAGACAACCTTAGGATGGATGAAACTGAGAGACTTACACACATTCACACATACTTGAGGATAAAAATAAATAATAATAATGCATAATTATAACATGTAGGTAGTCTATATGCGGTTGAAGTTTTAATTTGTTTTAGATTTTCAGAACAATGATTTTTGTTTAAAATAATTAGCGAAACTCTGTGGGACTAAAGAAGTATAAATGTTTGTTTAAGTTAGGGATTAGACCTCTGAAGACATTAAAATAGCTTATTATTAAAAATATTATTTACATAACATTATTTATTATAGTATTACCTACTTACATAATTTCTACTAATAGTATATGGATGTTTGTTGCTCTTTCACGCAAAAACTACTAAACAGATTTTGAGAGACCAGACCGCAAATGAGACCGCAAGGCGATTCTAGTTTACGTATAATCCTTAGGTACTCGGAAGGATAGATAAGATGTTATGTTTTTAAAAGATAATGAACTTTTGACTCCATCTGTACTTCAGTCGTTGTTTGACAAGTAGACAGTTTGCGAAATAGGTAGTTCGAGAATAGACAGAATGCGAAATAGACTGTTTGCTAAGTGGGCTGATAGCGAAGTAGTCACTTATGAGAAGTAGTCAAAATGCGAAATGGGCTATTTGAGAAGTAGACCTCTGGCGCCTGAGCGACCGATGGCAGTACTAACCAGACCAGCCTTATTTTATTCAACAGGTCTACCGACAGCTAAAACGCCATTAACAAATATATATAAACTGAAAAAGATTGTACGAGTGTCAAACCAATTATAGGCAAAATCTACTTCAATTAAACATATAGACAACGTAAATATACATAATTATCAAAAACAATAAAATATACCATTTAGTAACCTATGTACAACATTATAAAAATGTACAATTCAATTACTTAATTAGTTTTACTAACCAAAAAGAGATCAAAATTTGAAACAAAAATAAAAACAGAATTCAAAGATTAGCACTAAAAAGTCTATAATTTGCACATTCAACAATCCATTACCTACTGTTACTAAACCTATTACATAGAGGAGTTCCGTTTTCCATATTATAATATACAAATTTACCTTGGCTGTTATATAGAAGAGGTTGTTGAGCACCATTTCAGTTGCCTCCGCTGAGCCAAGCCCCTCTCTGCGAACCCCTCGGCCCGCATCTGCTGCATAGTACTGCAACAAAATATACAACAAGTAACAGAATAAGCGCAATTCCTGAAACTTATTTTGTTCTGTGTCGACTACTTAATCCATTTTAGCAATTTTTAATTCATCTTGCACCTGGCGTTTCTAGGCACCGTAACAATTAAAAATCAATGTGTTCTGTTTTATTATGTGTCAAGTTTTTCCAAAAAATAATAAGCATGTCCTAATTTAGCGCTACCTATGGAAACCGTACTATTATTTCTTTTTATTTAAGAAGTATGGTTATACAAAACTAAAGTATGAATGCATCATTTTTTTTATAATCATATATTAATTGGGGTGTATGAGAAATTGCGCTTGATCTGTGCCCACTTTTTCTCCTCAACTATACATACCGAAGCGGTGGGGTCGCAATAACTTTCAATAAGAGAACTTATTTATTTATTTTATAGGATTGGCAACAGATAGCATACTAATATGAAATATAAATCATAAATGGAGTAAATAATTATAGTGTACACCCAATTACAGGCAAACACATCTTATGACTATTTTGCAAACTACACAATCCTACAAACTAAAACGGTATCATATATAATATAATAATCTACTATATAAAAATAAGTCGGGTTTTCCTTCCTGACGATTTAACTCCAGAACTGACGAACCGATTTCCATGGTTTTGCATTCGTTGGAAAGGTCTCGGGCCCCGCAAGGTTTATAGCAAAGAAAATTCAGCATTGCACCCGTGCGAAGCCGGGGCGGGTCGCTAGTAATAATATAATAATAATAATATAATAAATATAAATATAATATAATAAAACGGTATCATATTTTTACAATTTAACTTAACATACTTACTTGGTTATGATCCGATTTAAAATTTAACAATATTTTTTTATACTTAAATAAGGTTTCCGAATGTATAAAAATTTTGGTGGCTTTCAATAATTTATTATGTTTGCGGCACATTTGAGAGACGGTGCAGTGAAAACCAGTAGTTAGTTAGTTTTGTGGATCCTTGTAGCAAGAGGTCGAACATTGTCTATTCTTGTTTTAGCACGAGCAACCACAAATCCAATCTGGGCCAACAATTCGGGATAATTTATAAAACCACGAAGAATCTTGAACGAGAGAATTTGAGTAGTCATCCAACGTCTATCAGCCAATGTAGTAAATTTAAAATGCTTAAGTCGAGCTTTTTCTTTATAAGCCCCCTACATTCAATTAAATCATTTGATTTGATTCTGTGACGCGTTGTATATAAACATTATTTTTACGTTACACGCTCGGAATGAGCAGCAATAGCGCCGTCTTTGATGCGTGAGGTCTCAGGGAAGAATCCTGGCATGTACTAACGGGTTTTTCAAAACTTACGTACATATTTATCACTAGCTCGTTGATGAAGGAAAACATCGTGAGGAAAAGCGCAGGTCCCAGAATTAATTCTGAGGCATGAGTAACAGACCCAGTCCGGCGATGTGCTCACCACCTATCACGTTAAGGGTCCAAATATTATACTGGTGAAATGTAGGTATTTCCTAAAATGAAAGGCGTGTTTTTTTAATTTTTAAGCTCGGAAAAACTGTTTGTCATTTAAAATCTGAGTGCAAAAGTGAAAATAGTTTTTAAAACTCGAACCTTTCTGCCAGCCTACTGTTATTTCATGTCAGTCATAGATTATTATTTAAGCATAGAAATTCATTTTTAGATGATATTTAAACGAATGGATTACACGCATACAGCCGGCTACCCTACACGACTGCCACCATGCAAACGAATGATTGGGTATATGTCAATATGAAGTTACGTGGAATTTATCGGTTCGCAACTCAAAGCTCTTTTAGGCAGGATGTCACCCACAGCCCCCTTCGCTAAAACACTAGTTTACGTGACGGTTAATAACGTTTGTGTGACATCAAATGAAACGCACTGATCAGCCAGGTGGCACAAACCCGACGCCACCCCAATGGGAGGATTTGCACTCAGTCTCTCACCCCCTACAATTCGCCTGGTTTATCATACAAATGGTATGTGTAATTTTCGGAACTCCTTTCATTGTGGTGTCTAAAAGATTTTGAAATAAGTTTTTTAATACAGTTGCTCAAAAAGTGGCATATTGCAGGGACGTATAGTGTTCGGGATGAGGGCTGTTACACACTCGAGCTTTTTCTTTGCCTTTTCCGAACTCGTGCGTTTTCTTTCCCAACTGTCAAAATAATGTCTATTAAAAAGAAAAAAAAAACCGGCCAAGTGCGAGTCGGACTCGCGCACCGAGGGTTCCGTACAACCTTGCAAATTTATGGTTTTCGTAATTTTTCATTTATCTATGCTATAAGACGTTGCTTCGTACCAAATTTCAAGATTCTGAGTTCACGGGAAGCACCCTGTAGGTTTTGATTCCCTTGCAAGTGTCGAAAATTTGCGGCATAAACGGCTGTATCTTTTGATTGCGTTGGCTTAGAAGTTTG
Source organism: Ethmia dodecea (assembly GCA_963855545.1). Classification (NCBI taxonomy): domain Eukaryota; kingdom Metazoa; phylum Arthropoda; class Insecta; order Lepidoptera; family Depressariidae; genus Ethmia; species Ethmia dodecea. The sequence continues at coordinate 29,653,595 of OY979436.1, read as the reverse complement.
ATTTTTTCACAGCTTCAAGGGACAGTAGACCTGAGTAATTGATATAAATTTCAGCTTCATACCTCCACGCGTTCCTGAGAAAAAGGGTCTTGACAGACGGACGGACAGACGGACAACAAAGTGATCCTATAAGGGTTCCGTTTTTTCCTTTTGAGGTACGGAACCCTAAAAAACCAACCACGAAGTTTTTACTAAAAAATTTCATAGAAGTTTCATGCAAATATTTCTAAAAAGAAGCTACTGATTTGTTTCTGTGGCAGTATTCTTAATGTATATAATTTTTATTTAGTTTCAAATTTCAATGTACAGACAAATTTCGTTTTAAGTTTTATATATGTAGATATCCGATGCGTGATGGCGCACGGTTGCTATGGACACTGAACTTTGTTAATTATCTTGTCTATTGCCTGCTGAAATTATACTTTTATATTTGCCGTGTTTAATCCTTCTATCATTTACAACAACTACATTGGTGACTCCGCTTAAACACGTGGTAACATGGCTCATAACCCAGTGCCGGGTAAATCAAAAGATCGCGGTGAAGAAAGATTCTCGGACTGCGACCCGCCTTTCGAATTACATCGGGTTGGCGTGAGAATGCCACCGTTCTATCCAGAAAAACCGGCGCTATGGTTCGCTCAACTGGAGAGCCAATTTATTCTGGCAAACATAACGGTGGACTCTACAAAATTTCACTACGCTATGGGACAGCTCGACCCCGTTTATGCATCGGAGGTGGAGGATATTATCGTGGACCCATCACCTTCAACAAATAAATACGAGCGGCTCAAGACAGAGCTCACTAAGCGGCTTTCGGCTTCGAGAGAGAAGAAGGTTCAGCAGCTTCTCACACATGAAGAGTTAGGTGATCGAAAACCCTCCCAGTTCCTCCGTCACCTGAAGCATTTGGCCGGCCCAACGGTTCCAGAGGAGTTCCTTAGGACAATTTGGACGAGTAGGCTACCGAGCAGTACCCAATCAATCGTGGCATCGCAAGCAAAGGCAACGCTAGAGGAAGTAGCTGACCTGGCGGATAAAATTCACGACGTCGTTACTACTACTACTCCGCATGTTGCAGCAACGGCTAGTTCATCAGGTACCCTCTCAGATCCACTTGCTAACCAGATTGCCGAATTAACACGCCAAGTGCAGTCGCTTACTACACAAATGGACAGGATGTCAAGATCGAAGAAAAGATCGTCATCACAGCAGCGAAACCGATCATCATCTGCGCGGTAGCAGAGCAACTACCGTAAGTTTCCGACATGTTGGTATCATCACAAATTCGGTACCAAAGCTAACAAGTGTGTGAAACCTTGCGACTACTCGGAAAAATAGATGGGCAATCTGTGATGGCGACCGACGATTGTCCTAACAACGGTCGCTTATTTGTTACGGACCAAAAGACAAAAACTCAATTTTTAGTGGATACCGGTAGTGATTTGTGTGTTTTCCCTTATAGTGCATTAAAAGAACGCAGACCTAAAACTAATTTCGAACTATGTGCGGCAAACGGTTCGTCTATTAGTACATACGGTTATGTTCATTTAGTTCTTAACCTAGGGTTGCGCCGTGACTTTTCTTGGAGATTTATTGTGGCTAATGTAACTAAGGCGATAATAGGCGTGGATTTTCTTTCATTTTACAATTTAATCGTAGACGTTAGGAACCAACGCCTCATCGATGGCACTACTACGCTCGCAACCCGGGCTTCACTCGCTCGAGCATCTGACATTTCTTCGGTCAAGGTAATATCTGGTCACACTATTTATCATGACATACTAGCTGAGTTTCCAGACATCGTTCGCCCTTCAGGCATGCATACCACACCGAAACACCAAACTGTTCACCACATCAACACTACACCTGGTCCACCAGTATCTAGTACACCACGTAGGTTGGCACCTGATAAACTGAAGATTGCCAAGTCTGAGTTTGAGGCCATGCTGTCTATCGGCACTTGTAGACCTTCAAAATCTCCATGGTCGTCTCCACTACACTTGGCACCAAAGAAGGACAACGGGTGGCGTCCGTGCGGGGATTACAGGCTGCTCAATACCCGCACTATACCAGATAAGTATCCCATCCGTCATATTCATGACTTCTCTCACAGTCTTGCAGGTTGCCAGATATTTTCAACGATCGATTTGGTTAAGGCTTACAACCAGATCCCAGTCCATCCAAATGACATCGAGAAGACCGCAATTACAACTCCGTTTGGTCTTTACGAATTCCCGTACATGACGTTCGGACTTCGTAATGCCGGACAGACGTTTCAGCGCTTCGTAGATGAAATGGTATTGGGGCTGGATTTCTGTTACGCGTATCTCGATGACTTTCTCATATTTTCTAAAGATAAAGAGTCACACCAGCAGCATCTTAGGCAACTTTTTAATAGATTGCATGAGTATGGGATGGTCATCAATACTGCCAAATGTGTCTTTGGGGAGCCCGAAGTGACGTTCTTGGGTTACAATATATCCGTGGATGGAACAAAACCTCTGCCTGCAAAGGTTGAGGCTATCAAAAGCTTCCCAGTGGCCAAGACCGTAAAACAACTGCGTCGCTTCCTGGGGATGATAAATTTTTATCGGAGATTCATTCCAAACGCTGCACGACATCAGACACCACTGAATTCTCTCTTAGTTGGGTCAGTGAAGGGTTCCCATCCGGTGAACTTCACTGACACAGAGCTGCAAGCCTTTGAAGCTTGCAAAAATGGACTATGTCAAGCAGCTATGTTGGCACACCCTGAATGTGGAGCAAAATTTGCAGTTGTCACTGGCGCATCGGATATGGCGTTAGGAGCGGTGCTTCAACAGCTGGTAGGAAGCTCGTGGCAGCCGCTTGGCTTCTTTTCACGCAAGTTGAGTCCCTCTCAGCAGAAGTATTCTCTATACGATAGGGAACTATTGGCCATTTACGAAGCAATCAAATACTTTAGGCACATGATTGAGGCAAGAGACTTCACAGTCTATACTGACCATAAGCCATTGATATATGCGTTTCACCAGAGGAAAAACAATTGCTCACCAAGACAGTTCCGACACTTGGATTATATTTCCCAGTTCACTTCAGATATCAGACATATATCTGGGAAGGATAATGTGGTAGCCGATACCCTTTCACGAATTGAGGAAATCGTTCAACCAATAGACTTCAAAAAACTTGCAGAGTCTCAGGGTCAAGACGATGAACTTAAAAGTATCGTGGAAGGAAATACATCTTTACGGCTAAAAAAGATTACACTGTCAGATACAAATGCGGAGCTGTACTGCGAGGAGAGAAGCAATATATTGAGACCATATATCACAAAAGAGTTTCGCCGACAGGTATTCGAAAATCTACATGCACTTAGTCACCCTGGCGCAAACGGCACAGTAAAGTTGGTTACAGATAGGTATGTTTGGCCTGGGATAAGAAGAGACTGCCGAGAGTGGACTCGCAACTGCGTAGCTTGCCAGCGGTCAAAAGTCACACGTCACGTGTCTGCCCCGCTAGGCAATTTTAAACTACCACAGCCGAGGTTCCGTTTCATTCACATCGACCTCATAGGACCCCTGCCATTATGTCAAGGCTACCGCTATTGCCTCACAGCAGTGGATCGTTTTACACGATGGCCAGAGACAATACCGCTACGTGACATTACAGCTGAAACTGTAGCAAGGGCTCTTGTGGATGGATGGATATCGCGTTTCGGTTGTCCTACGGATATAGTCACCGACAGAGGGAGGCAGTTCGAGTCGTCGTTGTTCAAAAGCTTGTCGCGGATGATAGGTTTTCAGCACAGGCGAACAACAGCGTACCATCCGGCGTGCAATGGCCTTGTGGAAAGATTCCACCGTCAACTGAAAGCGGCCATTACCTGTCACGCCAATGATAACTGGGTGGAAACATTGCCATTAGTCCTGTTAGGTATTCGCTGTGCACACAAAGACGACCTGCAATCTTCCTCTGCGGAGTTAGTTTATGGTGAACCACTTCGACTCCCTGGGGATTTCCTTTACCCAAGTGACGAGGTCGGTGTCGACTTTGCAGATTTCGTAGCAAGGTTACGCCTATTTTCCCGAAAACTGCAACCTTCACCAGCCTCAAGGCATGGTAGTCAAAGGTCAATTTTCATTTTCAAAGATCTTAAAACATCTAGTCATGTGTTTTTGAGGGATGACACATCAGGTGGTTCATTTAAACCTGCTTATACCGGACCATACGAGGTCCTCCAACGTGGTGACAAAATATTTAAAATCGTTGTTAACGGTACACCAGTCACAGTATCGATAGACCGCATCAAGCCAGCCTACATACTACGTGACATGGACACCAACATAACACACACTTCACACCCTTCGCCACATATAACATCAAACACATCATTCCCAACTCATGACACACACATACAAAACACACCGCAGGCCGAAGAAAACATAGTCAGAAAGACACGATCAGGTCGTACTGTGAAATTTCCCGACTGTTATCGCCCGTAGTACGGTCTCTGGAGGGGGGTGATGTGGCAGTATTCTTAATGTATATAATTTTTATTTAGTTTCAAATTTCAATGTACAGACAAATTTCGTTTTAAGTTTTATATATGTAGATATCCGATGCGTGATGGCGCACGGTTGCTATGGACACTTTACTTTGTTAATTATCTTGTCTATTGCCTGCTGAAATTATACTTTTATATTTGCCGTGTTTAATCCTTCTATCATTTACAACAACTACATTTCAATTTCAGATTTAATGATTTGATTCAATGAGTTAGGTTAGGTTTCATTTTATTTCATCTCATTAAATATCAATACAAAAAATCTACTGAAGACTTGGCTGTTCCTTTCGCCTTCCTTCCTTTTCCCTTCGCCTACCCAGAATGGGTGAAGAAAACAAAAAAAATGTCTGCTTATATTTTTTTACGGTTGGCGCCACTTTCCAAAAATTTCAGTTGAGTTTATTGTGTTTTTATTATTTTATTAAATTGCTTCATTTTTTCGCCACTGTATTAAAAATAGTAGTTCAGTAGCGGAACCGTCATTGCAACTTGTTCCGAATGTCGGAACTCTTTGCAATGACAGGCTTTCCGCACTTTTAATGAAATATAATAAAAAAAATGTCACGCCTTCAGAGGCGGCAGAGGTATTCCATTACTAGATATACCCACATTTCACGAGAAACATTGGACCCCTAAACGTAGATAGGTGGTAAGCCCATCGCCGGACCGAGTTTATTTACACATGTCTCAGAATTAATTCTGAGACCTGCGGGTTTCCTCACGATGTTTTCTTTCACCGTCGAGCTAGTGATAAATACGTAAGTTTTTGAAAAACTTATTGATACATGCCAGGTTTCGAACCCGAGCCTCACTGATTTTCGGCCGGCTCTTTAACCGTAAAGGCTATCATCTGCTGTTTGAAATATACTATTATGTAATTAGAATAGGACCCAAATTAGAATAACTTGAGAGAAGACGCGTCGGTCGGAATGCGCCCTTACACGTTCCCTACGATATTTTCCTTAGTGATAAACATGTAATGCATGCCTTCACAGGGCTTCGAACACGAGCTTCACGTGAAGTGCCGGATCAAGCGAGCGAGGGACTTGTAACGCTAGTTGGAGGCCATTTTGCTTAGATTTTGGAGTAAAAGATGGAGAATAAAAAAGTATTTTCATAATACAAAATTTTCTCGATTACAGACTCTAAAGTAGCATGTTTTGTTGTGTTGTCAAGTCAACATGCAACATTTAATATCCAGCGTTCGCTTGAGAAAATGCAATAATTGAAACCGTGTCCTTTCCAGTGGCCGCTATTGGTTATATACCACTTGTGAGATATCATGGTGATACACTGTTATCTACCTTGATAGATTTTTAAGCCGAAATATGGGGTCTTCCAATGTGCGGGGCCCGTAGCATTTGCTACTCTGGCTACGTGCTTTTACCAGTGCAAGCGTGAGAGTTAACTTTCGGCCCGCTGCGATAAACGAAGTTGCCGCTTTTCGCGTCCGTCGAGAGCACAAAAAAAGTATACACCTCAGGAAGTAAATAAGGAAGCCTCAGATCACATGTTTGTAGATTACAATGTTAGACAATTACATGTTCATTTATTTATTTATAACTCAGCATCATGCACCTACAAGGTACAATTAATATACCGCTGGTACATGGACCCTGTACGACATTTAAATTATAATTACAATACACTAGCGACCCGCCCCAGCTTCGCACGGGTGCAATGCTTATAAGAATTTTATTTGCTATAAACCTCACGGAGCCCGAGACCTTTCCAACGAATGCAAAACCGTGGAAATCGGTTCTTGCGTTCTGGAGTTATAGCGTCAGGAAGGAAAACCCGACTTATTTTTATATAGTAGACTAGCGACCCGCCCCGGCTTCGCACGGGTGCAATGCTGAATTTTCTTTTTGCTATAAACCATCCCTGGACCCACTCGAACCCACACAAAAAGTTTCATCAAAATCGGTCCGCCCGTTCTGGAGTTAAATCGTCAGGAAGGAAAACCCGACTTATTTTTATATAGTAGATTAACACATTAATACATTCCAATTAGAATAAAAAAAATACAATTTCATATTATCAAATACATAATTACATTTTATGACCAAATATTATATTATGTTTCATAATTATTAATATTCCACTTACTTACTACTGTGATCTGAGACAATTCTTATTTTACTACCCTAGATATGTATTTCCAGGAATACAACCCCTCCTACCTGTATGTAGGAGAGAGGGTTGGCGGGCGGCACATTGGGGTCAACCAGCTCGATGTTCACCAGCCAAGGCAGCAGATACTGTAGAAGGAGCTGGCGGACTTCAGTCCGGGCCGTTTGGAACCTCGCCGTGATCTCTGCCAACAAAAATAGTTTTAGGAACGATGTTCCTTTTCGCACACCCTGCAGACAATGATACACACCAACATGTCAGAGTTTAACAATAAAATGTACGTAATCTGAAACCTGTATGGTACTAACTACAGTTTTTATTTAATCGCAACTGATGCCCAACTTACGAGTTAGTTACGTTTCGTCCGTTTTCAAACGACTTCAAAAAAGAAGGAGGTTATCAATTCGACTGTAACTTTTTTTTTTGTTACGTCAGAAGTTTCGACTAGATGAACCGATTTTCCGATCGATTCTTTTTTTATTTGAAAGCTGGTGCTTCCCTTGTATTCTAATTTTATCAGTTCTGACAACGGCATCCATGACAAAACCATATAAGTTAAAGTCGGTTTGTTTACTCTCTATTAAAATTTCATATCATGGGTAGATAGATCTCCAGTGACAAATTCTTATTACTTGGACACGTTAAATGGAATGGTTAATTTTACCTGAGAACATGGGCATCGTCAGCTCAGGATGCAGCTGCGACAGTTGCCGCGAAAGGTACAGCTGTGAGCGGCAGTATGTGGTACACAGCAGTGCGTCCAGGGTACCGCGACCCTTCTCCGACCCTGAGGCAAAATACAGCAGTTAAACTTGCGTACTGTCTATAAATGTACACTGGCTGACAAAAAATACACTGCCAGTAATTGTACAATGTCTGACAATAAAAATTTTTTGGTCCATAAACAACAGAAAACTATTCTCACACGCTTAGTCTAAAAGTACAAGATATTAATTTTAGTTTAGGAAACAGGGTCGTACTATCTGTTTAGATTAATTTAAATAAATGTATAAACTAGTGCACTCCTTGTATTTTTTGAGAAATATATATTTTATTTATCTACTTTCAGCAACAAGCGCAAAAAACCGAAAATAAAAGAAATAAGCAAAAAAGAACTCTTCGACTATATCCAAGTATTAATTGTACGCCATTTGACAAATAAAATACTACGAGTAGCTGACATGAAAATTACACTGTCTGCCAATAATTGTTACCATACAAATATTGTTGCTAAATCTTTGTACATATATCTTGATTTAAATTTGGGAGTTAATACCTTATGCGTAGTATGTATTATAGTACAGGTTATTGCTTAAAATATATTTCATGGTCTCCGAAAGAAATAAGTAGGTACATTAAAAAAAACTCAGGGGTCCAAAATGGAATATCTCTGCCTACCCCCTCGGGGATAAAAAGCGTGAGATTGAGATGTTTCTAAAAATCATAGTTTTTTAGTAATCAGAAAAAAATAACACACACAAACTTGTAGAGCGAGCGGTCCCAAAAATTGCGTACTTATAATATAATAATGTATAAGGGAATGTGAATCATTTAGAATGTTTAAATTTAAAATGTTTCTCTTACACAAAATTAAAATTAATTTACCACCATAAGATGTACTTAAAAAGTAGGTAGCTAGCCAATTAGCTACCCATCTACGTTTTTAAGGGAGTCTCTCTGCCAACAAACTGTCTTGCAGCTTGGCAGAAGAATTTAATTTTTTAATACATTGGGTTTGTTTATCCTGAATAAATGATTTATTATTATTATACCTTCAGATGTTCGTGGAGGTACGCAGCGTTCCATCCTAGCGAGTCCGACTTGCACTATGCAGGCTTACTGTTAAACAACTTCTTATTGTTTTACTCCGGTCCTTCATCAAATAACTTGCCACGACTATTCACAGTTACATGGAATTTCCCGTGCGTATATTAATTAACCAACAGCTACATAACTGACACCATATTCTCATTCTCATCAATGATATACTTCTGTATACCGATAATAAAATGTAAGTGACCGTCTGTGACTCAAAACGACTATTTAAATCAGTCTTCCTCAACGTGGGCGATAACTCCCCCGGCGCTAGAGGCTTCGAGAGGGGGGGAGGAAAAGGGCCTAGAAAAAAATTAGGGTGTATAAGGCGATGCCTGATTTGTAATTTCCTCCAGATTAAAAACCCAGCCAAACTATACAACATCGATTATTTAGTAAAATTTAGTAGTTATTCATATTTTTGCGGTGTTGGATTGTATATAATATAATAATATAATCTCACGCCTTTTTATCCCCAAGGGGGTAGGCAGAGGTATTCCATTACTGGATATACCCACATTTACGAGATATATTGGACCCGTAAGCGTGATAGGTGGTGAGCCCATCGCCGGACCGGGTCTGTTTACACATGTCTCAGAATTAATTTTGAGACCTGCGGGTTTCCTCACGATGTTTTCCTTCACCGTCGAGCTAGTGATAAATATATACGTAAGTTTTTTGAAAAACGCATTGGTACATGCCAGGATTCGATCCCGAGCCTCACTGATTTTCGACCGGCTCTTTAACCATTACAGGTATTAGAAAGCCCTATTTTTGTCGTTGGGTGTTGTATTTCAATACTATACAACAGAATAAGCGCAATTTCTCATACACTGCAATATATAATATAAAAAAATATGAAGCCTTCGTACTTTAGTTGTGTCAAACTTAAAGTACACATATTCTTAAATAAAGAGCAATAATAGCACGCTTTCTATAGGTAGCACTAAATTCAGTTATACTAATTCATTTTTCTAAGAAAAATAACACAGTCATTAAAAATAGCTGGAATCGATTAAGTAGTCGGTACTGAACAAATTAATTTTAGGAATTGCGCTTATATTGTTACATATTGTATATCACTACATTTCGCAGAGTTTAACAGAAAAGTCAGATAATTAGAATGTTATCACATGATAATGATAATTTATAAATATGGTAAAACAGAGTTTTTAAGGTTCACATAAAATTTAAAATATAAAACAAATGTAAAACTTAAACAATATTATTAACAATTATCCAGTTATATAAAATGTCATAAATTTACACAAATTCTATTCCATATTCATAAAATATTTCCATTGGGCGTGTAACCTGATACCGGTGGGTGTAAAAGCATGAAATCAAAGACGTTTATAGAAAAAGTTAAAAATGATTTTCTTCCAACCTCTTTGTATAAAATATTGCATAATAGCCTAGACATGTTGTGAACTCTGCGACCTTTAGGGAAAGGCTTTAAATATAATACAGTAAAAAACACATTATAGGTTCACACAATATCTAAGACAAAATCAATAAATAAAATCAAAGTCAAAGGCAACATATTTCATGTACAGACACGGTCTTGTTACAGTTTAATTATATGTATAGATTTTATGAAATTCCGAAATTTTTACCATTTTCAAATTTACATTTCAGTCCAACTTAAATTTGCTGAGAGCAGATAGATGTGTATCCCAACGAGGCAAACCTGGTATTCTGTACGTATTTTTCCTTCTTATTTCAGCCGATTTAATACCAGCGTTAACGTGTGTAACACATTTCACCATTCGCATTTATGAAACTGAAAAATATACCACTATATTTGTGCACACAAATGTTGTCTTTGGCGCGAATCGAAGCCGGGAAATCCCGCTTAGAAGGCAGTCACTACCAACTGAGCATAGAGTGTGGCTTTTTAATCATTTTAGGATTTAACATCACTCGACTGTTGCAATTATTAAGATTAGGCTTTGAATTTTGGAAGCACACCAAACATCAATCAATTTACAAGTGACGAATAATTATTTTTAACAAACTTCAAAAAGGATGAGGTTATCAATTCGTCTGTATTTTTTTTTTTAAATTTTTTTATGTTTGTTACCTCAGAACTTTTTACTGGGTGGACCGATTTGGATGATTTTTTTTTATTTGAAAGCTGGTGCTTATAGATTGGTCCCATTTTAATTTCGTCCAGTTCTGACCTCGGAATCCATGAGAAAACCATATAAGTTGAAAATTGAAGTCGTTTTTTTTTACTCTTTAGAGTGGTTATGGTAAATAGTGTACGAAGTTAATCGTAGCAGGCCGAAGCACGCCGCGGCCGCTACGCCATAGAATATCATAATAAATTATTGCAGATAACTGCTTATTAGAATATATTGCACTATTTTTGTATGCGTACTCGTAACTGAAATATCTACACGCGCTCATAGTTACACGAGTGTGCTTGCTAATGAAGTTGAGCTGGGAAACTTGTGAAACTACATTCGACTTTACCAATCAATGACAGAAAAATGAAATAAATAAAATTATTTATTATAGAATGCATTCCAGCACCAATATTTAGTTTTTCGCCTTCGTACGCATTGCATTTCACCTGGTAAAGGTAAGGGCTCGTTCACACTAGATCCGTCATTACCGATTCATCAATAAACACGGATCGTTATGACGGATGGACGTTCACATTGCACGTGTTGAGAAGTTTCTTGCCTCGCTTCTTTTGAACAATACGTATCGATGCGGTGGAGTCACAATGACTTTGAATAAGTGAACTTATAAGCCCCTAAATTGAATTAAAACATTTTGATTTTGAAATACGGAATCGTGTTACTTCAAGTTCACGATTCTTTAAAAAATCTTAAATGATGTGTACATTATTTTCGTGATTCAGAGTTCGATCTTGGATGGACTACCGAACTATGAACCGAGCAGATCCGTCAAAAAATCATCACGGCACGTGTGTTCTGACGAACGCGATTTTTAAAAGACGATACGTGATTTAAGACGCTTCCGTAATTTTTCACGATTTACGTAACGTAAACACGGGCATAAAAAAAAAGAATCGCGTAAAAAGATGATTTGTATAAAAAAACGTGAAGTGTGTGTAAGCCCTAATGAGGTAGATACGGTGGGGAGGGATGCATTCGGGACAAACAGAATGCGCCGCTCCCGGTTGCCCGGTTGCCCGGTTGCCCGCCGCTCAGTCAGCAGTCAGACCAGCGTCGGGGCACTCGCCGGGCCGCTCCGGAGCGCCCGTCGCTCGGGAATATATCGCGATGTCGAGGGAGAATATTTCCAATAATATTCCCGACGGCAATGGTGCCGCCGACAATGTGGCCGCCGAAAATGACCTTGACAACGCCGCAGTAGGCCCCGAGCCAAACCAGACAGACCTCAACGTTAACTTCGGCGCTGAGGTGATCTTCAATCAGACAGCCAATATGACGCTTAACGGCACATACGCTGACGAGGGCCGCGATGATAATTTAATGATAAACGTGTACTTTACGCCCATATTAATTTTCTTCGGAATTATTGGCAACATAATTTCCGTCCGAGTGTTCTGTGACAGAAAGTTTCGAAACCAGTCGACCTCTCAATACTTGACGGCGCTGGCCGTGTCGGACACCATGTTCCTCCTCCAGCTGCTCCCGCCGTGGCTCCACGCCGTCAACGTGACATCCTTGTTCAATCGCACAGGGTTTTGCCAGTTCTTCATGTACGTCTCGTACGTGTCGTGTTGTATGAGTGCGTGGTTAGTGGTGGCCTTCACGGCGGAGCGGTTCATGGTGGTTCTGTACCCGCTGCAGCGGCAAGTCGTGTATTCCTCCAAGCGGGCGCGGAGCATCATCGCGGTGCTGGCGGTGTGCGCGTTCCTCATCAACATCCCGGTGCTGAAGCTGGTGTCGGCGACCATGACAGACTGCAGCGTGGACAGCGAGTATTTCCGGCACGCGTCGCGGTTCAACCTAGTGGACTGTCTGGTGTCGTTCACTGGGCCGTTGGTGTCGACGACGGCCATGAACATCGGGATCATAGTAGGTGTGGTGCGATTGGAGCGGCAGCACGCGGCATTGTTTAGGCCGGAGTTGCCGACAGTAGCGGCGGTGGTCCGGCGAGCTTCGCGCCCGACGGGAAGGCAACTGCTCGCCTTCCCGCGCTCGCAGTTCAAGGTCACCAGGATGCTGCTTTTCGTCTCCACCGTCTTCATAGTGCTCAACGTCCCCGCGTACAGTCTCCGGCTCTTTGCGTATACATGGGATATCGTAAGTGAGAAGCGGTTTCAGTGTCACGCAGATTGCTGCTCTGCACTTTGTTGTTCTTTGTGCAATACCGGTTGTTCTCTGGCTAGTGAATTGGATTGCGGTGAGCGATTTGTGTATTTGATTTGCTGTGCTATTTGTGCTCTAGCGGATGAATTTCACAGCACCGAGCGATTTTCATTATTTCAATGTCTTCCTTGATTTACTGAATTAATAACTTGTCATTTATTACTTTTATTTAATATTCTTTGTACCAAAAACACAGATTTTTATCACGGTTATGTTTTCTATAAAAATGTATTACATATAGGTAAGAGAATAAAGTGATTAATTGACTGAGATATATGACCTAACGCACAGCATACAAAGCATAGGCAATTAGGCATCGGCTAAGAGAATTATCTCAAAATTTCCATAGGATTGTTGAATCCCGGATCCGAGGGGCGGACGCCATTGGCACTCGCTGACTAAAGACCAAACAAAATAAATAAAAGCGCAAGTAGTTTTCTGAAAAACAAAAAGCACCATTTAGTTTACCTGGCTGTCCGCTTTCAGTAGTAAGTTTTGAGCAAACAGGACGTTATTAACTAACTTTTAAAATAGCAAATAGTGTGTCCAATCTGGTGCTTGCCTTAAATATTACCGCGTAAACACGATCAGTTTACCGATTCGACTATTCATTCATTAATTCGTCGAGTTGTGACTTTTAAAGTATTTACCATAATCGCACGTCTAGTTATTTAAAGTTCTAAATGTAAGTTTAAAAATTTTACAGTAGAGCGTTTTAAAGAATTTATTTTTTGTCAAAACTACTATTATCACTAGATTTGAAGAATAGCCCTTCATACCTAACACTTTGTACATTTAGTAGCGTAAGACAGGGAACTAAAACTGAAATAAAGTTTATTCGGAATTATATTAAATGAGGGGAAAAGAAGCAACCGTTTCTTGCACATTACGAACTTAGTTACTTAGTGTTTAGTATAGTTATATAGTTGAGTTGTGTGGACGAATAAACGTCATATTTATTTTAAGTGTAAATAGACTCGGTCCGCCGATGGGCTCACCACCTATCACGTTTAGGGGTCCAATGTATCTCGTGAAATGTGGGTATATCCAGTAATGGAGTACCTCTGCCTACCCCCTCGGGGATAAAAGGCGTGAGATTATTTATTTTTTATTTAATAGATTAGTTGATTGAAGTATAAAGCGGCGCACAAATGCAGTCAAAATCACAGAATTTCTACTCGCGATCCACATTACACACAAACAATATCAATTATGTACGTTTTACAATAATAGCGACCCGCGTTTATATTATTAATAAACAAACCTTCCTCTCTTTCTATTAGGAAAAACTGTATCAAAATCCTTTGTCTGGTTTAGAAGTAAGAAATCAAATAGCGACTTTGTTTTATTCTATTTAGAGAAACGAAACAAAAACTTTACAGCGTAGGTATTCACGGAGACTCGATACCGTTTCCGTTCGATTCAGATCGAGTGAAAAATTTTCCGATGTAGAATCTATCGACTTCGGAAACTTTATTCTAGGCGTTTCTGACAGCCACGGAAAATTTTCCGAATCCTTATGTCACATATGACACTAGTTTTCAATACCAACATCAGCCCATCTCGAAAGTTTTCGACACCAACATCAGCCTATCTCGAAAGTGTTCGACAGATTTTCCGATATCGAATATCGAAGCTCCCTGAATACGCCTGCATAACCTCCCACCTTGTTTTTGCACGGAATCCGATAGGATTTTTATTTCGAACAAAACAAACGAAGAACGCTCGAGGGGATAAACGAAAGTGCCTGAGTGTAGGTATTGACAAATGTCATTAAGTGTATTTATGTTACAAATAGACGCTTAATTTACATAATATGTCAGATCGGTAAACAGATCGGGACCGGTTCCATGAAATGTATTATATGTCTAGGAACGCACCTCTGAGCTAACTCGGTGAGGGGTTCACCACCTGTTGCGCTCAACAAAATACCGCCGCGGAAATAAGGGAAAGGGGTAACTCCGTTTACCCGAAGACAATAGGTTATAATATCTCGTAATTTAATGTAAATACACTACTTCTAAATGTTAATTGTTATTAATGTTATGTCTAAATGTGAAGTGGTATTCAATGTTTTTTTTTTGTAATATAATTTGTATATAATATCTTGTAAGATAAAATAACCTTTAATGTTGTAACCGTTTTTAGGGTTCCGTACCCAAAGGAAAAAACGGGACTCTATTACGAAGACTCCGCTGTGCGTCCGTCTGTCACCATGTGTCTCATGAAACGTGATAGTATGACAGTTGAAATTTTCACAGATGATGTATTTCTGTTGCCGCTATAACAACAAATAGGTACTAAAAAAACAGAATAAAATAAATAATTAAGGGGGCGCCCATAGTGATTTTTTTGCCGTTTTTATACACAATGGTAAGGAACCCTTCGTGCGCGAGTCCGACTACCACTTGGCCGGTTTTTCGTGGTAGATAGAATTAAATAAAGATAATTCCTAAACTAGGCAAGGCAGCTCCTTTATCATCGACAAACATTGTGGACAAAGAGGTTGGAAGAAAATCATTAGAGAAACTTTTTCTTTAAACGTCTTTGATTGTGGAATACAGGGGGAGTCTGGAGAGAGAATATTATAATTCATTTATTTAGCAGATAACAGTGATCCATAACATGTTAGTAAATTTAGCCTATGTTAGTAATAATAATTCGCACGGGTGCAATACTAAAACCTTCCTCTTGAATCACTCTATCTATTAAAAAAAACCGCATCAAAATCCGTTGCGTAGTTTTAAAGATCTAAGCATACTTAGGGACATAGATAGGTACATAGGGATATAGGGACAGAGAAAACGACTTTGTTTTATACTATGTAGTGATTATCGGTGTTTCTCTATTATGTATATTTATATTATAAATTTATTATATGCATATAAACCTTTCTCTTGAATTACTCTATATATTAAAAAAAACGCATCAAAATCCGTTGCATTGTTTTTGTTTTTGTCTCTTATCTAATAAATTTATTTTCTTTTATTCTTCTTTCAAAAAATAAAATTGAGACGACGCGAAGTTTGAATTTTAGATCCGACTGAATGTCGCATGTGCGTTAGTCGCATTTCGTCGTTCAATATTATCCTGTTAACATTAACCTTTCAGCGGTCGCACCCTTGCGCCGAACACACGCAGTCGCGCGCGGTCTATGATTCCAGCTTTTAGTGTCTTGTTTGGAAAAACAAATGAATATTTCGACTTATTGTATAGCAAAAGATTAAGAAGAGGTCTTATACATGTAAAATAAAATAAAAACAACTTATTCATTCATTATTATTAATATTTGTACTTAATAGAACTAAAGGTCTATAAAAACTAAATTGTTTGGTCTCTGGTTGAAATCACCTTTACAAATCAACAAAAACAAAAGAAAATTAAATTTTCTTTTTTACTACTAACAACTTATAAACTTGACTATCTACTTGACTAACTGTCTTATAAATAAATCACATCACATGAAATATGTACCGAGGTTTCACTTTAATTGTACTGGGATTATTCTGGAACACAATCGGTCGCGCGCGGAATCTGAGACCGCAAACACTAATAAGAAACCATGTGTGCATGCGACGAATGTCACAGGGCTAATAAGGGGTGCTACCTTACTCCCCCGAGGATAACACGGAAGCGGAAGTGTCTATTGTTTATAGTTTTAGTAAATTGACTAAAATAAGTTCGCTGCGGACTCGGAGACCGCGCGCGACCGCTGGAAGGTTAAATGGCAATGTTTCGACCAATAAATTATAAGGTTTGTTTTAAGAACAAGACGCAAGTTAGGTACAATGATGTTCGTCGCAAGCCAACCTAAGGTTTTCCCTTTCGGTGAGGGGCATGGCATTACGCCACTAGGACAAACAACACATTATAATTATTTGAAAAAGTTTAATGAAAACACTTAGAAACTGTAGGCGAGTAACAAAAGGGACTCTAAACTCGTCTATGAAAGTTATATGAATGTAAACAGCAGCCTATAACCACCGACAAGTTGCTGGTTCTTAATAAAAATAGTAGAAGACAAAGATAATGTATAAAAATCGTAAACCTTAAAATAGTTTTTATTTGTCCACAGGAGACACTATCAAGACAATTTGGAGAAGTCCAGCAATACGCGTTGACCTGTTTCCATTCGAACTACGCCGTCAATTTCATACTGTATTGCCTAAGCGGACAGAAATTTAGAAAAACATTATTGGAGCTTTTGCCCTGTACACCAACAGGCAACTATAGAATTAGAGTAACTAGGTTGCAGGAACTTGAATTACAAGAAACTAGCCTATCTCGGAATGAGCCACGAGTCAGGTTTACTTTACCAGAGGATGAGGCCTCTCGCAGCGGCACGCGTCGGAGCCAGCTAATGGAGACTACAAACCAACAACAAGTTGACAAGGAATCAAATCAGGAAACACAGACAGACTACATTACTCTTGTGATAGAAGATGAAACCAACAATTCCATTCCGAAAGGCAAGACCCAGAACACAGCCGAGCAAGAACAAGCATCCGGCTCGTCAACCGGAACAAGACATATATCGACAATTACTCTTATATTCCGAGACAAGAAAAAAGAAGATTCGCCGAATATCAGTTCCATTAAAACTGAAGTAAAAAAAAATAACAAAGGAGCGTTGGAAAACACCCCGATATCTGTAGTTAAAAGAGCTTTACCGAAAGTCAGTGCTTCAGAAAATAAAATATTAGAAACGGCTGCAAAATTTCAAGCGGAAACAGACGAAACGCTCACTCCCTTAGAAACTAAGAGCACAGGAGCAATAAGGAAAGTCAAAGCGACGATAACTAAAGAGGAAGAACAAAAATATGGACCTGTGAAAAAAACGTCAGCCCCTATAATTAAAGACGTTACACAACTTTCACGGAATGTTTTTGAAAGTAAAATATTAGAAACGGCTGTAAAATTTCAAGCGGAAAGAGACGAAACGCTCACTCCCTTAAAAACTAAGAGCACAGGAGCAATAAGGAAAGTCAAAGCGACGATAACTAAAGAGGAAGAACAAAAATATGGACCTGTGAAAAAAACATCAGCCCCTATAATTAAAGACGTTACACAACCTTCACGGAATGTCTTTGAAAGTAAAATATTAGAAACGGCTGCAAAATTTCAAGCGGAAAGAGACGAAACGCTCACTCCCTTAGAAACTATGAGCAAAGAAGCAATAAAGAAAGTCAAATCGACGATAACTAAAGAGGAAGAACCAAAATATGGATCTGTGAAAAAATCGTCAGCCCCGGCAATGAAAGATGTTAAACGAACTTTACCGAGAGTCCGTTTTTTAGAACCTAAACAACAAGATATGGCAACATCTCTTGGAGTGAAAAAAAACGGAACGTTCAATTCCGAAATTGATGCTACAGCTAAAGTGGCAACCAAGAAAGTCATAGACTCGCTAACTAAAATTCGACATCAAGACGACAGAAGAAAACAATCTCGATCGAGCTTACCTCCTGTAGAGGAAGCAGCAGAGGAGGCAGCTAGCTGTCAATCGGGTGAGTTTGCATAATAATATTATTTTCATACCTTCTATTCGAAAAGTGACGTTTTGGTCCTCAAAAAAAGGGAGCAAAGTAAGTCTTTTCTGATAGGGTTTTTATAAGTGCGAATAAAAGTGTTTTGAATTTAGAATTAAAAATATTCGTCAACATTCTTAGCCAAAGAGATTAGCAAAATAAGTTTGCATTTTAGGTTGGCGCCACTGTAGCTTAAGTACTATAACAAAACATTAGTTCAATTTTTTGCCGCATTAGGTTGACAAGGCTGAATAGCGTTCGGTGGTTGTGCCACACTGTCAGAAAAATTGCTGTGGCAATGCGAACGCTCTCGTAGTTATTTTTCACAATTTACATTTTATTTTACGCCAAATTTTCGAATTCCAACATCAAATTGTTTGTGTCTTTTATATTTTAAACTGAATTCAAGTAGCAGTGATAGTTAAACACCGGAAAATATTGAAAAAAGAAGCAAACAATGCCATCAATATTTTTTTCTCATAGAGAGGTATGAAAAGCAGAGTGTATCATTCGGTCGCAAAATTATTTTTACCTTGGGCTACGTACTTTAAACCCCTCACTTCGTTCATGATTCTACATTAGAATCCCTCACTACGTTCGGGATTCTATCCTAGAAACATTCACTATGTTCGTGATTTAAAGAAACGCCCTCGCCGTAAAAATATCGTTTTGCTCCCTTATGACACAATCTACTATTTCATACCATCTATTCGAAAAGTGACGTTTTGGTCCTCAATAAGAGGGAGCAAAGTAAGTCTTTTCCCATAGGGTTTTAATAATGCGAATAAAAGTGTTTTGAATTTGGAATTAAAAATATTCTTCAACTTTCTTAGCCAAAGAGATTAGCAAAATAAGTTTGCATCTAAGGTTGGCGCCACTGTAGCTTAAGTACTATAACAAAACATTAGTTCCATTTTACGCCACATTAGGCTTACATGGCTGAATGGCATTCGATGGTTGTGCCACACTGTCAGAAAAAATTCGCTGATGCAATGCGCGCGCTTTCGTAGTTATTTTTCTCATAGAGAGGGATGAAAAGCATTGTATCATTCGGTCGCAAAATTATTTTTACCTTGGGCAACGTACTTTACACCCCTCACTTCGTTCGTGATTCTACATTAGAATCATTCACCTTATTCATCCTAGAATCATTCACTATGTCCGTGATTTAAAAGATATCGTTTTGCTTCCTTATTACACAATATACTATTTCAACACACTTGCTCATAAAGTGGCTCTTATTTCACTGCAATTAGGCACATAATGACACCTGTAATCGAACTGTGACTTTTTCATTGCTATTATTCACAAGTGAGTTATACATTTTTTTTAATTTTGTTGGTTGAGTTGTCTTCAAAAAGCTTCGATACAAAAAAGATCGTGTTCAATTGTACATATACCTATTGCATGCTTTTTCATGCAACTTCTTATTTAAATAGATAATTTCAACTTGTACGTGTTTAATAAACAAAACAAAACTTTTACTTAAATATAACTTTAGTTTTCTCTGTAAAAATTTTAAATTCCCCATTTTGCACGTGGCTAAAACGCTATGCTCGAAAAAAAAAAGGAAACCTATTTTTTTTATGTAGGTATTATATTCTATGGCCGATCGCCAGCGTTAGATGCGCGCGCATAGGAAAAGTAATTAATTTTTCCTGCCATTGCGAAAAATTATTATTTTTAAATGTTTTTTTTTTGTATTATTTTATTTACAAGTGTGTTGAAATTTTTTGACATTGTTTGGTTTTGTGAGTATGGGCACCCTACAATATAAGTAGTAGTACGATGCGGCTAAACGTAGCCCGCCTTATTGAAGAACGTATCGCAATAACAATCCGGCTTATCGTTGAACTGCCTCATTTCGAAAAGGCCCTGTTTTGATAACGGCTAGCCGTAATGTAATACGGCGGATTATACAATCCGAGTGCGACATATACACCAAAGGGATAATATGGTTTGTAGTGGCCAGTTCCATTTTCAAATAAGTTTTTTGCTGGTCTCTATGGAACAATTTTTCATACTAATTTAATATTATAACCCGCCGGGTCATAATATTGTACTGAATCTCATCATAACCCGATGGGTAATAATGATGTGAAAAATAATTTATTGATTGTTTAATACTATCAACTCAGTGTTACTAAACTGGTTATCATCAGACACGTGGTTTTATAACTGTTGCAACATAGTAACAGCTAAGCTCGAAGTTTGCAGCTATCATTTTATTTTATTTTTACGACTTAAAAAATTATATAATAGATCACATCAAAAAGTACGTATTACTAAATAGTTATTCAACCAGCCCCGTTGTCCGCAAGGTCAGCGACAATAATAAACGGAAGGCATTCTTTTAACGTATTTTATTGAATCCTAACATTGAACCATTATCAGTAACAGTGACGAGGTTCAGGTAAGTAAATCATTTCCTCTTATTTTAATTTCAAAAACAATTCTCGGAAATCATTAGCGTAGATACATGCTTAAATCAAAATTACCGGAAAAATATAACTATGTCTCTACAATACAGTATTTTGGTAATCGACAAGAATATTTTACAAATAAACTTTAATATTATAATCTTGCTTATAGTAAAGTCCTAGATTTGTCATGGAATATAGACTACCAGAGAACGATCACGATACCACGAACTACTGTGCAGAAAGACAGACTTCAAACTTGAACACCACTCTTTTTGTAGAGGGTTAAAAATACACCATATTTCTAAAATATATTTAGACAATACTGCGGCATTCATTCGTTCTTCTATATCACTACGCAAGAAGAAAACAGTACACCATAGTGATGGAAAATAACTAATTATTGTCTCATAATTTCTACTACATCACTAAGCAAGAAGAAAACAGTACACCATAGTGATGTAAAATAACTAATCTATTACAAGCTATAGAGACTATATACAACTTTATTTTCACTTATCCTTGTCACTTTCGCACCGCGTTCAGACAACCTATAGTAAGTTACTGGATTTGACACAAAACTATTAGAAAAAAGCTTACTTCGTAAAGACCTAACGGTACGACGGAAGCAAGCAAGATTATAACAATAATATTTCAAGCTTGGTAAGAGATAGTGGCAGGCCCCCAGGAGCTTTATTTTTGAATCGCTCGTACGACATTGTTTTATTTTATTTATTAGAATAAATAAACAGTTGTACCTTTGTCGAAACCTATATTGACTTAAATTGTTTCTAATTGTAAAAACTTGAATTGGCTCTTTGTTGCTCATGATTTTTTCTCATAATGTTATTTTAGCTGTAAGTTTTCCGAAAAATAAATAAATACAATAAATGTACTACCCACTACATTTTCCACGGAATAAATATAAATTTAGATGCGGACGAAAGATTCTGTTGCTATTAGATATGTTATTTCAATTTGCTTGTTACAGTAAGATTTACGTTGAGGTATGATATATAACAAATATGATATCAAAACAAGATTTGGTACAATGCGTAGGTAATTTATTAAATTCAACATCGGAAATTCCGTATTTTGGTATTCGTTCGGCCGGCATTGGAAGTGTGCTGTAGTCTAACATTACAATGGGATAGTTGTCATCATCGAAACAAAATTGCAAGCACATTTAAACATGTACTTCGGTTTTTACTTTACAATTATAGCAAATTTAAATTTAAAAATAAAATTTAAATTTAAAAATAATAAGACAATTAATAAAAGTGAAGCAATTGAGTAGCAGAAACTATGACGTCACGCCTTGCTATTTCAGTACATATTCCATAGTAAAATTTCGTTTTAACAGATCATAAAAAGTAACTGATTTGACCAGACAACACTACCCTATTGATTGGAACGGCACAAATATTTTCAAACAGTCCGTTCATTTCTATACTGTTTTCAGTGCGGTAATCACCGGTTTAAATTTTTTGTATTCATTTCGATTTCGAAAACCTCACGGGAATGAAACGTTCATGTACAAAAAATCTGCGTCTCGCGACTTGGAGGTCGAAAGTGAGCTCGCTCGACACAATACCGGAGTCACGATTCAAAAATAAAGCTTCAGATCGCTGAGAATTTGATGCTTCAGTGCGCCTTGTCTAAGCGGACTACAGACTACAGCACTATTATGGACATATTTCCAAGTGTCAAAGGGTGCAGTTTCTATTGAAGTAGTTCTTTTGCTGCAAAAGAATGCTCAGAGCTCAGCGCGTCGTCAAAAGGTGCAAAGGATCTAAAGCGTTTGTTTCGGATTAGTTAACCCTTTTGCGAGTTACTGCTCCTACATTTCCGTATTTGCGCTGAAAGAGGATAAATATTCGAACAATTTACAATGGTTATTTTACTCTTAGGAGTAAAAAACCGACTTCAACGAATAATACTAAAAAACACAGTCGAATTGAGAGCCTCTTCCCTTTTTGAAGTCGTTTACAAAAAGAATGATCGAAATTTGACGTGATATGAGTGATTCGTCAATTTGTCGCGCACGTACTTAATACAAATTTAAGACTTATATGGTTTTTTCATGGATGCCATTGTCAGAACTGGACCATACGGGAAGCACCAGCTTTCAAATAAAAAAAGAATCATCAAAAATTAGTTCACCCAATCGGAAGTTCTGGTAACAAACATAAAAAAACGTACGCTAAGAATTGAGGACCTTCTGCTTTTTGAAGGCGGTTAAAAACATACGGTCACTTAGGTCCGAGGGGTCCGGCAGAGGTATTTTATTCGTATAAATATCCACTTGTCATCTGTGTTTTCGGACCCGTAACGTGACAGGTAGTGAGTCCAACGCCGGCCTGAGGTGTTGTTACAGACACCTCAGAACAGATGGGTCGGGTCCCGTTGGCCTTACTTGCATTTAGCCTTGGCGAGCAGAGCACCTTAGTTGTATTTTGTCCGGGTAGCAAAATGCCTGAACAGTTCTGGGCCTGTGGGTTTCTTAACAACTTGCCGTCATCGTCGACCCACTGATAAATATCGACTTGAGATTTTTTTAAACTATTTGGTACATCATCAGGATTATAACCCGAGATAAGCAGTCTCAATCCAACATGGCAATCACTGCTTCGGTTGTTTACTACGTTGCTGTTATAATCAGTAGCAACTTATGGATTTGTAGGTATCATAGAAACAAGTGAAAATCGAATAGTGCCTCACCGTTCTCCGTAAGCCCCTTTTCACACGTACCGGTTTCCGCCGGGCCGGCGGGCGGCGAAGTACACACACCGGCACAATTAGCGGAACAGAAAAAAAAGGGAGTATTTACGCATTTTTGCGTGTTACTGGCCGGCTAAATAAGCTTTTTTTAAATTTGGGTTTTAATTTAAAAATGGAATACTAAGCGACTGCCCTTTTTTTCATTCTTTTGTTTTAATTTTCATTGATTAATTTTTTTCCACCGCTTGTCCGTTTTTAGAAGGTTCGTGAATTCCACTTGAAAATCTTTGAATTGCAGTTTTTGAGGCTTTTGAGTTTTTTCGCATATTGATAATTTACGAGCATCTAAGTATGCCTGATTTAACGCCATCAGAAATCATTAGGGCAGATCAAATGAGGAGAAATGGTCAAACCTACAGATCGATTGCCAGAAGCCTTCGTCGATCGTTATCAACGATTCATCGTAGCATCCAACGATACAGATTGACGAATACTCTAGTGAGAAGGAGAGGACAAGGCCGGAAAAGGTGTACTTCAAGGAGGGATGACCGTTTTCTCCAACTTCAAGTCCGACGGAACACGAGACTAACGGCGGTGCAGGCTCGAAATTTACTGGAAGAGGTACGAGCAGTAAGGATGAGTGAGCGGACAGTTCGTAGAAGATTCGAAGAAGTGGGTATAGGCTCGTATGTGCCCGCCAAAGCCCCAAAACTTGAGAGACATCATCGCACAAACCGTCTACACTTTGGTCGTGAACATCGTGATTGGGACTTCGACGACTGGGGACAGGTTCTTTTTACTGATGAATGCAGAGTTATGTTAAATCAAATTGATGGAAGGCAGCGAGTATGGAGACGCAAAGGAGAACGGTATATCCAGTCTAATTTTGAAAATACAGTGGCATATGGCGGCGGTTCAATTATGGTCTGGGGAGGAATATGTTTAGCAGCTCGTACGGAGTTAGTAGTAGTCGATGGCGGGAATCTGAATGCTGATCGGTATATCAGGGAGATTTTAGAAGAACATGTTGTGCCATTTGCCCCCTTTATTGGTAACAACTTCATTCTAATGCAGGATAATGCTCGGGCTCACAGTGCTCGCACAGTACAGACATACCTAAACCATGTTGGTATAACGGTGATGGAGTGGCCAGCACGGTCCCCCGATATGAACCCTATAGAACACGTCTGGGACTTGCTAAAGAGGAGTGTAAAGTCAAGAATGCCACCTCCCAATAATCTCAACGAGTTGCGAAACGCATTAGTTGAAGAATGGCAGAGGTTGCCCCAAGAAACCATTGATAACATCATCCGCAGCATGCCCAGACGGATGGAAACCCTCATCAGAGCACGAGGAGGAAACACTCGATATTGAACAGTCATTGAAATTGATGTTAACCTTTGGAAAATTTTGAATTTTCTGCTGTTTCTCTATAATTAAAAAATCGAAGAAAAATGTATTTTGTTTAATTTAATTTTTATTTTTATTAAACTTTAAGTATGGTGTTACAAATGAATGTCAAAACATGTTAATTTAATTGTTGTTTCATTTTAAATAATATCTTGTTTAAAAATTACATTCATTGTTCTAAATTCCCTCTTTTTTCTCCTTTTTTTTTCTGTTCCGCTAATTGTGCCGGTGTGTGTATATATGGCGATGTACGTACGCTTTCATACGTACCGGCGGACAACCGGGCAATCGGCCATACATTTCGAAACCGGTACATGTGAAAAGGGGCTTAGTCGAACCTGAAAATAAATAAATAAATAAAATAAAATACAAAACTGAGAACTGCGTGTCAGTGACGATACATTAATTAGTGTTGCGTCAATTTTAATTGGTCGCGCTGTAAGTCGAACGCTTATGTCAATCCGATGCTTTTGTCATTTTATTATATTGACGTTGATGTTTTACCAAGCCACTTCGCTAGGTACTCTGCCCCCCTAGCCAAGTGGCATTGCACAATCTTATCGAATATTCTTATAGATTGACATGTACGGGATTGACATTAGCTTTAGCGCTCGTTGGCAAGCTCATGTCAATCCAATACTTGTCAATCTAAAAGAACATTCGATTAGATTGTACAATGCCACTTGGCTAGGGAGGCTGCACCGGCTGTACGGAAATCGGTGAAATGATTAACGAAATCTGACAAGTGAAATATCGATTCTACTTAGATTCTATGCAAGAACTTTTTTAACCCAGTGAATAGAGAGCTTATACCTTACAAACGGTCCGGTAGTTCTAAATTTTTTACATGTTGTCTAGGATGGTTGTTAAGTGTTTAAAATGCAAAATGCACAATCCCCCCCCCTCCGCGCCCTCCGCCATCTTGAAAAAACCGAAAAAAAATCGGCACTTTTTTTAGATTTTCACTTATATCTTTGTTTCGGTGCATTTTAGCTACAAAACAGTTCTATTCAATGTTATAGAGAATGAAATTCCCTATAATATACGTGTTAAATTTTGTTTGTAGGGCAGATAGTTCACGAGATATGATATTTTAAAAAAGATAAAAAAATACGCATTTTTTCAAACTTTTTTTCAAATTTTTCAAACTTCTGACTTTAGAACGCTGTAATTAAATTTTGGCCTATTTGAGAAAAACAAGTATTAAGAATAAAAATTGTAGGGAATTTAATTACCTACAAAATGGATGTATACTTTTTTAACCAACCTTACGGAGGGGGCAGTAAGCATTAAAATTAAAACAACGGCATATTGTTTATTTGATAAGTTTGAAAAATTTCCGAAAAATGCGTATTTTTTTATATTTTTAAAAATATCATATCTCGTGAACTATCTGCCCTACAAACAAAATTTAACACGTATATTATAGGGAATTTTATTCTCTACAACATTGAATAGAACTGTTTTGTAGCTAAAATGCACCGAAACAAAGATATAAGTGAAAATCTAAAAAAAGTGCCGATTTTTTTCGGTTTTTTCAAGATGGCGGCGGGCGCGGAGGGGGGGGAATTGTGCATTTTGCATTTTAAACACTTAACAACCATCCTAGACAACATGTAAAAAATTTAGAACTACCGGACCGTTTGTAAGGTAACCCCCCTTATTTGGTCTCTATTCACTGTACTATTTTGTAGCGTCCGGAAACTTGTCGTCATGTTTTATAAAAGTGGTTTTTTATCATTCTTTTTTATTTATTCGTTTATCAATGCACTTTAGATTCGCTTTTCGGGGTTCTGTGAATTGTTAAGAAGGGGTCATTAAGTTGCTACTTTGTCTGAGACTAGAAGTGACCAGATGGCTTAGTTAATAGTGACCTTGCTTCTGAATCGGAGGTCGTGGGTTGGAAATCGAGAAGAAAACCTACATAGTATTCTGGTCCATACTAAGCAACCGTGGCTTGCAGTATCGTAATTAAAAATGTATTTGTCAGTAAAGATCATCTCATTGTACACAGATTCGAGCACCGACTCATCAGAGGCGATGGGCAGCCGTAGCTGGCAGCTTAAGCTAGTAAAACTGACAAAAATGTTCGACCGCGTAAAGCAGAAGTTCAGCGGGCAGCGAGTACACCCGAACAACCCTACCGAGGACCTGCAACTCGAGAACTTCGAAAATTCTCCGGTTAACGACCCATACGTTCCTCCCTGCCCCCTGCATGGCAATACACTCGACATAGAGAAACATGAATGCAGGTGTTACTGCCCGGAAGACAGTGCACGCTTTTCCCGGCCCGAATCCGACTCTGCTTCCAGCTCTCAAGCTGGCACTTCCCCAAAAAAAAAACCGGATAGCTCCTCTGATAACGAGAAGGATAATTACGTAGAAGTACATAGCTGTGTTTGCCCTTGTGACAAAATCATTATCACTCTAAAGGAGCCCAGAAAAGTTGCAGGGGTTTCTACATCCGTCGAAGACCTGCCAGCACCACCCATGCCCGTCAACGTTCGACAGAGGAAATCTATGTACAAGCACAATTATAAGAAAAAGAAACGTAAATTGCTAATGGAAAGTTATAGGTTGAGTATAAAAACAGGTGCGGGAAAAGCGTTAAACTGTATACAGCACCAGCAGGAGGCCCAAAGCGATGATGACTCGTCCACCTCTGAAGAAAGTAATCAGCATTACTTCTAAAGAACTTTGCCCTCCACTGACTCCAAGACACTCCTCTCATCCCTCTTCTTTCAACTAGCAGCATCGCAGTCTACCAAGACTCCCCTAAGAATCCTTCACTCCATAATTCTAATTCTGAAATTTCACGAGGTGTGATTAAATTATTTATTTTGATTTCTTGTACCACAACACAATGACAAGTCGTTGTTATTACTTTAGTGAAGCGGACATTTCAAAACGGCTGCGGCATACTCGTGTCACTTCACTCGGGCCAGTCTCAAGCGATACAGTTGTTTTGCCGCGTAAATTTTCAACCAGTAGAGTTGACGTCACAAGCGACCCGGCAACGCGTGGCTATTATCACTCTTATATCATGGAGGGAGAGATGAAATTACACTGCTCTGACTCGACAAGTGTTCACTCGCTACAATATCGGACGGCTTTGAAGGGGTAATCCGTTCGGAACGGGCGACGTGTGTGGCTTCTCACTGGGCGTGCTACTGCGCGCCGCGCCGCTCCACGCGCAAGGACGCGCCACGCGACACACCGCGCCACCCAACGGAAACTGGCGCGGCGCGGCGCGTGCCACCTCCAGCCATGGAGCAATGCCACTGAAGAAGAAGGCATAGCTGTTGCATCAGCCATTTTTGTCTTATTTTGTGGATATAAAATTAACAAAAACGCACACGCGGCACACGCCGCGCCGCGCCGACACGCGCGAGCCCGCGCCGCGCCGCGCCTTTGAAGTTACCGACTTTTAGCGGATAGGACGCCTAGCTCTTCACACTACGCGAGGCGCGTGCGGGCGCGGCGCGGCACGGGCTACGCGCAGTTAGAAGCCAGCATTACACATACACACACTTACACCCCCGACGGACAGCAAAACGGTCCCAGATTTACATACATACACACATACATATGCTCACGCCTTTTTCCCGAAGGGGTAGGCAGAGACAACAGTCTCAGATTTTACACAAATATATACGACTAGGTAAGCTGTATAGATAAAAGTAGTTAATTATTGTATTTCAGAAGGTAAGTGTTGTACGTATAACAATTTTAAATTATAGATGTATTAAAATAAATAATTATATATTGAAAATATATTTGATGTAGGTGGACCTTATAATTATATTTTATGGTGACTATAATGATGAGTCAGTAGGATATTTGATGGATGTTGTATATCCAGGATCAGCGTACTTAGTAATAAAATAGGAGATTGATGCAAGGACATTTATTTTAGACTGTCAACTGGACAAGACATAGAACACAAGAACATATATTTCTTTATAAATTTAAATCGGTAGGAAACCTCTTCGGTTCCAAAAATATTAGAATATTTAACTATATAGGACACCACATTTGTAGATTGTGAATGATGGAGCTTAAGATGTGAATTACGAATCATTAAATATTGTATTTCAGAAATTATAAATATTTTATTATATACAATAGTTTATAATATAGAATATTTTATTAGGTATATAGAATATTTTATTATATAAGATACCACGTTTGTTGATTGTGAATGATGGAGCTTAATATGTGAATTACGAATCATTAATTATTGTATTTCAGAAATTATAAATATTTTATTATATACAATAGTTTATAATAAAAAATATTTTATAATATAGAATATTTTATTATATAAGATACCACGTTTGTAGATTGTGAATGATGGAGCTTAAGATGTGAATAACGAATCGTTAGTATTGTATTTCAGAAATTATAAATGTTTTATTCTTAATACATAGTTAAATCCAACCCCCCCCCCCTCCCCCTCCCCTCCTCTCCTCTTCCACTACTCCAACCTCAAAGGTCGGCAACGCAGTTGCGACTCTTGAGTTGCAGGTATCCATGGGCGACGGACGTCACTTACCATCAGGTGACCCGTCTGCTCGTTTGCCCCCTTTTTTATCATACAAAAAAAAAAGGAAAATTGTTGTCAGGGGAACAATTTTAAATTATAGATGTATTGATGAACGAACATAATTAATCATATATTGAAAATACATTTGATGTATACCTTAGAATTATATTTTATGGTGACTATAATGATAAGTCAGTAGGATGTGGAATATTTTATTAAGTATATAGAATATTTTATAATAAGTATAGAATATTTTATTAGGTATATAGAATATTTTATTATATAAGATACCACGTTTGTAGATTGTGAATGATGGAGCTTAATATGTGAATTACGAATCATTAATTATTGTATTTCAGAAATTATAAATATTTTATTAGGTATATAGAATAGTTTATTATAAAAAATATTTTATAATATAGAATATTTTATTAAATAAGATACCACGTTTGTGGATTGTGAATGATGGAGCTTAAGATGTGATTTACGAATCGTTAAATATTGAATTTCAGAAATTATAAATGTTTTAATTATAAATTATAGATATATTAAAATAATTAATTAAATTGAAAATATATCTGATGTATACCTTATAATTATATTTTAATATTAACAATGTACATATATGAAGATGACAATCCACGAACGCTTTAATGAGTATGTATTTATGGTGACTATATAATGAGGAGTCTGTAGGATTAGAACCTTGGTCTATAAGCCCATTAGTCTATTGAATCTACGACAATCATTGTACATATTGAAAACATTTAATTAGTAAACATAAAGACATTAAGAGGGTGTCAGGGCTGCATTTTCCCCCGTCAAATGTGTTCCGCTATTTTCTTCCTGAATAATTCCTCTACAGCAATAAAAAAAAATCAGGTCTACTGTAGGCAGGCTTATTGTATAGACATTTAATTTTTTCCAAAAAATAACTAAAAAAATGACCTTCCAGAAACAAAAACAAAATTATTTATATTTTAGTGCCGTGATGATGACTACCAGATAAATTTGAAATGTTTATAGTTTGAAAAAAATATAAAAGATTATTTCTCTACTTCTACTCAAGCTTCAAATTTTGATAAAAAAAATCATAGAATCGGTTCAGTTTTAAAGAAGAAAACAGGAGAATGCGAAACGTCGGTATGGTCAAGTTTTTTACGTATAATCTGTCTGATCAGCAGTTGTCCCTATCGCACTCTGCGGCGGGAGATCATAGAGGCAAAGAGGGCAATAGTTTCTTCTAAAACCTATTTCTCAATTCCTTCGCAGCCGGACACATGAGTAAAGAAACGGAACAGAGACAAAGTTTTATAAGGAGCGTGCAAAAATTCGTACCTATTTTAGTAGGGTTGGCAAAGGAGAATAAAATAAGCAAAACGTTTATTAGCTATTATTTGTACATCAGATTATTTACAAATTACTTGCTCTAAATATTTTTTTTAATGATTTTTTTTATTTTTAATAATTTATTAAATCTTTTGATCTTGATAAATTCTAAATTGAATGGATATACAGTTTTTTTTTTCAAATAATCAATAGGGAAGCTTTTACATAGCATATTAAATTTACAATCTTGCACTCCTTTTAGAATATCATTAGGTACCAATATTAACAATGTTTAAGTCGAGTTCTTTGTAATGAGTAGGTAAATAAAGAATTTTTGCCATATTTATAGGTTGTTCAGATCTATTAACAAACAATTTTATTTAGCCACATTTTTGATTTTCGAGATATTCATGCAAACTGTACAGAATGTAACCATTTTACACCTCCGAATCTAATTATTTAGATTCTTAACTTTTTAGTTTACACTTTATTCTACCGAAAACAATTTAAAATAACTATTTCTTACTAAGCAGGAGTGTGAAACAAATATGGCAACCTTTGCGGGTCCCTCAGCTTGTCTACTGGCCGAGCGGGCGTAAACCGGTTTTATCCAGTTGCGGCGCGTACGTGACGCAGCGGCTAGTAGACACGCACACAAACACTGCATGCTTGTAGTAGTGGACCTACGGCAACGCGGTTGTATGACGCTTTGTCTCTGTTCTTTTTCTTTACTCATGTGGCCCGGATACGCTCTCTAGTCGACTTTTCACGGCACGGACGTGCTCATATAAATTATCCACTTTCATTGGATTCCAGCGTCTGAGTACAGTCATGAGTAATAACATACAAACATCCTTAAAATTCAAATTAATGAGCAACATTAAATCGCAAAAATTAGTATGCTAAACTGTGGCCAATAATTATGTAGACGCTTAATTGTGTCAAAATAAACTACACATTTTTATCAAATTATTGTGAACAAAAAATTGATAATTAAAAATAATACTGGAAGTGTGTTGAATTTCTGATTTTGTTTCGATTAGTTATATTAATGTGGATTAAAAACCAATATTATATACCTAATTTTGATACAGTTTAATGGTTAGATAATTTAGAACAGATTGTCGTACACTTCTTTCTAGAATGGTATAAGTTAAGATATTTTAGAAAATGTTACATTGTATACATATTGAACGTGACTGCAATGCCCGTCTAAAGCTTGGGTCCCACGGTCCGTAAAATCGCGGATGCACGCAGACCAGCTCGCACGACGCACCGTGGGACCGGCCTCGTCCGTGATAGCACAGAACGTCTGTGGCGGTGCGCCCGTATCCATCGTGAGTCGGTAACTTCAAAGGTGCGCTCTTCTCTCTCTTTCTTTCGCTTTGCATTATGACAACATAAAAACATCTACACACACCGACACGCACCGTTGGACCGGCCCTGCCTGTGGTGCGTCGCCGTCCGTGCTCGTCGGCTGAGTGTGGCTGATCCGTGGAATAGCGGACCGTGGGACCCCAGCTTAAGAGGACATAGTCTCAAACTGCGTACCACCGTATCACACAACCATCTTTACAGACACTTCTTGAGCAACAGAGGTGTCAGGTCATCGAATAAGCTACCAGAAGACGTAGTACTTAGCACCCAATGCCAATCAATTTAAAAAGAAACTTGACAAATACCTTCTATCCTGTAATGAGAAAGCTTGAGTGGAGAACACCTGGATACAGGCGTTTAACAGTTGTTAACTGCTTGCCTGATTAATAATAATAATAGTAAAAAGCCTAGCCTAAGACCAAAAATAAGTAAAGAGAATAATAATATTATTGCTCGTGACTGTATATTCACGCGTTTACATGATACGAGAGCTCTTGAACCGTGAAAACGCAGCTTTAGTAGTAAACGACAAATATTCCTATCAAAATACATTTCCCTCTTGTATCTAACAGTACAAATTTATTTAACGAGTATAAATTACTTTGGATAATATTTAGGTACAAAAATAAATCCCCCCAAAGAAAAAATATTATAGTTTTATATTACACTCATAGATAAAATTGAATATTTTTGTACGAAATTCGAAATGATATTTCCTATTTATTCGTAATAGAGGTTTAACCCAAAAATTATTTTTACAATTCACATAGATACGATTAACCACATTTAGATCGTGTTAATGTTAAGATTTAATCGTTTAAATAATAAAAGTATGATATAATAATAAGTTTAAATAAGAATTTTAAACTATCAATGTCAATAAAAAAATAAATGTTTAGTACAATGAAAATGATGTTTAGTTTAATGTCTAGAATTAAAAAAAAATGTGTTGATTTAAGTAGAGTAGAGCAGTTGTGCATTTAAATAAAAATAAAAAAATAAAACTGTCACTTCATTCAAGTTGCAATACAAAATACAAATCACAAAATACAGATCTTTACTAATAGAAAGAAAGAAAATTTGTTTATAAATAATCTCGAGCCTTCTATCCCCGAGGGGGTAGGCAGAGATATTCCATTTCTGGATATACCCACTTTTCAAGTTTTCTCTGGACCCCTAAACGTGATAGGTGGTGAGCCCATCGCCTGACCGGGACTTTTACCCATGTCTCAGAATTAATTCTGGGACCTGCGGGTTTCCTCACGATATTTTCCTTCACCGTCGAGCTAGATAAATATGTACGTAAGTTTTGAAAAACTCATAGGTACATGCCAGGATTCGAACCCGAGCCTCACTGATTATCATCATGTGAAGCAGGCTCTTTAACCGCAAGGTTGTCACGGCTCTATTCAATGCAGGGTTAGTCTTAGTGGTCAGACTCGCACTACAGGTGTAAAAGCTTCAAACAATGCTAATGTTATACATCATGTAACAGAATAAGCGCAATTGCTGAAATTAGTTTGTTCAGTATCAGCAGATTTCAGCTATTTTTAATATGTGTTAAATTTTTCCAAAAAATTAATTAGTGTAGCTGAATTTAGTGCTTATTATTGATCTCATCATCATCATCATCAGCCTACATTTGTCCACTGCTGGACATAGGCCTCCCCTAATGAGCGCCATAGCGCCCTGTCTTCGGCTCTACGCATCCAGCATCTGCCTGCAGCCTTTCGCAGATCTATATTATCTATATTTAAGAAAATCGATTGCATCATATTTTTTTTATATTATTATACTAATTGGGGTGTATGAGGAATTGCGCTTTTTCTGTTACGTTGTATATGTATATCACTATAGAAAAAAAATAGATTCAATCCTTATCCTTACTAATATTATAAGTGCAAAAGTAGCTCTGTCTGTCTGTGTTACGCAACCACGCCTAAACAACTGAACCGATTTCAAAAATTCTTTTACAATTAGAATGCTACAATATCCTTGAGTAAAAAATTGGCTGGCCTGGCTATATTTTATTCACGAGCTCACACGAGATCGGGAATACGCGGGTGAAACCGAGAGGTACAGCTAGTGAAAAATAAAAGTTAGAGGTACAAGCACAACGCCCTGTGATGAAGGGTTTTTAATAAAAAAAAAGATTGTATGTAAGTTTATTTCTTTACCGCATCCAGTAGCCAAAGTTTTGCCGGATTTAGAAGTGCAAGGTGTCTTTTCAAGGGGTTTATCTGACCGCAACAGAAAGAGGGTAATAGTATTCTTAAATATTTACAGTGTATATAGATATCAATAATAATATAGTGACTAGGATTGAAAAAAGAATGCTAAGGTGGTTTGGTCCCACTGAGCGGATGAATGAAAGTTGTCTAACGAGACAAATATACAAGGGTGTTGTGAATGGGCGAGTCGGTAGAGGACGACCTAGGCGCACCTACATCGACCAGATCGGAGATGTGTTGAAAAGCCAGATAAAGAGTACCCGAAACCGACGAGCATGCATGAGTCGTTTGATAGATGTGGATGAAGCACGAGAGATCTGCCAGATTCGCAGCAAGTGGCAGTCTATTGTCTTTGCCTAGAGCAATGGGAAATAGGCGTCAGATTATGTATGTATGTATGTATGTAAGACTTTTGTTGTTCTGACGAACCAGTTGATATCATTTACAAGACAGATGCTGTAGATTCGATTACTCGATGAGCATATAGCAGTATATTCTAAAACGAATGATTTCTCAACGTTGACATAAAATAGTATAATGTGTTCTCAATTATCCAGCACCAGAAGTTTAACTAATGCAAGCACTTTAACAGTACTTACAGGTTTTAAGCAACGTCATGTTGATTGAATCGCCATATCTCAGTAGTGAGATTACGGCGACTTGGTCGCAGGGGAAAAATTAAATAATTACATCTAAACAAAAAAAAATATTAAGTAAGTAACAAGATGAAGGTTTAACGTCATTTATTACATTGATTGAGCCACTTCAACGCCTTATGTATATAGTTATGTAATACTAGAACACAGAATAAACCTAGGTATATCTAGGACAACTTTGGATTAACCACGACCTTTAGATAAAGTTGGAAAAATAATTACAATTCATTATCACGGAAAGATCCACCTAACGCTGGTTCTTATCTCAGATCGATATAATATTAAAATAGGTTTTATGTAATTAGAATATAAACCAAATTTCAATAGCCTGTAGGAAAACGTGATGAATGCGCGCGAAAAAGTAAACTGGCCACCTAGCCAAGTGGCATTGCACAATCGAATCGAATGTTCTTTTAGATTGACATGTATGGGATTGACATTAGCGTTAGCGCTTATGTGAATCCCATACTTGTCAATCTAAGAGAACATTCGATTAGATTGTACAATGCCACTTGGCTAGGGGATCTGATCTAAAATGTCCAATTTTAGATCAGATCAATACTTAAATAAATATTAAACGACCAGACACGAAGCCAACAGACATGTTCATGCACACAAATGTTGGCCCCGAGCGGAAATCGAACCCCCGACCTCCGACTCAGAAGGCAGGGTCACTACCAACTGAGCCAACAAGCCCGTCAAATATATATATTTTTGGTTACAATAAAATTTTAAACACATACAAGGTTGTTACAAATCACTGCTAGGCAAAGTTTTAAGTTAGCCAGTGTTGCTGCCACATTCTTGACATTCATGTTAATGTTTAAACATCTTAACTAATCATTATTTAACATCTACGACAAAGATTATTTCTAAGATTTCCTATTACGACTATTGATACTATGATAATTGTGGTAATTCGAATAAACTGGTTATTTATATTCTTGTAGTGAAAGAAATGTAGAAATTTTGACTGGTCGACTATAATAGTAAAGTTAAATTTACTTTCTTTAGTTACTTTTCATGTTCCTCGTGGTCGTGTTAGAAAAATACGTAAAAAAATATTAAAACATGCAAAAACCTGTTATGTTAGCAATATTTCATAAGACGTACCTGTAAGTTATATAATAATAAGTTAACTGAAGTTGTCAAAAAATTGTGTGATGATAATTAATATTTAAATAATTGCATCATATTAGGGCTTCACCCTCTTTTCCGTTTGTCTAGAATATATTTCTAGTTTGGTTTGGTACTTATATAGTTTTCTATCACTACATAGTATAAAACAAAGTCGCTTTCTCTATCCCTATGTCCCTATATCCCTATGTATGCTTAAATCTTTAAAACTAAACAACGGATTTTGATGCGGTTTTTTAATAGATTGATTCAAGAGGAAGGTTTTAGTGTTAGCATTGCACCCGTGCAAAGCCGGGGCGGGAATAAAATATATAAGGGAGCCATAGGTCTACACTTAATACTAGTATGTTAGTTAGAAGTTTTTATTGTATGAGAACTATTATTTCGCGGTCGTTGTTAGTAGACTCGGTCCTAAGAGTTCAGCAACAGTGATTGCAAGCAAAGTGTAAATGCTAGCCTAAAGTATTTGACAAATAAGTCACTAGTGTTGCACTTATTAGGGACAACCGTCGAGTTCATTAGGTCAGTAGGAATGTTGGTTCACCAAAAACAAAACAAAAAGCACTTATTTTCTGGAGGTACAAAACGTACACTTAGAAATGTCAGTAGTCTTATAACAAGGCACTTTAAACTCTAGCCGTAGCCGACCTTCACCGACGAGTTACAAATGCAGTAAACCAAGTATGTGTGAAAGTATTTTCTATTCTTGTTTAATTTATTTAATATATATAATTTATATATTTATTTATGTATGTAATAGTATGTAAGAGTATGTTCAATAATATATAGTGCACTGTCTACCCTAGTTCTAATCTCTCAGTTTCATCCATCCTAAGGTTGTCTGGAAGAGATCGCTACAAGCGATAAGACCGCCCATTGTACTTTAGTTAATGTTGGTATCCGTATTGTGTTGTTTTTGGTGTACAATAAAGAGTTATTGTATTGTAAACCGCGAAAAACCAGAAATAAACTCAAAGATTACATAGTACTTGTCGTTAATATTTATCAACGCATTCCAAGCATTCACTTCAAAGACCGCCGCAGTTCTGACTTACCTCTCTTCATAAACTTGTAAAATACTTTTGAACAGTAAATTTCAAGGAAAAATCAGGCTTAAGGTTTCCTCCAAATGCATTTTCCTTACCAAACATTTTTTCCCAGAGCACTGCGAACAGATGAAACTAAACAAGAAAACTGTTAACTCTAGATTTCCAGGAACCAGTATTGGACTCTCTACAATCTTTAACAAAAGTAACATAACAAGTGACAAGACACATCTATACACATAATAAACCTGGAACGAGACCTTGTCTATATCATTTTTTTATGAATATTTTTGCGATTATCAATAAATAAAATAAAAAAATATATAGACTTCGTTTAGGTTTAGATAGTGCAGATAGTTATCGATAAAGACGTTTAGAGAAAAAGTTGATCTTTCCCGTAGACTGCTAATGTTCTAGACACTATGAAATCCACTTCAACCAAAAATCGGTCCGGGGCGGGGGGGGGGGGGGC
The DNA here is from genome assembly GCA_963855545.1 of Ethmia dodecea. Lineage (NCBI taxonomy): Eukaryota > Metazoa > Arthropoda > Insecta > Lepidoptera > Depressariidae > Ethmia > Ethmia dodecea. The sequence goes on along the minus strand of OY979436.1, from coordinate 29,615,915 downwards.
GGTAAAGTATGAGATGACGTACTAATGTCAATCAATTTACCAATCAATAAATTCTACTTAATTGGCTCCATCAGTGATGGACTAGTGAAGTAATCATATACAACCATTATACAACACAATCGATATCGATAAATTCGGAAGACTGGTACTGTCATTTCATATGATTTAACAAATATAAAAATTTGAATTATAAATAATATCTCATTATTTTACTTAAAGCGGTGATAGCCCGAACGGTCTGGTCCCGACGCTGATGTATGCGAGTGAATGTTGGGTGTGGCAGAAAAAGCATGAAAGCAAGGTGAACGCAGTGGAAATGAGATAGAGTGAGGAATGCGGATATACGAGAGAAGTGTGGTTTGAAAGAAGATGTAGTGACAAGGATAGAAAAGGGTATGTTAAGCTGGTTTGGTCATTTAGAACGAATGGATGAAAGAAGAGTAACGAAAGAGATTTATGTTGCAAATGTTGAAGGATACAAGGCAAGAGGACGCCCCAGAAGGACCTTCACGGATCAAATTAGTGACGTCCTTCAAAAAGCTGGGGTCAAGAGTGCAAAGAATAAAAGAGCGTGCATGAAAAGGCTTATGAATGTGAAGGAAGCGAGGGAAGTGTGCAAAAGATCGGGAAAAGTGGCGATCCATCGTCTCTGCCTACCCCTGTGGGAAGAAGGCGTGAGCTGTATGTATGTATGTAGCCCGAACGGTTAAAGAGCCGAGTCAATCAATGAGGCTCGGGTTCGAATCCTGGCATGTACCAATGAGTTTTTCAAAAACTTACGTAAGTACATATTTGTCACTAGCTCGACGATGAAGGAAAACATCGTGAGGAAACCCGCAGGTCTCAGAATTAAATCTGAGACATGTGTAAATAGACCCGGCCCGGCGATGGGCTCACCACATATCACGTTTAGGGGTCCAATATATCTCGTGAAATGTGCGTATATCCAGTAATGGAATACTTCTGCCTACCCCCTCGGGGATAAAAGGCGTGAGATTGTATTATTATTTATTTTACTTCCTTCTCTACTAATATAGTTTTATATTTTTTTTTATAAGGAAATATTAATGGATAAAAACATTAAAATATATTTTGTTAGGTAACGGCTGTATTGTATTTCTGCGAATTTACCGTGGAGTTTCCCCACCACACATAGAAGCCAGCCAGCCAAATTGGGATATAGTGAGAAATGAAGAATACAGATATTATGTAGATGTATTTTTTTTATTTATGTACACATGTGATACCTAAACTATAAGGGAAAAATGTTGGTAACCGTTATACTCGTATGATTGTTAGATTTTTTATAAACCTTAAATGCCAAGAATTTCGGGATTTCGTGAGAATCACCCATTTACGTTATAACCGAGAGTTTCTTTCGATCTTACTCCCAATATGGCATTGTATCTTCAAAACCAGCGGTGACGTCTAAATCCGGTTTGTCAACCGAATTTTGGACTCACTAGGCCGAGCTTTCCTACTTTAGCAGTCTATAGGAAAGAGAAATGAAAGAGAATGATTTTCTTCCAACCTCTTTGGTTATCGTTTTAGATATCAAAACACAGTTTTTGTCAGCCTGTGCACGCATCATGTAAAATTACTCGACGGATTTATATAATTAACTTGGTTAATATTGAAAGTACTTTTTACAAAGTATCTCATTCCCACTGAACATATAAAAACTGGTTAAAAGAGAATAATACTCCGAAACTATAACACCTGACGCTTGAAATATTGTATGTAGGTGTCTTATATGTCGTAGGCAACCGCTATGAAGGAATTCTTAGAAATTCCCATGGGAACGGGAATAAACTAGATTCGGGCAATGCCACTGTAAACATACGATCGAGTAGATGGATTAAAGTCTTGTTTGTTCGATGCCATCCTGGCCGCTAACGGAGAAAGGAAAGGGCTAAGTAAGAAGGGAACTTATAATATACGGAATCAGAACCAAAATTACATGAGCGCCATCGTGCGTGCGTCGTTTAGACGACCTTACTATAGCTTGATTGGCTTCAGACGCCGTATATAATATATGTATAAAATAAAATAAATAATCTCACGCCTTTCATCCCCGAGGGGGTAGGCAGAGGTATTCCATTACTGGATATACCCACATTTCACGAGATACATTGGACCCCTAAACGTGATAGGTGGTGAGCCCATCGCCGGACCGGGAGTGCGATTTTTGAATCTCACTGGTGATATCAAAATCACCGGTGACTAAAATTATCACCGATGACTTTTATGTCACCATTTTCCAAAAGCCGCATTTTTGAAAGTCACAGGCTGTGTTCAGTAAATCGTCGTAATCACAAAATATCACAATCGAGCACCGCTGCTAATTCTTCCGAAAAACATACTTTGGCACTTTTGGCAGATGGCACTACGTCAACTGTCAAAAACAATCGCATGGCGATTTCAATTACGAGTGGGTGGGGGCACTCGTAAATCGATATCATAGGTATGACAAATGTAAGTCACCGATGAGTTTCAAAAATACAAACTTTCGGAAATCACTCACATCGCTGAGAATTAGTCACTTGGTGAGATTCAAAAATCGACCCCCTGGTCTATTTACACATGTTTCAGAATTAATTCTGAGACCTGCTGGTTTCCTCACGATGTTTTCCTTTTTCGTCGAGCTAGTGATAAATATGTACCTACGTAAGTTTTTGAAAAACTCATTGGTACATGCCAGGATTCGAACCCGAGCCTCACAGATTTTCGGCCGGCTCTTTAACCGTCCGGGCTATCACTGCTCTTATAATAATAATTAATATATGTATGTGCATAAATTATAGTCAAATTAGCTTAATTATTGTAGTCTTTCTATTCTATTGCTTGAATTCGGATTGTAATTTTGCTGATTTGGTTTGCTTTTAAGTTGACTGGTCACTAAGATGTTTCTTATACAAAAATGAATATAATATTTCTTGTTAACTAGGTAGGTACTGCATTTAATAATAATCATTGAAGACAACGATGAATTTAGCACAATAAAAAAAATTACACAGCATATTAAAACTTGAGACTACAAATGTTTATTCAAGTGTTGTAGTATTTTTAACGCTTCTTCTCTTACACACTAGTTTAAAACATATACGTCTAACTTTAAAAGCTTTGTGGCATGATTTAATTGGGTAGTTGACAGCATCGAAATTAAATTGCGAGTAGTCATAGATTAAAAAGATTATCCCAAAACACCTCAAAATATGTATTTCGATTTTCAATTTACAACTATGACGTCACGGTTTGCTATTTCAGTACATTTTCCATAGTAAAATTTCGTTTTGACAGATCGTAAAAAGTAACTGATTTGACTAGGTAGGACACAACCCTATTATGTTCTGATTTTGAATTCTTCCCTTATGAGCGCGTCACGCTCAAACCTAGAATCTGGTCGTCGACCTTGAACTTCATCTTCGCCCCACGTCCACGGTTTACTGCGGCTACGAACGCCTTCCAGAAGGTTCGAAGACCGGGTCTTCTGACCGGCTTCGCTTTACCATGAAGATTGTCGTCGTGGCCTTGAGAGCCATCAGCCAAGCACTCGTCGATAGACGACGTAGAGCGCCTCTCACGCCGAAAGTTGCGTCCACCTTGCGGGGTTTACACGGGTCGATTTCAGCGCACGGCGAATATCAACCGTCTAAATGGCAATTTCGCCGCAAGAGACTTAAATCGCAAGCCCCAAAGTAGATTAACATCCGATTTAACGTCTACAGCTGAAAATCAGCGCCTCAGCCCAGGCTGTGGCATTATGCTGAGATGTGTGGCCCTTTTGGCACAAAATTGTTTTATATTACGTGCTACATTAATTTCTGTTATTTTGTCGCCGAATAAAAAAAGTTTCTTTCTCTCTTACTTATGCACGAGGCATGTTTTGCCATCACTAACCATATCTATGCCGGCACGCAAGACGCTTGCTATTTCAACTGTAAATGGGCTAGCGTTGGGGGATTGTTAGGCGATTCGTGAAGCGATAAGCCGCGCGGCGAAAATCGACCCGTGTAAACCCTCCATAAACCTTCGTGGGGTAAGAGCTCGGCCAGACTTACCGTTGTCGTCGTCCGCTGGCAAGGGGCCGACGGTGCCGAAGAACCGCTTATCGAGGAGTTGGAGCAGCTGCAGAGCGCTTTCGTGGACCGGAGCTCGAGGGCAGCCAGTGCACATGAGGGTCACGTTGATGATGGCCGTGTAGTGGTCGCATGGGTACTCCCTGCGGAAGAACAGCTGGTTTATTCCTCGTCATGGTGGGTAGCTAACAGATGCAAAAGCATTTTTTTGAGTAGGTATTGAATATACATTTAGAAAATTCAATAGTTTATAATAACAAGGCACTATAAACTCGTCCAAGAAGATTGGTTAAATGTAAACAGCAGCCCATCTCTCATCTCTCTCTTTTTAATCTCATGTCTTACTAGTAAATATGGTTTACAATAATAATTATAATTACATAATATATATCTATATAAATGGTTTACAATAATAAATTATAATAGCCTTACAGAGCGTCGAGTCGGTTAATCCCATGCATGTTGGTCTACTAAGTAGTCTATAATTTTATAGTAGCCTTTTTTATGTAATTTTTGCTTAATTGTTTTAAATTTGTCAAGAGAAAAATTTTGTAATTTAAGTGGAATCTTATTGTAAACTCTGACTTTAACTGTTTGTAAAGGCCCCGTACCATCTCTTAAGACAAGCTTGAAACAGTATTGTTTTAGTATCGCTATCTGCGTACAGTCAAGAGCACATGAAGCTTTACACTTGTAGTGCGAGTCTGACCTTTAAGGCGACTGTAATAAGAACGTTACAAAGTCCATTAGTGGAAACTATTTAGGCTTACTATGATATTTATATTTAATGTAATATCTATAAGTTTAATTGTATAAGCTGTTTGTTTTCCTTAATAAAGAAAATAAAATAAAATAAAAATGTGGCAAGATTCACGTGCTATTGACTGTATCATAACGTCCTTATGAAGATAGCTTGTTTTATTATTGTTTTGTGTCAAATCAAATACCTTGCATAACTTAAGCTTGTTTAGGCACACTGTGCCAAAAAGATCACGCTAATTGAAAATGAGGCATCATCTCGTTATGGAATAGACATTTAAGAAACAATCATTTGTTCTTTTACATCACTATGAATCAAAAAAACAAAATTGTTTTAAGAGCTCGTGGTACGAATCTGAGTAATGTTGTTTTAAGCTTGGAACAAAATGTTTCTGAACTATAATAGTTTTTAAGAGGTGGTGGTAACCCCCCTGGTGTCCGGCTGATTGATCAGCAAGATGATTAAAATTACCTTGAAACTAGTCAAAATCAATACAAATTGTAATGTTAATTTACTTAATAAAAGTAAGTTCATATTTTTGGCGATATCTGACGGACCTGTGGGTCTAAAATGGCCACTTTGAGCAATTCTCCTTTTCTGAATTCCCAGCAAATCCTAAGCAATTCCTCTAAATTTCGTAAAATGGTCCCATAATTTAGTGATTCACTGACTATTCAATTCATTAGCAGATTCGTATTTGGTGAAAATTTCGAATATGAATCGAAATAGAATTCTATTATGATTCACCCGAAACGGCTTTTTTAGACCCGCTGTTGGCTCAGTTGGTAGAGACCCTGCCTTCTGAGTCGGAGGTCGCGGATTCGATCCCGCTCGGGGCCAACATTTGTGTGCATGAACATATCTGTTGGCTTAGTATCTGGTCGTTTAATATTTATTTAGGTATTTTTATCAGTTGTTTAGTACCGTACCCATAGTACAGGCTCTGCCCAGTTTGGGACTGAATAACCGTGTGTGAATTGTGTACTACAATTTATTATTATCCGACACTTTTCGGCGTTATAATAATGCTGGAAACTAACAGATGGCGCTGCAACGATGAAATACCGCTAATTATCCGGAGCTGACACCGTTACGAAGTAATACGTTGACTTATCAAGAGATAGCGCTGCTAACACATTGTATCGTTGTGGATAAAATATGACAGAGACTGGGAGTTATAGTGTTCTGTGGACGATGAGGCTGGCAGGGTAGTGCGGAAGGCGGTTGACTTTGTCAATTGTATTTTGTTGAAGAATTTAAATTGATACTGAATGGTTGTCGGTAATTTACGCCTTGTATTTCTATTTCGCATTGAACAGTGTGGTGTCGTAGTTCCTTATCGCGCGTTGCGAAAGGGGGTTAGACGGAAAAAAATTAAGACCAAAAGTTGTAACGACCGACACTTTTTGCTATAATTGAAGCTCCATGATAAATCTATTAATGATGATGAGATGATGATGATGATGATAATGATGAAACTTCGTTCCATCCGGGTGTCCCTTGACACCTCTCAAGTTTTTTTATTAGTCGAAAGTAGTTAGCGTAAAACGAAACATGATCTGTCACCGAACCCATGCTATGTGAAATAGACTATACTATCTACTTGCATTAGTCTATACTTGAATACTTATATTATAAATCAGTAAAAAAAACTGCTTCAACGAATAATACTAAAAAAATACCGTCGATTGAGAAGTTCTCAACATCCTCCTTTTTTGAAGTCGGTTACAAAAAGAATCATAGAAATAGATCGGGTGATTTTGAGTTATTCGTTCATTTTTCCAGATACCTACTTTATGCAAATTTAAGACTTGTATATGGTTCTCTCATTGATGGCACTGTTAGAACTGGACCAAATTGAAATGGTACCACACGGGAAGCACCAGCTTTCAAATAAAAAAAAATCATCAAAATCGGTTCACCCAGTCGAAAGTTCTAAGGTGATAACAAACAAACCATACAGTCGAATTGACCTCCTTGTTTGAAGTCGGTTGATAATAATAATAAAAAGAGGAGGAGGAGAGGAGATAGTTTGTATTGAACAGGCTCCGAAACTAATAAACCAATTTTAAGAATTCTTTCACCAATGAAAATATACTTTATGAGGGAGTTACATGGGCTGTATATGCACGAACATTGATATCTAGGCGCGTGGTTATATTCGTCCGGTTATTCAGAAATCCTAAGTAATTAATTGACCCCCCGCATATTGTAGGGGGAAACTCCCTATTTTAATGGGAGTATAAGCGAAGCACGAATTACGTAGAAGCTTTCTCCGAGTCAATTAGGAAAATATATAGGTATGTGACGTCTACGAAAGCTGCTTCGCAAAAGCACCTCCTTGCTAATTTCATAGAAAATGAAGCTTCTAGCTAACCTTTATTGCTTGGATAATGGATTTTACTAGTTTTAAAAACAGAATTCTTCGAACAAACTTTATGACAGACAAAATTACTCAGATTAATAAGAATCATTAGTATTTAAAACATAAAAACTGCTGTAAAGTGAAAGAATGGAACTTATCTGAGCATTGATCGGGCAACGCATGGCAAGAATCAGTTCTGTTTTACTACTCATTTAGAAATTATTTTTTGTTCATTTACAATTTTAATAGTTTAGTAAACTTTTGAATCTATACTTATAATAAAGAGCAGTGACAGCCCGGACGGTTAAAGAGCCGGCCGAAAATCAGTGAGGCTCGGGTTCGAATCCTGGCATGTACCAATAAGTTTTTCAAAAACTTAGACTTCGTAGAACAGTGGTTATATACACAGGCTGTTTCAGTGGGAAAATGATCATTATACTCTCTGAAAAGTAGGAGCGCGTACTGTTGGACGCGGTTTCTGTTCGCGCGGCTTCAGCGCGTTTACCCCAAGGATAAATAGATAGAAGATACATACATATGCTCACGCCTTTTTCCCGAAGGGGTAGGCAGAGACAACAGCCTGCTACGATCCTGGCATAACTCACGCGTCTCATCCACATCCATTAATCGGTTCATACAAGCTCGTCGGTTTCGGGTACTCTTTATCTGGCTTTTTTTCAATACATCGCCGATCTGATCGATGTAAGTACGCCTAGGCCACTCACAATTCTATTCTAATTACATAAAACTTATTTCAAAATGTTTTTACAAGCACCCCAAGCTGTAGTACTAAACTATCTAGCTAATTGGTACCCTACTGTGTGGGCACATATGTGTGGGCACATTACTTGCGTATATTAATGTCACTCAAACTTTACGAGCTAAGTAAAACACTCTCTTTATCACTACATAGTATAAAACAAAGTCGCTTTCTCTGTCCCTATATCCCTATGTCCCTTTGTATGCTTAATTAAGTCTTTAAAACTACGCAACGGATTTTGATAATAATAATAATAAAAATCTTTATTGCCAAAAAAAAATACAGATAAAGAATTTAACTATTGGCTGCGTATATAAAAAAAAAAGAATAACACAAACAGTTCGTTACTACTTTTAATTTTGGCATTGCGGTGCAGCATGAATCACTCTGCATATTTTGCAGTGATTCATGGGGAGGGTTTTAGTGTTATCATTGCACCCGTGCAAAGCCGGGGCGGGTCGCTAGTTAGCTTGTAAAAGCCTTATAAACCAGTTACATCTCAGACTATAAGCAGGTGAATAAAGACCACGTTATGCAGCCGTAGTATAGATGTTACTGTATTTACAGCGCACAGTACCAGACACGTCTAAAGCACACAGCCTTGGGGTAAATTTGGATCTAATCAGAAAGACTGCTGGTTGGAGCGGCTGCTCTAATACAAATCACTACATAGTATTAAACAAAGTCGCTTTCTCTGTCCCTATATCCCTATGTCCCTATGTATGCTTAAATCTTTAAAACTACTCAACGGATTTTGGTGCGTTTTTTTTAATAGATAGACTGATTCAAGAGGTTTTAGTATAAGCATTGCACCCGTGCGAAGCCGGGGCGGGTCGCTAGTATATAATATCTTAATAACTTCATCCAAGTACTAATTAAGTATTACTTTTTCTTTTGTGTTATTTTTAGTTGATTGATCTCAAGGTATAAAATTTTTGTTTGAACTAACGTTCTGATTATTTACAAATTACCAGTAATGTTTATATATAACTATTGTTTGGTTACAATTTTTTTTTATTTGGATTACTAACAGCACAATTAAGAAATATGTATATATATAAATAGGTCATCGCAGTTTATAACAAAACTAGACATAAAAGCTGGTTTGTATAAAAAATGTTGACTACAGCTTATAAATACTGGCAACAATATACATAAAACAATATAAAATTATGAAAATGTGTTGCACTCATGACGAGGAGGGGGAGCCAAAGAATTTATGGTTAAAGATTCGCCTTATTTCCATCGGCTTCGTTCAAAAGAGGTACTATAATTATTATACTCTATTGTAAACTAATGGTGTATCATTTTCTCTCAACGTCTATACATGTGAATTTATGGTAATCTGTTCGGACAAAGCTCGAGTATAATGAAGATAGATCTTCACGTTGTTTAATCATTGATTATAAATAAGGAAGTAAACATTAGGGTAAGCTAGAGTAAGGTTTTATAAATAGGATAATTGATTAAATAGCCGTAAGCGTCTGAATCAGGAAAAAAACAAGAAAATAAGTTTTCCTTGTTGTCTTGACTTGACGTTTATTTTAAACCAAGTGACCCAACATTGACTTTTGCAACGCCGTGTCACTCAAACAACGTAACTGTACAATACAATACAATACAATAACTCTTTATTGTACACCAAAAACAACACAATATGGATACCAACATTAACTAAAGTACAATGGGCGGTCTTATCGCTTTTAGCGATCTCTTCCAGACAACCTTAGGATGGATGAAACTGAGAGATTAGAACTAGGGTAGACGGTGCACTATATATTATTGAACATACTCTTACATACTATTACATACATAAATAAATAAATATATAAATAATATATATATTAAATAAATTAAACAAGAATAGAAAATACTTTCACACATACTTGAGGATAATAATAGATAATAATTATAACATAAATAAAGCAGAAAATTAATTTACCTCAATGCTTGCAAGATAGTGAGCCTTAAAGCCTTAGAGCCTAGTCGAGTTTTAAAAATGTGAATCGATTCAGCACTTCTGACACACAGGGGTAATGCGTTCCACAATCGAACAGCCTGAACGGTAAATGAGTTACTGTAAAATTCTGTTGTATTACGAGGAAATTGTAAAAGATAATTTCGAGACTCTCGCAAAAGACCGATCGGTGGAATCGCCCTGTCGTTTAAAAAGAACTTTTAAGTAGGGGGGGGGGTAGAAGGAATAAACAGCACAGAGTAAAGCAGGGAGAGAATGTGAACATTCCGGCGAAGACGAATTGGAAGCCACTTGAGCTGAGATCGAAAATGAGAAACATGGTCATACTTGCGTAGCCCATATACAAAACGAATGCAGAAATTTTGGAGACGCTCAAGTTTATCTAGCTGGGATTCGGACAGATCAAGATAGCTGGCATCGGCATAGTCTAAAATTGGCAGAAGGAGTGATTGAGCAAGTGCAATTTTAGTGGCAGTGGGTAGGAAGTTACGTAGCCTCCTGAGAGACGCAGATGCCGCAAACATCTTCCTGCTGACCTCCGCTACTTGAGGAGCCCAGGACATCTTTTTGTCCAATAGGATACCTAAATTTTTTACTTGTTCACAGAAAGGGATGTGCACGCCATCGAAAATAATATGTGGTACGGAGTTCCAGTCCAACCTTGACAATAGCCTCGGGCTACCGAGTATGATGGTTTGGGTTTTTGACGGATTGACTTTTAAACCAAACCGATTACTCCATTGAGATACCCGCAGTAGATCCAAATTGGTGGCTTGTATGGCGTTATCTAACTCACTAAGTGAAGCATGTTTATATATTTGGAGATCATCTGCATAAAGGTGGTAAGAAGAAGTAAGATTCGAGGTAATAGAGTTGATGAAGATAGCAAAAAGAAGAGGAGATAGGACGCCACCTTGTGGAACTCCTGAGGTAGTATTGCACCATGCAGAGAAGGACTCTTCAGTACGGATGCGCTGCCGGCGGCCGTGCAAATAACTATGAAACCAATCAATAACCGTTGGAGATATGTTAAGAGAACACAGAATACCCAGCAAAACGTCAAAATCAACTGTGTTAAACGCATTGCTAAAGTCAAGCAAGGTTAGTACCGTGAGTTGACGGTTCTCCATAGCGAAACGAATGTCGTCAGTTATCTTAACAAGAGCTGTAACTGTACTATGACCAGACCGGAAACCAGATTGATAGGGATTAAGGAGATTGTTGCTTGACAGGTATATACTCAATTGTTGATGGACAAGGCGTTCAAGGACTTTTGACAGGAAAGGCAGAATGGAGATGGGACGAAAATCAGAAAAGGACACTGGGTTTGATTTTTTGGGCAAAGGAATAATAACAGCTTCCTTCCAAACAGTAGGAAACGTACCAGTGGATACCGATCTGTTCAATATACAAGTTATAACAGGAACTACAATATCGATAATTGGTATTAGCATATTACGACTAACATTGTCATTGCCCACAGCATTGGAGGATATGGACATAATGTTTCTCTTAAGGTGGAACGATGACCCTACAAAAAGCTCAAGTCACGTCAGATGGCGCTAGTTCTGAAAACCATGGTTTTTATTTTTTTACGAAATGAGCTTTCCGAATTTATAGGTCTAAAAATGGTTCGCGTGTTCTTTAAATAAATATTGAATTGTCAAAATTTTCCGTTGACGATTTATTGAGTTGTAGTATTGAAATCATCCGATAATTTGTCCCTTCACGTTGTTTCTAAATACGCACGCACACATGCACAACAGAATTTCAAACTCAAACTGATACATAATTTCGACACGCAACTTGTGTGAGACGCTGGCGTTGTTATGCAAGGGCCTGACTTTTATGCCGGAATTACCGGGTTCAAATCATGGTTATTGTTTTGGTTTATTTTTTTGTTTTCTTTGTTATTTAGATGTTCTAGTTAGGATCTTATAATAACTTGTCACTACACAAAATCTTACTATAACATTTTTGAGCTTTATTATTTTATTATGATAATATAGCTACAAAAATGTAAAAATATCGTGAAAAACTATCCTGAGTAAATCCTGGCCATATTGGTGTGTCTGTTTACCAAAGTAGATTACAATTGGTTCAATAGTGTTTGTGTGGTTGACTAACAAAAACATTCATAGTAATATATTTATTTTATAACAATAGCAGGGTCAGTGGGATAGGAAGTAGGATTAGGTAATAGAAATCATATGTACTCATTAATAAAAATAATAAAAATTTCTAAGGTACTGATGTACAAAGGGCAAACCGAAATGTTCGGGAATAAAAAAACTATTTACAAGTTAAACCTAAGTTATGTTTTATTGTTTTTCGAAGTATTCTCCGTTGCAATTAATGCACTTTTGCATTTTTTCGATCCAGTCATTGAAGCAGTAATTCCAGTCTGAACCAGATGTTGCCAATATGGCCGATTTGTAAGTTTCCACGGCCACGGCTGCTTCTGGGTCCAAAACCACTGACCAAGCATTAAATTTTTAATTCTAGACATGATGGGTCATCAACTCAACGTTTTTCTGGTTCAAAAATCTTTTGTCTTTCAGGCAGTGTGGGAGCTTGCATTGTCATGATGTAAGATTCTTTGTATAAAATTCTTCAGTTCTTGGTATGTGACATCTTGACGAACATTCTTTTTATAATTTTCAATAAAGTATGTTGTCGCTACAGATTTTATTTTCCTGTCCATAACGCATGTCTTTCGTCAGAACATTACTTTTGCAGAGTATTTGTTTCAAGTGATTGTATGAAGGAATACTGTTTGCATATCTGCAATATAAAATGACAAACATGTTATGTATTTATAAAAAATCCCATCACACCAAAATGTCGGAGCATACGTAATAAAAAGGAGTAGAATAGATTTGTTTTTTACGACATATTTCTTCACAACTGAAAGAATAAATTAGAAAATTACGTGGAACTCGTGGAAGGTATATCTGGATGGAACCTTCGAACCTAGCCCCGGTAGCTTATGAAGATGAAGGTAGGTACTTATAGGTATCCAATGCCAAAGTTAGAAAACTGATACCTAACCTCAAATTACTCAGTAAATTAGGTAGTCTAAAACTAAATTACATCAAATTAGATAGGTACTCACGATACATCTTGTATTATCATCTTTTTTAGATGAGCTCAAACTCTTTCGAGATTTCGATGGGCCGGAATATATTGATGTTTTTGTATAAAGTTTATAAACCAGCAACTTCTATGTTGCTGGTTCCATGATTAATTTATTATAGATAACAAAACACTGTTGTTTCACAACGATAGTGAATAAGTATAATCAGTACGTTTAGTAAAACAAAACATTGTCACCGTTTCACGAGGAAAGATACACTTTTTGTTGACGTATCTTGATTTTTTTTAAATTGTTTAATGGCCTTTGGATTCTAGTCCTTGCGCGTAAGGGTTACCAACTCTTCAAATAAAATACCTCTACAAACCCATACATCACAAATTGAAAATCTCTCTTGCATTTTATTTCTCCAAGGGTATTATTATTTAAATGAATTTCCCTTTAAAAAAAATAGTGTCTTGCATGAGAGAAAGTCGAAGGTGATGATATTTCAAGACTTGACGATGATTTGACTTTTTTTTTACTCTTTAACCAGTCAGATTTTAAAAGGGGCATAAATGCATTACTAGATGCATTTATGCCCCTAAAAATACCTAAAATTGATTAAGCCCTACAAATGCCCAACACTCATATTTTTAACCTAAATTTAGGGCTAAAATCCCTATGTTGGTAACTCTGCGACTTTGCCAGTGCATGGGTTTTATTATGTAGTGACATTGGGAAATCGCAAGAACGGCAACAGCTCCGTAGTCGGGGCGCGGGCGGTAGCACGGAGCGGCAACGTTGCGCAACTTGTGTACGTACACGACAGATTCTTACACACACATTTGTAAATTTCATGAAAATTTACGTAGATTTATTCCTGATTTCTAAATGAAAGTATGTATTATTATTCATTTTGCGATAAATTTTTGTTGAAAAATGTCTATAGAACGCTTAATTTACGCGTTATTCTAAAACTTAAACTTGTTTCGTCCGATCGTTTTTTGTATGGTAATCGTTCCACCTTAACATCACAATCGGAAAATTGATTAAAAGAGAAGGGTGAATTGTCCGGAGTTGGAATCGATGAAAGATGAGTAAGTGTGTTGGCTTTCGTATTAGCGTCAAAGGTGGAAGAGCAAGAAAAGTGCTGGTTGAGTAGCTCAAAATTTAGATCTTTTGGGACTGTGTCGTGACGTGATTTACCAACTCCTAAGGACCTGAGAAACTTCCAGACCTTGGCTGGATCTCCATCATCAACTGATTGATGTATATGACGCCTTTGTGCATCCCTACACACCTTGTTGCAGTGATTCCTAATATTTTTATATTTATCCTTATTAAGGTCCGTCGGTCGGTGCTTCATTTTTGATTTTGCAACTCCCTTTCTGTGCATAATAGTTTTTAACTCGTCAGTGAGCCAGGGTGCCGGAAGATGTTTTATTTTAATGGCGCGAATAGGAGCATGGACGTCGTAAAGCTGTTTGAGGAGAGAATTAAAAGCATTTATTTGCGCGTCCACAGTCTCTGCTCCAGTGACTTCTGACCAGTCCATGTTTAAAGCATCAGCGTAAAGTAGATCGTGATCCATACCACTAAAATTGCGTTGCATAATAATTTTCGGTTTAGACTTGGGGGGACGAATTTTATAAGAGAGATAAAGCAAATCATGATAGGAAAACGCATCAGCAGAACACTGGCCGTGCTTAGAAACATGGTTAGGAGACGACACAAGAATTAAATCAAGAAGAGATGGGGTACAGTTGGGAAAGTTATGAGTGGCCCTAAGAGGAAGGACTGCCATGTTGCATGCATTGTGAACAGAATGTAAACTATAAGATCGAGAATCATTTTTAAGAAGGCATGTATTGAAATCACCCATTATTACTGTGTGACTGTATAACGGAGTTACGTTTTCAAGCAGTTTTTCAAAAGAAGTGAAATAATCAACTGTACGTAGTCAGTATTTTAGTATTCCGTTTTCAGAGCCCCTTTTCACACGTACCGGTTGCCGGGTAGCCGGCGGGCGGCGAAGTATATGGCCATGTACGTTCGCTTTCATACGTGCCGGCGGGCAACCGGGCAATCGGCCATACATTTCGCCGCCCGGTAGCCGGCGCCGTCCCGGCGGAAACCGGTACGTGTGAAAAGGGGCTTAATTTCGGTGGCATGCGAATGGCAGACTTAAAATAAGGAGGAGATTCTCAATTCGTCATGTATGCTTTTTTGTAAGTTTGTCAATATTTCCGTCATATATGAAGCGATATTTCCGTCTTATATGAAGCGATTTCGTTTTGTGAAAATGTGATGAAGAATTAGGTGGAAAACGGAAGTCCTCAACGGACAGCAAACCACTCGCTATCAGCGTATTTAGTAACAGTAGCTAATGGATGGCGAATATGCAACGTATAGACTTTATAATGCTATTCGTTGAAGTCGGTTTGTATTTTTGTTTTTATTTTTGATTGACTGGTGACCATGACATTCTGTCGACGTATGGGAGCTAAATCACGTTCGACTTCCAAGTCGCAAGATGTGAATTTTATTTTTGAATTATGTATGACTAACCGGTGTTGCCATTATAAGTCAGTGTTTAAAAAAATTACACCTATTTACCACAATGAAAACAGTATGAAAATATATTGGTACGGTTTTAGGGTTTTTGTGAAAAAAAAAGAGTAAAACCGTTTATATGTCAATCAATGTAATGTTTGACAATTATTCTAAAACTCTTTTCCGGTGTTCGACTTGCGACGAGTTGTCACGGGTTAAAATACGGAAATCATGCAACTAAACCTATTGAGCATCATTGTAACATATAATGTTTCGATTTAAGAGTGTCTTTTGCTTTTTTTAAATAAATTTTATTATTGCATGGACGTAGTACTATGTTTATGTAACCAGTTTTTATTTCCCTTTGGAATCAGATACTTTCCTGTAGTAAAAAATACCCTGAATGTTGACCCAGTAACTCAATCATCTCCACACTAAATTTCATCATAATCCGTCCAGTAGTTTTTGCGTAATGCTTGCACAGACATACAAAAAATTTAAAACTTGGTGTTTTTATGTCTAAAACTATCTATACTAACACAAAAATAAAAAATAAACCGGTTAAGTGCGAGTCGGACTCGCGCACAAAGGGTTTCGTACCATTATCTATAAAAACGGCAAAAAAACACGTTTGTTGTATGGGAGCCCCTTTCAATATTTATTTTATTTTGTTTTTAGTATTTGTTGTTATAGCGGCAACAGAAATACATAATTTGTGAAAATTTCAACTGTATAGCTATCGCGGTTCTCGAGTTACAGACAGACGGACGGACAGACAGCGAAGTCTTAGTAATAGGGTCCCGTTTCTACCCTTTTGGTACAGAACCCTAAAAATGACACATGTACAAACACGGGCTCGTTACAGTTTTATTATATGTATAGATTATAACAGAATTAATCAGTTAAGAACAGCCGGTTCCAATTGGAACCGAGACGAAATTAAAAATCTATTGTGCCTGTGATTCATGGTCTGAGAGGTTAAGAATAATTACTTACAGGGGTCACTCTCAATAAACACGATTGCATATGTTAGAAGAAAGTGAATAATTTACGCAAGTCCAATATGAGTAGAAGTACTGTTTGCAGCGGTATTTTTAATTACAGTAAAAAAATACACAAGTTTGTGATTCTGTTTGATTAAAACCAGCCCGCACTCTTGGTTAGAAGCCCGTTAAAAGGAAACTGAGGAAGCTGACGGAAATAAAACGGAATATGAACCGAGGGGACATATTTTCAGTCGTTTTTCCACAGTAAAATTGCTTGCAACAGACAGTATACGGACAGTATATTGGGTATATGACAGTATCAAAATTAAATTCTGTGTAATCATTAATTTAAAACATTATCCCAAAACGTCTCTGTAAATGTATTTCGATTTTCATTTTACAATTATAGCGATTTCACCCGCGTAGTTCTCGTTCCCGTGGGAATAAGGGGATAAAATATAACCAATGTCATTTAGGGATAGTGTAGCATGCTACTGGTGAAAGAATTTTTGAAATCGATACAGTAGTTTTTGAGTTTATTTGTTACAAACAATACAAAAATACAAATATATTATACTAGCTGACCCGACAGACGCTGTCCTGTAAAAATGTGATAAATGAAGAACCACTCTACAGATTTTAAGCAAACTTCACATAAACCATCTGCTAAATAGTCCGAATCAAGCCTACAAATTTGGTTTGGATAGCTGAGCCCGTTCTTGAGTTATAAAAAAAACAACGAAAAGTGGCATTGATTTTTATATCTATCTATATGTAACAACAGATTGAAAACTAAAAGGAATTCAAAGTTACTACCAATATGAAACTTGGAATACTTTTCTACATCTCCACTAATATTATAAAGAGGAAAGATTTATATTTTTGTTTGTTTGTAAAGAACTAGATTTTACCCGCGGCTTCGCTCACGCACGTTTATTTCACCCCTAGGGGGTGAATTTAGCAAAATCCCTTCTTAGTGTATGCCTACACTATGTAAGCTATCTATGTGCAAAATTTCAAGTCTCTAGACAATAGAAAGATTTGTATGTTTGTATCTTTGTAACCAAAGTGATTAAAATATAATATGACATAGAGGGGGCATTGGGAATATTTTCATCCAAAACTTTGAAGCATGTTTGAAGCTCAAGCGTAATGTCAGTTAGTATGAACGCGAGCTGTCATTCGGTCGAAATCGTACTAGACTTATTCCACTTGGAATAACTTTTGGTTTCGAATTTTCCTCGCTTTGTCCCCTCTATGCCCTATTATATCTTAATCTCTTTGTTCGTAACCAATCAACTACTTAATCGATTTTAAAAGTTCTGTTACTAAAGGAAAACTAGAATATCCCTGAGTAACATAGGCTATATTTTATTCCCGTATCCCGACGGGAACTACGCAGGTGAAACCATGCGGAACAGCTAGTACTCAATACAGCTGTAAGTTATCCAAAAAATATATAAATAAGTAAGTCTTTGGGCACCGACCTTGCACTGAAGATGGTGGCGAGGGCCATGAAGCATCCATCGGCGACACGCGGCGTTCCCGTGAAGCATTTGTCGACGGCCCAATCAAGTAAAGGACCTATGTCAGGGTTGCAATCCAGTAGCAGTACGATTGTCTGCCGCGCCAACTCGTATATCTAATAAAAAATAAAATATTGACGGGCTTGTTGGCTCAGTTGGTAGTGACCCTGCTCTCTGAGCCGGAGGTAGATGGTTCGATCCCGGCTAGGGCCAACATTTGTGTGCGTGAGCACCTGGACGTGCAATACTTGGCCATGAGTTAACATGTTTTTGCCACAAACATGTATTTGACATAAACTTTGATTCCGCTAAAAGTATTTGTAAAACGTTTAATAATAATTTAGGTAATAAGTAATATTTTTCAATAGCATCCTAGCACCTATACATATATTGTTTGCTTGCTTAGTTTTATTTTATTTTTAATACTGTTTTGTTAAAATCCTACCTACTTACGACTTTTTCATGGTGCACGCTGTGTTTACTAGTAAGTAGTCATTACATTTAGCTTGTATACTCATGTCTTTTTGTTTATTTTGTGGCATAGTGTAAGTCGACTGTTAGTAAACCAAATAAATAAACAAATGTTGATTCTGTACATGTTGTATCATACATACATATGCTCACGCCTTTTTCCCGAAGGGGTAGGCAGATACAACAGCCCGCCACCTGCCACGATCCTAGCATACCTCACGTGCCTCATCCACATCCATCAATCGGTTCATACAAGCTCGTCGGTTTCGGGTACTCTTTATCTGGCTATCATCCAAGATTGTATCATCCAATATGAAAATTACCTTATCATTCGTCGAGGAGAGCATCTCGCTGAGCCACGGATATAGGTTACCATCCTCAGCCAGAGCGGAAGGAGCGAAGCAAGGGCCGCAGCACACAAGAGCGCTCATTGCCTGAACAAAAGAGATTAAAAATCGTAATATATTTATATAAAAAAAACTCACGCCTTTTATCCCCGAGAGGGCAGGCAGGATTGCTGGATTGTTATGTATGTGGGTAGGTTTACATTTAGTTTATAAATATAATAAGGTAGTTCTGTAATGAACAATTAGTCTGTATACATGTATACCGACCGAGACACACGCCTATTATTTAGCATGGATATACCCACTTTTCACAAGATATATTGGACCCCTAAACGTGATAGGTGGTGAGCCCATCGCCGGACCGGGTCTGTTTACACATGTCTCAGAATTAATTCTGAGACCTGCGGGTTTTCTCACGATGTTTTCCTTCAACGTCAAGCTAGTATTAAATATATATATTTATATTAAAAAGTAATTTAAATATAAATAAAACTAATTCTGGAACTGCTGTATTGTAATGTCTAGATGTAAAATTGCTAAATATGTAACGTCTCTCTAAGCCCCTCCTTAGTCCCCACCTTGGGGGAGGGTAAAAAAAAACCATGAAATTTGTGTGCCGTTATTTATAGAAGGCCCCTAATGGGGATCTGTTTTATTTGACATAACTAGTAAAAGTAAAAATAATTTATTTTCGGTAGGTACAAATACTACACTTTTCAATAGTCTAATAACAAGGCAATCTACGTCCATGAAGATTGGCTGAATATAAACGGTATCCAATGGTCAATGTATCTCTTACGTACCCATTGCACCGCAATTACTAGACCGCCTATTGTAATTTAGGTAATGTTGGTATTCATATTGTATTGTTTTTGGTGTACAATAAAGAGTTATTGTATTGTATTATACCCTTAGAGCGGACAGATTGAGCCGGTCGTCGACCTCTGGCGTGGCCGGCGGCACAAGGGAGCCCAGATGCTTGGCCAGCGGCCCGCACCAGCCCGAGAACAGACTGAACAGGTTCCGGCAAAGCTCCTTCTTCATCAGAGTCCCGTACATTTCCACTGCCGGGGAATAAGCCGAATTAAAATCACGAAACTAGTGGTTAACATCATGTGAAGCAGGCTCTTAACCGTAAGGCTATCACTGCTATATATGTATATATATGTAACAGATAAGCGCAATTCCTGAAATTAGTTTGTTCAGTAATCAGTATCGACTACTTATTCGATTTCGGCTATCTTTTTTTTAATGTGTTACATTTTTTCAAAAAAATGTATTAGCGTAGCTGAATTTAGTGCTTTCTATGGAAATCAAGCTATTATTGATCGATATTTAAGAAAATTGGTTAGACACAACTAAAGTTCCATCGCATCATATTTTTTTATATTAATATACTAATTGAGGTGTATGAGGAATTGCGCTTTTTCTGTTACGCGTTGTATATTGTATATATATATATGTAACAGAAAAAGCGCAATTCCTGAAATTAGTTTGTTCAGTATCGACTACATAATCGATTTCAGCTATTTTTAATATGTGATATATTTTTTTTAAAAATGAATTAGCATAGCTGAATTTAGTGCTACCAATGGACATCGTGCTTTTATTGCTCTTCATTTACTAAGATTAGTTAGACACAACTAAAGTTTGAAGGCATCACAATTTTTTATAATAATATACTAATTGGGGTGTGTGAGGAATTTCGATTATTCTGTTACGCGTTGTAGTTGGGGCTAATGACTCACGTGGAAAGCTCTTGATGAGCTCTGTGACGAAGTCGGTGAATGTGAGCCTTTGCTCTCTGGCGGCGGGGGCATCTTTTTCGGCCTCCACTTCGAGGCACTGCCTCACGCCATCCAAGTATTCAGTGAGCGGGGGATGCAGGCTACCGCCTTCCACAGCTGATGGACTGCATGGGGCAAACAAATCTATATATATAAAAATGAATCCCTTTTTCCCTTGGTCACGGCATCACGCGTTAATGGCTGAACCGATTTGGCTGATAGTTGGCGGGGAGGTAGCTTAGAACCAGGAGACGGACATAGGATACTTTTTATTCCGATATTCCCACGGGAACGGGAACTACGCCGGTGAAACCGCGGGGCGCTGCTAGTTTATTTATATATTTATTTATTGTTTACTATCGACCCGCCCCGGCTTCGCACGGGTGCAATGCTAATACTAAAACCTTCCTCTTGAATCACTCTATCTATTAAAAAACGGCATCAAAATCTGTTGCGTAGTTTTAAAGATGTAAGCATACATAGGGATATAGGGACAGAGAAAGCGACTTTGTTTTATACTATGTAGTGATTTGGGAAACAAACAGTTATAATCATCATCAACCCGTAACAGCCCACTGCTGAGCTAAGGGTCCTTCCTCACACATGAGGAAGTATGGGCTATAATCTCCCACGCGAGCCCACCGCGGATTGGGAGATGGTGTTAAGCTAGAATTTTTCAAGCCACCCAAGGGTATCTGACATGGCTTAACGACCTTAATTGTGTGTAAACAGTTATAATAACACAAATTAATCTAACATAAAATTATGAATACAACCAGTAAAGTTTCCACTATTATACTATACATAGAGTGAACGGAAATACTAAGTGGGTATACAAACAAAGTAGAAAACAAAAAAAAACAAAAAGTTAAATTGGAATTAAAATTATACAATTATTTTAAGAGGGAAATATACAAATATTATAATACTAGCTGTTCTGCTCAATTTCACCCGCCTAGTTCCCGTTCCTGTGGTAATACGGGAATAATATATAGCCTATGTTATTCAGTGATAATGTAGCTTTCCATTGGTGAAAGAATTTTTAAAATCAGTATGGTGGTTTAGGCGTAACAAACAAACAAACAAAAACACTGTCGCACTAGCATTGCAGTGCATCAGAAGAAGAATAGTAACGAAAGATATTTATGGTGCTAATGTGGAAGGATGTAAGGAAAGAGGACGCCCCAGAAGGACGTTCACGTATCAAATAAGTGACTTCAATCAAAGTCAAAGTCAAAATTCTTTTATTTCAGTAGGTATTAGTAATACACTTTGAAATGTCAATATAAACAAGGCACACTAAACTTGTCCATGAGGATTGGCTAAATGTAAACAGCAGCCCATCTCCACCGACGAGTTACTGGTTCCAAATGCAGTACCCCGAGAAGAGCCAGCAAGAAACTCAAGGGCAGCTCCTTTTAGTCTCATGTCTTACTAGTAAATATGGTTCACAATAATAATTATAATGAATAGCCTTACATAGCGCTGAGTCGGTTAAACCCATGCATTTTGGTCTACTAATCAAAAAGCTAGGGTTTGGAGTGTGAAGAATAAAAGAGCGTGCATGAAAAGGCTTAAGGATGTGAAGGAAGCGAAAGAAGTATGCAGAGATCGATCAAAGTGGCGATCCATCGTCTCTGTTCACCCCAGTGGGCAGAAGGCGAGAGCTGTATGTATGTATGTAAATATCATACTGAAATTAAATCACAGGAAACATCTATAGTACCACTTATCACGTTTACGGTCCAAAGAATATCTCGTAAAAAGTCGGTATATCTAGAAACGGAATAACTCTGGGATAAAAGGGGCTTGAGATTATTTTATTTTTTATTTTTATCTACAACAAATAACAGAATAAGCGCAATTCCTGAAATTAGTTTGTTCAGTATCGACTACTTATTCGATTTCAGCTATTTTTTATATGTGTTAAATTTTTCAAAAAAAATAATTAGCGTAGCTGAATTTAGTGCTATCTATGGAAATCGTGCTATTGTTAATCGATATTTAAGAAAATTGGTTAGACACAACTAAAGTTCGATTGCATCATATTTTTTTATATTAATATACTAATTGGGGTGTATGAGGAATTGCGCTTTTTCTGTTACGCGTTGTATAGTATGAAGTAGGAATTCCAAACTAACCTGTTAGCAAAAGTCTTCTTCTGCGCTATGAACAGCAGCATCTTGTTGAGGTGGAGGCGAAGCGCATCGCGGCGTCGGCGCCGGCGCATATTTTCCTGCTTTCGGTCCACCGCCTCACGGAGTAAAGGCAAGAGTTCTTCTAGAAGATCTCTGTGGAGAAATCAATACAATACAATAACTTTTTATTGTACACCAAAAACAACACAATATGGATACCAACATTAACTAAAGTGCAACGGGCGGTCTTATAGCTTTTAGCGATCTCTTCCAGACAACCTTAGGATGGATGAAACTGAGAGATTAGAACTAGGGTAGACGGTGCACTGAGAGACCTGCGGGTTTCCTCACGATGTTTTCCTTCACCGTCGATCTAGTGATAAATATGTACGTAAGTTTTTGAAAAACTCATTGGTACATGCCAGGATTCGAACCCAAACCTCACTGACTAAACATTGTGATCTTTTTATTTCACGTACTTGAGAGCATCAGGGTTGATGAACCCGGCGGCAGCAATGGCGGCATCCCGCACTTCCGGGACTTCACACCTCGCCAGTGGGACGGCTAGCTTGTGGAGCGACCCCGGCGACGCCTGCGCACCCCGAGCCTCGCCCCCGCTGCGCTCGCTCAGCGAGTCAGGCGACGAGCTGTGCCGAACCGCGGTGTTACAAATAAATAAAATACATAAAATAAATACACTCACGCCTTTTTGCCGAGGGGGTAGGCAGAGGTATTTCATTTCAGGAATCACCTACATCACTATATAGTATATAACAAATCGCTTGCCGCTGTCTGTCTGTCCCTATGTATGATTAGATATTTAAAACTGCGCAACGGATTTTAATACATACGAGTGATTCAAGAGGAAGGTCTTAGTATCAGAATTGCAACCGTGCGAAGCCGGGTTTCGTATAATCTTCAGACCACGTGATAGGTGGTGAGCCCATCGCCGGACCGGGTCTGTTACACATGCCTCAGAATTAATTCTGGGACTGTACTTAGGATTTTGTTACAGTTGTGTTACAAACACATTTCAAAAGCGAACGACCGTTGATATCGTGGCGTCATCAGAAGGTAATGTGTTTTGATCGCAAAATAAGTTTCCAAAACATCGGTTTTAAAATATCTAGATTGATCGAACGAAGGACAGTTTTTATGCAGATTAAATGATTTGACGAATTGAGTTGCCGTTGGTCGAATCAAGCAACTGTTTTTAAATTTAGAAGGCATTCAAAACAATTACTGTTTTACGTAGCTCACGTTTCAAGTATAGTTTTTCCGATGACGTCACGACAAAAAACCGCGGTAATACCTAAATATTTCTAAGACGAGCAGAGTTTATAAAATACTCTCATATTAGCTCTCTTTTAGCGAAATCTGCTTGATAAATTTAGCATAATAATATATTGGTAGCGAACGATAAAAAAAAAAGAGTGCGCGACCGAATACAAAAGTAAAGCACTGATTTAACTATGTAATACAAGATACAACGCCACGAGTCAGTCAGGCGTTTCAAGATGTAAATGAGCCTTACCAGCCCACTTAGAACCCTTAGCAAGGCATAGCTTTTTAAATTTTCCATTGGTTTTGAATCTTATTTCAGTAATATAGAGTTCAATTTAAAGTAGTACCTATTCGTCCACTGGCTAAGGGATAATTACATTGAGTTCAATTTAAAGTGGTACCTATTCATCCACTGGCTAAGGGATAATGTGCTTGACTTTCGAACATAGTGGCGCAGTCCTTTTTTTTATCCGTGATCTTAACTTGGCAGCGTCCAAAAGTAAACTCCCTATACGATATAGGATCGTTCTTTTGCACAACGAAAAATAGTGTTATTTACATTTATTATTGACTTAATAAGCATGGATAGCAACAGGGTGAAGAATATGAACTGCCAAACAAAACAATATAGGCAGATCCCACCCACATCGGTTATTATTAATTTATTAAAAAATATAAACATTATAGCATAACTATAGATTCTAATACTATGTAAATTGCGAAATTACAACGCCTAACCGACAACGCGAGGAAGTCACCATAAATTAGGATCTGTTTAGCTCACGAGTGCCATTTTAATAAGTAGTATTATTATCGAAGAGATTAAAATATTTAAGGACATAGAGGGGGCATTGGGAATATTTTTATTCAAAACTTTGAAGCATATTTGAAGCTCAAGCGTCATGTCAGTTAGTATGAACGCGAGCTGTCATTTGGTCAAAATTGTACTAGACTTATTCCACTTTGAATAACTTTTCAGATTTCCTCGGAATTCAAATTTTCCTGGCGTTGTCCCCTCTATGCCCTATTATATTTTAATCTCTTTGATTATTATTTATTCTTATGGTCCGCTTTCATTTAAATTGTCACTTTGCCAGTTTATGACGACAACACTGACGACGACGACGTTTATGATGACGACAAAAATGACAACTTTTTTTATTAAAAAATAACCTTACTTCTTATGTACAGTCTATATTTCGAGAGAATCAATTATATTTCGACCTTTTAAATGATATTTAAAAGACATACACAACACTTAACGGGCTTTTATCCTTTCTTAGGAATAGCAGATCAACATTGGGTTCGATTCTTTACACCGACTAAACTTATTTTAGTCCTGTCTTTGTCTTACCTCAAAAAAAGAAAAGGGATAGAAGATAACCTACCGAATTTAGTCCTGTTAGAGGCTGTAGATTAGTCGTGACTTCTATAATTATGCACTAAACACGTTATGAGATCTATCTTTCGTCTCTTTTCTTTTCTTTGAGAAAGAAAATGACAGGAGTAAACCAAAATAAGTTTAGTCGCTGTAAAGCAGAATCGAACCCATTATCAACATGTTATGTCGATTTCATGCATTAATCATTCTAATCCACTAACGTTCACTTTACCTGACATTGGCATAATGCAAAACGCCGTGCCAAAAAAAAAAAAAAACGTTCACTTTAAAAGCTGCTTGGATAGTGACAAACACTTCTCCTGAAATATAGACTGTCATATTCAAAATAATTAAATAATAATTTTAAAAATATGTACATACACATTTTAATAAATAACTTCTAAAACATTTTTCTAAGTCTATAAAGCGAAATCAATAAAAGACGACACGATAAAGCACCAACAAAAAAAAACTATTAAGCTTCGCATTTTGCAAACACAATGAACATCTGAGAGACGACATCGCTAAACGTTTTACATGAGGAATAACGTAATGACACTATTATAATATATGTAATGGTTTACATAATGATATGTGGAGACCAACATTTTTATATCCGGTACAAATGTAAACCTATATTATTCATGAAAACCAAAATAGGACTGGGTTCAAAAAGCACAGTCACGAATTTAAAAACGTAGCCTATCACAGTCCGGAAATGAAGACGAACCGACCCGTTAAGGCTACAGATAGCATCACAGAAACAGACTTACACATGTACAAGCATTCGATTTGACACCTTAAGCAATATTGCATTATTGTAAGAGTTCATTTTAGTTTCCAGCATAATAAATAAAAAAACTGGACGTATTCTATTTTCGCACAATTTACACAAGACGTGTTTTTCAACGATATTTAAAAGTACCCCTTGACATTTTGATGTCGATTATATTGTATTACATCGATAAGTCTTATTCTTACAGTCATCAGAAAGGCCTAAACATTTTAAATAACTGCCTACAAGTAATATCAGTCAAATGTCTTCTCACAAGAAACATCCCTTGAAAGATGTAGAGGTACGAAACTAGGTAAATATCATTTTGAGAATTAATTTGTCACTTATTTGTTTTATTACTTTGAATTTTATAATTAAAATGACAATAACTTTAAGCAAACTAAGCTTTTATATTGAAATGATGAATTAGACGAAAGAGATAGATATAGAATTAAAAGTTAATATTGCAATTCTTGTAATTTCTAAATCAACGCAAAAAAAACTATAATTCAACGTCAAACATGCATTTTACAACCGTAGTAACTTATCACTTATTACAATTCATTACTTCGGGAAGATGAAAATTAAGTTTTTAATACAAAACCTATGTTTTTAATTTTACAAGTATAGAGTAAGTAACAGAATAAACATTACAAAACTATTTCAAGATAGATTGTGACTAGAGTTTTCAAATGCAACTATCTACAGAACAACTCAAGCAAACGTCATCTACGTCTGAAATCAACTTGCATCTAGATATTCTTGTTATGTGTCGTGAAACAAAACCTTTACTATGTCAGAATCCGTGAAGAGTATGTATGGCAGTGATGTGTGATCATACCTAAGTCATAAAACGTTTTTGATTACAAGAACAATATTTTTTCTTCCATTGTTATCACGCTAGACCTAACGCTGTCAATTCGCCAATGGAGCGAGTCTAGGTAAAAATCTACCAATAAGAACGCTCTATTTTCCGAATATAGCGATGCTATTGGTGGATAATTTTCCCGCTATCCGATACGCTCTGCTGGAAAAATGATGGATCGGATCTTTGCATGTAAGTCGCCAATTTCAATAACTTTGATATATTATTTCATTGTAGCTCTCTGGTGCCTTTAATTTGATTAAATATAAATTAAATTTAAAAATTAATATTTAAAAGCAGAATGTAAATTTTTGTTACCACCTACAAATATATAAAAGATAATATGTTTGCAGCATACACGCAAAGGTCCACCTTAAACACAGAGGGCTCGAGTGCAATTTTGCCTTTGTATCTCAAAGCCTGCTTGTTACCGTCTTTCGATTTAACATTTCACACGTTTTATAATAAACATCGGAAATTGCGCTCCCTCCTGTGTTTGCTCCGGGCTTTATGAAAAGAGTTGACGAGAGTGCTAGCTGTGCACGACTCCTACGCGTGATTTATGAGCGATGAGAACATAACAGCGGCTTTAACGGGACCTCCGCAGACAGCACCCACGATGAAATGAGACAGCAGACCCATCTTGAGACCTTACACCAAAAATTTAAGACTTAACACCAAAAATTTAAGACTTTACACCAAAAATTTAAGACTTTACACCAAAAATTTAAGACTTTACACCAAAAATTTAAGACTTTACACCAAAAATTTAAGACTTTACACAAAAAATTTTGAAGACTGTGAAGCCTCGAACATTCTGAAACATGATACTACAGGTATAGCGCATACCTGAGTATGTTCTTGCGGTATAGTAGTGGAGCGGTAACGGATGATGTCACAGCGTTGCATACCAATTGATTTAAAATTGACAGCGTTACGTCATATGGCATCCCTCCCGCTCCACTACTGCCTGTCCTGTCATATTCATATGTGACGCTGTCTTGTTAGTTTGATGTAACGAAGCCCTGTAACGTTGTCACTACTTCCTTCGTTACTGACATCTGTATGAATAAAGTATTTAGTTAGTAAGTAGTTAGTAGGTAGTGATGTTTGGGTGCATTCACTCTATATCTATCGGCAAAGGAAATGTGAAATTCGAAAGATTCAATATTTACAACTAAACCACTGTATTCATACAGATGTCAGTAATGAAGGAGGTGGTACTGAAAACATTACAGGGGTCCTCACATCGAACTAAAAAGACGGTGGCATATATGAATATGACAGTACACGCAGTAGTGGAGCGGGAGGGATGACATGTGACGTAAAGCTGTCAATTTTCAATAAATTCGTATGCAACGCTGTGACGTCACCCGTTACCTCCGCTACCGCAGGAACATACTCAGGTATGCGCTATGCCTGTAGTATTATGTTGTTCACGATTTGACATTAATTTATCACGACAAAGGATCAAAACGTCTACATCTCTAAGTATCAAGATGGGTGAGCAGGGGACACAATGATGTAATGCGACGTGCACATAGCGAGCGTGAATGGCCACCTCGTCCGCTTGTGCTGCCTGTGCGCGCGCGCATAGCTCAAGGGCAGCGTGAAGAAACCCCCGGGCGCGTTGAGGCTCTCGCTCGACGAGCTGAGCGGGCCCCCGGCCAGCCAGCCCTCTGGTTCCGTGCTATAACCGACTGTACGTTACAGCAATATAGGTATAGCCCATTCTGGAACTAACAATTATTCTAGGCTGTTTATACATCGCTGGCTCTGCAAGGGCAACCTCGTTTGCCCCGCTGCAGGAATCGAACCCGCGTCCCGACATCCGAGACATCAAAAATATATAAATCTACCATTAAATAAAATATTAATAAGCGACACTATCGCGTTTGTCACTAGAGTCAAAATATTTGGGGGTTACTGTCAAGTTGAGAATAGTGACCTTCACACTTTACGCATCTAGTGGCATCTATTGATATTTTCTTCAACGGTCTCTGTCATTGATCTATCAAAAATTTTATTCACAATAGATAATCGGGGGACCTA
Source organism: Ethmia dodecea (assembly GCA_963855545.1). Taxonomy (NCBI): domain Eukaryota; kingdom Metazoa; phylum Arthropoda; class Insecta; order Lepidoptera; family Depressariidae; genus Ethmia; species Ethmia dodecea. Next base: position 29,586,732 of record OY979436.1, on the reverse strand, counting down.
TAAAATATGAGTACATTACACACAAATAATTACCTTGAAACAATCTTCCATCACTACATGTTGATGTCAATAGCGTCAAAATCTCATGTAACTGACAATATAAAATCATTACATCCTGCCGAAGATGGTGCCATATCTAAATCACTCAATTTGTGATTAAGGTGTAAATTTTCTCCAGCTCAGCAAAGCACTAAAACCATGTAACTTGTACTTTGTATTGTAATGATTGTTTAAAAGAATAATGTGTTGAGGAGTTTCTTGCCCCGCTTCTTCTCCCTAACTATACATACCGAAGCGGTGGAGTCGCAATGACTTTCGATAAGAGGACTTATATGTCCCTACATTGAATAAAAACTTTTTACTTTTGACTTTGTATAATGTTACTTTCGTGATCCTATTTAGATATTCTAGAGCGACAATTTTGTTTTGGAGATAGATGTGGAGTGTATTTTTTACGATACTACTTTATAGAAAAAAATTTTAATTGCCGACCAGGCTATAATACCTATGAAGCGCTAAAGTTGTCATCAGATTATTTTCACTTGTCAATAAATAATATATATTTTATTATGATATTTGAATTTAGCCATTTTTGTCGACTGGCAAAAAACTATTGAAACTCTAAATACATAAATTCACCGGCGCAGACTAAACTAGAATACCATACTATGCTATCGTTAAGATAAAAAATATAATTATTATTTATAAATCCGCTATAGCAGTTCACATTTTCATACCTTAATATGTGTAGTAATCTATCTATACTATGTCAACGTTCTTTTTTTCTGATTATTGTGAACTACTATAAACGGTAAAAAAATCACATATAAAGTATATGAATAACGAACTTTGTGCTTACTAAGACATAAATCACGTGGTTTTCAAATATAAATCTATTTCATAAGAGTACATTTCGAAATTAATCACAAAACCATGCGATCGAAACAAATTATCTTTGAATTAAAAAGCGTATCCAATTCAGGGATTTTCCTTTTAGTTATGTACCATAAAAATGCGGAAAAAACGTATCTTCAGTTTAAACCTCTCAAACCAAGAATCATAGACACAATTGATTTTTAATTGTTACGGTGCGCATTGGAACCGGGCTTGACTAATTAAAAGTTTAACATTTCAATAGAGATAGACTATGCGATATTGAGAGCCACAAATCTTTTCTAGAGTCAGTCACTTGGTTACAAAATTTTACAAAATGTAAACTTTATATTTCCATCTTTACAAATCGGTGACAGTTAATCTGTCATTAGGATTTAAGCTACTATTTTCAACCATGACATGAATTATCAATCAGCGTCATAAGAATTATTGGAAGTCAAACTACATTATTTGTTCGCATTAAAGTTAACGCAACCTAAGTTAGTAATAGTTAAGCTAATACGAATGCAATCTATCGTTTGGACGTTATTGTCGTCAATATCAAAGTAACTTTAAAGTTTTGGATTAAGATTGGTTTCGCTTTGACCGCTCTATGCGTTAATATATTACAATCTCTTTGAACACAACGAACGTATATATTTTTTTATTAATTTGACATAAATACCGCTCTTTAGAAGGTACATCGCTCAAAGGGTAATTTAGAGAAATAATACGCAAATCATAAAGACACAGTTAAAAATATAGGTAATTATATTCAGCAAAACAACCGTTGCTACTTCAGCACACATAATACCACAGTATATAAATTATTGCCAATCAAAGATTTTGAATATTCAGCCGATAAAATTAGAATACTTTATAAATATGTGGTTTATGTTGAGACAAATATTTTGAATGGTAATTTGTTACACGCAAGTTATTCTAATTAAGACTTTGTTGAAGCAAAAAGCTTTTTATCTATCTGTATTTTAATAACACAATTGATTGTAATTTTATAGATACATATATGAATTACAATAGGACTTATTTATTATTGGTTATCCAAAACAATGTTTATATGTTTCTCATAGACATTGGACCAGAGCCAATAGTTTCACTGCATCAAACTGTGTTTGCGATCGAAGTCATTGGCAAATTACCAGAGGTTGTTCTGTCTCTCTCTAAAACAGACGCTAACACTATTCGACATTGTTAAATAGCGACAGCATGTTTTTAACAGTGTTTAACTATTTTTTAACCCTTACTTTCCTCAGTAAAATGTTGTTAACCATTCAAAACATCTGAGCTCTATAAAATCATGTTTAAAGCTTAAAAGAGTTTTTACCTGAGACTGAGATCAGGACTGGCGCAGCGGATCACCGGACTAGGGACAGCTGGCACCACTAGGTACGCCATCGTCATATAGTACTTCCAAACCTGAAAATTTAAAGTGAAACTATAAGACCCTTATAAGCTTCCGGATGAAATGGTCCTTCTCAAGTCGTCCATTTTCCCTACTCGTCCCCCTACAATTAGTATCTTGTCCACTTTCCAACTCGTCAATGTATATATTTATTATTACAAACATTATTGTTTTACACTTACATTTAGTTATATGTCGTTTTACTCGTCAATATTTCTAACTCGTCCAGTTCTTAACTCGTCCGCTACCTACAGTCCTCTTTTCTTTCTGTCGTTTACATTCTTCGAAACGTACCTGCATATATCCATCTCTCTCTTTCTCAGGCTTTCTGGGTAGAGCTGGACTGCGAGAGAGGAGTGATGCGCGGTTGTCGTTGACCGGCCTTGAAAATTCAATTTAATCGTCATTTCATTAAGTCTCAATTTCAAGTGTTTTTATAGGAGATGTATCTTAATGTAGTTCAGCGTGATGCCGTGAACAAGGGAAGAAATTACATACTGGATGATTTTTATTTACGGTCTGGAATAAAATATGACATTTAAGGTATCTAGAGCCGAAGTTATACACGAGATTAATTGTGAAATATAGTCATGTTAAATGCAATTTACAAAGTATAGAAAAGTACGCACACTGCTATTAGCAGCTGGCGGTTGTAGGTAGATTGCACATGAATGGAAGCTACGAGCCTGTTTCTTTTTAAAATACTATTTCAAATATTTCAGTGTGTAATATTGTCTACAATTGAGTAATGTATATTAGTATAAGTAATGTTATTATACACTAGCACCGCCCCGCGGTTTCACTCGCGTAGTTCCGGTTCCGGTTAAAATATAGCCTATGTGTTATTCTAATGTATAAGCTATATAACTGTCAAGTTTCATTAAAATCCATTCAGTAGTTTTTGCGTGAAAGAGGAACAAACATCCATCCATACATACATCCAGACATCCATCCATACAAACTTTCGTATTTATAATATTAATAATATTTTTGAAGTAACAATGCCAAACGAATCTAGTACACTTACCTATCACACCATATATTTTTCCAGGAGGTAAAAAAATCAGGCGGTACATAGATATGCGGCCGTCCACGTGTTGTGGTATATGTGTGGTTCGTGTGGATTGACTTTTATACTTACGCGGGCTCGATGATGGTGTATAGAGCGTGGATGCGAGCATGTAGGATGGGCCACGCCTGTAGAACCGTGGCGGGGCATCGCGCCGGCACGCGGCTTCGCTCCAGGAGCCCAAACAGCACCACCTGGAACGAACAACATCATACAATAGCAGTACAGTCAAGAGCACATGAGCTTTTACACTCGTAGTGCGAGTCTGACCTCTGAGATGATTGTAATAAGAACGTTACAAAGTCCAATGTGTCAAGCTCTACGTGCTCAGGACTGTACAAGGAAAATTTGAGCTTCATATGCAATAATAATGTAGAAGGATATTCCCCAAAAGGAAAGTCGGGTACTAGGTATTTATTTATTTATTATATTATTCCACTTTCAGTAAACACGTCCTTTTTAGGTATAATCTTTTTGATAAAATATCTATTTTCTGACACAAATCAAGATTGTACCCTAACAAGTAAAATATTTGTCAATGGAAAAATTATTTCTGTACCTCAAAAAAATATCTAAATTTCATATAATTTATTACCTCCCAAGGGTCAGCGCCGTTGGTGGAGCTACCGCTCCAACTGTTCTTCGTAAACGCCTCGTCGTGCTGGATACCTAAAATCATAAATTGAATCAGTAGTTTAATTTTTATTTAAGGAAACAGAGTCAAGACGAGGCAGTCAGGCAGAGGCATACACCATGTATGACTCTATCCTGTTCAACGCTAGTTGGGCAAAAAAAATCCTTGAAATTTACCCTGTAACTACTGTGGCGCCACCATAATTTAACGCAATTTGTCAGACACTTTTTACAACAGGAATACAAATAATACAAATTCATTTATTTTCTCTAGTTATAGATAATAATACACTTAGAAAAGTCAATAGCCTCACAAGGCATTCTAAACTCGTCCATGAAGATTGGCTAAACGTAATAGGGTAGTGTCCTACCTAGTCAAATCAGTTACTTCTTATGATCTGTCAAAACGAAATTTTACTATGGAAAATGTACTGAAATAGCAAGGTGTGACGTCATAGTTTCTAGTACTTAATCGCAACTTTTTTTTAAATTGTTTTAATATAATCTCACGCCTTTTTTATCCCCGAGGGGGTAGTCAGAGGTATTCCATTACTGGATATACCCACATTTCACGAGATATATTGGACCCCTAAACGTGATAGGTGGAGCCCATCGCCGGACCGGGTCTGTTTACACATGTCTCAGAATTAATTCCGAGACCTGCGGGTTTCCTCACGATGTTTTCCTTCACCGTCGAGCTAGTGATAAATATGTACGTAAGTTTTTGAAAAACCATTGGTACATGCCAGGATTCGAGCCCGAGCCTCACTGATTTTCGGCCGGCTCTTTAACCGTTCGGGCAATCACTGCTTTTTAATTATTTTATTATTTTTAAATTTTCTATTATTGTAAATTGAAAACCGAAATACATGTTTAGATGTGTTTTGGGAAAATATTTTTAATGAATGACTACTCGCAATTTAATTTCGATGCTGTCAACTTTTCAAATGTCAAATGTCGATGACGTTTGCAGGTCACTGACCTGCGGTCCAGACAGCGTGGGTCCTCTCTGCGATCCAGACGAGGTCCGGTTGGCCAGCTGCGAGTATGGCCTGCTTCTCCGCTGGAGGAAGAAGCGGGAGGCATTTCTCAGCGAAGTGGGCCACGTGGGCGTCGGCCGCGTCGATCAACGCCGGCTCGTCTCGGGTCAGCTGAAGTTTCTCGAGGAGGTATTTCGTTTCTCTGTGAATAATGTTAGCCAATAAATATCGATTGGAGCTACTCTATTGGAACTACGTTACTACGCGTGACGTCACAAGGAACTGTCAATAATCCCGCGCATTATGTCAATTAACTATACGTGGAGCGTATAAATAATTGATATAAATGTTTGCCAGAGTCTATGAAAGTGTAACTTAATAATAAATCATAATAAGTCTATCGCGTTATAAATTAATCCTATTAATAATAAGAATAATAGTCATTGTGGGACTCTAGTCACATATGGTTATTTAGTCACACAGTAAATAAGCCTATCTGAATTTAAGGCTACCTATGGATACCGTACTATTGTTGCTGTTTATTTAAAAAATATGGTTAAACCAAACTTAAGTACGAATGCATCAATATTTTGGCTAAATTTACATTGCATTATAATAGATATTCTAATGGGGGTGTATGAGGAATTTATGAGGCGTTTATTCTGTGACGCGTTGTATATACACAGTGCCGGTTTTGGAACTACCAACGCCCACGACATTTCAACATTGACATTGTGCCATTCCAACCCAAACAATAAAAGGCAAGGGACAGAAATAAGTAACTATTTTTTTTAAATTAAATAGTCGCTTTTCTAGCATTTTTATTGGCGCACTCTTATTAAGACTCCAAAGTCCATGTTTTTCGAAATTTCATTTTCGATAAACTCAGTTGCCAAATCTGTCCATCTAGATTGAGATATTGTCGGTCATAGATAGTTTTTGATCAGCTTACGCCTGGAAAAACTCCATTCACCATTATCAATCGTTACAGGTATAGTGATCTTGTGGCGCCCCTTTATATCTGGCGCCCTAGGGGTCAATTCCACTAAATGTCAACGGTTACAGTTGGATGACAATGACATGTCAATGGTCAGTCGATAGTATTATTTGCTCTGAAAAGTTCCAAATTACACCATCGACTGACCGTTGACATGCCATTGTCATCCAACTATAACCGTTGACATTTAGTGGAATTGACCCACAGAGCGGTCGTCCAAAAGCGCCCTCCCCTAGCGCCGCAGTATGCAGTACATACACAATATAGCATTGTAATTGTAATTTGTAATAGGTACATTAATTATTTATTTATAAGTATATTGCCACACCCTTAGGGTGAAATTACATTGTTTCCTTATCGCATTCTTTTTGACATCTGTGTTTACATGTAATTTATCGCAATAAATGAAATGAAATGCATACAGTTACCCCACCTGAGTATGTGGACAGCCAGACGCCTGGGGTAAGCTTTGCACTGGCACAGCATCGCCAGTCCCAGGGCCTCGGCACCGCGAATGACAGCGGCCAGCGGTTCCAGCTTCCCACCAACAGCTGAAGGCTCACCATTCCTCCAGCTGGTCAACAGCTGCAGCAGCATACGCAGTCCATTCTCCACGAGCTGGGGCGAAGTGTCCTGGATAAAGCGGTAGATGATAAGATAAGATAAACATAAAACATGGTTGGCAAACCTTAGTTGGAAAATAATTTATGTTCGGTACGAAACAAGTGTTGCCAAATTTGAGATTAGCACGCAAATAGTAGTAGACCAATTTCATTAATTAATTATATCAAAATTATTAAATACAAGATTCAAAATTATTAAATACAAGATTCTCATAAAGTAATGTGTTTATTCATTTAGACATATTTTTACCAAAGAGATTAAAATATAATAGGACATAGAGGGGGCATTTGAAGCTCAAGCGTCATGTCAGTTAGTATGAACGCGAGCTGTCATTCGGTCGAAATTGTACCAGACTTATTCCACTTGGAATAACTTTTGGCTTCAAATTTTCCTCGCTTTGTCCCCTCTATGCCCTATTATATTTTAATCTCTTTGGGTTGATGATAAGATAAACCTTTATTTGCGATAAACATGGTACACGAGAAGTTGGAAAATAATGGATGTTCGGTACGAAACAAGTCTTGCCAAATTTGAGATTAGCATGCAAATAGTAGTAGACCAATTTCATTTATTAATTATTCTATACATATAATAATACTCTAACGGGGCCCTGTCTGTACATTAAATATTTTTTGAAAATTTTAACGGTAGTGTATATAGTTATCGATATAGATACCGAAACACCAATTTTTTGAATTTTTGTCTGTCTGTCTGTCTGTCTGGTTGTGCACGCATCACTCAAAAACTACTGGACGGATTTTGATGAAATTTGATATGGAGATAACTGAGTACCCGGGTCAACATCTAGGGTACTTTTTATTCCAGGAAAATATCTCATTCCCACGGGAAAATAAAAAAACTGGTTAAAAAGAGAAATACGTACTACTCCGAAACGATAACACCTAGAAACTTGAAAAATGGTATGAAGGTGTCTGATATGTCATAGGAAATTGATATGATATGGAAATTTCCACGGGAACGGGAATAAACTAAATCCAAGCGGGAGAACGCCGCTGGGCACCCGCTATTTGAAATATGGTATGTAGGTGTCTTAAGTATGTCGTAGGCAACCACTATGAAGGGATTTTCGGAAATTCCCACGGGAACGAGAATAAACGGAATCCGCGCGGGCAACGCCGCTAGTCTATACATATAATAAAACTCTAACGGGGCCGTGTCTGTACATTAAATATTTTTTGAAAATTTTAACGGTAGTGTATATAGTTATCGATATAGATACCGAAACACCAATTTTTGGAATTTTTGTCTGTCTGTCTGTCTGTCTGTCTGTCTGTCTGTCTGGTTGTGCACGCATCACTCAAAAACTACTGGACGGATTTTGATGAAATTTGGTATGGAGATAACTGAGTACCCGGGTCAACATCTAGGCTACTTTTTATTCCAGGAAAATATCTCATTCCCACGGGAAAATATAAAAACTGGTTAAAAAGAGAAAAACGTACTACTCCGAAACGATAACACATAGAAACTTGAAAAATGGTATGAAGGTGTCTGATATGTCATAGGAAATTGGTATGAAGGGATTTTTGGAAATTCCCACGGGAACGGGAATAAACTAAATCCAAGCGGGAAATGGGCACCCGCTATTTGAAATAATATGGTATGTAGGTGTCTTCAATATGTCGTAGGCAACCACTATGAAGGGATTTTCATAAATTCCCACGGGAACGGGAATAAACGGAATCCGCGCGGGCAACGCCGCTGGGCATCCGCTAGTATCAAAATAAAATACATGAGACAGCAAATTTTCTCAGACAGAGACGAAGCGGAGGTCTACATATTCCATTTATTGAAGGTCATTTCAAATTGGGTTATAGGCCTGATTTTTTTTACCGTCTGGAAAAAAAATAAGTGTAATAGTTTCATTTGGCACTGTTACTTAAAAAAAATACAAGATTTTTTTTCTTGCTTAAACTAATATACATTACTGAATTGTAGTCAATATTACACACTGAAATATTTGAATTAGTATTTCAAAAAGAAACAGGCTCGTAGCTTCCATTCATTTGCAATCTACCTACAACCGCCAGCTGCTAATAGCAGTGTGCGTACTTTTCTGGACTTTCTAAATTGCATTTAACATGACTATGTATAGCTTCGGCCCTAGATACCTTATACGTCATATTTTTTCCGGACGGTAAAAAGAAATCATCCGGTATAATCATACTCCTTTACCTGAACTTCCTTGGCCAGGAACTGAGTGAACCCGGCTAGGACATCTTGCCTCCACTCCGGGAAGTCCACGATGAGGGTCTGAAGGCTCTGGAAGGAGAGTCCCCGTAACTCCTCGTCCATGTGGACCGTCAGACGGCAGAGCAGGTCCACCAGCTCGTTGGGGCTCATTCCTTCGGGGATCAACCTGGAAATATAAAGCGGGTTGGTTGGCGTAGGGTGGCCACTAATTAAATAGTAAATAAAATCTAAAAAAAAAGGCAAAGGTATTCCATTTCTGGATATACCCACTTTTCATGAGATCTTCTTTGGACCCCTAAACGTGATAGGCGGTAAGCCCATCGCCGGACAGGGTCTATTTACACATGTCTCAGAACTAATTCTGGGAGCTGCGGATTTCCTCACGATGTTTTCCGTAGTCCGTTTAGTAAATATGTCAAAAAACGTTTTTTTTATAAAATAACAATAATTTCTAATAATCGGATACATTTTTTTAGGTGTTTTTTTTACAAAATCCACTCTTATCACGTTCAGCATGAAAACTTTTTGCTCGGATTCTTTAGGTTCAAAGGCTAGGGCAATGACAATATGGTTCCAATTATGAAATACGATGACTATAGACAGCCAGTATAGCCCTGCATATATGACCTTTGACTTAACAATATGATAGAACGTCTCAAGCTATACGAACCTTGGTATAGCCGCAACGCAGGTCCTGAACAGGTCTATCCTGGGCTTCCGTTCTCCTGTGTTTATCTCCTGTTCTTTTGTCACGTTCTGGGTGTTCGTCAGCATCAACGGTCTCCCGTAGTGGGCGTCTAGAGCTCTCAAGATCTCCACCAACACCCTCCTTACGTACGGGAAGTAGGAGCTCATCCCTATCGACCTCGCCGTTTCATCCGTCAACATTTTGTTGAGGAACGTTTTCTTCACCCTCAAAGTGTTGCCTGACGGTAGAGTCCCTGAGGTCCTGGGCATGGGTGGCTCCCCTTCCTTCTGCTGAAGACTATCAGCCACAACTAAGAACGCACGGAGTCCTATAGACATTCGTTCCGGAGTCAAAATGATCTTTATGGGTCTCCCGACCATGAGCAAATCGAAGACTATTTCTCTCATAGCGAAGTCTAAGCGTTCTTGGGCGATGAACTGTATTATTTTCACGAAGATGTTGAGCGGCGTGTCTCGTGGGACGACGCCCTTTGAGCCTTTCGGGAAGAGAGAGTTCACGATGCTTTGAAGTCGCGACTGTGTCGCCGAGTTGCTCTCGCATTTGATTCTGATCATGTACACCCAGAGGAGGCGGTAAAGTGATTCTGTGGACAACAAAAAGTTGTAAACCGAATTTACAGACAATTTTACGTGACAATGTCATAAGAAAGCGTTAATAAAAAGTTGCATACTTGAGTGGAAGAGAGATAGATGCGTCAAAAGTCGAACGCTTAACCCGATCGTGCATCTCTATCGCTTGTTCCGCGCTCTCGCTTGCACGCTCGGCTTAGGCGGAATGTGACACATTTTTTGTTTATTGTTTTGCATTTTCGAGCGTGCATGCGGCGTCCATCGATTTATAAGACGTTATTATGTCATAGCGATGGTTACTATTCTATTCTATAATAGAGCATAGATCTACACCTGAATTGATGAGGCAAGTCAATTGAAGTCTTCAAAATTGAAGACGAATGATATATATATATATATATATATTATGTATATATATATATATATATATTATGTATATATATATATATATATATATATATTAACATACAATGATGTTTACAAATATTATTTAGACTAGCTGTTCAGCGTGATTTGACCTGCGTCAGTCAACATTTCTGTGCATGACTGTCTTTTGGCTTCGTGTCTGGGTGTTTAATATTTATTTAAGTAAGTATACTAGTATATGTAGTATTTGTATTGCATTTGTATTTGTTTATCAGTTGTTCATTACCTGTAGAGGCTCTGCCTAATTTGGGACTAAATATGTGTGAATTGTATCCCAAAAATAAAATAAAAATAAATAATCTCACGCCTTTCATCCCCAAGGGGGTAGGCAGAGGCATTCCACTACTGGATATACCCACATATCACGAGATACACTGGACCCCTAAACGTGATAGGTCAACGCCGGACCGGGTCTATTTACACATGTCTCAGAATTAATTCTGGGAGCTAGTGATAAATATGTACGTAAGTTTTTTGAAAAACTCATTGGTACATGCCAGGATTCGAACTCGAGCCTCACTGATTTTCGACCGGCTCTTTAACCGTCCGGGCTATCACTGCTCTCCAAAAATTAAAATTTAAAAAAAACTACATGAAATAACCAATTATCTCTATAGCTGAATTTGAATTACGAAACTATAGTGTTATGCATGATAAAACTAGTTTAATGCAACTGGTTTTAGTACTCCTGAAAGTACTTCCGTGACATTATATGACGGGCCTGTTGGCTCAGTTGGTAGTGACCCTGCCTTCTGAGTCGGAGGTCGCGGGTTCGATCCCCGCTCGAGGCCAACATTTGTGTGCATGAATATATTTAACATTTAATATTTATTTATGTACGTCTATCAGTCGTTTAGTACTTATAGTACAGGCCCAGCCTAATTTGGGACTAAATAACCGTGTGTGAATTGGGTCCCACAATTTATTATTATTATTATTATATTGCACTAGCGACCCGCCCCGGCTTCGCACGGGTGCAATGCTGAATTTTATTTGCTATAAACCATCCCTGGACCCACTCGAACCCACACAAAAAGTTTCATCAAAATCGGTCCGGCCGTTCTCTAGTTAAATCGTCAGGAAGGAAAACCCGACTTATTTTTATATAGTAGATTACATGTGTATTGTATCTCACAATATAATATAAAAGCGGTTCTGCGCGGTTTCACCCGCGTAGTTCCCGTTCCCGTGGGAATACGGGAATAAAATTAGCCTATGTTACTCAGGAATATTGTAGCTTTCCATAGGTAAAAGAATTTTTTAAATCGGTCCAGTAGTTTTTGAGTTTAACCGTAACAAACATACAAGTCTTTCCTCTATATATATATAGTATAGATAGATATAGATTTTGCACACTTACCCAAGGCGACCCTGCACATCTTAGGGTCTCTGTTCTTGAGGTGGCTGAGGCACATGGCTAGGAAACAGTGCCAGTTGGCGAGGAAAAACTGCTTTTGGGAGACGCAAAGCAAACAGGTAACCAGCGGGAACAGAGCCAAACGGTGCTTGGACTTTGTGCTGGCGTCCAGCGTGTGGCTGTACAGCATCTCCACGAAGTTCTTCAGGCAGGGCACGTTCACCTCGTTCTTCACCGTCTGCGGTGATGAAATCAAAATCATTTATTTTCTGTAGTATAATAATAATAATAATGAGAGACTCTCGCTAGGTGGTTGGATCAAAAGTCAGATACAGATGCCGGTTCCTCTCTCTGCAGCCCTGACCACCGGCAGCTTGGGCCTCTGCCCCGCTGCCCAAGGCACCCTAGGTTAAGTTTTTTATAATGTGTAATTTGTATATTGTTGTGTAAATGTTTTTATATATTTTACTTTTATATACATATTGTAAAAAACCTAACATAAGATCTAAAATAAATAAATAATAATAATATTAATAGCATTATTTATTCCTTCATAAAATTTTAAGAAAGTACATAATTTGTTGAATAATTCAATTTGACAGTTTAAAATAAATTAAATTTTACATTAAAATTCGAATTCGAATTAAAATTATTAAAATACAATTATATTAATTATTGCATGCAAAAAAAAAACAAATCACCATTATAAAGGACCTCTCTACAGAGTAAATGTTCTGTAGTATTGGAAGATTAAATTAATAACGCGATAGCCTTCCTATGTTTATTATTTAAGTTACAGACTTTGAGATACTCTGGCAAAACATTTTTATCAATTAACTATACGCGCCACAGCCTAGCTCGTCAGACATAATGCGCGGGATTATTGACAGTTCCTCGTGACGTCACACTTGGAGACGTAGCTCCAATAGAGTTGCTCCATTCGATATTTATGGGCTAACAGTAGGTACAAAAAACGGATCTTGCCCGTGGTCCACCTATTGAGTCCACCTGGGTGGACCATGGGCAAAAAATACACTTAGAAATGTCAATAGTCTAATAACTCCTTTAAAATAGGGTATTTCACTGTATCGAAATTGAATTGCGAGTAATAAATAATTGGAAAGCTTATTCCAGATAACCTCTAAAAATGTATTTTGATTTTCATTGTACAATTATAGCTAGTTTTTCATAATAAAACTTTTTTTTTACTTTATTATGGCTCACAAAACAAATTATAATCAATGAAAGTACATAAAATTGTAACGATTATTAAACTAGATTATAACTCGAAATATGTGTGCACAGAATGATCTAGCTAGCGAACAGTCTAGGCAAGAAATTAGTACTGTTAGTGCTGTTGTATTAAAATATCTCTATATTAGAGTTTTGCGAAACTGTTTGGTGTATTTATTTGTAATATTTGATTGTAAGGTTATTATTGCGTGTGACTGTACGTTCGCTTAATAAATAAATACATCAAGCAAGTGGTTAATAAGTCTATCTCACCGCAGCCACAGGCACCAGTATTTCCACGAAGAGTCCAGCTAAAGCGTGTCTGATGTCTTTGTCCTTCACTTCCAGGAAGTACTGGGCGCACTCCTGAAGGAACTGGAAGGAGGCTTCGAACTCCTCGATGGGAACCATCTTCACTCGGAAGAACTTCATTCCCATCAACAGAGAGATGATGCTCTGGGTCGTGTGAGGGGACGGCTCGCGGCTCTTTAACTCCTGATAAAGTGAAAGTCATTTTTTTTTATTAAATTAAATTATATAGAATATTTTTGATTTATTTCAGTAATAATTTCAAATACAATGGATTCGATTCTGCAAACCACCTAAAATTGCTAATTTTAAGTTAGCTCTATTCTTTTCCACCGCTTTGGAAAGGAAAGGGACAGAAATAAGCGCCATATTTATTTACAACGTCACAAATGTCAACATAACAAAATTGAACCTTATGGACGCATTCAAATACACGTTTTTAGCAATTTTAGCAACGATGTAAGGAGGTCATGGATAAAAGTGACAGATAAGACATCAAATTAGTCGATTTTTCCACGTTTGACATTACTCTATAATCTATGGTTTGTATCTGTCCTTTTTCTTCCGTATTCTATAAAGAAGGATAGGCTAACTTAAAATTAGGAATTTTAGGTGGTTTGCAGAATCAAGTCCATTGTCCTTTTAGGCGTACCTAAATCGACAATGTAAACGATGACATATTATGGAATGTAGTATACAATTCAAATTAAAGTAAAAAAAAATATCTAATGACAAAATTATAAAATACTAACGTCAAATAATTAACAATAAATAATATCAAATAATTTAGCCTTCATAATGTCAACCAATGTAAAATTAAAAATGTCAAACTATGTAATTTATAAGGAAAAAAAAATTTTAATGTACTAATAGGTTTTAGTTTTATTCAAAGTAGGGTCCAAAATTCAAGAAAATACTGACAATGGCGTCATCGTATATTTACGAAAACATATTTTATGTTAAAAAGAATATATCACTTAGAAAATTGTGACAGAGATTGAAAAATGTTTTATTCAAAGTATTAGTTCACTTATTCAAAGTCACATAGACAATTTACCTTTAGTTCTGCTGTGAATCGCTTCCTTACGGACGCGAACCGCGACTGAGCCAAGACCCCGATCACCTCCGCGTACAGATCCGCTATTATATGCACGTTCGCTGCATTCGGATTCGACTGCAGTCTGCAAACCATAAAAAAACGTTAATTGATAAAATTTTGGAAACCATATCAAAGACCAAATGGCCTATATAAAGTCAAAATGTGTTTATTCAATGTACAGCACGGCCGTTTTAACTTGACATCTCTGAAGTTGGGCAAATGGCTGCGCAGTAACATTTTTTAGCGACCATATGGCGGTAGGAGGGGGATTTGCGCAGGCGAAGGCTATGTTCAGAGAAGCCAAGTTAAAACGGCCATACTGTAGGTGCTTATAAGTCTACTTATTGAAGATCAATGCGACTCTACCGCTTCGGTACGGATCCCCCACTATTGAGGAGAAGAAGCGGGGCACGAAACTCCTCAACACATTATTCTTTAAAATAATCAATACAATACAGAGTACAAGTTACGTGGTTTTAGTGCTTTGCTGAGCTGGAGAAAATTTACACCGAACATCATTGTCATATGAATTGTCATTTTACGTAAAACCATTTGTATGTGAGTTTTGTTGTAATCTTGTCTATTTACAACCTCAATAGCAATCTTATTTCTTTTGATTTACGTTGCTGCCATGCATATAATATTCTCTTTAGTTCTGTTCGTTGAAGTAGCTTTATATGTTTTATTAAAATTTTAATAATATTATGTACGAGTATATACAGATTTACAGTAATGCCGTTTTAACTTGGCATCTCTGAAGTAGCGCAAGTGGCTGCGCAATAACATATTCTAGCGACCATTTGGCGGTGCGGTTTCGAGCAGGCGAAGCCTATGTTCAGAGAAGCCAAGTTAAAAGGGCTGTACTGTACTTCGACGCATCCAAAAACCCATAGTCTACTCACCCATCCTTATAATTGAATCGCTTGAAGGCGACGTTCTCGATATAGTGCACCAAATCTTCATGCCCAGGGTGGAAGGGTAGTTGTTTCAGTACTTCAATTAGAGCGAGACAGAAGAGGAACTCGACAGCGAGATCACGTTTCTCGGCTTGCAACTCCTCGCAGCTGCGGTCAACGGTCTCTGCGCCCGCGCCGCTGCCCGAAACTATGTAGATAATGCTAGGGAAGAAGGAAACTGATTAAGACCCACACCGTAGAAGCCCAAGGCGAGTGGGAAGTTTACTAAACGGGAAAAGGGAGGATGTTCGCAATTCGAACCGTGTTTATTTTGTATGAATGATTCGACCACGCGTAACTTTTTAAAGAAAATGTAAATGTATATGTCTGCAGGTAATTGAAAATTACACTTAGAAATTGAGTTTCTTGCTGGTTCTTGGTCGGTGGAGATAAGCTGCCGTTTACATTCAGTCAATCTCCATGGACGAGTTTAGAGTGTCTTGTTATTTATTAGACTATTGAAAAAAAAAGATTTTTAATTTCAATTCGTCCGATTTTTTATTATTGGATTTAGTCTCGAGCTTGGTGCCATTTAAATTTATATTTTGTTTTATTAATTTCATTTTTTATTATTTTTCCGCTACATTTTCTACGACGGCGACGACAGTGGCGCATGAACTACAACATATTGTAAAATTTTATTAAGGTCGTTTTAGCCGTGAAAGACTGAGTTACTTTCGTATATATAAACTATAGGCACCAAACGGCATTTCGAAGATAACGTTTTTTCCCGTTCCTGTGGGAACTTCGCAACATCCTCCCTGTGAGGCATCTTGCTACCAAATTTGTGAGATTTCGTGATTCAAAGAGTGAGTGAGTGATATTTTACGTTAATATACAAATCAAAATATTTTTATTCAATGAACTGCCGTCCACTTATTGGAAGTTATTGCAACTCCATGTTTATAAAAATATACACTATAACGCGTTACACAAAAAGTACTCACAATATACCTACATTACATTATAAGTTTTATTTATCCATAATTTTTATTTCCTCTGATAAAATTGATATCTAAATATGGTGGTAATTTTTGCAGGCATTAAATACGCTGTATATAATTTGTAAGCAAAGTTCATTGAAGTTGACTCACCAACCTGAATGTTTAACGGACTGCACTGCTTATTAAGGCCAAGTCTGCGATCTTCACACAAAGAATAGCATTTGCCCCAAGTTTTTCGTATAAAAGTTAGTGTCGTAGTGCATACCGTGGCGGCTTAAAACACACTAATTGCGACTTTTGTAGGTATATGGTTATTGTGTATCAAAACTTCCGTTTTCCTCTTTATAATAATTCGGTTAGACCGTTATTACACAACCGCGTTTGGTATTTATGAATGTGATATGCGCCCACATAAAACTGTGGTTGAATCTACCATTTTCAGATTTGACAACATGGGGTTTCAATCTACAATCTGGTGGATTTATTTGAATCTACTTACAAGTTTTAATATTTTTTATCAAAATTTGATTCTCTTGATAACATATAATAAACTTTTGATAATTTCAACTGTTATTAATATCTTCCATATTTTTTAATTGCGTGTTAATATCTAATTCGCTAAATGGTTTTAAAATTCAAATTTATGGTACTAAAGTGCCATTCCGAAAATGAAATATTGTTCACTGTCGTTCAAGAGAATTTGAACTCTATCGCACCTGGAATTCGCTTCGAATTAACGTTTAACGTCGACAAGTCGCTGCCGGTCACCTAAAGTAAATTATTGTAAAAGTATTTTACTCGCCTTGAGGAAAAACAGAAAATTGAGAGATTGGAGATTGAGAGAATAGATTGTAGAATCTATTGCTATTAAACTCTTGGTCAAATGTGTCACGTGTTTCGAAAGAGTGCGTGTGCTTCCAATGACTCTGCCCACCCCCTTCGTGTGATCGTGATACTTATTAATTGAGCGTGTTGTGTTTCGTTGCTACGACTAACGGCCAGTTACACAAAAGCCGTTTAGGTTTAATGCTTCATTCAAGTTAAATTTACTAAACCCAAAATACGTTAAAAATACACACAACGAAAACCGAGACTAACGCTTTAAAGGGCCTTCCAAAACACTGAGTTCGTGATGTGTGATAATACCAATATTAAATCAGTATATACAATATGTAACAGAATAAGCGCAATTTAGTTTGTTCAGTATCGACTACTTAATCGATTTCAGCTATTTTTAATATGTGTTAATTTTTTCCGAAAAATGAATTAGCATAGCTGAATTCAGTGCTATGTATGGAAATCGTGCTATTATTGATCAATATTTAAGAAAATTGGTTAGACACAACTAAAGTTCGATTGCATCAATTTTTTTTATGTTAATATAGTAATTGGGGTCTATGAGGAATTGCGCTTTTTCTGTTACGCATTGTTTAAAGCAGAGACGGGTTAGTTACACCATTTATAAATCAAAAACGGCTGGACCAATTTTTATATTGGATTTATCTTAGCCCCGAATTGCAGAATAACTAATTAAAACAGTAAAAAATCTGTTTCCGGCAACGCAGCTGGGCCCCCTACGAGATAAATGACACAATGACAAAAATGTTACAACGGGCGGTCTACTAAGGTACAACTTGAGCATATACGAGTAACTCACAAGAGCATTAAACTTAAGACTTTCGTGCAACCGACGGTAAGACTAATACACCAGAATTAATCTGTATTATTGACTCACCTTTTGTTCCTGAGATCCTGTTGAGGTTTCTTTGCCTGCTCGCTGAGTTGGGGGGACTCGGCCATTTGCCTCTCCAGCCAGCCGAAGAGGGCTCTAAGGAGGGAGGGGAGGCAGTGTTCCGCAACAGTCCCGAAGGCAGACAGAATCTGGTCGAGTTGAGGGTCTTCGCCACGTTGTAATGTCTTGTTTAGAGGCTTTTCCTGGAATGATATGAAAATATTTTTATATAATAATATATATATTATAATCTCACGCCTTTCATCCCCGAGGGGGTAGGCAGAGGTATTCCATTACTGGATATACCCACATTACACGAGATACATTGGACCCCTAAACGTGATAGGTGGTGGTGAGCCCATCGCCGGACCGGGTCTATTTACACATGTCTCAGAATTAATTCTGAGATCTGCGGGTTTCCTCACGATGTTTTCCTTCACCGTCGAGCTTGTGATAAATATGTACGTAAGTATATTTTTATTTCTGTAGGTAGTTAAAAATTACACTTACAAAGGTCAATAGTCAAGGCACAAGGCACTCTTAACTGATCCATGAAGATTGGCTAAATGTAAGCAGCCTATCTCCACCGACGAGTTGCTGGTTCTATGCAGGACCCCGAGAAGAACCAGCAAGAATCTCGAGGGCAGCTCTTTTTAATCTCATGTCTAGTATGTGTATAAGTTTATTATCAAAACTAAATTTCCAGTGATCATTCATTACAATCCTAAATAATATTATAAATTCGAAAGTGACTTTGTTTGTTACGCTTTCACCCCTAAACCAGTGAACTGATTTTAAAAAATCTTTCCCAAAAGGAAAGCTAGAATATCCCTGAGTAACATAGGCTACATTTTATTCCCGTATTACCACGGGACCGGAAACTGCTAGTGGTATCTTTGAGTATTAAACCAACAGGAGACGTCACGCGCACTAGTTTCTTTTCAAATAAGTCTGCCAATTTCTGCGCGGGGGACGAGGAAACAAACACAAATAATGTTAAAAAAACGCATTTTTTGACAAAACAATTAAACACTAGCTTGAACTAGGTGCATACAAATACTTTCACCAATCCAAGCACTCCGTCAACTTAAAAAACTATTTGTATATAACAGGTATGCGCGTTGACCGACACTTTTTTTGGCAGAGGGGAACGTCTGTCAGTGGCGTCTCCGGTTGGTTGAATACCCAAAGAGTGGTATATATATAAAAACCTACCTCTTGAATCACTCTATCTACTAAAAAACCGCATTAAAATCCGTTGCGTAGTTTTAAAGATCTAACCATACATAGGGACAAACAGACGGGAAGCGACTTGTTTTATACTATGACAAACATACAAAAATACAAATCTATCCTCTTCATAATATTAGTGTAGAATACTTGCTTACTTAGCAGTGATAGCCCGAACGGTTAAAGAGCCGGCCGAAAATCAGTGAGGCTCGGGTTCGAATCCTGGCATGTACCAACGAGTTTTTCAAAAACTTACGTACATATTTATCACTAGCTCGACGGTGAAGGAAAAACATCGTGAGGAAACCCGCAGGTCTCAGAATTAATTCTGAGACATGTGTAAATAGACCCGGTTCGGCGATGGGCTCACTACCTATCACGTTGGACCCCAATGTATCTCGTAAAATGTGTGTATATCCAGAAATGGAATACCTCTGCCTACCCCCTCGGGGATGAAAGGCGTGAGATTTTTTTTTTATTTTTTTTTTGCTTTCTTATATTGCGGTTACCACGGTCACTTACCAGGGGTTCGGCCATGACCGCCTCCATCTTGCGTTCGGCCTGCACAGTGAACTCGGTGAACAGAAGTCGCATCACAAACTCTCCGGGTCGCAGTTCCGAATCAGCCGGAGCTAGAACCGGACCCTTGTGGCCTCCCCACGGCAGCATCGACCCTAAAAGTGAATGCCACCTTCAGTACTAATAGGGTATATATAGGTTTTTCTTAAACTGTTCTAAGTTAATCACTGTTATCTATGGACTCTATAGAAAATGTATATTTTGCGTTCCATAAAGAAAAACTAAAATCACAACTCTAATTTTTTTAAAAACATAGCATTAGAAAATTTATTGCGAATAAATTGCATTTTAATGAATGAGTTTTATTTACTATTTCTACTTTGACTGGCTTGTTGGCTCAGTTGGTAGTGCCTAGCCTTCTGAGTCGGAGGCGGGGGATCGATCCCGCTGAGGGCCTTTGGGATTTGCACGGGGCATTCGTGTGCATGAGCAAGTCTGTTGGCTTTGAGTCTGGGTGTTTAATATTTAAGTATGTCTATCAGTTGTTCAGTACCCATAGTACAGGCTCGGCCTAGTTTAGGACTAAATAATCGTGTGTCAATTGTGCCCCACAATTTATTTATTTCTTCATTTACCTTACACTAACAGTGGACAGACCACACATACAAGTTAGAGGCAAAATAGATTATTCAGTAAGAGTGCTGGGAGTGGCAGTCGACTCTAGGTTGACATGCTGTAGATAAGAATCTCGGTTCGGTGTAAAAAAAAATCAAAAGATTAATCGTGCTGTAAGATATTGTTTATTTGAGTAAGTGCCAATTAGTAAGGGAGATTGTTTTTATATTAGATATTTAAAATAGCGGTGGATGACGGGGACGGAGAGATTTAACTTACACATGATGGAATTAAATATATATATATATATATATATATATATATATATTATTTCCTTCTCCGTCCTCTGCATCAAATGTACCTCGAGTGGAGACATAAGACGAGGCCGCGCTGCTCCTCCAGTCATTGGAGACGGGGGCGGATGGCCTGTCGTAGGCCGCCGGAGTGTCAGCGGCCATTTCGGCCTGACACGCGGCCTGTTCCTCGAGCCTCACTGGCTCCGACAGAACGCTGGCCTCGGAGTCCGCCTCGCTGGATACTATTGACGACGGAGCTTCTTCGGGGCCTGCAATGTAACCGTCAAATAAAGCAATAAGATAGTGGACAGTATATTTAGGAAGAATATTCCAATTGAATAACCAAATTTACATTCTTAACTAGCGACCCGCCCCGGCTTCGCAAGGGTGCAATGCTGAATTTTATTTGCTAGAAACCATCCCTGGACCCACTCGAATCCACACAAAAAGTTTCATCAAAATCGGTCCGGCCGTTCTCGAGTTAAATCGTCAGGAAGGAAAACCCGACTTATTTTTATATAGTAGATTATGTTGTAAAATTTAATGTACCTGTATCTGTAAATGTGTAAAAAAATGCCCCTTGAAAAATTTAAAACAACAGATAATGAGTTATGACGTCACAACTCAGTATTTAGTAATTTTTTTTAATTAAATTTTGGTTTTGAGAGATTATAAAAAGTAACTAGGAAGGATAATGTCTAAAGTGGATATGATAAATAGTCTTGTAGTGTTCGCCATTGTGAGCTCTGAATTTAGTTCGCAGTCCTACCGCGAAATAGTTCGTTCATTTAGTTCGTTTTTTTATTTTTTTATTTAGTATCGATTAGTAATAGTTCTGTAAGTAAATGTTTTTCGTATTATTGTTGTGAATAACTTTAACCATAGATAGACTACGAGTATAAATCAATAAGAAACTCTTGTAAAAAAAAAAGTTAGTTAGCCATGCAGCGCCACTTCATAATAGAGCGCACGCCAGAAAAATTAATATTTAAGGGCTGATTTTTTAATAGTCAATTACAAGTTATCTGAAGAATAAACATCACCTGTCACTTTTCCTTTCTATTGTCAGACAGTGACAGCATCAATATATTCTCCAGATAAGATTTATCTGACGATTGGAAAATCAGCTCTAAAAGAACTAACAGTTCGTGGACGCACTAGTTCGCATAGTTCACCTAAAAGAGCACTCTTTCGAAGTAGGACGTTCGCGAACTACCCAAGACTAACAATTAACGCACCTGACATGTCTCCAGGATGTCCATCAGAGTGTACAGTGCTGGCTGAATCAGACTCCTCGGATGTCATCATCTTGAACATTTCTCCTTCAATTCTAAGCTGGAAACGAAAGTTCATAGAATCAATTCCATAACACTCACTATGTGCAGACTAGAGTTACTACACAGTGTTACTGGTAAATCGAGGGAATTTTCTCAAGAGGCAACAGAGTAACCGATCGGCATTACATATAGAAAGTTTAAATAAATGTTTTCTGCTCTATTTACGTTATAACTATGCATTATTTTTATAATATTTTTTTTATCCTAAGTATTGATATTATTCTGAATTTGCCATAAACTAAATTGTATTGCACACAAACGCCGGCCATTGTCATTGATTTTGCAAGAACACGCTAAAACTGAAGAATTTAACTTTTTAATTGTGATAATTATGGTGGTGTTTTTTTATACAAATGCTAAAGGCTTCTTATTTGCCCAATTGAAGGATTCCCTAGATTTACCTGTTGCATTGCTTTTGAATTATGTCTCATTACGGCTAGTGTCTGCAGAGCAAAAAATTAGACCGTCAAGTTGAAAGCCTCACCAAAGTACCCTAATATCTTCGGTTCTTTTGAAGTACATATGAAACTTTGCAAATCCGAGGCACTATTTATGAAGAGTTTTTGGTATATAGTTCTTCAAGAACAGTGCAATGGTTTTTTTATTTGCTTCGGGCCCTATTTGACACTATTTAAGAAGAGTCGTTTGGCATTATCAGAACAGCTCAATTCCATGGTGAGGCTTCCAACTTGACGGTCTCCATAAAATGACAGCCTACTAAATAACAAATGAAGACAATTTCAATTATACATAGACAACATAGACAATATGGCCACTGACCAAATTAAGTAATGCTTGCTTGCTTGCTAACATTTACTTTGAACAGCCATAACAAATATTTTGAGTGTACATATTTTCTATTATCACCAAGCAATGTAAGTTATCTAACAAAATGCGATACCACCAAAAAAATTTATTGAAATGTTATAAAACGGTTTATAAACATATTGATAGAGATCTCGAGTACTTTTAATGATGATGAGTGATAATGAATCAATCACAAATCAATGATTATGTGATTAAAAATCTATAAGTATTAAAACTTCCGCCTGTGAAGATATTTAAACAAAACCAAATAGAAGAAAAAATTTAGCTGTTCGCCGCGATTTCAAATCAAATTTATTTATTGTATTTCACATGCGTAATTTTGATTATGGGCTCCAAGTAACTCCCAGAAAAGAAAGATATCCATAGATAAATGTTTTTTTTTAAATCAGTCCAGTAGTTTCGGAGCGTATTCATTACAAATAAACATACAAATCTATCGTCTTAAATTTTAGTGTAGATTGAGGACTAAGAAATTTATAAATAACACAATTACATACCTTCAATCACATGTCTGGAAACAGTTCTGCACGGAAACATCATCCTATAAAAATGCATTATTATTTGTAACAGTACATAAGTTTAATTTCTAATTACAAACATAACTTTCGCGCTAGCATTAATTACTTCCGCAACAATTTTAATTAGCGACGCATAGTCGGAAAAAATGGAAATTTACAAAAAATTTAGTTATTAAAAAAAAAAACATTTTGTATATACGAGTATAATATAGTAGAAGTCCAAAATAGATATTTATGTGTACACAGATAGTTTACAAGGCAATTACGAAACAGGGATAATATAACTATCAATGTTCCAATATACGGACACTGTCTTGTAAATACAAGCTTCATAGTGAAGAAAAACATCGTGAGGAAGCCAGCAGAACCCAGAATTGTTTCCATGTGTAGAAGCATCACGGTCACAATGGCACACCACCTGCCGCATTTAGGGTTAAAAATACATACCGTGAACATTACCAGGAATATAATGCTTTCACCGGTCCTCTCGGGAATAAAGGATTTGTGTAACACAATCGCACAAGCAAAAATTAAATAGCTATCTAACTAAAATCATTAAAAAACAGACTGTCAGAGACATTGTGAGACTTATGAGTAACTAGCAAACCACCCCCGCTTTGCACGGGTGTAATGCTGATACTAAAAACCTTCCTCCTAGCTATTAAAAAACCGCATCAAAATCCGTTGCGTAGTTTTAAAGATCTAAGCATACATAGACAGACAGATAGCGGAACGCGACGTTGTTTTATACTATGTAGTGATTACACAAACAGAAACTCAATAGCTATCAAACTTAAATCAATAACAAACAGACTGACAGAGACATTGTGAGATTTATGAGCAATATATACATGACTAGCTGTTCCGCGCGATTTCACCCGCGTAGGTCCGGTTCTCAAGGAAAAATCATAGACCATTTTACTCCCCGAAAAGTAAAGTTGACATAAGTGAACGAATTTTTAAAATCGGTGCAGTCGTTTTGAGTAAATTTTTCCTCTTGATAATGTTATGTAGATAGAAAGCAATGTTTCAATTTTGCATGGAATAAATTATTATTCTTCGATATTTCTAAATATACCCACAATTTGTTAATAGGTACCTATGTAATCTCTTTCCTTGTAAAACAAAATGGTGAAGGAATTGTTAACAATGTGCTTTCCCAATTCATTTATAAATACAAAAGTTATAAGGGTTTAAAATATTACAGAATTGTAGGCAATCTATATGCCTACTCATAAAAATCAATAGCCAAGCGCAATCGCAAACTGGAAAATGTCTTGACTTAGGTTTCTGATGTGAATTTCAGTGGGTCCCTAGATGAAATAGATTGACAATAAGATGCGATAAGTGGCTGCAGTTTTTAATAAACAATTGCAAGCACCCTCTTCTATTACAGAAGAAATAAAGAGGTTCTTAATTATTGTATTAGATTAGATAGTACAGGTATAAAAATAAAAGCTTGTAAAAAGATGACAGATTTTAAACTTGGAAGCCACTTTCAGTTCCATATTTCTGCAGACATTTAAATCCATTTACATTTATCACATGATATGTTGATGGAAAAGTCAAGACAATATTATACATTCTCATCTCATACATAATCTCACACCTACTTGCCATTGGGGTAATCAAAGACCACAAACTGCCAATCGCTACAAATCTGGCAATATTTTATTAACATCCAACAAAAAATATTATGGACCAGTTCCTACTTACGGGCCATAACACATAAACTCGTTGCTGCACCGCAGTGCCAAAATCAGCAGTGGTATTAAAAAGATCTTTCTATTTTCTTTATTGAGTAGCACCGTTGATTTTTGTGTTGAGGTGCAGCAAGGCTTTTATGTTTTGACCCTATAATATGATGATTACCAAAATAATAATGAAATATTTAGTGTCACTTTGCAAATTTAAAGTAATTGAAAATTATTAAAACTTTTTATATGTAGTATAGAAATACATACATACTTAGAATATAAGAATAAACTGGTGAAATAAGGGTATACCTGTGCCTACCACCTGGATAACAGACATGACATTATTTATTTTATTTACAATAATATAAAAAATATGATGTAAACAAACTAGAATAAAATAGCATAGCATTACGCAAAGAACAAGCATAATAAGCAATCTACAAAGGTTAAGGTAGACAAAACTCTTTCAAAAGTAATGAGAATAGAAAGTATGGACTGAAGTAAAAATCATAATAACTGTTTGTATGTAATGGACGTAAGCGTATTCACAATTTCACAAAAGTCTCAAGCTATTTAAAAGATTTATATTACACCGTGTCAGCATGGGTTCAAGACAATATGCTCAGTTTACAATTTAACATGACCAATATCAAAAATGCGTCAACTTAGACCAGTAATAAGACTAATAACAGTCGCTACGCGCAATTGACTACACACTGACACCAGTCATAAAATCAGAACTGGACCAAGTGTAAATGGGACCACATGTTACGCACCAGCTTTCAAATAAAAAAAGAATCACCAAAATCGGTTCACCCAGTTGAAAGTTCTGAGGTAACAAACAAAAAAAAATTATCCTACAGTTGAATTGAGAACCTCCTCCTTTTTTGAAGTCGGTTTATTATTCATTCTCATTAAATGATAATGCACATAAAGCTGGCTGTGGATGCTCCAATTTATCATTCAACTGATAGGAATTGTGGTATTGGCAAGATAAGGCGGTATTTCATTTTACCAAGTACGTTTTGGCCACCTATCAACACAAAGAAGTTACTTCATTGTGATATTATTTTATATTGCTTGTCATTTTTATATTATCATGATTCATGCTGCAATTGGATTGGAGCAAACATTGTTGTATCATAAATGTACAGGAATCCTCAGTGTTTCTTTCACTCAGAAAGTGGTACCAAAATAAAGCATTTATTGTAAATTCGTAAATTAAAAAGTGGGTAGTTTTAAGGTTATTGGAAGCAAAAGGAAAAATTTGTGTTATTTATCCTATTTGGGGCATAAATGCTGTGACACAGACGAAATGAGTCAGGGAACCGTACCCTCGGGACAACCGCGATAACTGCGGTTGCTTGCAGTTATTACTCATCATAAAATGTGGAACTCCATTGTTAATCAACCTCCAATCACTTATTAGTTTAGCCCCTAAACAATTCGTAATTAACTCACACTAATTCTCCGTCCCAACTTAGCTTTTGCAGGATTGAATATGTACAGTTATTTAGCGAATAATTTAGATAAATTTCGCTTGCCAACAGAAGCTAATTAGAGTTGATATGCTTAGAAGATTTCAGATAGTGGACGAAAGCACTAATATTCGAGGAAAATATATAACTATTGTATATATCACAAACGATATCCACTAAAAATATAGGTAATTACCAAAACAATAAGCAGTTTTCTTCACAATTTCAATAATCTCAGTCACTCACTTTGTAAAATTGTTTGACAGTGACACTGGCTGGACTGACACACGCTTTTTGGCCGTATGAGACGTCACACAAATGTCCAAAGTGCAGAAATGTACAGAATGGACATGCATTATAGAACGTACATTCCAAGACACGATACCGCCCCTAACTGGCTTCTAACTGGTCTTCGAAACTCTCCGGTGCACAAGTCAAGTATAATACGAGTGCTGTACGAGGTATTACCTATCATTTATAAAGTATTACAAGATTATAAAACTTTCACACAATGATTTGCCGTACAGTACAGCACGTCGGAAAAGGTATGCGAGTAAAGGAGATGCAAATACCTGTGCGTATACTCACACTCATTACATTCTTGTTGTGCGATGTTGCTTCAGTTGGGCATGGGACCTAAGTTAAACCACAGAATAAGTAATAGTACTACGTAGTTAAACTCAAGATTTATTTCCTGAACTACTTTTTCAATAAAGTTAATAAATTATTTCGTAGGAAAACGTCTGCCACACTTTGGGGCAGGGGCCGGGGATGATAAATAAACTGGCAAAAAGTTGATATACACAGATGGATATCTGCCAACTTTTTTTCTCGAGGATAAGGTTCGACGTGCCTCGTGGTCCACGAGGTATATTATAGATATTTTAAAGGTGCAAGCCAAAGACGTTTAAAGAAAAAGTTTCTCTCTCCTATGATTTTCTTCCAACCTCTTTGGTGCAAGCATATATTTTTTTCTATTGATCAATCACTAGCAGCGCCACTAGGAGTAAAAGTGTTCTGTGAGCAGCGCCCTACAGTTCGCGTAAACTATAGCATATGTTACTCCCTGATAATGTAGCTTTCCATTGGTGATTGAATTTTTAAAATCGGTCCAGTGGTTTAGGCGTGAAAGCGTAACTATTCCTGTACTATTTTTGATCCCTGTATTCTCACGAGATCGAGTAGGTACTACGAGGGTGACATAGTGAAACCAGTCGTAGAATCGCGGTTTATGCACCATTTACACGAGGCTATTCCATGTGCGAGTCCACAAAGCAAATCCAACAATGGCCTCTTGTGACTAGAGACAGTCCTCAAGCTGTCGATGACGCCCGCGCCAGTCCATTGTAATAAAACGGTTTCAAATTTGCTGGCGCAAATTCTGCCCCCACACCGCTCACGCAGTGGATTGGCTCGTGTGTTGGCTTTGTGTGAACGCGTGTTCCCGTCCGAGCCAGTTAGCTATCCACTAATCGTTTTGTTTCCAATAGCCGGACACATTTCAGAACGTAGCCCTCGAAGCTATTTTACGTCTATCCATAGTAGCTGGCTAATATTGTGTAAATGACCGACTCGAATTTCGCGCTTTTCAGTGGATTGACTCGGCGGATTGTCTAGGCGATTGGCCTCGTGTAAATGGTACATAACTGTGAACCAAACTATAGCGCGTTTTAACTAGACCGACGCGCTATCTATCCGTACATTTTTGAACTAAATGGGAACGTTCTACTTTACGTTAGCCATCCCTTGGCTATATTTTGTCCCCATATTCCCACGGGAACGGGAACTACGCGGGTGAAACCGGTAGTCCTTCATAAATGTGACAGACTTGTTGGCTCAGGTGATGCCTACTAGTATAAGGTAGGTTCGATTCCCACCCGGGGCAACATTTATAGGTATAGAGTGGGGTGTTTCATTGTGTATTTGAGTATGTTTATCAGTTATTTGGTACCCATAGCACATCCTCTGCTTGTTTGGGAATGGTTGCCTGGTGTAAAATGTATAAGTTTACACTTACCTTCACACACACGCCTTCTTCCCACAGGGGTAGGCAGAGACGATGGATCGCCACTTTGCCCGATCTTTGCACACTTCCCTCGCTTCCTTCACATTCATAAGCCTTTTCATGCACGCTCTTTTATTCTTTGCACTCTTGACCCCAGCTTTTTGAAGTATGTCACTAATTTGATCCGTGAACGTCCTTCTGGGGCGTCCTCTTGCCTTGTATCCTTCAACATTTGCACCATAAAATATCTCTTTCGTTACTCTTCTTTCATCCATACGTTCTAAATGACCAAACCAGCCTAACATACCCTTTTCTATCTTTGTCACTACATCTTCTTTCAAACCACACTTCTCTCGTATATCCGCATTCCTCACTCTATCACACAATTTTACTCCACACATTTTCCGCAAAGACCTCATTTCCGATGCTTTCACCTTGCTTGAATGCTTCTTCTGCCACACCCAACAGTTACCAGCAGTAGGTAATAGCATCCCATCTCATGTTTAAGGCTCGGGTTCGAATCCTGGTGTCTTATCTATAAGAAACTCACGCCTTTTATCCCCTTGGACTTGGACCCCTTAGTGATAGGTGGTGAACCCATAGCTGGACTTTAGATAAGTATATAGAAGTATATGAGTTATAAAAGACTATTATTTGCATATTATTATATTTACGGTTAGAGAGCCTGCTTCACATGATGAAAATCAGTGAGGCTCGGAGTCGAATCCTGGCATGTACCAATGAGTTTTTCGAACTTACGTACATATTTATCTATATAATATATTTAGCTAGACGGTGAAGGAAAACATCGTGAGGAAACCCGCAGATCCTCGAATTAATTCTGAGACAAGTGTAAAAGACCCGGTCCGTATCGATGGGCCCACCTATCACGTTTAGGGTTCCAAAGAATATCTCGTGAAAAGTGGATATATCCAGAAATGGGATACCTCTGCCTACCCCCTCGGGATAAACGGCTTGAGATAATCTATATAAATAAAAATGAATTGATGTTCGTTAGTCTGATTAAAACTCCAGAACGGCTGGACAGATTTTGATGACTTTTTGTGTGGGTTAGAGTGGGTCCAGGGATGGTTTATACGGTGGCAGAACGACGTCTGCCCGGGCCACTAGTTTATTATAAATGTTTTTATACCCATTACCTACTGTTACTAAACCTATTAAGCTGATAGCGAGTGATTTGCTGATGGCCGTTGAGTTTCGTTCTCCACCTGAAGTTCTCCATCAGATTTTCAAAAACCTTAAACTGTGCACCCTTGAGGTACTTATACCAGTTCAAACGAAAAATAGATACACTTTTGAGATCGGTTCAAATTTAAAGGAAATATGGAATAACAGAAATAAAATATATTTGTCGAATTGAGAACCTCCTTATTTGACCTCGGTTAAAAAGAATAGTAGAAAAACCGTCAACCAGCTTACAGTACGGCCGTTTTAACTTGGCAGCTCTGAAGTTGCGCAAATGGCTGCGCAATAACATTTTAGAGACCATTTGGCGGCACAACAACGGGGTTTTGCGCAGACGAAGACTATGTTCAGAGAAGCCAAGTCAAAACGGCTGTTCTGTGCTTGTATCGTATCAAAAGATTTCAAAGCCGAATTACTGTCATATAGAATAGATGGGTGCTAGTCACAGACAGAACATATTATATTGTAGCGAGGTGGCAGTCTTCCGCGACACCTCATTGAGAGTGCATGTGTAGCTGACCACGGAACGGGCCGTTGGTGAGTAGCTTCTCCGCATACTCAGTTCAATTTGTTTTATTGGTTGGTCATCTGTCCGACAGGAAATGCTCCTTAATCCCAGTTAAAGTGTATCGACCTTAGGGTTTTGTTGTCTGCTTTTGTGGCCATCTGTATCATTAAATTAAAGTGTCTGTGTGATTTCGAATTAAATGTCAAAATTTAAGTGATTCTGATATTTAGATGATACTTATTCAAGTAATCATAAAAATGTATGCTAATTTTAGTTATCTTTATTTAGTACCGAGCTAGACTATATTAACTTTAAGCAAACCTTAGTGGTTTATAAATGCTAATATCATAATTTTTTGACTATGTCAATTTGATAAATAAAGGAAAATTACCGTTTTTAAAAATATTGTCTGTCTATCTGTCTGAAAGTTTGTCTCGATAGGCACTAAAACAGCTCAACGGATTTCAACGAACGAGGGATTGAAACAGGAATTTAGTCGTGTTTCGATAGTAGGTCGTTTATTTCGATACTTAGCAGGGTTCAGAATAAATTAACCTTTTTTTTTTCGATATATGGAAGCAAAGCGCGGGCTTACTAATAAGTTTTGATTTAATAATATTATCATTTATCACGGAGAGGCCTCAGAGTCCTTGTTGTTTTTATCTACGGATATTTTATTTGTTTAGAAGAAAATGACAAAGAAAGGATCGGAGGCGGGGGGCAGTACCAAATCGCCGACTGAGAGAACTCCGCTGGTGCCCATAAAAGTAAGTACCAACTGCTATAACATAAATAATTATTTAGTTGTTCATCGTGACTCAGTCTTCGTATACAAGACTTGTTATTTGAATAAGTCTCAAATTACTAAACCACATTTTAACACAAGATACGAAACCATCAATTTTTTTTTTAAAAGTTTAGCAACCGTGGGAATCGAATCGACCTACGATGACGGGAGGCAGGGTCGCTACAAACTGAATCAACCTCGTTTAGTTTAGTTAAGTAGGACAATATACTTATATTATTATGCCATTACGACTAAATTCTACTACCTATAATGAAATTAGTTTTAAACTTGAAATTAATGTGGTCAGTGCGACATTTTCATGTATTTTATCACGTAATATGTAATTTAATTAAATCATCAAGTGACGTTTTCAAATTAAATGACTTTGATATTTGATATACCATATTCCATTAAAATAAAGGTTTGGGATTTATAAAACCTGCATATTTAAATATTGAATAAAAAACACTTCGATAGCTGATTATTATTAGTTTTTACATAACAAGTTACTCGGGTGTAATACTAGACTGCGTATGTAGGTATGTCGGAAGGTAACCTAATCTCAAGAAACGAGGCGCACATATCTCGGGATTATACCCGCGACTTCGGTCGCGTTGTGGAATAAGACGTAGCCCATTTCACTTACTCATTCGTGAGGCTCGGCTTCTTGGCATATACCAATGAGTTTTTCAAAAAGTTTACATAAGTAGGTACATCTAGCTCAACGGTTAATTCTCTCTCTCTAAATTTATTTATAAAAACCACGTCTATCCATTACTTCGAAGCTGCGCGAAAAAAGGAAAAAGCTACTCGTACGACACATGTATAATCATTATATTATTAGGACAAGTAGGATAACTAATTTCAGTACAAAAAAACATAAGTAACACATTGAAAGGCATTCAAGTAGAGCTGTAATCTAATTTGGTAGGCACCCATATCGTATTACAAGTTGAGACGAAGACTTATTTTGTGGTGTAGAATGTGTAGCATTGACCGCAAAATGCTATAGCCCAGTGATTTTCCATCGAGAATTATTAACAAAACGGGCTCTATTTCGTTAGGAAAAATTGCAAATTGTTGTCTACGACAAGCTCGTATATTCACACAAAGCGAAGAGTGTTTTGATTGGTCCAAAAACTACCTATTCAGTGTCACTAGCATTGGATCAAATTACTGAATTAATGTCAATCCACTATAATTAAGTTGTAAGGATTCATACTACATATCCTCATAGTAATGTTAGGGGAAGGTTCGTGAGAATGAATGAATAGATGAAGTTTGCTACACGCAAAAACTACTGAAGGGATTTTGATGACCATGAGTTATGATGACGTCACAGCTTAGTACTCAGTAGGTACTTTCGGTAATAAATTTTTGTTTTGCGCAGATTATAAAAAGTAACTCATTTGACAGTTGTTCCCTACTTCTTCTCTCGGTGGTAACAAAGCCTGACTTTTAGGGCAGCAATGGAGAAGACCCGTCGTTGGACAATGATGAAGGGGGTCTGTCGGCGAAGCAAACGGCATTCTTGATTGCCGGGGAGATGGCCGGCAGTGGCGTACTGGCGCTGCCTCGCACCCTCGTCCGGACCGGTGAGTTTTTTTTTTAATAATATTTAGAAAAGGGGCAAACGAGCAGACGGGTCACCTGATGGTAAAGTTCACGTCAATAATAATATATTATTTTTATTTATCCGGACGGAAAACGGCAAATTTTTAGTTACCATTTACCGTCCCAAAAAATGGCGCAGTATAGAGTATTCTCTACACTGCGCCATCGATCGTTTAGCACTTTTAGCAGAAGTGCAGAAAATGTTGACAGAACCTTCAAAGGTTTTACCATAAAAATTGCAAAGAAAATTATTGTTGTCTCACACCGAGAGTTTTATCTTATCTAAATGATAAATAGAATTATAAAAAGTTTGTCTGTCACTCGCTATGCATGACGAGGTATATGTGTTGTTTAGATTATACGTGCAATAAAATATATAGAGACATATTAATAGCACTTGTAATTCTGTTAGTATTTTCTCACCCAGAAGAAATTATAATTAAGATACTGTTAAGTTCGGGGCATTTAAATTTACTTGGGTATGTCATCCTGCATAAGTCACCGTGCCGCAGACATGCTCTATGTCACCCCTCACCCACCTCTTTCTGAGAACCAGGTTGCCCATACTTGATGACTGGAGACCCTTATAGAGGAACGAGGTGGATGTAGGTTCCTTTCGCTCTCTCTTTCGGCACCGGGCCTCAGGCCCCTGATCCACGACATTTTCATACGACATATGTAATGCGATTTGACAGGCCTGTTGGCTCAGTTGGTGGTGACCCTGCCTTCTGAGTCGAAGGTCAAGGGTTCGATCCCATTTGTGTGCATGAACATGTCTGTTGGCTTCGTGTCTGGATGTTTAATATTTATTTAAGTATGTTTAACAGTTGTTTAGTACCCATAGTACAGGCTCTGCCTAGCTTGGGACTGAATAACCGTGTGTAAATTTAAAAAAAAAATGCCATTTCACGTTTTTCTATATTGTAACAGACATATAGGCAATTGAAAATAAAATCAAGTGAACAAGAATAGTGGTGGTCAAATTTATATTCATATTCATATTCATATTTATTTATTGCCAGTCATGTATAATATACATTATAATACCTAGCGTTTAAATTAGCGTGTAATTTAGCGTTGTCTTTCTGTTCCTTCTGCGACATAATTTAGCCTAGCAAGACGGATTTTTTTAAACTTCATATATAATCTCACGCCTTTCATCCCCGAGGGGGTAGGCAGAGGTACTCCATTACTGGATATACCCACATTTCACGAGATACATTGGACCCCTAAACGTGCTAGGTGGTGAGCCCATCGCCGGACCGGGTCTATTTACACATGTCTCAGAATTAGTTCTGAGACCTGCGGGTTTCCTCACGATATTTTCCTTCACCGTCGAGCTAGTGATAAATATGTACGTAAGTTTTTGAAAAACTCATTGGTACATGCCAGGATTCGAACCCGAGCCTCACTGATTTTCGGCCGGCTCTTTAACCGTAAGGGCTATCTCTGCTCACTTTTAGTATTCTTATGTAAGCTTCATAAGAATACTAAAAGACAAGTGTAAGGTGACTTACAAAATACGGAGTCACCATAACCAGTCACCATATTACCACTGATGTCACCAATTCTATCAACATTTGTACCCGCACCGGTCGCGGTGGTCGCAGCTAACGATGTCGGTGAAATCGCACCTCTAATTACCTGTTGCCAGTGAGTCAGCCGAGGCTAGGGCTTCCTAAGCCCTAGCGATACTTGATACTGTGGTGCCATTATTTTCACTTGCTAAGTCTTCCTCGTTGTTGAACTTGAAATATATTTACTTACTTCAAAAACAATTTTTTTTTTGCTATAAAAAATATCATCAAAGTATAAAATTTTTAAACTTTTGTTGATTTAAAAAAAAATACATGGGACCACCTCTAAAGTATTATCTACCAAACATTTTTTTTATAAAAATGCGAAAATCGCGCATACAAAAAAAACATACAGGCGGTTAGCGAACCTCCTCCTTTGTTGAAGTCGGTTGAAAACTGCTGTGCGAGTCTATTGTGTACTAAATATTTAGAGCTAAGCGAAGTATTTGTTTCTGTTTAATACTCCCCCAAAAGTCGGTCATATATGTGTTTAATGACTCTACCAGAAAGAGGATTCAGTCTTTTTAGGACTCTATTAATTTAACGGCTTAAAACATTTAATGTTAATGATGAAGTTATTATACATAATTTAGGGTTAAGATATAATTCATTTTGTATTTACTTATTTATTTAATAAACAATAAATCTGTTTATTATTACTAAAGTTAACTATATCTTTACATATAATAAAACTATAAGAGACCGTGTCTGTACCTACATGGAATATTTTTTGTAATGTTTTGCGGTGCCTAGCGAAGATATTAATTATCGATTTAGATATCAAATCACCTATTTTTGTATTTTTTGTCTGTCTGTCTGTTAGCTGTCTGTCTGTAAAACTACAGCATGGATTTTGATGAGGTGTGGTGTGGATATAACTGAGTAACAGGGTATAACATTTAGGGTACTCTATAATACAGGAAAATATCTCATACCCACGGATAAATATAAAAAATTGTTAACAAGAGAAACGCGTACTACTCCGAAACGATAATACCAAGAAACTTAAAAAAATGGTATACAGGTGAAGGGATTTTTGGAAATTCCCACGGGAACGGGAAAGAAACTGGATCCGCGCCGTCAACGCCGCTAGGCATCCGCTATTTCAAAGTAAAGCTACAAATATTGCGCAATGATTTTAAATAAATGCGTCTTAAATGTTGTTGCCATCAAATCTACGAATTCCGAATCTAATGGAGGGAGACGTGTATTCACTTCCTCATCACGTGATAGAGGGGGACAGACACACTTTTAAATAACAGGTCAAACAACTATTTTAATGAGACCATCACCATCAACATAGCAACAGCCTTCTCTATACTCGTAATGGGATCTCTTGTGTTTACTATTTCACGTTGCTTTTTACTAGCCGACTACGACCAAGCTGAAAGGTTATTTTATTTATTTATTTATTGTTTATTTGTGAAACAAACAGTTATAATAACACAAATTAATCTAACATAAGTAATTACGAATACAACCAGTAAAGTTTCCTTCCACTATTATACTATACATAGAGTGAAAACTGAAAACAAAGTAGAAAACACAAAAAAATGAAAAAGTTAAATTGGAATTAAAATTATAAAATTTGAAGAGAGATTTCGCTCAAAAATTTTGAAAGAGGGAATGAAATATTTATATCATATTCATATAATAATTTGTGATGCTTTTACCAGTCTATGTGTACATCTTTCTATGTTCCAACATAGCGCATAAAGTACTAAGTGTAAATATGATCGTTCTTACAATCCCGTTGTTCCAAAAAATACCTCTGTCGACCTAAAACCTACTATC
This sequence comes from Ethmia dodecea, assembly GCA_963855545.1. NCBI lineage: Eukaryota > Metazoa > Arthropoda > Insecta > Lepidoptera > Depressariidae > Ethmia > Ethmia dodecea. The sequence continues at coordinate 29,550,576 of OY979436.1, read as the reverse complement.
CACCAATATATCTTTAAAAATTATAAAATATATGTAGTTAAACCCTAGACGACATTATATTATAAATGTTATAATATGCTACTAGCGGTTCTGCGTGGCTATGTGTGGCGTATCTCCCGTTCCCTTGGGAATCTGGGGGGAAAATATAACCTATGTTACTCAGGGATATTGTAGCTTTCCATTGGTAAAAGAATGTTTATAATCGATCCAGTAGTTTTGAGTTTATTCGTTACAAACATACAAATCTTTCCGCTTTATAATCCATCTTGTTATCTGTGAAGACCTGTCATTGGCTTTCTTTTTACTTAATAAGTGTTTAGATCTGTTTTGTAGCTGTTGGTCTTCCGACCATTAAATAAATAAATAAATAATATTAGTGTAGTGTAGTAGTATTAGTGTATTTACGCTAATGCTAATAAAAATATTTTTTATTTCATTAATTTGTTAATAAATTACCGTATTTTTGTGGAAAAATTATTCAGATGATTGACAATGTAATTTATGCGTTGCGTCATGGTCGTGATAGTTTAATTTCATTAGCCAGTCGAGGCTGACTGGTTCTTAAGAGCACCGTTTTTGTTCTACTTTGTTCTTATACGAATAACTTTGTTTCTTATTATTAAAAATGAGTTGTATTAAAATTGTGCTTATGCTGTTTAATCACAATTTTAAGTTTTTCTTCACCTACCAGGTCCGGATAATAGCAGAAAGACGTACAGAACTTAGAGTGGAGTAAAATGTTTGAATCTTCAAAAACATATAATTTTTATTTAAAATAAGACAGGTACCTACCTAAATATGCCTCTACTAAATGAATTATTATGATCAAATCAAAGCGTAAATTATTGGATTTTTTTTATGAGATTTCTTTAATAACATTACGTAGGTAGGTAGTCTTTGTGTTGTAGTTGGTTTTTTTTTGGTTTAGTAATAAAGTGCATTTTAGACACGTTGAATGTTTAAATTTTAAGATCTTCATTTCTCAAAAGAAGATGTTCGTATTTTTTTTTTGTGTTTGTCTAGAACTCTCGTACATCGTTAACCCACTGCTGAGCTAAGGGTCTTTCTTCACACAAGGAAGTTTGGGCCATAATCTCCGTCGCGAGCCCACCGCCGATTGGGAGATGCGTTAGGCTAGTGGCCATCTTGTAGAATTTTTCAAGCCAACCATGGATGTCGTGGGCCATGCGTGACCAACGGTTTTACATGCATGCATAAATCTAAAAACTCCTCTTTCATTATTATTTTATAACTAGGTGTTCCGCACGGTTTCACGGGGATAAAATATAGCCTGTGTTACTCAGAGATATTGTAGCTTTCCATTGGCGAAAGAATTTTTAAAATTGGTGTTTAAGTTTCTTCGTTTCAAATATACAAAAATACTAGAATACAAATCTTTCCTCTTTATAATATTAGTGTAAGGATATAGTTTATAATAGACTCACATACATACACAAAGCAGTGATAGCCCGGACGGTTAAAGAGCCGGCCGAAAATCAGTGAGGCTCGGGTTCAAATCCTGGCATGTACCAATGAGTTTTTCAAAACTTACGTACATATTTATCACTAGCTCGACGGTGAAGGAAAACATCGTGAGGAAACCCACAGGTCCCAGAATTAATTCTGAGACATGTTGTAAACAGACCCGGTCCGGCGATGGGCTCACCACCTATCACGCTTAGGGGTCCAATGTATCTCGTGAAATGTGGGTATATCCAGTAATGGAATACCTCTGCCTACCCCCTCGGGGATGAAAGGCGTGAGATTATATTATTAATATTATATTATACATACACAAACTCAAAAATTTTTGTCTACCTTGGCAAACATTTTTAGACCGATGTTGAAGCAATATACCTACTAGTTTTTATAGTCTCAAGGATCTCAAGTCATCACAAAATTATATAATAAACAGATGCAGATGTGAAAAAAAAACTCTACTTTATGGTAATATATAGGTATACTTTGCAGCAAAGCGGTTTGCTCTAGCGAAAACTTTTATGCAGACTACCAATATTTATTTATGAGCGAACATTAGGCTATTTTTGGCATGGCTTATGCTAATGGCTGGCGAGCGAATTAATTGAATGAATAACTATTTGAAATATATAAATTAAATGGCATTATTATATAGTATAGAAGTGGTACAATGAACTTCAACTTTTTATCTTCGATGTTAAGTCGTCGATTATGGCGATGAATTTATTTTATTTGTTCTTTCTTTTTAGTAATTTAATTTATTCTACAAGAGCATTAATAGCCCTGTGGTTATAGGCCGCTTTTCATACATAAAGTTTGCATAAAACGTTTTTCAACTCAGAAAAACTTACTTACATATTTATCATTAGCTCGACGGTGATGGAAACCATCGTGAGGAAACCTGCAGGTCCCAGAATGATTGTTACACAAGTCTTCGCTGTTTAGCGCCGAAAGAAAGGACCTAACCCGAGCGCTGTTTTTGAAACCGAATAATAAGGATATATTGTTGTCTTTACAGGCTGGATTGGTGTTCCTATCATCGTCTTGATGTGCGCCATCGCTGCCTTCAGTGGCAAGCGGCTTGGGGACTGCTGGTCCATCCTCGAAGACCGTGACCCCGAGATGAGGAGCAAGAAGCGAAACCCATACGCCATAATCGCTGAGCAAGCTCTGGGGAAGACATGGAGGTGAGCATGGCTGGTTCGAGACTCTACACCATTTTCTTGGTGCAAGGTTATAGCCATGTTAAGGGTTGTGCAGGCTCTGACACTGCCGAGCATGATCTGCAAGCACTCGTCTCCTTCTGTGACGAAGTATGTTGCAGAAGGAGGCGGCGGAGCTGAAGCGGGAAGACGACATTGAAGCTCCCTATTCGCCGCAGGTGACCAGAGCGAGGAAGTTAGTCCTCATTCACCTTTTTGCCTGCGTATATAGGTCCTAGGCTGAGAGTGTTCTGTGTCAAATTCGGGCTGCCTCAACGAAGAGAAAGGGTGCATAAAAGCCCCGTTTTGCCTGCTACTAATTAAAGTAAAACATGTAGCCTATGATATTCCGGAGATGATGACAAATCTAGCGATAGCTCATGGTTAAAACCACCATCGGTTGGGCATTATTTACATCGTAACCCACCTGCCTTTGCAGTCAGATAAGAAGTAGTCTGTCCGCATTACGAACCTCGACAGAGAACTCTGTGTCGCAAGAATTAAGTAGGTATTATAATTTATAAGTAAAATATTTATTGCATCAGATAACGCGCACAATGCATCTTTGCTTAAATGTGGTTGATAAGCATGTTTCAAAGGACCAGATAACTGTATATTTAGCATAGTTTTTAGGTAAGTATGATATTATTTTGGGAGTAACAAAAAGCACGACATTCACGAAGGATGACTTTATTGCGAGTTAATTACGCTCACACCACCAAGGGTAACTATTCCATTCCTAAAATCACTCACTTTTCACCCGAGTACTATTTCGAAGCCCTGGAGCAGGGTAATGATTATGAATGAAGTAATCTTAAAACTCAGAAGTAATAATGGGTCAAGCGAGTTTCCTTACGATGTTTTCCTTCACCATCAAGCCGTGATAAAGATGAAGCATTTTAACCACTCTTTTTACAACTTATTGGTACATACCCTCATCATCATCATCAACGGACGATGTAAATGACGATGATGACGACGACGACGAAGAAGCAACGTATGGTAAAAAGACGATTGCGAATAGACACAGTAGAGTTTCATGCAAGCAATTGAAGTAATACGTAATTCAGGCCTTACCTCTATCTTCCTCCAGCGTGGTGGTGTCCATGGCAATCATGATCACACTCTTCGGAGCCTCGGTGGTGTACTTGCTCCTGGCAGCGCAGATCATTGAGCAGGTCTTTGCAACCTTGGTCCCGACTTTGACCATCTGTACCTGGTACTTAATCGTCGCAGGCGCCATGACTCCAATCATGCTGCTTGGGACGCCTAAAAACTTAGCGTGAGTATATTTTTGTACGATTATTTAAGAGAAATGTTCTGAATGATTAACCTATACTTGCACGAATTAGCCACCTACCTCTTCGATTGCTGGACAAATTTTGAATGTTAGTTTTTACGGTGTAGCTCACAAGACAAGAGTTTTACATTTCCACGGGAAGGGGAACACATTATGTACAGGCTAACAAATTAACCTGATTTCGCGCGGTAATCCAAAATAGCAACTCTGTTTCTTTGTGGACTTAACCATGATAGCCGTTTCCAAATCCTCGAGAAAATGGCCTGGGTTAGGTACTTTCTTCGAAGAATACTTGCAGGACAACCAGTATAGACAAGCAGGATACAGCGATTCATTTTGATAAAACCATCTGAAAATTTGATCCTATCTACCAAAGGGGAATGCCCATTGCCCATACAAAATAATGCCTGAGATAAACAAAGATCAATTCTACATTGAATTGTAGTTCAAGACAGTAGAAATCCATTAAAAAATTATTTTATTATCCAAAAACTAGGCACAACCTAGTTTATAACATTTTAATAAAAAAAAGATAGGTTATGTCGAAGTAAGGCAAGACTAATCCAACAAATCAAAGATCACAGGTATTACTAACCCGAATTTGTTTTTTAATTTATACTAGCTACCCGCCCTCGCTTCGCCTCGGTTTAAGCGCACAAAAACATGTTTTTTACGAAATCACATTACAGATCTTTGTAATTCTTGGATTTTCTCTACTATACTACTATAAACCGCATTAAAATCCGTTGCGTAGTTTAGAAGATCTAGCGTACAGTCAAGAGCACGTGGAGCTTTACACATTGGACTTTGTAACGTTTATAATACAACCATCGCCTTAGATGTCAAACTCGCACTACAAGTGTAAATCTTCATGTGCTCTTGACTGTACAAACGTCGGGAAGCAACTTTGTTTTGAACTATATAGAGAAGATTAACGAGCAATAAAGTAAACAAAATAAAATATCATAAAGCTTTATTAAAATAAATAATATAACACTCAATAACAAACCTCATATTATGTATTTTTTAAAGCTAAAAACAAACATATTCCTCAATACATAATTGGGTAGTAAGATAACAGATCTCATTTGAGGTTCTTCTTCCTGCTGAGATACATCTGCGGATGCCGGACTCTGACTTCCCAAAGAAGTAGGAGGTGAGGCAGCCTGGTCGCATTGTTGCCAACAAGGATGACAGATCAAATCCGTAGACCGTAACTGCAACAAAAAGAAAGTCTTTTATTGTATACTAGTGGTTGCATATAAGCAAATTGTGCAATAAATATATTGAGTTGAATTGAACAAGTAGTGTCGGATTAAGTCAGCATGGGACCCATATCAAGCTCGATCAAGATTTAATCAAGGCATGTAGCATTTGCTACCCTTGCTATGTTTCTAATCTGGCACTGAGCACAAGACCTAAACTACTGAAACGTATAAAAAAAAAGATCTTACTAGTCGTGGTTGAGTCCTGTGTGCTGCAACGTTCATTATGTGCCTTTCACGATCAGTGTCAGTTCGTAGCCTGTGTGATCGTTGACTCATAACAGACTGTCCCCAGCAGACACATACATGGTGGTGACCTACATGTCTAGCTGGTTGACTGGTCCCTGGTGTCTCTACGACATTGTGGATGGCTGCCCTTAGACATGCATCACACACAACACTGTGTTGATCAACCTGAAGGAGATATCAAGGGATGATTAAATGATTTTTATTGTGAGCAGTGATAACCCAGTGGTTAAAGAGCGAGCATCTCATTCGTGAGGCTCGACTTCATGGGAATCCTGTCATGTACCAACCACTTTTTCAAAAAGCTTACGTATTGTCACTGCTCGACGGTGAAGGAAAACATCGTGAGGAAACCCGCAGGTCCCAGAATTAATTCTGAGGCATGTGTAACAGCACCCCGGTGCACCGAGCGGCTCACCACCTATCACGTTTAGGGGTCCAAAGAATATACTGGTTAAACGTGGGTATTTCCAGAATTGGAATGCCTCTGCCTACCCCCCGGGATAAAAAGCGTGAGATAATTTATTAATTTATTGGTTTCTATTTAATCCTACTTGTGAAATAATGTCAGTAGAAATATAAATAAGGCAATCTCAGTACTTACCGCTTGTGGTAATATCCATTCTTGTATTACAGTACGCACTTCATTATTTTGCATTGACAAGCAAAGATAAATAATAAATATAATATAATAATATAATAAAGATATTAAAGTATCGTCTTTCTATATATAATATCTTTGTTGACAAGGAGTTACGCCTCATTCGTCTAAGATCCAGATAGCAATTAGCACAGTGCAGCGTCCAATCCATTTCTATTTTATGTACAAACCCAAATCAAAAGCAAAGTCGTCGTGTATATCCACCGTGTATAAATCAGTTTACTTAAAAATACAAGACGAAAACAAATGGAGTCAACGAGTAGGCGACACTTCATGTTTTCATTTTTTCGTAAATGTCAGTTTTTTGTGATCATAAAGATATTAAAACTATTTTGTAGTTCTTAAAATAATTAGATTTTATTCAATATTCCAATGCTACTTTTTATATAATCTTTTCCACCCCCGAAAATAGTTATGTCAGGAACAGGAAATTATACAACAATCAAAATAAGTATTAAAACAAACGTTATATTTTCACCCTAGTTAAACATATTCAAAAATACTTTTACTATTCATATTTTATTATGAATGAATTTTACGGCTAGTAATGTTTTCTGTTTATTCCAGGCATTTCATGGGCATTGGCCTAGAATATTTTTACATCACATTTTCACCGCAAAAAAAGTATGCGTCAGTGGTGCTGCGTTTTTGTGTTGTGCTAGTATTGGCACATGATATGACAGGCTAGTACCTATAGACATTTCATGAACTCTTCGTTATCTCATGGGCTATATCATAAGAATATGGGCTATATACGTCGGACACTAGACCATGGACCATAGACAAACCTAGATTGAATGGGTCCTCTTTTAGATTTACAGGTCTCATCGCCTTTGCTGCCACCGTCGGCGCTTGCATCCTTTACTTCATCGAGATGATGAATGAAGTGCATCCCTTTGTGTTCCGATGGGGCATCCACGGGTTCCAAGACTTCTTCCTGGCGTTCGGTACCATCATGTTCGCCTTCGGAGGCGCCTCCACCTTCCCCACCATCCAGAATGACATGGCCGACAAGTCGAAGTTTAATAAGAGCCTTCAATACAGTTTCCTCGGTATGTATTTTAACCATAGACCTAGAGATCACTACATTCTAGATCTATGATTTTAAGTAATTTATGCAGACTATTTCTGTTTGCTAGTGGAGGTTACTGAATTCCTAACTAATGTTCTCTTTTGTAAATTTCTTAACTTTATCTATTATAAATGTGGAAAAGTGTTATCAGAATTAGTAAAAAAATGTGACTGTTTGGTAGCCACTAGTTAGCCAAAGATTGATCGAACATAGGTTGTTATCTATCTCTTCTTCATTTTATTTGGTAAGGCAATACGGGGCCCCTTTGTTTATTAGATATGGCCTGTAATCCCACAAGAACGGTAACTACACGGATATATAAGTTACTCTATGCTACACGGGTGAAACCGTGGGGACTAGGCCGTGATGCTATCTATTTATACGTTTCGGAACTATATTGGCGCAACGGGAACTACGCAGACAAAACCGCGAAGCGCTGCTAGTATTGTATAATCTGAAAGTCGATGACTCGTTTATGGTGGGGTCAGCTAGTTCATTCTTTAGTAAATTACACTTACACTTATAGGTATTTTAGCTAATCATAAACAACGATTTCTTCAGCTCTCCTCGCGCTATACCTGACCATTGCCGTCGGAGGGTACACCGTGTACGGCGAGTCGGTGGCGCCGAACATAGCGGCGTCACTGAAAGCCACTCCGCTCACCCTGGTCGGCAACGTCCTGATGGCTGTGCACCTCGTCCTGGCCTTCATCATCCTCATCAACCCCGTCTGCCAGGAGCTGGAGGAGCTGTACAATGTGCCACGAGGTTTGTATGTCAGCGTATGTAGCGACATCTACAACACGACATAGAAGTAACTAACGCGCCAATAGACGTCAAAGTTCTAAGCCGCGCTATCGAATTTCCTAATGAGTTTGTATAAATACAACTGTCCAACACCAAGCGTTCGTAGCGTAAGGATAATTCCACCTTCGCTCCTCCATGTTGGTGAACCCGACGTGACTTGACCACGCATAGGTCAAAGTACTCGTATTACAAAGTCGTCTCGTCGTACCTAATCGTATTACAACTTAGACGACTATATAAATGACAATGATGCTTGGAACAAATTTCCTCCAGCACAGCGCAATGCGACAGCGAAAAATAACGAAATTATGTAACCCAATTTAGAATTAAGTAACAAAGAATATTGTGTTGAGGAGTTTCTTGCCCCGCTCAACCATACATGCTGAAGCGGTGGAGTTAAAGTGACGAGTGGACTTGTAAGTTCCTACTTTGAATAAATCATTTTGATATATATATTGACTTTTCACTTACCTTATACGAGTATGTTATGGGTGGCTTGAAATTCTGGCCACTAGCGTAACACAACCTCCCAATCCGCGGTGAACTCGCGTGGCAGATTATAGCCCATACGAGGAAAAACTCTTAGCTCAGAGTGGAGCTGTAACAGGTTGCATGATGTTGTTATTCTGATTTACTTTTCTTACAAACTTTCGTATTTATACTTAATTGTGTGCTTGGAATGTGTGTTGGTTAGCTCATACGTGTTATTTTTTAATTGCAGACTCCATCCCTTGGCGTTTCGGCATCCGGGTATCTATTATGTTGGGGATCCTATTCATCGGGGAGAGCATTCCTGTCTTCTACACGATTCTGGCGCTAGTGGGAGCCACTTCCGTGGCCCTCTTAACATTCGTGCTGCCCTCTTACTGCTACCTGAACCTCATCAGCCAGCCAACCAGGGAGGGACAGACGCCTATGTGAGATATGGCAGATTTTATTGCTGCAAGGCGACCGCGCCACCTAGCGGCTCAAATTGTGAATCTATCTTATTCGGGGATGGGTTGGATGGCATCAATTGCTAATATTGCTATACGTATAATAAAATCGTAATAAGACCGTGTCTGTACATGAAATATTTTAGTGGTAGATAGTTATCGATTTAGATTCCAAAACACACATTTTTGATAGTCAGTCTGTGCACGCATCATGCAAAAACTACATGACGGATATTGATGAAATTTGGTATGGAAATAACTGAGTAACCGGGTCAACATTTAGGGTACTTTTTCCCACAGAAAAATATCTCATTCCCACTGGAAAATATAAGTAGGTACTGTTTATAAAGACATAGAAACTTTCAATATTGTATGTAAAGTTTCATAATATGTTGTAGATATCCGCTATGAACGGATTTTTGGAAATTCTTACGGGAACGGGAATAAACTGGATCCACACAGTCTGCAGCAGATGGTCTTTACTTCGTTCTTTGCTAATTATGGTCATCTTTTAAAGTTCACTGCAGTAGGATTTTCTTATTTTTTAAAGTTGTCTTATTGAACATGTATAATTTTACCAATCTACTCAACTATAGTATGAAATAACAATCTTCGGGATATACTACAGTACTATTAGTCGATTTTTTCTGCAACTTCATAGATTAGGAACTAATTTGACAATACCTCCTTTTCCCAGTGATACTCCTGGCTGGATGAAGATGGTGTGCTGGGAGGTGATAGCTGTAGGCGCTGTGGGTGGCGTCCTTGCGAGCTACGCCGCCGTCAGCGCCATCTTCAGTACGCCGCAAGCAAAGCCCTGCTACTTGTAGTAGTTTCTAGTATCATAGATGGCGCTGTGCATACAAGTTAAATAAACAGCATCAATGTGCCGGTTTCGGTAGTAACGACTCTTTTTAGCCGACTTAAAAAAAAGGAAGAGATTCTCAGTTTTTTCTTTTTTAATGTTCATCACCTCAGAACTCCGTCATTTATAAACCGATTCGGAAAATTCTTTTTTATTTGAAAGTATAAATACTCGTACTTTGAGATTGGTCCCGTCTTTATTAAAAACCATTTCTCATGATGGAATCCACGAGGAATTGAGGGAAGTCCTTAAATTTTATAGCTATACATACTTACATAATATAGTGATTTTGATATATTTGCAGTAACATTACAGGCATTTGCATTGAGAATAATTAAGGTCATCAATTAGTGAAGTGAAACTGAAGCTCTAATTCAATAAGCAAACACTCGAAATTCTAGCTACCAACCTACCCGGTCATCCCAATGATTCTTTATTTTTATTTTTATGGTCGTAGGTATATGATGATTTCGATAATAGCGATGTGAAAGGGAATACAAATCAACCAAGTAAGCCGAATCGAGGATCGGGACAACCTTTGCATACATATCTTTCATACATAATGCACCGTAAAACTAGTAACTAAGTACATTGTTTTGTTGTTATCTTTAATTATTGCCAATAATAATACTTAATACCTCAGTTTTTCTGTGATTTTGTTTTAGTTATAACATGTCCACAATCCCAACTAATAATATAAATGCGAAAGTCTGTCAACTGAAACTGTCTGTCAACTTTTTACGGCTAAATCTGCGGAGAGATCGTATTGAAAAATGAAGACCTTATGGCGTAGCTAGGGATTTTTCCTAGGGGCATGGCCTTAGCCATAAATTGGCTAGCCACGGCTAGGTGGTCACTGACTATCAGCGCTTGCGCAACTATGTAGGCGTTATTTAACTATCATCCTATCCTATTATACTATTTTTATTTTATCTGTGTCCTGACCAAAACTATTTAGTTAAGGTCGCTAATATAGTAGGTATACACCATCAAGAGCTCCGCTCCTAAATTACCAACAGCAAGGTAAATCAAATAGATGGTAGATATAGTATTATTAGGTATAATTGAGGATGAAGTTATTTTATATATTATGAGGAAGGGTATTTTTCTAGGGTGGACCCACACCTTACCCCCACCCCCCTCCTAACTACGCCTAGGGCTTTGCTGCTCCCCAGAACTTATAACGAGTCGTGGGCTATTGCTACTAGTTGGGCTGAAACTAGATTAACTTTAATATCAATTTCAGTTGTTTATTGGCTTTGAATATGGTTACATTTCAGTTCCATTTTATTTTGTACAACGCGTCACAGAATAAGCGCAATTCCTCATACACCCCAAATAGCATACTATAAAAAAGAAATAGTACCTACCTTAGTTTATTATTGATTGGTTAGACGAACTTTCTTAAATAAAGAGCAATAATAGTACGATTTCCATAGGTAGCCCTAGATTTAGTTATGATAATTCATTTTTCGGAAAATTTTTACACATTTAAAAAAATAGCTGAAATCGATTAAGTAGTCGATACTGAACAAACTAATTTCAGGAATTGCGCTCATTATGTTACATATTCTACATTTTATTACGATAGGCACAGTCACTAGCCATCAAGTTACGTAAGCAGAAATAATGAAAATAACATGTAAGTTACGCCAATGTTGCGTCCGCACGACCCCCAGTGGAGGATTGTCTAGTTTGATAACTTATCATCTCAGGCAAACAATAATAAGTTAATGAAACCGATACATATCTCAGTTTCAAGGAAAGCTATTAATTAAATAAATAAGTTGTGGGACGCAACTCACACACTGCTATTTAGTCCCAAACTAGGCAACAACTGATAAACATTAAACGACCAGACACGAAGCGAACAGATATGTTCATGCACACAAATGTTGGCCCCGAACGGGGATCGAACCCGCGACCTCCGGCTCAGAAGGCAGGGTCACTACCAACTGAGCCAACGAGCCCGTCCGTTACGAGGGCACCTATAGTGTCATTATAGTTCCAATAACGTGGCATAGTCACAGATTACCACACCTTCATTTTTGGATGGCTAATGACATGTGAAATAGATAGATAATACTACAGAGGTTTCATTGTTCTGTTATAAGTGCCTTAGAACTAGACACGCAAGTACAAACGTGCCCTGCGGCGAGGATGACCAGACGAGGGGACCACTCATTCTGCACAGTCTTATCTGGATCCCCTACCAACTTGGCCGATCTCTTGTCTGACACCTAACATATCTACGTACCCAAAGCGAGACAAGGACCATTCCGGTCTTCGGCACCCTGCATCCGTCCACTGCCAGCCACCTTCTCTGCGTCGTAGGTCTGTACCGCAGAGCGCCCCACACTTCGTTTGCCTAAACGCGGTCTCCACTCCAACACGCGTCGGCTCCAGCGGCCACCAGTCCGTCTGGAGACATGACCGGCCCTCTTCCACTTCATCATAATAAGATTCTCCACGCGATGTCGGCGACTCATTCTCTGTCGAATTACTTCGTTCCGAATTCTGGAAGAAAGGTCCTCAAGTAGCGACCACGAAACGGAAGACGCAGCTTTGGTAGACCTCCCTGCAGGTGGGCCGACGACATCGTCAAGGTCGCGGGAACCGGTAGATGCAAGCAGCAAGTTGCCGTTCGTTGTGGCGTTCTATGGAGGCATTTGTTCAACAGTGGACGTCTTCCAGCTAATGATGCGGTGATGAAGATGAATTCTGTCGAGGAGAGAAACCCAGAGCATCGCACGTTCCGTCGCGCATTTCTTTGATTAATAAAAAGATCTCCCAAATTTTTTGTATATTTTTCTTCGTCGTTATTTGTCCAAGTCCAACGAAATCAAATACAGACGGTTATCGGAATCTACGCGATAAACAGTAGTGGTCGTGACCCCCTCATTATACCCGAGTGGTTGTGACGAGCGCCCGCGGATTCTGAGTCTGTAAGAATTATCATCGAGTTTAAGGTAGGTTTATTTACACGTAAACTACGCACCTTTTACATTAAGTGAAAAAAAGGATATTATACTTAAATTGAAAGGAATTTCGACTTATTTCATTTACTACTAAGTATATTAAGTATATAATAAATATTATATAAAAGACTACGACCCGCCCCGGCTTCGCACGGGTGCAATGCTGAATTTTATTTGCTGTAAACCATCCCTGGACCCACTCGAACCCACACAAAAAGTTTCATCAAAATCGATCCGGCCGTTCTCGAGTTAAATCGTCAGGAAGGAAAAACCGACTTATTTTTATATAGTAGACTAGCGACCCGCCCCGGCTTCGCACGGGTGCAATGCTGAATTTTCTTTGCTATAAACCTTGCGGAGCCCGAGACCTTTCCAACGAATGCAAAACCATGGAAATCGGTTCGTCAGTTCTGGAGTTAAATCGTCAGGAAGGAAAACCCGACTTATTTTTATATAGTAGACTAGCGACCCGCCCCGGCTTCGCACGGGTGCAATGCTGAATTTTCTTTGCTATAAACCATCCCTGGACCCACTCGAACCCACACAAAAAGTTTCATGAAAATCGGTCCGGCCGTTCTCGAGTTAAATCGTCAGGAAGGAAAACCCGACTTATTAGGGTTCCGTACCTCAAAAGGAAAAAACGGAACCCTTATAGGATCACTTTGTTGTCCGTCTGTCCGTCCGTCCGTCCGTCTGTCAAGACCCTTTTTCTCAGGAACGCGTGGAGGTATGAAGCTGAAATTTATATCAATTACTCAGGTCTACTGTCCCTTGAAGCTGTGAAAAAATCAAACTTCTAAGCCAACGCAATCAAAAGATACAGCCGTTTATGCCGCAAATTTTCGACACTTGCAAGGGAATCAAAACATACAGGGTGCTTCCCGTGAACTCAGAATCTTGAAATTTGGTACGAAGCAACGTCTTATAGCATAGATAAAGGAAAAATTACGAAAACCATAAATTTGCAAGGTTGTACGGAACCCTCGGTGCGCGAGTCCGACTCGCACTTGGCCGGTTTTTTATACATTTCATGTATACTTTTTCAGGTTACCTTGGAAATGGTGCTAAATCGAGTAGTCCGCGCTGTAGTGATGCTTGGCCGCAATTGCGCAGTCGCGCAATGTTGCCGGTTTGCTTATAGCACAGAATCTACAGGTACCCTATACCACGTCATCTGCTGACCCCTCGCCTGGTCGGCGTACCGTTCCACCTCTGCGCGAACGCTTGTACCTTAATACTTATATTCTGTGCAAAAGACTGCTTTATTATCATCATCATCATCATGCTATTCATGATTAACCCGTAAAAGCTCACTGACTAAGAAGAGTCTTGATACATTATAAGTATTGGCTGTAATCTATTTATGACGATTAGGAGGTGAAGCTCGAAGTCAATGACAGAATACTTCTAGAGTATCTATCTGACATGGGTTAACGAGTACTGTGAGTTCATCATAATTATTTTGCATCACTATTTTTCTTTCGAATTGAGGCTCGGGTTCGAATCCTTGCATGTACCAATGAGTTTTTCTAAAACTTACGTACATATTTATCACTAGCTCGACGGTGAAGGAAAACTTCGTGAGGAAACCCGCAGGACTCAGAATTAATTCTGAGACATGTGTAAACAGACCCGGTCCGGCGATGGGCTCACCACCTATCACGTTTAGGGGTCCAATATATCTCGTGAAATGTGGGTATATCCAGTAATGGAATACCTTTGCCTACCTCCTCGGGAATAAAAAAAGGCGTGAGATTATAATATATATTTATACATATTATATATTTTTCTTTCAATAACTAACGACATGCTCCATGCCCCAGGGCAGAACCACTTTTAAAAACGACAAAACTAGCGATGTATTTTTTTAAATAGAAGTGTAACAAGGTAGTTCGGTGGGGCTACAGTAGAGATAAATAATACTATTAATATTCAAAAACGTGTATTTCGACAAACTGGGGTCGGCCTCAGTGCACATTCTTAATTTATGTCAGACTAGCAGCGCCCCGCGGTTTCACCCTCGCAATTCCCGTTCAAGTGGGAATACGGCGATAAAATATAACCTGTGTTATTCTGATGTACCTATAAGCTATATAATTGTATAGTTTCATCAAAATCCGTTAAGTAGTTTTTGCGTGAAAGAGGAACAAACATCCATACATTAGAGTCTAATATATGGATGTTTGTTCCTATTTCACGTGGTCTAATGATTAGATCCTGGCGCCATCTATCGATATAACGGTGACAACACATGACACGTTAACGAGACGACGAGTTACAGTACTAGAATTTTATGGAAATTTCTCTAAAAACTAAACCACTAGGTTATCGCTTTACAGGTAATTGAGTCAATTCTTTACCTACTCGTTAGATAAAAGTAAAAAAAATATTGCATGAAACCCTTTTTTTGGTAATAAAATTTTGTGTCTTTACAGAAAAGCGCAACTGTGTATCTATTTCAATAGTCAGTGTGTTGATTTTAAATGTATGAAGACGCTGGTGGTTTCTCCCATGAGCATGACGTCATAGATATTTATTTGTGTGTGTTAAAATTGGAACTTCTTGTATATTATCCCCTTCGGATCAGTAATGCGTACTGGGTAGTCCAACTAGTAGTACAAATGGTACAACATTGTATCGCTACCTAGTACTACTACTTAGATACAGGCAATAAGAGCAGTTTCACCCGTTTTTCAAGCGACTATAAAAAAGGAAGAAGTTATCAATGCTTCCCGTAGGATACCATTACAATTCGGTGCAGTTCTGACAATGACATCCATAAGAAAACCATATAAGCTGAAATAGTCTAGGCAATGAAGCGGATTTTTGTATGAAGACCCCAACATAAATTCGGTGAGGTTTTTTTTTTGGATTTTTTTATGCAAGTATTGTCTCATACTATACTATAATCCTGCAAAGTTTCATCGACTGAGGAATTAATGTTGGGGTCCACTACCTTTATTGCCTAGACTAAAATCCGTTTGTTACTCTTTAGTTCTTTGTTAGAATATTTGTTTAAAACTCCTTAGTTGTCCCAACTGTTGTACCAAATTATTCTTGCTCAAGCGAATGTTTTTTTTGTATACTTATGGTTGTTATTTGTTCCGTTTATATATTATACGCTCTATTTTTGTCGCGTATTGATGGCTTACTAGTTAACTAGCAACCCGCCCTTGCTTCGCTTGAAACTATTATGATTTACAAAATCTGTTGCGTGGCTTAGGAGAAGCTTAGTCCATATTTAGATAGATAGACGAAAGTGACTTTATCTATTATGTTCAAGATGTTTATATAATCAAAGATCTTGGTCAAAACGTATTTTTATATCCTGGATTTTTTTTTTGTTTCAAAGGTATTTTCCAATTCATATTTCGTTTCGTTAAAAAAAAAACAATTTGTTGGTATGTACAGTCAAGAGCACATGAAGCTTTACACTTGTACCTGTAAAGCGATTGTAATAAGAACGTTACAACCTACATTGTATCAAGCTCTACGTGCTCTTGAATGTACCGTGTTACTAGAATAAAAATTTAGCTAGGTATGTACAAACCAGAGCTCAGCTTAAACTGGTCGTGTCAAGCTTGACTTGCTCTTGACTGTACCATGCAAATTAGTATAAAAAGGATTCTTATGGGGCCGCTTAGTCTATAACAGATTTTAAGATATCACCAAGAATCTATCGCAAATGCACTTAATTGTATAGTCAGATAAAATAGCTTTAAAAAATTTTGTTGTCTGTAATAGTACATTATGATATAAGTGCGGTAAGTTGAAAATTACAGCCGAGGCGATATTGCTAGCCCTAGCCGTAAGCGAGGGTTACAAGTAAGCAGAGGCTGTAATTATCAAAGCGCACGTATGTCATACGACGTTTTATAACACATTTGCGAGGAAATAAAATAAAACTAAGACTATGGTAAACGAATAAAAACAATATAGCGTTAAGAAAAAGCGCGCGCAATAATTTTTACTAGTTCACAAATTAGCGATGCGCGCGCATCAGCATATTTTTTTTGCAAACGCCTAAAAAACAGCCAGTATTACTAATAAACTAAATATTTATTTTTATGTTCTTGTTACAGATTCATTGGTTGTAATTTACTGTCAAAATTAATTAAATTAAATAATTATGTACATAAATGTTTCTTTATTATATTTTATCTCCCAAAGTTAATTTTAATCATAAAATGTTGATAACTTTTTTGACAATAAAACTCTGCTAGGATTTTAAAAAGTACTGTTCGTTTTTAGACGGAGCATCTTGATAATTGTATTTTGTATACCTACTGAAATAAATTAATTTTGAGTTTGATAAACCGTGCGTTTTACATTACTTTACCGCACTTGGGCGTAATGAGACACAATACGATATTGAAATTGGTGAAATAAGACACCTTTTACGAGCAAATGTGTTATAAAGTCGGTTTACGGACGATAATTTTACGTAAGTTTTTGTCATAAGAAATCATTGATGAAAAGTTTAACTTTGGAGTGGAAGAGAGATAGATGCGTCCCATGTTGACTTAGGCCGATCGTGCCTATCTATTTATTTATTTAACTTGATGTACTTACCAAGAAAATGTACACATGGAGAACTTAGTGCCTAAAGGCGTTATCTACCAGTCAACCATCAGACTAAGCAAATAAATTGGCGGAATGGGCCGCAAATAATAAAAAATCTCTTACTAATTAGTGAAACATAACCTTCTATCCCTTTTTCCGCGCTCTCGCTTACACGCTCGGCTCCGGTGTAACGTGACACTTTTTCATTCGAGCAGCCGGCGTTTATCGATTTGTAAGACGTTAGCACATCAAAAAAATTTTAATATTCATATAAAAACCCTCGGCCACACTTAGAAGTTTAATAAGACCTTGATAACGCAGTTGTCAAAGAGATATTACTAATCAGTTAATAAACAAAAAATATGTAGGTATATCAATAACGCAAATATAAATTTGCGTCTAATATTTCGTATTAGATTCGGTTTCCAAGGTCTATCGTACAGTATCAACCTCCTGTTTACCCGACTGCTCTAGAATGAGGGCAATGCTTTTCAGTCGTTTGTTTCACTCCAGCCGTAACTGCGATTCGCAATGAATTAAGAATTTTTATTCTTAGTTCGTAACTAGTTGCAAAATCAAGACAACTTTTTCCTGAACCACCGCCTTGATTCATCCCGCAGTAACAAGCGAAGGCGACTACGAAAAACGATTAGGATTTTGGATAAGAGTTATTAAGATGTTTTGTTAATCAACAGAAAAAGTATTTAGGAGTACAGCGAGATATTGGTATAACGTGGGTATTTCCAGAAATTAAATAAATACCTCTGCCTTCCCCATCGGGGATAGAGACACTTTCTGATATTCTCTTTATTATTCGTCGGATCGATTTGGCAAATTATTTTTTTGTTTGAAAACTGTAGCTATACTTTTTAATTGGTCATGTTGTCATAAGATCAGGATCTGGTGACGGGTTCCTGAAATATCGAGGGCTCTTCTAATTTTATACAAAAACGTATAGCGAGAAAAATACCCAAATATTTTAACGACTCAAGCATCTATAAGCACCATTTGGTGATAATAAAGCTATAATAGAAGAATAGCACAAAATTTAAAACATACCTATTGGCCATCCACACAAGAGTATTTATGAAGATCATGAAAAATTTAGAGTACCTACATCTGTGATTTTTTGACGTTGTTTTTAATAGATAACTCAATTGCGGAATGTATTGTCTAATAAATTGTAAATTTTCTAATAAATAAAAATTAATCGCTATTTCTCTTGTTCACCAATTTGACCAATTTCGATAATTCTTTTGTTGTTGTGTTTGTTATGGTCAGGAGAAGGTTCTTATGTATGAAAAAATTAAGAAAGTTCCGTGGAACATTAGAAAATGTAAGCAAACTTAACGACCATAGACTAGTCAATAATTAACTTTCAAATCTAACTTTATGGCGTTTGACATAATAAGTAAGGGACCATTTATACGAGGCCATTCCACTAAGACAATCCACTAAGCGCATACAAAAAAAAGACGTGTGGCACTCGGGTCTGCCGCGGTAAAGCTATTGCATAGCATTTTGTATCAACAAGACTGCCGAAAAGAAACGACGTTAGACAATGCACGGCCTTCAAGCCACACCTCCGTGCCCGTCGGAGTGGGGAGCGTGAGGTTTTTTTTTCGTTACGGAATTTCTGGATTCGGTCCCCGCGCTCAAGGTCCTCGATAGAAGCTATGCAATAGCTTAAAAAAACTTGAGGACAATCCATTGCAGTGGACTCTCCATTTACACGAAGCCATTAGTGGATTGTCTTAGTGGAATGGCCTCGTGTAAATGGCCCATTACTGTCAGTTAGGTATTCATAGTTAAAAAAGGACAATGGATTAGGAGCACAATGCCACATTCGCAAAACGACACGTTGACGCAAAATGCCGCTTTTGCAAAATGCCGCACTAGCAAAATGTCACATTAGCAAAATTTCACACTAGCAAAATGCAACACAGCAAAATGCCACACTAGCAAAATGCCACACTAACAAAGTGCCATATTACCAAAATAACAAGATTCAAAATATTTAAAAAAATCTGCGGGAATGTCACATTATGCGAAAATTGAATTTTGCTGACAATTTGAGAATGTGATATTTTGCGAATGTGGCATTGTGCGCCTAATCCAGGACAAGTACTATCTGTCGGGTCAGCTTAGTTTTCTATAATTTATAATGAAGATCGAAATACATTTGCAGATATTGTGATTAAATTATAGTTTTTTTTACCTGACAATAAAAGTTATTATTATTAATTGAATGGTTTGCTATGCGAACGTGTTTTAAACTTTATTTTAATGACGTCACACTTTTATTTATTTCTTTTCGTTTTGTGTAAATCTTCGTGTGATATTCGTAGCGCGTGATAAATGAATGACGTATGCTTTTGTGATTTCAGCTCGATACTACACGAAGAAGCACGAATGGGTGTCTGTCAGCAATAACATCGGCACTATCGGGATATCCAGTTACGCACAGGTCCGTGTAAACACTAAATTCATTAGAGCCGTAAAATACTAGTAGGTACCTAGCAGCCGCGTGGCGACCGGCTGGGGACTAAATCATAAAAAAAAAATCGGTTGTCTGTAAAGTCGGTTTACTGACGATAGTTGAACGTGACAACGTCATAAGAATTTTCTTATGAGTATTTACTGATGAAATGGATTGTGCCTCTTTGTCGCTCGTTGCGCGCTCTCGCTTGCACTGGAACGACGCATACGTCACACTTTTTCGGGAATGCCGCCCCGGCTCCATCAATTTATAAAGCTTGGGTCCCACGGTCCGTAAAATCGCGGATGCACGCAGACCAGCTCGCACGACGCACCGTGGGACCGGCCTCGTCCGTGATAGCACAGAACGTCTGTGGCGGTGCGCCCGTATCCATCGTGAGTCGGTAACTTCAAAGGTGCGCTCTTCTCTCTCTTTCTCTTTCGCTTTGCATTATGACAACATAAAAACATCTACACACACCGACACGCACCGTTGGACCGGCCCTGCCTGCGGTGCGTCGCCGTCCGTGCTCGTCGGCTGAGTGTGGCTGATCCGTGGAATAGCGGACCGTGGGACCCTAGCTTAAGACGTTGTCACGTCAAAAATGGCGATCGTAGGGATGTGACATTGATTGAAAAAAAATATGATTTAAATATAGATTTTTCTATTTTAATTAATATTAATCAAATGTTATTAAAAGTTATCTCGATTAATATGAAAAATTATATTTTTTTCACATTCTCTATCCTTTTACAATAAACTCTATGTTAGTGAAATGACATCATATTTTTCATTCGTCGCACCTCACATGGTGTTGTTTACAAAAATCGATTAAAACTTGTAATTTTGGCATCACATTTCTCTTATTTAAGAATATGCGTGAGAATATAACAGATTTTTTCATATTTAAATTCGATTATTCTTAACCCTATTGCATACTGTGCCATATCTGGTACAGATAAAATAATTACATCTAGCGTTTGTTTCAAGACTCCTAGCGTCATCTGTCGGCTTTTGGATAAGTCTTTACACACCTAGCAACGGTTTAGTACTGGCAAAAGTCACCAGATGATGTTTGCTATCGACTGATATCGTGAATCGTACACAATTTGAACGATTGACACGAACTCATTGTTTGCGTAAATTGAAAATTATTTAATAAATATTTTTTTGAACTTTTGGAAGTGGAAAAAAATATATTTACATTGTATATAGTGCATATTAAATGAAGGTAATTTTCTTTTTTAAATATTACTGTTTTATATACTATAATTTCAATTTATTTCATTGTTCCAGATATGGTACAGTCAAGAGCAAGTCAAGGTTGACACTACCAGTTTAAGCTAAGCTCTGATTTGTACTGCGCGCCATAGAATACAGGGCAGTCCAAAGTGTCAAGCTTAGCGTGATCTTGACTGTACACTATGCATTAGCATTTTGTTTTGATTGGATTTTATTATAGATATATGACATATATCTTGCGAAAAGCTTCATGTT
This sequence comes from Ethmia dodecea, assembly GCA_963855545.1. Classification (NCBI taxonomy): domain Eukaryota; kingdom Metazoa; phylum Arthropoda; class Insecta; order Lepidoptera; family Depressariidae; genus Ethmia; species Ethmia dodecea. Next base: position 29,529,227 of record OY979436.1, on the reverse strand, counting down.
GAGTTGTGTTTTAATATAGACAACAATTGTTTTAAAAAAAATCATCTTTAAATAAAGGTATTTTTAATGTAAAACTAAATTTTTCAAAAAATCTGTGAGGCTCGGGTTCGAATCCTGGCATGTACCAATGAGTTTTTCAAAAACTTACGTACTTATTTATCACTAGCTCGACGGTGAAGGAAAACATCGTGAGGAAACCCGCAGGTCTCAGAATTAATTCTGAGACATGTGTAAATAGACCCGGCCGGCGATGGGCTCACCACCTTTCACGTTTAGGGGTCCAATGTATCTCGTGAAATGTGGGTATATCCAGTAATGGAATACCTCTGCCTACCCCCTCGGGGATGAAAGGCGTGAGATTATATTATTATTAACTGAATTTTTGATTTTGTGGACTGTCCCTAATTGCATACAGTACCACATATGGAACAGAATTTAAAAAAGAAATATCTACTACTTTATTGGATTTTAATTTTTTTTATTATTTTTTTATTTGTCTTGACCCTATATAGAACCACATATAATTTTTTGAGACGAAAATATAAAATCATGCATTGTAGGGTTAAAATTTATATTTCACACCCCTAGGCGATCTAGGCAACTAACCTTCTCGATGCGGGCACGTAGGTATACCTAACACCTGCGGGCGTATTCACGGAGATTCGACATTCGATATTCGACTCGGAATCGGAAAATCTGTCGAAAGGACTCGAGATGACTTAAGGATTCGACAGATTTTCCGATATCGAATCTCCGTGAATACGCCCGCCGTTCTGCTTAACATTTCACCAAAGAGGTTGGAAGAAAATCATTCGCTTTAGGAGAGAATTTTTTTTTAACGTCTTTTCATTTCACATTGTGAATTGTGTAATGAACTAGCGATACGAACTATACCATATAACTATTGCAATCGAGGCAACATAAATGTGTTATCTGTTCAGGAAGCACTAGGCGAGGTGGTATACGCACAGCTCCCTAATGCTGGCAGCGAACTGTCGGCGGGGGACGAATGCGGGGCTCTCGAGAGCGTCAAAGCAGCCGGAGAGGTGTATACTCCGGTCACCGGGACGGTCTGTACTTCTTTTCGTTCAATTTCATCACAAAGTAGCTGTTCCGCGCTGTTCCCGTGGGAACACGGGGACAAAATATAGCCTATGTGACGCGGGGATATTGTAGCATTCTAATGTGATTCTAATGGTGAAAGATTATGCAAATTAATTTTAATGCAAATCTTTCCTTTTCATAATAGCAGTGTACATGTGTACTAAAGTCCTTGTCACGAGAAGGTATAAATTTAGTAAACAACAAACTTCTACTGAGTTACGTAGCGACAGTTATACGTATGAAAAGAAAATCCACTCGATTTAACTTTATAGGTACGAGTACATATACGGGCGATACGACGCTAAAAAGGAATTTTAATTTTAGTCGGATTATATTATTATTATATATTACTGTATGGATTTAAGGTGGTTTATTGTTAATATTTTTATGCAAAAGAGCGCTTCTCAACATCAGACTTAAATTAAGTAACACCTCTGTAATATATTCCATTTATTTCAATAAAACATATAATATAAAGCGTTTTCAAACATATTTTGTTGTACAGGGACGCGGGAATATAAACACTTAGTCTGTTTTTTGAAAGTGGACGCGTCATAGTCAAATAAAAAATATTTCGAATATAATATTGATGAATAAATAAAATAAATAATCTCACGCCTTTTATCCCGAGGGAAGCAGAGGTACACACTTCAGCGGGTCTGTTACGTTACACATGCCTCAGAATTAATTCTGTGACCTGCGGGATTCCCGTGTTTCCAGTACAGAGTCCTACAAACCAATAAACTACCTACAGTATGTAACCAATTAGAAAAAAGCTGACAAAAACTAATCTTGAATTTACAGGTGACAGAGAAGAACGCGTCCGTGGAGTCTACGCCGTCTCTAATCAATAAATCTTGCTACGGCGATGGCTGGCTGTTCAGGATGAAGCTGACAAGGCCCGAGGAATTGGAGAGCCTCATGGACCAGGCCTCCTACGATAAATACCTTGAAGAGTCCCATTGAGGGCTGCTCGGCGAGGACTCGGCTTCGTCGTTAGCGACAAAATATGACAGTACCGGATTAGACCACAAACTTCGTGATATAGGCCTGCTGGCGCGTCCACAGTAGCGTTAGTCAAGAGCACATGAAGCTTTATACTTGTAGTGGGAGTCTGACCTCTAGGGCGATTGTAATAAGAACGTTACAAGTCCAATGTGTCAAGCTCCACGTGCTCTTGACTGTATACAATAGATTTTTGATGTATATTAATAGGTATTACTCCGAATTATTATTAAAACTGTATTAAGTACAGATCACACTATGAAGACAGTTACAAGAAGTAGTTAGATACTGCCTGTATATTCTCAGGGAATTTTATTTAGATCCAAAAATCTAACTATTAAGCCGTATTCACATTATTATTACAATTCCAGAATACTTGAGGCACCAATATCCCATTTCAGTGCCCAGCTGATGATTTATTTAATACAATGTACAGTTTTATGTAATAAGTATTCTAATTTTAAATAAATATTTTGTAGCGGTACCACCGATCCTTTTCCATGGCTCCCCTAACGCATATCCTAACGTAAAGAACGAAGAAGCACAGCAATAAAACAGAAGCCTATCGCAGAGATTCCGTCTCAAACATTTAGATTACCCTCCAGACCACTGGAATTATTGCAAAGCAGCAGCCCCTGAGATAATCTCTATCAGTTCCCTGGTAATTACGGCTTGCCGGGTCCTGTTGAATAGCAGAGTCAGTTTCTTGATCATTTCCGTGGCGTTTTTGGTCGCGTTGTCCATAGCTGACATACGGGCCGACTGCTCGGAGGCAGCAGACTCCTTCAGGACGTAGTAAAGGAGTGCAGCGAGAGTCCACTCGGAGTAGGCCTCCAACATGTCAGTCTCCACATCGTCGAAGGCCGTCATGTTTGGTGCTGCCTGTTGGCAGAGAGGGGAATGACAGAATAGCTATAGCTATTCATTGAAGGGGTAAACCTCCTACATGAGATGCTTTCTTCACGATTTTAAGTGACGTTCACCTTTTACCCTTAACAGCCCACTGCTGTTTCTTGCAACGAAATTGTTGGATTGTAAAAATAATCTGAGCAGTGATAGTCTTACGGTTAAAGAGCCTGCTTCTCATGATGAAAATCAGTGAGGCTCGGGTTCGAATACCAATGAGTTTTTCAAAACTTACGTAGGTACATATTTATCACTAGATCGAAGGTGAAGGAAAACATCGTGAGGAAACCCGCAGGTCCCAGAATTAAGAGAGAGACATGTGTAACAGACCCGGTCCAGCGATGGGCTCACCACCTACCACGTTTAGGGGTCCAAAGAATAACTGATGAAAAGTGGGTATACCCAGAAATGGAATACCTCTGCCATCCCCCTTGGGGATATATTAAGGCGTGAGATTATTTATTTATTTTATTTGTATTTATTTCAAAATAATCTACGGACTGTCAATTTTAGAGGGAAACGCGCTACAAATAGCCCTTGAAAATGTGTAAATGCGCCACTAGCTCATCGTGTTAATAAATACACTTACTTCAATAAGATCCTTGTTGAAAAAGGGGATGACGGTCATCTCGTACTTGACCGGAGAGTAGTACTTATTGTAGTAGATCTCGCCGAAGTCGTATGGGTATTTGGAGTCCACGATCGCCATCGCCATCGTGGACGCGTCAGCGAACACGGGCGCTATCCTGCCGATCTAGAAAATCGTCAGTGGTGGTGAAGGCGTTGTATTGTTTAGTTATCTGTGGATAATATTTTGGAAGAACAACTCACAAGAGTAGTTAAACATGATATTTTAATGAATACACCTTTAAAGCTGCATTTCTACCGAATAAATAAATTCTATTGATTATAAAAATACACAAATCTCGTAGTTTAATAGCAGCTAAGAAGCCGTCGTCGCTACCGCTGCGCCCGCCTCAGTCTCAAGTTTTTCAAATAAGCCTATAATCAAAAAAATTAATGTCCTGATTTTTTATCTGGATTTTGTCAGACAAAGAAAGAGTCCCCAAAGTAGACGAATATGGTTCGATTTGTTGATGTAGAGGAAGCAATAGAGAATTTTGTATTAGTTCAGCTTCGATAGCAGTAATTAGTTAAACAAGTAGACTTCTGATTGGTTCAAAAATGTTTCAAAATTAGTAATTAAAAAAGATAATGACGCTAGAGGTCTCAGAGAGGGAATGATCGGCGGTGGTCAAGATCCGCGTCCCCCGCGCCCCGCTCGTTGTGGTTGAAGCCGCAACAGTATTGTAGGTATTCACTTGTCACATAAAAATCCTATAGCTAAGTTTATTATTCATTATTTTGACTAGCAAAGCTACAAGTAAAGCACATTCTATTGTAACGTTTGCGACTGGTATTTCTCCTAGATGGGATTTTTGAGCCACTGCCAACAACAGCAGCAGTTTTGAGCAGTAATAGCCCGGACGGTTAAAGAGCCGGCCGAAAATCAGTGAGGCTCGGGTTCGAATCCTGGCATGTACCAATGAGTTTTTCAAAAACTTACGTACATATTTATCACTAGCTTGACGGTGAAGGAAAACATCGTGAGGAAACCCGCAGGTCTCAGAATTAATTGTGAGACATGTGTAAACAGACCCGGTCCGGCGATGGGCTCACCACCTATCACGTTTAGGGGTACAATATATCTCGTGAAATGTGGGTATATCCAATGGAATACCTCTGCCTACCCCCTCGGGGATAAAAAAGGCGTGAGATTATACTTATTATTATTATTAAATATTTATTTATTTTATATCTTAAGTTAGGTTTTTTACAATATGTATATAAAAGTAAAATATATAAAAACATTTATTATTATTATTATTTTACTGCCAACAACAACCCGACTCACGTCCTTGACGCTCATTAGCATGTTTTGTGGGAATCCTCTCCGTAGGATGGTTCGAGACTTGTCTCCGATGCAGACCAACTTATGAGCAGCAGTAGCCTCCGTCGCCTTTTTATCCGTCATATCCCGGCGGATCCGCCTCGCCACACCGCTGTGCACGCCGCCACAGAGACCTGAATAATAATAAAAATAAATTACGTACATATCCATCACAAGCTCGACGGTGAAGGAAAACATCGTGAGGAAACCCGCAGGTCCCAGAATAAAATCTGAGGCATGTGTGACCCGGTCCGGCGATGGGCTCACACCTATCACGTTTAGGGGTCCAAAGAATATCTCGTGAAAAGTGGGTAGGTTTATCCAGAAATTGCATACCTCTGCCTACCCCCTCAGGGAGAAAAGGCGTGAGATTATTATAATAATACATTGTGTGACACAGTTCCAAACTAGGCAGGGCCTGTACTATGGGTACTAAACAACTGATAAACATACCTACCTAAAAAAATATTAAACGATCAGACAGGAAGCCAACAGACATGTTCACACACACAAATGTTGGCTTCGAGCGGGCATCGATCCCGCGACCGCCGAAGGCAGGGTCAATACCAACTGAGCCTACAGGTCAAACAAAACAATGTAAGTAGGTACTAGAACTTATTCTTACATGAACACGTTAGTCATTTGAGTTTCTATGTCCTTAAAAATAGATTCTGTAGCGAGATTCTCATTTAAAAAGAGAAAATCTCAAGAGTGAAAACGAGCGTTGCAAACTATTGCTATGTAAATAAATTGTGGTAGGTATATAAAAGTGGTTAATAAATTTAAATTCTGTAATTAACTTCAGTCGCGCGAGGTGAGTAACAACAAATATTAAAAACCACAATAAAATAAATATTCAAGGGGGCTCCCATACAACAAACGTGATATTTTTGCCGTTTTCATAGATAGTGGTACGGAACCCTTCGTTCGCGAGTCCGGACCAGCACTTGGCCGGTTTGTATTATTTGTTTATTGAACTATATGCTGTTTACTTATCCGAGCCGCGATTACATGCTGCTGCTTAGGTACTTACTAACTTAACCAGTTTATTCTAATTATATTGACATTAGATACATACGTAGGTAAATACTTAATGAATCGCAATAATTTTATTAATGTAGTAATCGCGTGTAATAACATGATAATTACGATCATAATATAAACACCGCTATCTCTTGGACTAGCTCTATTATAAAGCAACCTCCATACTTCTAGACTCGTACGATCAACATAAGTAAATATACAATGGACTCGATTCTGCAGACCAGCTAAAATTCCTAATTTTAAGTTATCCTATCTTTCTCCATAGATTATGGAAGAAAAAGGACCGAAACAAACCATAGATTGTAGAGTAATGTCAAACATGTAAAAACCAACTATTTGATGTCTTATCTGCATGACCTTATTACATCGTTGCTAAAATTGCTTAACACGTATATTTGAATAGGATGTGAATGCGAATGGTTCAATTTTGTTATTTTGACATTTGTGACGTTGTAAATAAATATGGCGTTTATTTCTATCCTTTTCCTTTCCAAAGCGGTGGAAAAGAATAGGTAGAGCTAACTTAAAATTAGGAATTTTAGCTGGTCTGCAGAATCGAGTCCAATACTTGTCAAAGAGTATCATCTATAGAATTCAATTAAATATTAATTTCAGGAAGCGAGCGATTTAAGCTAATTCAGAGCGATTTAAGCTAGGTCAGAGCAAAACCCATTTCACCTGCCCCACGGTTTCTATCTTGCACCAAGCCAATGTCGTTCAGCAGCCCGGGATTTCTCTATAGGCCGTATAGGCCACGGCCTAAAGTTTTTATAGGCGTCAAGCTCGTTCGCTATATGATCGTAATGGTCAAACAACTCATTGCTGGGAGATAGTTTTCTACCTATTAGAGGCGGGACAAATTGAAGTGGCATATCTTTAAAAAGTACACATTCAGTACTGCCCGGAGTGGAGCCCGGGTCTCTAGCTTGTAAGGCGGTAATTCACTCAGGGTTATTTAGTCCCAACCTGGGCAGGGCCTGTACTATGGGTACTAAAGAATTGATAAACATACTTAAATAAATATTTAAAACGGAGACAGAACCAGACACGAAGTTAGCAGACATGTTCATACACATAAACGTTGGCCCCTAGCGGGGATCAAACCCGCGACCTCCGACTCAGAAGGCAGGATCACTATACCTACCAACTGAGCCATCAGGCCCGTCGCTATAGGGAAGTCTTGCTTTTAAACTATGCTTGGAGTTATTATTATGATTGTTATGAGTCACCTAAACATGTTGTTCCGAGAATACGACGACATTTGCAGAGGTCGGGGTTTTTCGTGATGAAATAAAAGAACCCTCTTACAACAGACTAAATGCGCGGCAGTTGTTGATTACCGCATGTAATCCATACAATGTAATCAAAGCAGTCGAGACCGGGTTTGTTTTTAAATAGCGATCTAGATCTCAAAAGTTTTTGTTTGTTCCTTTGTGCACACGTCACGCAAAAACGGCCACGGCCTCACAGAAAACCAGCGTAAAGCAATGCATTGCGTTTCGTTGAGTGAGTGAGGTAACCGGAGGCCCCAATCCCCCCCCTCCCCTCCCCTCCCCCTACTCCCGCCTCAAAGGTCGGCAACGCAGTTGTGACTCTTGAGTTGCAGGTGTCCATGGGCATCGGACGTCACTTACCATCAGGTGATCCGTCTGCTCGTTTGCCCCCTTTTTATCATAAAAAAAAAACGACTTGATGGATCTTGATCAAATTTGGTGTGGATACCTAAGTTATAGATACTCTTAACTAAGGTAAAATGTCTTATTTCTATAAAAAAAATTAATAGATATTTTTTTTCAGATTTAAATATAACGAACCAACAAACCACATCTCTAACGGCTTATTCACGTGAGGTTAGAAGAGGTAGTCCATACGAGTCATCATCATCATCAACCCGTACAAGAGTTTCTTGCTGGTTCTTCTCAGTGTATTGCATTTGGAACCAGCAACTCTTCGGTGGAGATGGGCTGCCGTTTACGTTTAGCCCGGTTTAGCCAATATCTTCATAGGACGAGTTTAGAGTGATTTGTTATTAGACTATTGGTACAAAAAATAATTTGTATATTTTTTAAATTTGAATTTGGTAAATACAAAGGGACCGAAGGATTCAAGTTGCAAAAACTATCACAGCTAATGAAAGAATAGAAAATATAGTACTTACTTACTAAAGCTATATTGAATACTAGTGGTTTGCGCTGTTTCACCAGCGTAGTTCCCGTTCCCGTGAGAATACGGGAATAAAATATAGCCTATGTTACTTATGAATATTGTAGCTTGGCATTGGCGAAAGAATGTTTGAAATCGGTGTAGTAGTTTTTGATTTTATTCGTTGCAAACATACAAAAATACAAATCTTTCCCCTTTATAATGTTAGTGTAGATTGTTTGATTTACGGAACTCAGTGAATGAGTCATCATGATACGAGTAAAAATATTCGCTTTAACAAATTGCAATATTGTAACCGAAGTGCCGAGCCCGCTTCTCATGATGATAAGTGAGGCTCGGGTTCGAATCCTGGCATGTACCTACCAATGAGTGTTACAAATCTTACGTACTTATTCGTCACTAGCTCGACGGTGGGGAAACATCCTGAGGAAACCCGCAGGTCTCAGAATTAATTCTGAGTATTTCTGAGGAATGTGTAACGGAACCGGTCCGGGGATGGGCTCATCACCTATCACGTTAGGAGTCGAATATTATCTTAAAAAGGGGGTATTTTCAGAAATTTAGTACCCGTGCCTACCCCTTTGGTCGTAGGCGTAATAGGCGTGAGATTTTATATCATATTATTATACATATGTCATTATTGTTGAAAATCTTAGTAGGTACCTATTTACTCTTAAAAATGTGATACTCCATGCCAATTTTCAAGATTATAAACACATTGGTTGGTAGCATCGCTAATACTTATATCTACCTACATACCTACAACTAAACATATCATACAATACTAGTCTATTCAAGAATTCCTTATCTATCGCGAAGTCATAATTAACGGTTTATTAGGTTATCTGCGGGCTGTTAACTACTAAACATACAATGAATCTTTGTCAAATAAATCATGTTTTATATAGCAGACAAGAATTTCACTGTTTAAGCTTTGTGCCGCTTTGCGAGTTTTCTCTACATAGTCTGCAGCAAAATTATTCTAAGCGCATTCATTCATTTCAGTTTTTCAAACTAGACTTATTTACTTGGTAAGTGGTGTTGACTGTATTTCCGGTAGATAACTTTCAGTTACATGTAGCTACTCTATTCAGTTTATAATTTTTCTTTATTATTCTTTGTAATTATTATTTTTTGTCACTGTGTATCGGCTATACAAACAAATTCTATTCTATTAAATCTCAGTCATTCGTTTCGGTATACACAAAAACAAACAGCGCATATTCTAAAAGAGATTAAGTACTCGATACTGAACAAACTAATTTCAGGAATTGCGCTTATTCTGTTACATATTGTATAGAACTCGCTAATAGACGGCCGAGTTCTAAACCGCGCTATCATCGTCTAGCGTCATTCACAGCGTCCAACATCAAACGTTGGACCGCAGTCCCCAGGCAACCCCTCGCCTTGCGGAAGATCTTCCCTTTTCAAGATGGAGGATTCCACCTCCGCTCCTCCATAGTACAAATAAGTAGGTAAATTAGGGTTGTCAACACTCCTGTTTTCCGGAGACATGTCCTACTTTTATAGTATCCTGGGCTGTCCTGGATAGTTTTTAAGGAGCGTTCTGGGTTTTCTAAGCGCCCTGATAAGGTCATTTATTTTAAAATTCGATCCTCACTTTTACAATTATTACGTAACGAAGTTTTTGCTGTTTTAAAATAAAGTTGCCAACGTTCCACTCGGTGATATCTCTTTCTATTACTGCGGCCTGTTTTTAAACTGAATTGTCCTGGTTTTTTTCGAATTCATATTCTAATTTTTTTTAATACTGGCCTAACTAACCAAAATCTTGGTTTTTAGAGAATTTGATTATTTTGTAGTTGTATCAATGGAAAGTTATCGACAGAAGGCTATCGACATTTCTTCTCTAGACAGCTAAGCTTTTTTTATTGTAAGGGAGCAGATGGGTCACTTGATGGTAAGTGACTCCGTCTCCTATGGACGCCTGCAACTAGAGAGTCACAGTGCGTAAGCTCTTTTCTTAAAGGTTTTAAGGTCGTATCGGTCCGGATATATCGAAAAATACCAAAATAAGGTTTATCCTTTTGCAGACTGCCAGTCCTGTCGTGTGTAGCTCCATATTGTAAGCTGCAATTGATGCCTACCGTACTTTGGACTGTTTCCTAAATACTCGTAACTGGCACAAATATGTAACCCTCATTGTGTATTTTGTTCTAAAAAGTGTATTTTATATACCTATTGAAATAAATTAATTTTGAATTTGAATTGAAGTCGGTATGATGCACAGATTGAGGCGTTCCGCGGCCAAAGCCTCAGGGTTCATTTATGTTGGCACTTATGTGGCATAGAGAAAACATGTGCCAGTGTGGCATCCCACTCAATTCTACTGACACGTATACAAGAAACTTCGGTCAAATAGTTGGCCGATGGCAAACCTTCGGTTGGACACTAGTCGTCAGCGCGCAGAGATATCTTCTACGATAAGCCAAACGTGAACTGCTCACTTATCTTCTGTTTTTATTGCCGTCCCATTTTTCTGACACTGACATTATTAATTGCTGACAAAGTGGGGTCAATGCCAAGATACGCAAACAGTTTATTGTAAAAACAAAATTATCAATGATAATTCGAACGTTTAAAAATGAAGCTGGCTGTGGGTCCACACCCACAGAACAATAATATCATAATAGAAGAGCCTTTAGGAAGACTACGTCACAAACTAAATAATACATTTTAATAAATTCGGTGTCGTTATATTTTTTGTAGTTGTGAGAGTAAAGATCGGTTAACTAAAGCGGGCTCGTACAGTCAAGAGCACGTGGAACTTGACACATTGGACTTCGTAACGTTCATATTACAATCGTCTTATAGGTAAGACTCGCACTACAAGTGTAAAGCTTAATTATGATCTTGACTGTACCTACAGGGTACTTGACTGAATCCGTGTCTCACCTCTATCAGACGTGATAGCAATGTAAAGTCTGTTCTGGCCTTTCCTGTCCTTCTCATCGGGTTTCTCCACGACGGGCTCTGGAGGGGCATCCTTGTCAGCTTTCTTCGGCGCTTTCACCAGCTGGGATGACTCGTAGAACTTCCGGGACGCGTAGCCAAAGGGCCGGGCTGCTTGCAACTCGCGCTCCGCTCGCGTGAACCTGGATAAGCCGTTAACCATCATCATCAATCTATTTCTAATTCTATTTTTATAATAAAATACCAGAAGATATTTTGAAATTGCCTGAAACTGTGTTCAAAACTCATGTTAAACATGTACTTTGTAAAATGGCATAATATTACAAACTAGACGACTACCTATATAAATAACAATGATGCTTGGAACAGATTTGCTATAGTCCAGCGCAATACGATAGCGAAAAACAAACAAAATTATGTAACCCAATTTAGTATTAATTAAGTAACAATAATAATTTATTAAAAGAATATTGTGTTGCAATGAGGCGTTTCTTGCCCCGCTTCTTCTCCTCAACCATACATGCTGAAGCGGTGGAGTTGAAATGACGTTCAATAAGTGGACTTGTAAGTTCCTATTTTGAATAAAACATTTTGACTTTGACTTCATCTTCAACAACAGCAAACTGCTAGGCTAAGGCTTGTACTGCTCCCACTTCTTTGGCACAGTTTGCATACAGAACAGACTCGAAAATTCCGAAAATCCCCTTCTACTATTGACTATTGTGTGTGCGAAAACAAACCGTTTAAATGGTATACGTTTGAAGCTGCGTATATTTTATATCTTGGACTTCTAAACGTTATTTATTCAACAAACCCTTAACCATAAGTAAAGTAAGTTCCTTTTTCCTTTGATGTTTACATTCCGTTGTCACTGAATATTATTTGAATCACATTTTTTATTCTGCCCACGACTTTATTGAAGGTATTACACAGTACAATAGATTCAATAAATTGTTTGTATAATATAATCGAAATCAAATATCAGAAAAAACTTGTGAGTCTTGTGATGTAAGGAAATATAATTTACTTGCTAGCGGATACCATCTTCATGGTTTTGGTGATCTTCTGAATGTTTTTGATCGACTTCAGTCGAAGGGATACTTGTTTAAGCTGCACCATTTTGGAATTTAATTTATTTTACTTTAATAACTAATGCTAACATTCGAAACCTGATTGTCAGAGAACGTATGACTTTAGTCATGATGACAATATTTTAGTAGAAGTCTTATAAGATTTTATACAAACTAAAGAGACTGGATACTTTCTGTTACATTCTTTTTAAGTGATGTTTTACGGGTGCGTCCTGCGGCCTTGTGCTAACGAATGGAATGATAGAAAGACATTTAAAGAAAAAAGGAAAGAGAATGATTTTCTTCCAACCTCTTTGGATATTAATTATAGATTGAGGCTATTGACTTTGAATCCGAAGGGGACCGACATGTTTTTTGTATTTTTTTTCATTTTGTTGTGTGTTTTGGGTTTTGTCTCATAATAATGATAGTGTATTTTGTGGCTCATGTCCGTGCTAGTGTACAGTAAATAGGAAATTCGATAAAATGCAGGATGGACGTTTTCGAGTTACTTCAAGAAGCCGCTTCAATCTTCAGTGAAAGGGCACTTTCGTTTTTCTGTCAACTACCAAGTGACATTTCAATAAGTTTTGAATCAAAACTTTTGATAAAACTTATAGTATTTTTTATTTGTTTTTCAAAAAGTTACGTACATATTTATCACTAGCTCGACGGTGAAGGAAAACATCGTGAGGAAACCCGCAGGTCTCAGAATTAATTCTGAGACATGTGTAAATAGACCCGGTCCGGCGAAGGGCTCACCACCTATCACGTTTAGGGGTCCAATGTATCTCGTGAAATGTGGGTATATCCAGTAATGGAATACCTCTGCCTACCCCCTCGAGGATGAAAGGCGTGAGATTATTTATTTTATAACACATTTGCTCGTAAAAGGTGTCTTATTTCACCAATTTTAATATCGTTACCTATCTCATTACGCCCAAGTGCGGTCAGTGTAAAGTAAAACGCACGGTTTATCAAGATGCTCCGTCTTAAAACGAACGGTACTTTTTAAAATCTCAGCAAAGAGTTTTTATGTCAAAAAAGTTGTCAACATTTTATGATTAAAATTAACTTTGGGAAATAAAATATATTAAAGAAATATTTATGTACATAATTATTTAATTTAATTAATTTTGACAGTAAATTACAACCAATCTGTAACAAAAACACAAAAATATTATTTTTCAACACACTTGCTCATAAAGTGGCTCTAATTTCACTGCAATTAGGCACATAATGACACCTATAATCAAACTGAGACTTTTTGTTTGCTATTATTCACTAGTGAGTTATAGATTTTTTTTTTCAATTTTGTTGCTAGAGTTGCTTTGTTCTTAAAAAAGTTTCGATACAAAAAAGATCGTATTCAATCGTACTAATAAATTAATACACAAATATGGCTTGCTCATTTCATGCAACTTCGTATTTAAATAGATCATTTCAACTTGTACGTGTTTAATAAACAAAACTTTCACTCAAATATAACTTTGGTTTTCTCTGTAAAAACTTTAAATACCCCATTTTGTACGTGGCTAAAACGCTATCCACGACAAACCAAAGAAAAAGAAACCTAATTTTTTTAGTCCATGGCCGATCGCCATTGTAAGATGCGAGCGCATAGGAAAACGAGGCTGTATGGGCCTAGATCCTTTTGCCTTTTCCAAATTATATAAATAAAAAATTGGAAAACCAATTAATTTTCCCCGCCATTGCGAATGATTATTTTAAAATGATTTTTTAGTATTATTTATTCACAAGTGTGTTGAAAAACGTCGTATGATACACGTGTGTATTGATGATTACCGTCCTCGGCTCTCTTATGACCCTCGCCTACGGCTCGGGTCTCAATGGCGCCTCAGCGGTAATCACCAACTTTACTCACTTGTACCATAATGTACTATTACTTTATTAGTAATAAGTACTGGCTGTTTTTTGTGCCTTTTCCTAAAAAAAAATGATGATGCGCGCCGCGCGCTTTTTCTTAAGGCTGTATTGTTTTTATTCGTTTACCATAGTCGGAGTTTTATTTTATTTCCTCGCAAATGTGTTATAAAACGTCGTATGACATACGTGCGCTTTGACAATTACAGCCTCTGCTTACTTGTAACCCTCGCCTACGGCTCGGGCTAGCAATATCGCCTCGGCTGTAATTTTCAACCTACCGCACTTATATCATAATGTACTATTATTTTATAGTATTTTTGGGCATAGACTGAAGCAGAGCCAAAAATCTTCAATTTTGTGTCGTGTGTAGATTGCTGCTGCTGATTGCTAAATTGACCAGCAATCGGTATTCACTAACTTAATATGTCAAGTCCATACATTTTAAATCAATATGATCATTCGATTATATATAAGTTACTCTATGGTACACTGCCTCTTGGCTAGGGAAGGCAAGAGCTAGGACTAGGAGGACCTAGCAAAGTTTCAAACGATCCGAAACTTGTCATCACATGACAACATGAAACATGACATGAAATCTGCCACGTACAGTCAAGAGCATGCGGAGCTTGACACAGTGGTGATTGTAAAGTTCTTTTTACAATCGCCTTAGAGGTCAGTTTTGCACTACAAGTGTAAAGCTCCATGTGCTCTTGACTGTACAACACACGATATGCGCATGTGTGTGTAGTGTTTGTGAATAAGTTCACTGCATATCCATAGATATAGAAAAAAATTCTAAATCTATCGGCTATCGCACTAAATACGCATCTTGAAAAGTATCTCTTTCTTTATCACACGCGGCTGGGTTGAAACGCGTCACAGATATTGTTATTGGTTTGTTTCTGCTTCTATTATAAAATACAGGATGTTGCTTTTTGAACCTATAGGTACACATCTGACTCACGGATTTTAAAAGCATTGCTTTAATTAGATACTAGCTGTTCCTCGCGGTTTCACCCGCGTAGCTCCCTTTCCCTTGGGAATACATGGATAAAATATAGCCTATGTCACTCCCGGATACTCGAAAAGAGTGCCTGAAACTGACGAGCATGCATGAGTCGTTTGATGGATGTGGATAAAGCACGAGAGATCTGCCAGGTTAGTAGCAAGAGGCAATCTTGTCTCTGCATAACCCAATGGGAAATAGGCGTGAGGTTATGTATGTATGTATGTCACTCCGTGATAATGTAGCTCTCCAAAGAATTTTATAGATCGGTTTAGTAGTTTCGGGGCCTATTCAATACAGACAAAAAACGTTTTCATATCTCATACTCGGAAAGTAGTGTATGTTTGATCTGAGTACCGGGTCGGAAGCGATGATTCCCACCACAGAGAGATTCAGGGCTGTGATTCCCGCCCTCGGTCGGGAAAGACTCATAGTAATTGCTTCCGGCCTTAGGGCGGGAATGAATTAAAAAAAATAGTACCACATTTTTCAAAGACGTTTAAAGAAAAAGTTTCTATAGGAAAGAGAATGACTTTCTTCCAACCTCTTTGGGTCTTAGTAGGGATACGAAACTTTTTGACATCAATTAGAATAAGAAAAAAAGGTGCGGCCTTGTGAGTGTAGATTATAAACAACAAAAAATATCACGCGCGCGGGGCGGTACGCGTTCCATATTTAAAATTAAAAAAAGAGTAATAATTTGGTAAGCTGTTCCGAAATTCAAAATCTTGTTTTTCATCGACACTAATAAGCACAGAACACTATTACCTACTCGGCTCGGTACATATTATTTTAAAGAGGAAGGATTTGTTTATTATTTTTGTAATGTTATTTAGGTTAGGTACTCTATGATCTAGTATTCAAAGACGTTTAAAAGAAAAAGTTTCTCTTTCTTCCAGCCTCTTTGGTTGTATTGTTGACAATTTTGTTTTTTTTTGTAGGTATTATTGCGTTTTTGCATGTTTGAATTTTTCTAAAATTGTAATTTTTTTTGTTTACTTTCCTTGAATTCGAAATGAAAAGTAGTGTTTAACGCGGGTGGAAGTTATCAATTCCTACTCGGCCTATATCCGCCCTCGCTGGTTGTGTTGTGTGTGAGTGTAACGCGTCAGCAGGCAACGCAATAAAACAGATCTTGTTTTAGGTACCTAAATTCCTAGTGCGTCGAGTCGAGCTTCGGTTCCTCCGTATTTTACACCCATACACTATACATGGTCCACGGATTTTCGCAGATGAAGGAGACTGAGTTTTTGTTTATCGTGGATTCGGATCTTTTGTTGTAACACAAACCACTCGTAAACAATGTACAAACAGAACAATAAATAAAATACAAGGCAATGAGTACGTAACTTTATTTTGATAAAAAGTCAGATTGTTTTTTTTTGTTTGACAAATTCTTGCGACCATAGATTAGGTAAAAAAAAACCCAAGGCTTATCAGCACCATCTATTGACACCTTTGAATACTCAAGTGACAGCTGTCACCGAAAACTCCCCATTGATTCCTTCCGACCCTTGTATAACAATCTACTATTCTTCCTTATAATATTAGTGTAGATAGACGGTGGGCTCGATTCTGCATTACAGCGACTAGACTTATTTTAGTTTAGTCCTGTCAAATTAAAATTAGTCCAGTCAACGAAGGCGTGTTTAGCAATTTTAGCGACGAGGTAAAAAGGTGATGGATAAAAGTGACAGATAAGCACGTTCATAAGGTTCAAATAAATTGTTCAAATAAAAAAAAAAAAAAAAAAAAAAAGCACGTTCAAAAAGTTGTTTTTTACATGTTTGATATTACTCTTCAATCTATGGTTTGTTTCTGTCCTTTTTTTTCCGTATTCTATGGAGAAGGATAGGCTAACTTAAAATTAGGAATTTTAGCTGGTCTGCAGAATCGAGTCCAGTTGCCTACTGTAATAATAACATTGAATCGGTGTGAGTACTGTGAAGGTGCCAGCTTTCGTTAACGGACCTTTATGTAAGTTTGTCCTTTGCACACTGTTCCAGCGTGTATGAGATGGGTCAATATTATTTTATGTAGAAAACTTTTAGGTATCCCAACATTAATTCAGTATATTAATAAATCAAGGAAACATAATGATTAATTACTTCCTGCCGTAAACTTTAATATCGTGTTTTAAATATCAAGTAGGTAAACTTGAAATATAGGGATCGGAGAATATCAAAATCCTAATAAATACATTGGTTCTTTTTTTAATTCAATAAAAATAATTAATTAAATAAAATTATTGTAATTAGGTACCTACCTACCTAATAGGTACTAGAATCTACCAGTTTTTTTAAAGTCGGTTGAGCAGTTAAGGTGTCAGGGTAATAAACAGACAGACAGTATTTTTTGCGATTTGTGCGAGGGTTCCGTACCATTATCTATAAAAACGGCAAAAAAACACGTTTGTTGTATAGGAGCTATTTTATTTCGTTTTTAGTATTTGTTGTTATAGCGGCAATAAAAATACTTACATCATCTGTGAAAATTTCAACTGTCTCGCTATCGCGGTTCTGAAGATACAGCCTGGTGACAGTCAGACAAACGGGCAGACGGACGGACACCGAAGTGTTAAGGTTTAAGGTCTAAGGCCTTAAAGTTGACATTACCTGTTACTCGAATTAAAACTAGTTACAGTAAAAACTAGTAGGACCTTGGGTCTGTTTATTTTTTCACAAAACGTTTGCAAACGCAACTCTGCTACAAGATTGCAAAGTTAGTCGCAGATGTTCTAAGCCAACTGCGCTCAAACTGGACGCGGCATCGTGTTTGGCCGCTCTCAACATAGGGTCCGTCTGCGCAAACCGCCCCATACCGCCAAATGGTCGCAAAAAATTTTTATTGCGCGGGTATTTGAGCAACTTCCGAGCTGCCAAGTTACAATGCAACAGCCGTACTGTAATTAAGGAAAGCTTTTAAAACTTATTATAACAATTTTATGGTCGAAGTTTACAGTGTACAAAACAATATTTAGCAATCTTGTTTTACCAAGAAAATATAGCACCCAAAATTTATAATTATATTTTTAACTCTGCCTGTAACCCTTTTCTGGGTTTGCTTGATAAAGGTCCCCAATATTACACTAAAAGTATATGTAATAAACAAGATTAATAACAACAGTTTATGTTGACATTAAATCACCCAGTACAAGAATTTCTCAGATTTGGTTATCACGTTTCTCGCCATGCTGTACTGATACTGTATCAGTATTTAATAAATACCACATCCACTTCGTGGACCTGACCCGTGACGTTATGAGATCATAAAAGCTGCGCGCACGCCGCTTGTGTGTTTACTCCACGCGCGCGCGCTGAGCGAGTGTTATTTTTCTTGTTTTATTGTACTTCTGGCTGCAAATAGAAGATGGAAGTGCAGCAGCAGAATGATGTCCCACTGTCATCCTCCCCGCCTGACAAGGTTTGATTTTTTTTTCCAAAATATAACCTTGTAATTATTTACGTATTTTTTTTATAACGGATGCTATAGCGATTTGAAATTATTGAAATGCGGAAGTTGTTGAAGTGTGCTAACATTGGCAGAGGTCGTACTTTCGATTAATAATTATTCGTTTATATTTTATTTCGCAATACGAGTAGATACTTATTATCAACGTGTTTTATTTACCTACTAGCGGATGCCCAGCGGCGTTGCCCGCGCGGATTCCGTTTATTCCCGTTCCCGTGGGAATTTCCGACCATCCCTTTATAGTGGTTGCCTACGACATATTTATGACACCTTACATACCATATTTCAAATAGCGGGTGCCCGGCGGCGTTTTCCCTCTTGGATTTAGTTTATTCCCGTTCCCGTGGGAATTTCCAAAAATCCCTTAATACCAATTTCCTATGACATATCAGACACCTTCATACTTTTCAAGTTTCTAGGTGTTATCGTTTCGGAATAGTACGTATTTCTCTTTTTAACCAGTTTTTATATTTTCCCGTGAGAATGAGATATTTTCCTGGAATAAAAAGTACCCTAGATGTTGACCCGGATACTCAGTTATCTCCATACCAAATTTCATCAAAATCCGTCCAGTAGTTTTTGAGTGATGCGTGCACAACCAGACATACAGACAGACAGACAGACAAACAGACAGACAAAAATTCCAAAAATTGGTGTTTCGGTATCAATATCGATAACTATATACACTACCGTTAAAATTTTCAAAAAATATTTAATGTACAGACACGGCCCTGTTAGAGTTTTATTATATGTGTAGACTACTAGGTATTTAATTTACTATTTTCTGATATAACTAAACTTGTTGAATTAAGATATTGATGATGATATTGATTACGTGTTATGCTGTAGGTAATGTTGACGATGTTTTACACAAAGAAGTTGGAAGAAAAACAAATACTAGGTATTTATTCTTTAAACGTCTTTCGTTGGCCCAGTTGGTACTGATCCTGCCTTCTGAGGCAGAGGTCGCGGGTTCGATCCCCGCACGGGGCCAACATTTGTGTGCGTGAACATGTCTGTTGGCTTCGTGTCTGGTAGGTTTAATATTTATTTCAGTATGTTTGTTTATCAGTTGTCTAATACCCATAATACTACAGGCCCTGCCTACTTTGGGACTAAATAATGTTTGTGCATTGAGTCCCACAACTTATTTTATTATTTTGGTGCTATTCTTTGAAGTCGGTTTGTATTTTTTTTTATTATTTGATGCCCGTAAGCGCGACCGAAAGGAAGCTATGTCCAAGCACAGGTCCAAGTAAAAATCATTTACTTTCTTTAGGTTTTGTACGTACATACAGAAACGTCAATATTCTAAACGTCCATGAAGTTTGGCTATAATATAGAAAATCTTCATGGACGATTCATATTATGCGTGACCTTATTATCGCGAAGAAGTGAGGAACCATGTCCGCATATATGAAAGTGTGTGTCTATTTCTGTAATACAGCCTGTAGTCTAATTTGTCGGATTTTTAAATGAGAGTCCTCTATATGTAAATCCTCATCGCCGTGTTAGAGGCTACACTTTTGCCAGAGTTCACAATAACATAGATTTTATCACTAGCTCGACGGTGAAGGAAAACATCGTGAGGAAACCCGCAGGTCTTAGAATTAATTCTGAGACATGTGTAAACAGACCCGGTCCGGCGATGGGCTCACCATCACGTTTAGGGGTCAAATATATCTCTTGAAATGTGGGTATATCCAGTAATGGAATACCTCTGCCTACCCCCTACCCCTCGGAAGAACTATAAAGAATAAAAAACCGACTTCTAAACAAAAATATAAAAAAATACAGTCGAATTGAGAGTATTCCTTTTTTTTAGCACTCCTTACCCGTGGTACTATTGATGGTGGTAATACAAGTAGTACCACGGGGATTAAGGTCTATTGAAAAAGAGGGTAACGTTGAATAATATTTCTAGTGCTTTTCATAATTATTAAGCTGACGGGTTACTTTGTTTTTGTAATTAATCTACTTGTTCACGATTATTTGACGTAATCATAATATTACCCACGTCTTAGTTATGCAAAAATGGCAGGCGTATTCACGGAGACTCGATACCGTTTCCGTTTGATTCAGACCGAGTGAAAAATTTTTCGACTTCGGAAACTTTATTCTAGGCGTTTCTGACAGCCACGGAAAATTTTCCGAATCCTTATGTCACATATGATGACATTAGTTTTCGATACCAACATCAGCCCATCTCGAAAGTGTTCGACAGATTTTCCGATATCGAATATCGAAGCTCCCTGAATACGCCTGCAGTTGATTGTGATTTTCTTGAATGCCAACCGGTCAGCGAATAGAAATGTTGTCGCTAATAAAATTATGTTGCTAAGTCTCACCAACGCAATGTCTGAACATAAGTATTTCTTAATGCGTCTAAAATAGGTACTGTGCACCTAGTAGACTGATGGCTAGATTGCCAATAGCTTATAAAATAAAATATTAAAAAAAAGCGCAATAATATGGAAGTTATTATTGCGCTTACTCCTCCTCCCCCTACTTCCACCTCAAAGGTCGGCAACGCAGTTGTGACTCTTGAGTTGCAGGTGTCCATGGGCGACGGACGTCACTTACCATCAGGTGACCCGTCTGCTCGTTTGCCCTCTTTTTTATCATAAAAAAAAAAGTTAAAAGTATTTTTTGAACATAAGTAGATAAAACAGTTACATTATACAGCTGAAAATTTCACAGATGCTGTATTTTTGTTGCCGCTTTAACGAGAAATACTAAAAATCTGAATGAAATAAATGTTTAAGGGGGCTCCCATATAACAAACGTTTATTTTTTGCCGTTTTTATAGATCTTTTTTTTATGATTTTTTATCATTGCTAAATAAAGCGGCTTCAAGTTAGATATCCATTCAGTATTGGAACTTCGGCGGCACACTACTTCTGCTGTATCCATTCAGAATCAGAGTCAAAGTCTTGTTTCATTCAAAGTAGGGACTCATAAGTCCACTTATTGAACATCATTTCTACTCCACCGCTTCAGCATGTATCGTTAAGAAAAAGCGGAGCAAGAATTTTCTGCAACCTTGCTGCAAAACACCGAGTTGCTTCTCTGTCTTGAGATAATCAGAAAAGCAACTAAACGAAGTTATAGGAGGTCGAAAATGGCGTGAATTGCTTAGAGAAAAGGATGGTACGGCCGTGCCGCTTTATTTTTGCTCGACTTGGCGGCGGCACTGGCGTGCCCCCAGATTTGATCAACGTGATAGATTATAAGATTCTGTCTACAACCAGATTCTCTTTCATATCAGCCATTAACTACAACTCATGTTTCGTGATAAACGAGCTATCGACGTATATTGTTTTGGAGCGCACTATCTGAGGCCATCGACTGCCCAGGCGCAGGTCGAGGGTTATCGCGGCAATTCTTGATGTAACCTGAATTTTGTGTCGCGTCTTTTCGTTTTCCGTCTCCCTTGTAAGATCAGCATACAAAGTCAAAAGTTTTTATTCAACTTAGGGGCTTATAAGTCTTCTTAATGAAAGTCATTGCGACTCCACTGCTTCGGTATGTTGAGGAGAAGAAGCGGTACCATTTACGAAGTCATAGATTGTAAACAGGTTCATTGTTTATTGTGGGCTTGATATATCTAAATACTAGCTAGCTATTCAAACGAGATAAAAATTTTTGTATGAAAATATTCGTAATGGCCCAAACATCTTGTCTTATATCTAGTGTAGTAGTAATTTAACACCAACAACAGTAATAGTAAAATAAAAAAATAAAATAAAAAATCTCACGCCTTTTATCCCCGAGGGGATAGGCAGAGGTATTCCATTACTGGATATACCCAAATTTCACGAGATATATAGGACCCCTAAACGTGATAGGTGGTGATCCCATCGCCGGACCGGGTCTATTTACACAATATGTATCAGAATAGGGTTGTGTCCTACCTAGTCATATCAGTTACTTTTTACGATCTGTCAAAACAAAATTTTACTATGGAAAATGTACTGAAATAGCAAACCGTGACGTCATAGTTTGTAGTACTCAATTGCAGCACTTTTTTTGATTGTTTTATTATTTTTAAATTTGCTATAATTGTAAATTAAAATCGAAATACATATTTTGAGGTGTTTTGGGATAATCTTTTTAATGTATGGCTACTCGCAATTTAATTTCAATGCTGTCAACTACCCAATTAATTCTGAGACAGTAATAGTAGTAGTAATTAAACACCATTTATTATGTAATCCAGTCTGTTTACTAATAATAGATCCTCATACAATATCTCATTATACCAAGACACAGCCTCACACCATACTCTCCAAAGTGTCAGCATAACCTCTCATACAACATCTACATTAAACATTTCAGCCAAAACTGATGCATGGCGGCAACTACATCAAAGAAGGACGTGACTCCAACAAATCTACGTGGTTGCTGTTTTCCCCGGAGACCCCTGATGAAGCTGGCAGCCTCGCCAAGTTTCTCAGCGTGTTTTCCTCTCACGGAGTCAACCTCAGCCACATAGAGTCCAGGTCCTCAACCAGGAGGCCGGGATACGAGTTCATGGTGGAATGCGAACATGAAGCTGGCGACTTCGGAACGGCACTTGAAGATCTGAAGAAGAACGTCGGATATCTGAACATTATTTCACGGAATTACAAAGATAATAGATGTAAGTATTTATATTGCCTACGGTCAAAGAGATTAAAATTTCTCTTTGAGCTCAGGTATTATTTTAGGGCCAAGGGGTTTCCCCTTTCCGCAATTTTTGGGGAAAACGAATCTAGGTATATCAGCCATCAATGCCTATTTGTGGCCACGGCTTGTTTAGTACTTTTCTCAAATAATGCGCGGAAATTAAAAAACTAAGTACTACAGAGGCGAAACTTTTTATTTGAAAATACAAAGTTTAATGACAATTAATTTGTTTATTTTTCTAAATAAATAGCTTTCTATATGCAGGCCTGTTCGAAATTTAAATAAAACCTTTGATAAGTTACCTCCTTGGTTGCCATGTTTCGGAGTAAAAGATTGTTCCATTTTTTAATTACACGACAGATAATAATGACCACAGAACACTTTTACTCCTAGCGGATAATGAGTTTACTTACAATACAACCGATACAAGTTCTGATTTTAAAAACTTTGTGGACATAATAATCAAACGGGTGTTGCCTTCCCATCCGAAAGATCAGTGACCCTCAATCAAAAACACTTCTTACTTTTCATTTTCAGCTGCGGTCCCATGGTTTCCCCGTCGTATTCGAGACCTGGATAGGTTCGCTAACCAGATCCTGTCGTACGGCGCTGAGCTAGATTCAGATCATCCAGGCTTCACTGACCCGGAGTACAGAGCCCGGCGAAAGTACTTCGCGGATATCGCCTACAATTACAAGCACGGCCAGCCCCTCCCCCACGTAGAGTACACCCAGGAAGAGGTCGCCACCTGGGGAGTAGTATTCAGGAAGCTCACAGAACTATACCCGACGCACGCTTGCAAAGAACAAAACCATGTGTTCCCTTTGCTGATCGAAAACTGTGGGTACAGGGAAGACAATATTCCACAGCTGGAAGACGTGTCCAATTTTTTAAAAGGTGAGGACACTATGAGTTGTGTTTCACTTTACGATGGTACTATTGCATATTGTTCTCAGTTACATTACGGTTATTAAGTATCTCTACCATCTTTTTAACAAAGGTAAACGCATGTATTTGCTCAGTACAACAAGAAGGTTGTCAAAATAATGCTCAGATTTTTAGGCGTGTTTTTAGAGTTTCTTGCTGGTACTTCTCGGGGTACTGCATTTGGAACCAGCAACTCTTTAGTGGAGGCAGGGTTTACATTTAGCTAATCTTCATGGACGAGTTTGGAGTGCCCGGGAATGCCTTTTATTATTACCTAGACTATTGACGTTTCTAAATCTATTATATGTATTTTTGCCCGTGGGAGAGCCATGCTTAGGCACGCTTGATGATGACCGGAGTGATACCACGGCCTTACAGAAAACCAGCGTAAAGCAATGCTTGCATTGAATTTCGCTGAGTGAGTGAGGTAACCGGAGGCCCCAAACCCCCTCCCTCCACTCCCTTCTCAAAGACCGGCAACGCAGTTGTGACTCTTGAGTTGCAAGAGTCCATGGGTGACGGTAGCCACTTACCATCAGATGACCCGTCTGCTCGTTTGCCCCCTTTTGCGAAAAATGTATTACTCTTCCAGACTGCACCGGGTTCACTCTCCGGCCGGTCGCCGGGCTGCTGTCATCACGCGACTTTCTAGCCGGACTTGCGTTCCGCGTGTTCCACAGTACGCAATACATCCGCCACCACTCGCGGCCATTGTACACCCCCGAGCCAGATGTTTGCCACGAGCTGCTCGGCCACGCCCCGCTGTTCGCCGACCCAGCCTTCGCGCAATTCTCGCAGGAGATCGGCCTCGCTTCGCTGGGAGCCCCCGATGACTATATCGAGAAACTAGCTACGGTAAGCAAGAATAAAAAAAAGAACAATGTGAAAACGTGTGCCTAGCTCAATTTATATTTATAATTTACTAGCGACCCGCCCCGGTTTGCACGGGTGCAATGCTAATACTAAAACCTTCATAATAATTCACTCTATCTATAAAAAAAAACCGCATCAAAATCCGTTGCGTAGTTTTAAAGATTTAAGCATACATTGGGACATAGGAATATAGGGATAGGGACAGAGAAAGTTACTTTGTTTTATATTTTGTAGTGATTGGTCTCTTTAATTCAGGACACAAATTCAATTTGATCAACGCAGTCATTTTTCGGTAGTGATTTCCCTGTACCTGAACATACAATTTACAAAAACTAAATGCCTCTTCTGCCGTCTATGCTATAAAGCTCGTTTCTATATAAAACTTCCAATATTTTGGACCTTCAAGTCTTTGTATTACCAGTCTTATTTTTTTTTCTATTCCAGTGCTTCTGGTTCACTGTGGAATTCGGTCTGTGCCGGCAAGAAGGCAAGCTCAAGGCATTCGGCGCTGGCCTCCTCTCGTCCTTTGGGGAGCTACAGTACTGCCTGTCTGATGAGCCAGAGCTCCGAGAATTCAACCCTGAGGACACGGGGAAGCAGAAATATCCCATCACCGAGTACCAGCCCATCTACTACGTAGCAAATAGCTTTGAAGATGCCAAAGCAAAAATGATGTAAGTATTTGTTGTCTCCAATGATTCGCTAGTTTGATTGGTAAGTTATCAGAACTGTCTACAATAATAACGCAGTTTACAAGAATAATGCTTATCAATGGTCAAAGCTTATGAGAAGATAATGATTTCCTTCCAACCTCTTTGGTTACATTATTCTAAAAACTTGTTTTAAAAAAAGTGTATTATATATATAATATAATCTCACGCCTTTACGACGAGGGGGTAGGCAGAGGTATTCCATTACTGGATATACCCACATTTCACGAGATACATTGGACCCCTAAACGTGATAGGTATAGCCTATCGCCGGACCGGGTCTATTTACATTACACATGTCTCAGAATTAATTCTGAGACCTGCGGGTTTCCTCACGATGTTTTCCTTCACCGTCGAGCTAGTGATAAATATGTACGTAAGTTTTTGAAAAACTCATTGGTAAAAAAAGTTTTTGAACTTTTAATTTATTCGAAGGTCTGCTTCCACCGATTCCTGTCTCTGCCCATTGGTCTCTTTCATATCTTTCCAGATGAGGCACAGCGTCTTAGATGGAGTCAGAAAAAAACTTTAATTTACGAACTTCATCTATTTAAAAATTTCAACTATTTTATTTAAATATTTTAATTTCAGAAAATTCGCACAGACAATTCCCCGTGATTTCGGCGTGCGGTACAACCCTTACACCCAGAGCATAGACATTTTGGACTCTGCCCGACAGATGAGGGACCTTCTTAGAGAGGTCCACCAAGAAATGGACCTCCTGCTCAATGCCATGGACAAGTTATAAGAACAAGCTGTGTAAACGAATTTTAAATTTATGAGACAAAAAACTGCTAGATATAAATTACTTTTGCGGAGGTTTCCTCTGTCGGTCTGTTGATTTAACCACTCCCACGTCATAGTGACTATAGTAACAAAAAACGCTTCCAGATGTCTTGGTTATTGTATACCTATAGTTGCCAAACTTTTCTTTAAGATTAATCCATCGGTTGCGCAGACTATGAATTAGAATTACGAACACTCCCATTCGACGTAGTTTAAGATTAAGAGTTTAGTTCTAAAAATTATAATTTATATTTTGAATTTCACATTGTTCCCGTACCCGGAATCGAACCTGAGCCTCCTAAGTGAAAGACAGGTATCCTGTGATTCGAAATGTGGGAATGATTGTACGTTAGTACCTAGGTAACTGTAAGATATAAGAGTTAATTTTAATAGCATTTATTCTTGTTTAAAGGCGTAGATTATTATCCTATGATTAAGCACCAATTAGTTAATTGTCCTCTTATCAATAACAATTTCAAAATTCAATTACACAAACCAGTCGTACTGAATAATTATCTACATAAGTTAAGAATAAGGAATGCTTATTTAGCTTAAAAAACAATCCTAATTATCTAAGTAAATATTCTCAGATTTTAAATGTATGTACCTATTCCTTTTACGAGTTATTTATTTTCAAATATTTTAATTAAGGATATTGTATAAATTAATCGTAGTCGAATTAAATAAAGACTATTTTATTTTACCAACCTACCTTTATCTTTCTTCAAACCATCCTATAGACATTCTCATTCTTTCTTAAATAATTATATCTTGAATGGATAAATAATTGAAAGATCAATACATTTTAATCAACGAGATATATTTCGATAATTTGTACAGAATTAACTTAAGTACCTAGTACTCTTAGCACTACATTAAATATTACATTAAATATTACACTAAATATTACATTAAATATTACATTAAAATGACAAGATGATGATCTGTGTTGCTTAACATATAATCATAAATAGACTTGCTATATAATTTACAGGTACATTTATATACAAAAGGTACCGTTATATTTGACGAATACCTTAAATATAATATATTACGTTGTATAATTGACAAAAAAGAGCTATGCTTTTTAGCGGAAAGTAAACATTATAAATTAGCTTACCTAAACATATTTTTGCTTTTGATTTAATTTTTATTTTGAAGTAAAGGTTTCAGTTCCAAAGTTAATTAAATTAATAACAATAAATCGACGTTTTCAGGGTACAGGCGCGCTCGTACGAGTCATTAAAACACCGTCCGAATTCACTCGGATCACAGGTTTAGATGACACGAGTAGCGTCTGAGTAGAGACGCGGTCCGAGTAGGCTCGTACTTACCTTGAAAAGACGGCTTACATAGTAACACACTGTTATTTTATTTAACCTACAATAGGTAGGCAGTTTGTATTTGAATACTAAACAACTGTTAGTACAGTACTAAACTCAACTAAACACTCATGTAGACAAAGTGTACCTACTTATTGTTGGCCCCGGGCGGAAATCAAACCCGCGAATGACTCAGAATTCATCCATGTTGACAAAGTTGGTTGGACGAACCTTTAGGTAAATTTTAATATCTAACGTATTATAATCTGTCAAAAGTAAAATTTACGATTGACAGACAGAGTGAAGCATAATGTGATTCGAGTGCGTTGCTGATTGAAATATGACTAGGATTGAAAGAGGAATGCTGAGGTGGTTTGGTCACATTGAACGGATGAATGAAAGTCATCTAACGAGACAGATATACAAGGGTGTTGTGAATGGGCGAGTCGGTAGAGGACGACCTAGGCGTACCTACATCGACCAGATCGGCGATGTGTTGAAGAAAAGTCAGATAAAGAGTATCGAAACCGAGGAGCATGCATGAGTCGTTTGATGGATATGGAGGAAGCGCGAGAGTTCTGCCAGGTTCTTAGCAAGTGGCAGTTGGTATATTGTCTCTGCCTACCCTGTTGAATACTTAGGTATGAAATCATATTTTTTCGATTAAATTATATTTTTTTAAATTGTATAAAAGAAAGATCGTTATTTATCAAAGAGATTAAAATATAATGTACTATTATATTTTAATCTCTTTGTTATTTATAGTTTTATGGAGATAACCTTTTTATTGAATGACTATAGCAATTTAATTTGGATACAGTCAACCACTGCAATCTGCAAAAGCATAGCCCGTCATAGAAACGTTGCATTGTACGTTTTTGAGATAAATATTTTTATTTTATAGAAAAAGCTAAGCTCTATAAAATCTCATAATTACATAATCATTATTTTAGTTGGCAATTGAGAATTTGGCACAGGATACTGCATATATTTTAGTTAGTTATGTTTACTGGGAGGAAAGGTATCTATATTCCCTATTGGCACAAATGTATTTAATAATTGGCATCAAATATACACATATATATACAGTTTTCTCTAGGAGTATAAAGGCTAAAGGCCAAGGGCATTAATCCAATGACTAGATCTAGAATCATTATTAAACCAACCAATGAAATGAGAGCAGTGATAGCCCAGTGGTTAAAGAGCCCGGTTCTCATTCGTGAGGCTCGGGTTCCAATCCTGGCATGTTCAAATGAGTTTTTCAAAAAGTTTACTTACATATTTATTACTAGCTTGACGGTAAAGGATAAAATTATGAGGAAACCCGCAGGTCCAAGAATTAATTCTAAGGCATTATGTAACAGACCTGGCGACCTGGCCTATCGGCGATGGCGACGATATGACGTTTAGGGGTCTAGAGAATATACTGTTGAAACGTATATTTCGAGAAATTTAATGCGCTAAGTTTATGTAAGTACTTATTTATTGTTCTATTTTATAACTCCTTTATTAGACTCGTCTTAAGGCTCGTTTACACGGTGCGTGCTGCTGCCTGGCCAGTAGACAGCTACTCGGTTTGTCTACTTGTACGCCAGTAGCTCGGAGTGAAAACAAAAAATGTTGAAGTAACTCGGATGCGAGCTACTGACCAACTCGCAGAAACAGTGCGAGTAACTGCAGTGCAGCTACTCGGAAGGCTTACTCGTACGCTAGCTCGCACTGTGTAAACCAGCCATTAGGCAGGTTACTTTTGGGGTCCCAACGGAACCCTATTACCGAGGCTCCGCTGTCCGTTCGTCTGTCTGTCACATGGCTGTATCTTTTAACAGAATGTGTATTAGCTGTGGCCTCTATAATAAAAAAAATAACAGTCAAAAATTAAAGAGTCTGTATATTTTTTTTAGTACGGAACCCTTTGTGTGCAAGTCTTACTCGCCCTTTGCCGGTTTTAATTATAAACTAGCTGCTCCGCGCGATTTCACCTGCGTATGTCCCGCTTCCGTAGGAAAATTATTATTAGCCTATGTTATAACTAGAAAAGTAAGCTTTTCATTGGTAAAGGAAACAAACAAAAATCAATATATTTCTTTATTTGTAGTATTTACATTTATTTAAATTATTCCTTACCTAAATAGGTTTCTATATTTTAAAGAAAGAAACCTACATATCTTTACTAATATTTTATAAAGAAAAGATTTAATTTTTTTGTTTGTTTAGTATTGAATAGGCTCCGAAAATGGACCGATTTTTTAAATTCCTCTACAAATGACATGGTTACTTTTCTATGTAACATCACAGAATAAGTAATGTAACATCCGCTAGCAATAATTTCAACGGTATATATACGAATATTTAATTTTTCGAATTTTATATTTATTTTAGCTCGATTGGAGTTCCTCCTTATGTATACTTAATATTATAAAGAGGAAAGATTTGTATTTTTGTATGTTTGTTACGAATAAACTCAAAAACTACTGGACCGATTTTAAAAATTCTTTCACCAATGGAAAGCTAGAATATCCCTAAGTAATATAGACAATATTTTATTACCGTATTCCACCGGGAACGGGAACTACGCGGGTGTAACGCTATTTTCAATAATTAACATATTTTGGTAACTGGAAAACCATCTTTTAATTTCTACACGGAGGAAATCCAGTCCTCTGGTGTGGCAGAGACGCTTTCTAAGGCTTCTTTTTGACAATAATCCTTTTGACCCAAAGTAAAAGTAACAAAATCAGCTCTGTTTTAAATGGACTTAAAAAAAAAAGAGGTACCCACCTACTCAATTTATCGTATTTTTTTAATGTGTGTTCCTCGACTACTCGAAGACGGCTGTATCGATTAAGAATTAGTTTTTTTCGGTAACTGTATATTTTCCTAATCCAATGGGATCAAATTAGTCTTGGGTAGTTAGCGAACGACCTAGTTCGAAAGAGCGCGCTCTTTTAGGGGAACTATGCGAACTAGTTCGTCCAGAATCTCGCTCCCAGTCAAAGAGATTTAAATGTCATTAGGGCATACAGAGGGCATTGGGAATATTTTCATACAAAACTTTGAAGCCTAAGCGTCATATCCTTGTCATGTCAGTTAGTATGAACGCGAGCTGTCATTCGGTCGAAATTGTACTAGACTTATTCCACTTGGAATAACTTTTGACTTCAAATTTTCCTCGCTTTGTCCCCTCTATGCCCTATTATATTTAAATCTCTTTGCTCCCAGTTCTTTTAATTATGTATTTTTCTGGCGTCCGCTCTATTAGGTATGGAGGGGCGCTGCATGGCTCACCAACGTAATTTTTTTTCTTGACTCTTATGAGTTTCTTAATTATATAAATTATAGTCCATCTATGGTTAAAGTTTTTCACAATAATAATATGGCAAACAATAATTTCCTTAAAGTCTCCATAATATATTTAAAAAAAATAACTAAATGAATGAACTAGTTCTCGGTAGGACTCCGAACTAAATTGAGCGCTCCCAATGGCGAACGACTATGCCCAAGATTAAATCAAATGGGATCAACAGGAAGGTTTGACCGGGTCTTTTATTTCAATAGAGAAAACCTGTTTAGGCTTACAATGAATAATACTACCGCCTTTATCCTTCTCGACGAAAATTAAGCAGGTAGGTATCCGTTTCGTTCGCATTTCACAAAACACAGTGTCGTGAAAAAATAGATTATCAGTCGCAAGGTATGTAACAGTACAGCGAACCAAGTCATAGCGCGTTTTAATTAGACTGTCGCGCCATCTATCGATACGTTTTAGAACTAAATTGGCACGCTTACGGTACGTTAGATATGTACCTAGGCTACATTTTATTCCTAAATTCCCACGGGAACGGGAACTATGCGGGTGAAACCGTGGAGCGCTGATAGTAAATTATAAAGATTATTATAATTAGTACGGTACGTAATATTTGACGAAATGATGATGATTCCGCAATTCTAAATCCAGCCTTAGATATAAGTTAGGTACTATTCAAAATAATATTAAAAATCCCTAGTTTAAAATTGGAATATATTATAAGCTGTACATAATAAAACAAGCTACTTTCTGATTTACTTATATAAGAAATATACATGTGGCTTGTATAAAATAAATTATCAAAGATTTTCGTGTTGAATAACTAATAAGTAGGTGTTATCTACAAACATGGGATATGGCATTTTCGTTGAACAGCTGCCCTTCAAACTTCACTCTGCATGCAATGTATGGAAGAGTCTTCTGACAGTTCATCCATCGAAGAATCCGTGAAGGAGGTCCCGTCTGCAACCCGTAAAGGTAAGCAACTATAAACATCGGAAGTAAAACAATTATAAAAAAAACACGGGTTGCACTCCGGGAGTGCCGGCAGAAGTGAAAACTTGATTATCGATTTCGGTGTTACAACACTACTCTCCAACCGTCTTACGGTTTTTCGATCAGCACACGTGACCTGATGCGAGTTTCACAGTTTTTACCCATCCCACCAAAGTGCTCAACGCCGCTAAAGAAGTTTTCACTTCAAAAAATAATCTCACGCCTTTTATCCCCGAGGGGTCAGGCAGAGCTCACTTTTTCACGAGATATCTTTGGACCCCTAAACGTGATGGGTGGTGAGCCCATCGCCAGACCGGGTCTTTTTTACACATGTTTCAAAATTAATTCTGGGACCTGCGACTTTCTTCGCAATGTTTTCCTTCACCGTCGAGCTAGTGATAAATATGTACTATCAGTAAAAGTTCTGCCTGATACACCTAAGTGTCATTCTTGCCACCCCTTGGCGACAAAGTCCCCACTTATAGTAACAATGTAAATTACAAAAAAGTGCTTCTTTTATGCTTATGACCCTTTAGTGTAGATGAAAGGCTTCTGATTGTTTAACTATAGCTATAGGGGGTTATAAAACTTGAGCTTTTAAGCGACAATTCTTCCAAATGTATCAGGCTTAGCGATTGTCGATACTACCTACGTAAGTTTTGAAAAACTCATTGGTACCGGAAGTAAGTGGCTGTAAATATCAGTAGGTGGTGACTATAATGTTTTGCGGGACGGAATTAGTCCCAAATCAATAATAATACTAGTAGTACACAAGTCATACACGGTTATTTAGTTCCAAACTAAGCAAGGCTATGAGTACTAAACAACTGATAGACATACTTAAATAAGTATTAAACGACGAGACACGAAGCCAACAAACATGTTCATGCATACAAATGTTGGCCCCGAGCGGGGATCGAACCCGCGACCGCTATGAAGGGATTTTGGAAATTCCTCCGGAACTAGAACAGCTAGTCCTACTAATGTTATATATTATGCGAAAGTTTGTATGGATAGATGTATGGATGTGTGGATGTATGGATGGATGTTTGTTCCTCTTTAACGCAAAAACTACTGAACGGATTTTGATGAAACTTTACAGTTATATAGCTTACACATCAGAATGACACATAGGCTATATTTTATACCCGTATTCCCCCGGGAACGGGAACTACGCGGGTGAAACCGCGGGGCGCTGCTAGTATATTATAAAAATAGAATCACCTATTGGCACGAAGGGTGGCTTGTTCTGGAAGGAGTAAGTCAGGTGCAGGTTGATGGGTCGGCCGAACCCCACTGGATCTGCGTCTCTGGACATCACTGTCGACAATACACCTCACGTTACCACTGTAGCACTGCTTTTGGGGCAAGTAGCGATATGAAATAATAATAGATTTTTAGAATAATCGATATTTTTTTATTATAGATTTTTGATAATTGATTAGTTAAATAAAAAAAAATGATTGTTAATTAAGCGATTATATTTTCACACATTTTAATAGATTTTTGTAAACTGCACCGTCTATGCGACGAATGAAGAAATTAGAAATAAGTTCACTAAAAAAGTTTATGTAAAAAAAAATATCTTCTTTTTATTTTTCTTAATTGATTTTCTTTTGTATAATATTAATTTTTAATAACGTTAATAGATTTTTAAAAAATCGAGTATTTTTAATAAAATTAATCGATTATTATTATAAAGAGAGAAATCGATTTTGAAATAATTGTTTTTTTTTTATCAATGTCACCTCCCTACGGGCAAGAACACTTGCACCCACAGACCATTAATGGGACGCCAGGGACGCCCGCCCTAATCATGGCGTCAATGTATTAGCAGCACGTTGTCGAATAAAAAACTATTTTAGAAATATCAACGACATACTAATTCGCAAAGGCTAAAATAGATAGTAAACACATTAGCAGAAAACAATCGCTTAGCACCATTATAATATACAACTACTTATAGAAAACTTTTCCGTGATTTGCCATAGAAAAAATTGGAGGTGTCTCACAGAGGACAAAGTATTCTGAAGCAGAATAGTCAAGCGTAGAGCCCCCCCCCCCCCCCCCCCCTTAATCAAGATGCAAGCGCTAACGTTTCGTTATCGTTTCGCTTTCGCGAATGATGTTATAGATTGACATGTATCGGATTGACATAAGCACGCGTCAACGTTAGCGCTCTTTGCCAAGTGCTTATGTCATTCAGTTTGGGGCAGATCAGTTAACTAAAACTGGCTCGTCCAACACATTGCACACGTTGCGCCTGTGTAGTGTCTTTTATTTAATCCACAACTCAGTGGTAGCATAATATTGCATTGTCACCGAACATACATAAGTTTTTCAAAATTCTGCTTACAATTTGAGTTGCGAGATTTCACCCGAACTTACATACAATGCATTTTATTTTAAAACTTGTAAGAATAATAACATTGGTGTGAATACTGTGAAAATGCCAGCTTTAGTTAACTAAAAGAGCCCTTGTGTTTCTCGCTGGTTCTTCGCGGGGTACTGCATTTGGAACCAGCAACTCTTCGGTGGAGATGGGCTGCTGTTTACACTTAGCCAATCTTCATGGACGAGTTTAGAGTGCCTTGACCAAAGACATTAAATGCCTTATATTATATTTTAATCTCTTTGGCCTTGACTATTGACGTTTCTATGTGTACCTTTCGTACCTGATTTTTGACTTTTGACTTTGACTAGAACTACTACTCCTTTTGCCTGATACTCACGCTGATTCTGCTTCCCTTTCCCGGTGTGCTGGTGCTTCTTCTGGCGAGCCCGGCTGTTCTGGAACCAGACCTGCGTCACCCGCTTGCTGAGCCCCGTGACCTGGGCGATCCGCTCCAGGTCTTGCCCGTCGGGGTTGGAGTCCAGCTGGAAGTTCGCCTGGAGGACCTGCAGCTGCTCCTCGGTGAAGGTGGTGCGCACGCGCTTCGCTTTGCTCTTGTGGTAGCCCTCTGAGTCGCAGCCGTCTGAAAAGATGAATGATTTAACTTGAAATAAGTAGACGAAAATTTTAAAATTGGAAACATCTAGAAACAGATTGATAGCAAAAGACATTATTGTGAGTAAGTATTTTAAATATTACTGTTTTGAGTATGCCTGAAAATATGTTCAAAACTCATGTTAAACAAGTATTTAGCAAAATGTTTACCTACTCGTATTATAAAATAGATAATTATAATATTGACAATGATTCTTCTCTTCAACCTTACATACTGAAGCGATGGAGTCGATTTGACCTTCAATATAAGTGCATAGACTTAAAAGTCCCTGCGTGACTTTTTTGCCGTTTTTATAGATAATGTTACGGAACCCATCGTGCGCGAGTCCGACTCGCCCTGGCAGGTTTTTTTTATATTGAATCCTTTGACTAGTTTGACCGCTGTGCCGCGCCATGAAGCTGGGCGCGAGGAAGATCAAGACAACTTTAGCGCTCGTTGGCGAGTGCTAATGTCAATACCATAAATTGTCAATCTTTATGATCATTCGATTCGTAATTACAATGCCTCTTCACCATCCAGCAGTTATCTAAGGTGCGGTACAGCTAGCGGTTAAGATACAACGCTAGAACACAGACAGAACAAAGTATTACTACGCTTTTTGGCGGGAATCCGAAGAGGGACGCCATGATTTTTGTATAATTTTCATTTTGCTGTATATTTCGGGTTTTGACTCATATTAGTGACAGTATATTATGTGGCAAGTGTTTGTGAAAGTGCAGTGAATGGGAAATTAAATAAAATGCCAGGAATGGTCATTTTTGGATTGCCTCAAGAAGTCACAATGAAGGCAGTAAAAGTGCTATCATCTCTCTGTTGATAACCAACCAAGGGAGGTAGAAAGTTTTGAAAACACAGAATTTTTGTGTCTGTTAAATTGCTCTACTTCTAAGATTATAGTGTTAAATAAAGTCTTGAAAACTAAATTACTTGACATTGGCGCAGAGCGAAGCCCCTTTCAGGCCAAACGTCTTTCAGCAGCCCGGGATTTCTCGATAGGCCGTATAGCCGCGGCCTCAAGTTTGTATAGGCGTCAAGTTCCTTCGCTATTATGATCGTAACGCAAAATGAGGTGACAAAAAAAGTCCCTTACCGTCAGAAGAAATGGAGCCACCGTCCAGAGTCTCCAGATAATGGGGCTTGCATAGCACCCGGTCCTCGTGCAGCGCAAACTGCTCGCCGGTGGACAGCTGGCGGCCGCAAGCGTCGCACGCGAAGCACGCCAGATGGTACACCTGCTCTCTCGCCTTCCGGACCCAGTCCGAAGACGAGATCCCTCGGCAGCACTTTGAGCACTTCGCGCCGAAGCTCCTGTGGAAGACGGAGTAATGGAAATTGGCGCACCTCGACGGCGACTGCCTGCTACAGATGGATCAGATCATTTTTATTGTTCCGTTCAAAAGGGTAAAACGATAGCTACAATGATTCCACATTTTTCTATATAACATCTACGGCACAGGTATATAGTTATCGACTGAGAAATCGGAACGAATGAACGCGAATCGGGGGGTATTTTTCGAACGTAATCTCTCGTATTAGAGGGTTATTTGCAAAAAATATTATACACCTTATGAGTTGTTCTATGGACTTGTTCTTGTAGTTGGAAACCGTAAACGAAATAATTCTTGACATTATTACTTTTATAATGCTTATGGAGGTAATAAAAACAAAAACAGCCTTATGCAAAAAGGATAGGCGGCTTCAAAAGAAAATAAATAATTTAAAAGCTCAATAAAAATGTTAAGTCCTTTGCGTGACCGGCAGCTCCGCCGTAAATAACGTTTCCTGGGGTACCTAAGTGATATCAATGGAATCAGTATACAATAATTTCGCATAGCCGATAAAGAAACCCCATTTATGTACATACGTGTAATTCGCAAAGCTCATTTAACATCATCGCATTGGCTATAAAGAAACAAAACATTATTTATACGTAACATAATATTTATTTATTATACATTCTTACTTACCCTATTAGGTTGCATGTTGTTTATGAAGCATGTGCAGTTTTTTTTTTAATTAAATTGGGTGTATTGCCTCAAGGCATTGCCGCATGAGATATGTTTAGACAGCCACGCTTGAAACCACGCTTGAAATGTCTAGTAACTAGCTTCATTTTAACCAAAGAGATTAAAATATAGACATAGAGGGGGCATTGGAAATATTTTCATACAAAACTTTGAAACATGTTTGAAGCTCAAGCGTCATGTCAGTTAGTATGAACGCGAGCTGTCATTCGTTCGAAATTGTACTAGACTTATTCCACTTGGAATAACTTTTGGCTTTAAATTTTCCTCGCTTTGTCCCATGCCCTATTATATTTTAATCTCTTTGATTTTAACCTAGCGGTTCTGCGCGGTTTCACCCGCGTAGTTCCTGTGGGAGTACTGGTGTGAACTCTGCGACTTCAGGGAAAGGCTTTATTATGCTTTAAAAACAATTTTATTTATAAAATACGGTATCCCGGTTCACACAATAATTTAGAAACAAAAGCAAAGATCCAAAGACAAGCCAAAACCAAGTCAAACTAATTTTGAATTTAAAACAAAACTATATACTCGTACAATACCGGCCAGTGCATCGGCCACAACTGGGATAAAATATAGCCTATGTCACTCAGGGATATTAGCTTTCCATTGGTGAAATAATTTTTAAAATAGGTCCAATCGTTTTTGAGTTTATTAGTTACAAACATACAACAACACAAATCTTTCCTTTTAAAATAGTAGTGAGAAGTGTAGATTAGTATAGATATAAGTAGATGATATACAAAAAATATATATTGATAGAATAAGTAAAAAAATAAGTAATTTGTTCCTAAAATAATGTTTAAAGACACAAAATGAGTATCTTAATGAGATTTTAGATTAAAAATTAAATAAATGATTTTGATTGCCACGATTTTTTTTCGTTCCTTCATTTACTGTTGTTTATTTTTGGAATCTATTTAATAACATTTTAGGCTACTATTATTCAATAAATAACAAGTACCAAAGCTATATTTCCAACTATAAACAGAGTTGCCATACAATGATTTTTTGAATTTGCCGCGTTTTTTCAGTCTCATCTTTCAGTCTGCACTCTACCTACCTATTCTCTATGCGAAAGATATTCTACTAACTTTTGAATAAATATCAGACGTTTATAAACAACTGTTAAACATTAAGCTGAAGAAAAGTAGCAATTATGTTATAAAAGGCACTTGATGAGAATAATAATAATAATTCTTGATTGTTCTTAAGAATCATTAAAATACAATCGTAAAAGGATAGTAAATTATAATGTTTAAGGGCTAAGTGCTTTAAGTAACAGCCTATATCTAAAATAGGGTACTGAGCTCTGGATATCAGCTACTATTTAAAGGCAAAGATATTAAAGTAAGGATGAGTTATATTCATACTGCGCGCGTTTGAAAATTGATCCGCTACGAGTGGCTACAACATGTACATAGGTACTTACTTCTTAGCGTATTTATAGGATACAACAATGAAGGGGAAAGATGATACGGAACGAATAGTAACGAAAGAGACAGCTATCTGTTAAGAGTTGCGCTTGAAATAAGACTTGAAATACAATGCGACTAAATCAAATGTGGTTAATTAACTACATTTGTCGGCCTCATTTTCCGCGCTCTAGTAACATATCTACGTCTTTCTATATATAATATCTTTGTTTAAAGGTGTATGTAAGTACAGTGCTTATGAGGGTACAGAGATAAAAATTTGAATTAAACCTTACGAAGATAAGCTGCGAAGCTGATTTATCCTTGACATTGGCGGAATCATTGTTCTTTAACGATGGAAAAGTCATAACTAAAAAGTTTAAGTTGAAGTAAAATAACTTCGAGTTCAGAGTTCGAAGTTGACCATTACTGCTCTATTTTGTTGGACAACATGTATTTCGGAGGAGTCCGTGTACGACACGAAATGTAAATTGACGGTCATTAACTTCGTGCCCCTTCATATTTAATTAAGCTTGTAATTATCATTTACATAAACTCACACGCGACACCTCTCGCGGTGTTTACCCTTTACTGAGATACGAGGAAAGAGATTAAAATATAATAGGGCATAGACAGGACAAAGGGAGCAAAATTTAAAACCGAAAAGTTTAAAAATTTAAAAACTCAATGCGTTTTTGACGTGATAACGTCTTATAAATAGATTAACCAAAGACGTTTAAAGAAAATGTTCCTATCCTCTAGGAAAAAGAATGATTTTCTTCCAACCTCTTTGAGATGAACGCCAGCTGCACGCACGAAAAAGTGCCCGCTAGCACGTTCCGAGCCGAGCGTGCAAGCGAGAGCACGGAACAAGCGATATAGAGGCACGATCGGCCTAAGTCGGCTTGTGACGCATCTCCCTTCCACTCCAGTATGCAATAATTCATCAATGTTTTCTTATGACGTTATCACGTAAAATTATCGTCCGTAAACCGACGTTACCGACAACCAAATTTATACACAATTTACAGCCGGTTATTTAGTTACAACCTAGGCACATGGGCGTAGCTAGGGGGGGGCCAGGGTGGGCCGGGCCCACCCTAGAAAGCTGTTGGCCCACCCTAGAAAAAAATATCTTGTTTAGGTACATAAAATAACTTTATCCTCAATTAGTTACCGAAACCGAAAACCGTCTTAAAAAGCTAAAATAATTACCTACTCATCACTTGTGTCTATCTCGCTCGCCAACCTGCGATCCACAGATACAAACGAACAATCTGCATATTATATAATAATAGGGTTGTGTCCTACCTAGTCAAATCAGTTACTTTTTACGATCTGTCAAAACGAAATTTTACTATGGAAAATGTACTGAAATAGCAAACCGTGACGTCATAGTTTGTAGTACTCAATTGCAGCACTTTTTTTGATTGTTTTATTATTTTTAAATTTGCTATAATTGTAAATTGAAAATCGAAATACATATTTTGAGGTGTTTTGGGATAATCTTTTTAATGTATGACTACTCGCAATTTAATTTCGATGCTGTCAACTACCCAATTGTTACCTACAATACACGGATGATGATTGATTTACCTGTGGAGCTCTCGTCGGAGTACCTATACCTAGCTATAGCGACTTAAACTGCATAGTTTTGGTCAGCACACAGATAAAAGAAAAAGAATAGTATAATAGGATAGGATAACTGAAATCCATACTTGATACCCTTGATAATCGTGACCACCTTGCTGTGTGGCCGGCGGATTCATGTCTGGGGCCATGGCCCCCCCTAGGAAAAATCCCTAGCTACGCCAATGCCTAGGCAGAGCCTATGTGTACTAAATAAACGATAGACATACTTAAATAAATATTAAAAATTTAGCCAATAGACATGTTCGTGCACAGAAATGTTGTCCCTGACCGGGAATCAAATCCGTGACCTCCGGCTCAGAAGGCAGGGTCACAACAGAGGTAAAGAGACCCAAATTTATTGCATTGTTACAGGTACGTATAGCTGGAATTATTGATGGAATTTTAAACATAGTTCTCTGTTACATACCATGTTTGCCAATGTTGGCATGCAAAATGATACCATATTAATAGTAAGTACTAATAAATAATAGAGTATTTCTTTAACTACTTATATTTTTAGGGTTCCGTACCTCAAAAGGAAAAAACGGAACCCTTATAGGATCACTTTGTTGTCCGTCTGTCCGTCCGTCTGTCAAGACCCTTTTTCTCAGGAACGCGTGGAGGTATGAAGCTGAAATTTATATCAATTACTCAGGTCTACTGTTCCTTGAAGCTGTGAAAAAATCAAACTTCTAAGCCAACGCAATCAAAAGATACAGCCGTTTATGCCGCAAATTTTCGACACTTGCAAGGGAATCAAAACCTACAGGGTGCTTCCCGTGAACTCAGAATCTTGAAATTTGGTACGAAGCAACGTCTTATAGCATAGATAAAGGAAAAATTACGAAAACCATAAATTTGCAAGGTTGTACGGAACCCTCGGTGCGCGAGTCCGACTCGCACTTGGCCCGTTTTTTTATTAAACAACATTAATTATGATTAGGTTATTGTTTTTTTCTTTCTTTTTTATATTACATATCCAATGATTATATACAAGTTTTAGTAAAAATACTTTTAGTTTTTTTTATGTGTTCTAGTGAAAACGTTGTAATAAATTGAAAATAAATTTTGGAAGTCAGTATAGCGGAAACCTGTCAACAGTTTCCGAATGGTGTTATTATTATTGTGACGTCATTATAATAAGAAAAAAAATTAAATACGGGTCTTATATGTATATACTAATATTATAAAGAGGAAAGATTTGTATGTTTGTTACGAATAAACTCAAAAACTACTACACCGATTTTAAAAATTCTTTCCCCAATGGACTGCTAGAATATCTCCGAGTAACATAGGCTATATTTTATTCCCGTATTCCCAGCAGGATAACGGGAACTAAGCTTATGAAACCGCGAACAACCGCTAGTCTTATACAATATGTAACAGAATAAAAGCAATTCCTGAAATTAGTTTCTTCTATATCGACTACTAAATCGATTTCAGCTATTTTTAAGGTGATAAATGTTTCCGAAAAATGAATTAGCATAACTAAATTTAGAAATATCTAGGAAATTGTACTATTATTGCTATTTATGGTTAGACACAACTAAAGTACGAAGGCATCATGATTTTTCTATATTAATTTACTGATTGGGGTGTATGAGGAATTGCGCTTATTCTGTTACGCGATGTAAAGTCTAGAACTGTCGCAATATCTATACCTATACAGGTACCTATATAGGTAATTAACCTCCCGGTACAGTCTGTTTATCTAAAAGCATAATATAAGAGCAGGCTAAGTGCAAAATCGCGTGTTCTCCGAATATTAATTTAGGAGTTTGCCAATGCTCTTATCTCCGTTATCAACACCAATGTTTCAAGCTCTATTTGCATTTCGAACCACAGCATTGGCCACTTACTCGTATTAACATTTTGTCGCCAGCCGATTCAATTAACAGCTGAATATAATTAACGATCTGACAGATTAACAGGTTTTAACACTCCGGTAATGAAGATGTTTCGTACTCTGATAGCCGAGTGTTTACTATCCCTGCCGACGGGTGGCCAGTTTTTTCCGTCCTGTTTAATTGGTGCTTTACCTTAAAGAGTTTGATTTAACGGAACCGTGATGGCTCCGTTGGATGTGAACGGGAGGCGTGGATTCTACATTTACCTAGGAATTGCGCCGCGGATTCTTCATGTAACAGTTTAAAAATAAAAATAATAATAATAAGGCATTCATCAACTAGCGCCGCCTCGGCTTCGCAAAGGTGCAATCATTCTATCTATTAAAAAACCATTAAAATCCGTTGCGTATAGTTTTAAATATCTAAGCATACATAGGGACAGACAGACGGGGAACGCCTTTGTTTTATACTATGTAGTGATTGATGCATACATACATACATACATACAGCTCACGCCTTCTTCCCACAGGGGTAGGCAGAGACGATGGATCGCCACTTTGCCCGATCTTCGCACACTTCCCTCGCTTCCTTCACATTCATAAGCCTTTTCATACACGCTCTTTTATTCTTCGCACTCTTGACCCCAGCGTTTTGAAGGACGTCACTAATTTGATCCGTGAACGTCCTTCTGGGACGTCCTCTTGCCTTGTATCCTTCAACATTCGCACCATAAATCTCTTTCGTTACTCTTCTTTCATCCATTCGTTCTAAATGACCAAACCAGCTTAACATACCCTTTTCTATCCTTGTCACTACATCTTCTTTCAAACCACACTTCTCTCGTATATCCGCATTCCTCCTGATTGATGCAAGCACACAATATTAGCAGACTAACAGTAAACTTAAGAATCCGCTATTTGTGAATGAAAACTTCGAGTATACTCAAAGGAATGAAGACGTTGAAGCCTCAGAACAAGTCTCGGTCCTGATAAAAATAATCGGGTTTCTTACCCAAGGGAAAACAATTTTGCATTGGTAAAAGATTTTTTTAAATCTATAGCTTCCTACGAGTCGATTTGAAAAGGAAAAAAAATATATATATATTTCTGTAGGTAAATAAACATTACACTTAGAAATGTCAATAGTCTTTTTTTTATGATAAAAAAGGGGGCAAACGAGCAGACGGGTCACCTGATGGTAAGTGACGTCCGTCGCCCATGGACACCTGCAACTCAAGAGTCACAACTGCGTTGCCGACCTTAGAGGTAGGGGGAGGGGAGGGGAGAGGAGGGGAGGGGGAGGGAGGATTGGGGCCTCCGGTTACCTCACTCACTCAACGAAACGCAATGCATTGCTTTACGCTGGTTTTCTGTGAGGCCGTGGTATCACTCCGGTCGAGCCGGCCCAAGCGTGCCAAAGCATGGCTCTCCAACGGTTAAAGAGGTTAGTCTAATAACAAGGCACTCTAAACTCGTCCATGAAGTTTATCCATGGGTTTTGGTGTATATGCTTGAGGTTTTACATTGTTTTTATTATTGTAATAAATAAAATAAATAATGGCATGCAATTTTATACAAGAGGACCCCCTCTTTATTATTTAAAAAGGCGTGACTGTCACAGGTTTGAATTTTTTGAACCGTGATAGGTAGATACTTGAAATGTTCGCAGTGTATTACCATTATTATATAGTTTAACTAGTGACCCGCCCCGACTTCGTACGGGTGTAATGCTTATAGGCTTCCTCTTGAATCACTCTATCTATTAAAAAAACCGCATTAAAATCCGTTGCGTAGTTTTAAAGATTTAAGCATACGAAGGGACTTAAGGACATAGGGATATAGGGACAGAGAAAGCGACTTTGTTTTATACTATGTAGTGATAGTGATAAAAAAGTTATAAACGAAAACCTGTTTTATTGTTCGGTAGTAGATACGAAATCCGTTCATAGGGAAGCCTGATATGCACTCGGGAGGGTTGTTTTTCAAATCAGTTATTATCAGAGTCTCTCAAAAGACCACTAAAAACCTTAAGGTTAAAAGATCCTGCTTCA
The DNA here is from genome assembly GCA_963855545.1 of Ethmia dodecea. NCBI lineage: Eukaryota > Metazoa > Arthropoda > Insecta > Lepidoptera > Depressariidae > Ethmia > Ethmia dodecea. The sequence continues at coordinate 29,485,121 of OY979436.1, read as the reverse complement.
CATGATGATAATCAATGAGGCTCGGGTTCGAATCCTGGCATGTACCAATGAGTTTTTCAAAACTTACGTACATATTCATCACTAGGTCGACGGTGAAGGAAAACGTGAGAAAACCCGCAGGTCCCAGAATTAATTCAGAGGCATATGTAACAGACCAGGTCCGACGATGGGCTCATCACGTTTAGGTGTCCAAAAAATATCACGTAAAAAATGGTTATATCCAGAAATGGAATACCTCTGCCTACCCCCTCGGAGGTAAACAGGAGTGAGATTATTTATTTTATTTATATCTACCTGTTACTTAGTACCAATATTACATAGAGGCTCCGCCTAGTTAGGGACTAAATAACCGTGTGTGAATTGTGTCCCAGTCGCTAACGTTTTAACTAGAAACATCCTACTGCAATACAAGAATAATTAACAACCGCGGGAGCATGACATGTTTATGTGTCGCCTACTGAACACACGGAGATGATTGTTTCAATACAATTGTAAATGTTCCACCAAATACGGTTTCCCGAAGGCGTTTGACAATATTGGCTGCGTGTGCGCAGTCAGCTCCCGCGGGCATCGTAAATCGCTCCTCGTTGATTGCTTCTCCCCCCCCTCATATTTTAATACCCATTCAACTCGTCCATTCACGGGAATGACATGATTTAAGTTATTTGTTTTAGATACAACTCGAATGCGAGATTCATTTGAATATTATGCTTTGGTTTGTTTAAACAATCCCGAGGTAGCCCTGGGCTGACAGATGGATGTATACAATTCCTCTAATAAAGAACACACAAGAGAAATTGCCTTATGTGTTAGTTTTAATGATTTGTTGTCAATGAGTGTTTGGTGCGTGCCCGTGTTTTGGTGCCGGCGGCATTACTTTCCCATTTTTCTTTGGCTCGGCCAATCATGGTGCGTAGCTCCCTTTTGTCTCAGACTTATGATTTACAGGCAAATAGATAAAAATGTAATAGGACATAGAGGGGGCATTGGTAATATTTTCATACATACAAAACTTTGAAGCTCAAGCGTCATGTCAGTTAGTATGAACGCGAGTTGTCATTCGGTCGAAATCGTACTTGATTTATTAAACTTGTAATAACTTTTGGAACGTAGGTAGTTCCTTATCGCGCGTGGCGAAAGACCAAAAGTTTTAACGACCGACCCTTTTTTTACAACTATTTGAAGCTCCGTGATAAATCTAATAATGATGATGAGATGATGATGATGAGATGATGATCATGATGATGATGATGATGATGACGATGACGACGACGACGACGACGACAACGACGATAATGATGTTGATGACGGAACTTCGTTCCATCCGGGTGTCTCTTGACACCTCTAAAGTTTTTTTTCTTCGTTTTGTCCCCTCTTTGCTTTACATTTTAATCTCTTTGCTTACAGGTCTTTACTCGCGCGCCTGCACGGTGCCAGCAGCCATGGGCGTAGCTAGGGGGGGGGCCAGGGTGGGCCGGGCCCACCCTAGAAAGCTGTGGGCCCACCCTAGAAAAATACTTCTTCATACATAAAATAACTTCATCCTCAACTACCGAAATCGAAAACCATCTTCAAAAAGCTAAACACAGAGAACTTAAAGTAGTTTGAAAACATATTTTTTTTAATTTCAAGGTCGTGGAGTGGACCTATTTATGTGCATTTGGATTGAGGGCCAATTTTTCAAAATATTGCTAAACGAAATGACACTTACAAGGCATTTAGTAAAAATTTGGTAAAACTTAAAGCAAAGGTTCTTAAATTTTTTAAACGTGAAACAAAAGAGTTATGGTCAAATAACTTGGGCCCTCAATCCTGACGCCTGCATAAAGCGGCATAGCTTAATCTCAGAAAGTAGGTACTATCCCTGGGATAATAAATTTAATTTGAGAATTCAGTTAAGATTTTCTTAAATACATTGAGAAATTCACAAATCTTAAGAATGCGATAATACAGATTTATGGCGGTTTAGCTTGGGCCCTCAATTCGTGGATATCTGTACCTACTGAGGAATCAGCCAAACCAAGGAGTTTATGTAAGGAAAGAGATTAATACGACTTTAATATATTTGATTTCAATATCGCTCAATATCGTTAGTAAATTAGTTAAAACAAATAACGACAAAAAAGTCGATTGTAAAAAACTAAATAAAATTCGAATTTTCATAAAACGTCTGAACTTTACTGAAGTGAGGGCCCAACATTTTGCTGCCGAAAACTAGGCTAAGCCTTCTACACTATCGCACTTTAGGTTAAGTATTTTAACCAATTTTTAATTAAAATCCAACAAAGCGTCCATTCTTATAAATACCATAGGTACTATAAGAGAAAATGTTTACTAAATGCCCTGTAAGGGTCATTTCGTTTTTCAATAATTTGCAAAATGGTCCCTCAATCCAGATGCACATTTATATATTTTTGTTTTCTTCTATCTTACTTCAATGTCGATTCGATTTACCTTGTTGTTGGTAATTTAAGAGTGGAGCTCTTTCAGTGTATGCTTAGTTATATTATTTAGCTACTTAAACTACATAGTTTTGGCCAGAACACAGATAAAAGAAAAAAAAATTGTTTAATAGGATAGGATAGGATAACTGAAATCCATACTTGATTCCTACATAGGTACCATCTTGCCGCGATCGCATCGCGCCGTGGCCGGCCGATTCATGGCTGGGGCCATGGCCCCCCCTAGGAAAAATCACTAGCTACGCCCATGCCAGCAGCAGCAGCAAAACTTAGCAAACAATTAATTCTAGTGTATTTTCTCATTGGAACGTAAGTAAAAAGTTTTTATCGATCACCAATTAAATAAATAACTAAGTATTTGATAAGTGATACAATGACAATAATAGTAAAATGGGCGGTTTCGTTATCGTATCGGTAGCAAAATCCCAACGGTATTGAGTGAAAATATGTATACAGTACCGAATCGATTGAAAAATAAAAAAAAATAAAAACTTTTTTGGACAGGACACGGTACGGGCACATGAGTAAAGTTCCGTTTCTTTACTCGTGTCGTCAAAAATATTCCGAAGACCAGTGGATTTATAAATCGTAAATGCTAGTTGATTAATATTACAAATGTAGGGATTTATAGCGCGACAAGGTGAAATCACGTAGTTCTATGTCTACACTAATCTACACTAACATTATCTAGACGAAAGATTTTTATTTTTATGTTTGTAACGAATACACTCAAAACTACTTTACTGATTTTAAAAAATCTTTCACTAATGGAAAGCTACTGAGTAACAGGCTATATTTTAATACCGTATTCCCACGGGAATCCGCGCGGAACAGATATTTTTGCCTGCTAAGCGAAGCTAGGGGGACCAAAAACTTACAATATCTGAATATACCCAACATAACATCCTAACCCACCTAATCCTAAGTTTCATATGATTGCGTCCGCATTGTTTAATGTTTAATATTCAGAGTGAATCGATGGGCAGTTTATTTATGCGACGAGAGATAATTAAGCTCAGAGCCAACATGGGGCATTTACATACAACATGTTGAACGCATTTGCTGCGCAGTGTGGGCGAGGACATAGCGTGAGCCCATTGGGCTCGATTCTGCTTTACAGCGACTAACCTTATTTTAGTTTAGTCCTGTCACTTTCTTTTCCTAGAAAAGAAAAGAGCCGAGATATTTAGTCCTGTCAAATTAAAATTGGTCTTGTCAACTAAGGCGTGTTTGGCAATTTTAACGACTATGTAACAAGGTCATGGATAAAAGTGACAGATAAGCACGTCCATAAGGTTCAAATTAGTTGGTTTTTACATGTTTGACATTAGTCTTCAATCTATGGTTTGTTTCTGTCCTTTTTCTTCCGTATTCTAAGGAGAAGGATAGGCTAACTTAAAATGAGGAGTTTTAGCTGGTCTGCAGAATCGACTCCATTATACGTCCAACTCACAACTGAGACGCGGACGCGAGCGGAAGGATTGAAAGAAACTGATATCTATGAATTGTCTTATAGGGTAGACAATTGTAACGACATTAAAAAGCGAATAGGTAGGTAAACATATCACTACATAGTATAAAATTAAGTTGCTTTCTCTGTCAATATATACCTATGTCCCTATGTATGCTTATATCTTTAAAACTACGCAACAGATTTTGATGCGGTTTTTTTATCAGATAGAGTGATTCAAGAGGAAGGTTTTAGTATTAGCATTGCACCTGTGCGAAGCCGGGGCGGGTCGCTAGTATAGTATAATATAAATTTAGCTTTCCGTCTGTCTGTCTTTCCGAAAATTTCCGCAATTTTTGGGGAAAAAGAATATAGGTAATTATCAGCCATCAAAGCCTAGTTGTGACCAAGGCTTGAATAGTACTTTTCTCAAATAATGCGCGGAAATTAAAACTAAGTAGGTACCTAGTACCTAGGCAGAACCTTTTATTTAAAAATACATTACAATACTTTTCAAAATCAATGACGAACAAAAATATTTTTTCCCGCGTTAAAGTGTTCCATAAACACCTTTCTATCTGCAAGCCAGTTCGAAAACATCGTGAGGAAACCCGCAGGTCCCAGAATTAATTCTGAGACATGTGTAAAAGTCCCGGTCCGGCGATAGGCTCACCACGTATCACGTTTAGGGGTCCAAAGAATATCTCTTGAAAAAGTGAGTACATTCAGAAATGGAATACCTCGGCCTACCCCCTCGGGGATAAAAAGGCGTAAGATTATTTTGTTTTTGTTAGAAAAGCACACAAACAAACCAATCTTCAGGACGAGTTTAGTGTGTCTAGTTATTAGACTATTGACTGTTTAAATTGTAATTCTTATTACCTACAGAATAAAATACATTTTCATTTTTCGTCGTATTAGACAAGGTCAAGAGCAAGCCCGTAAAAAATAATTTGAAAAAGAAAAGACAGAAATCTTGGGATTGTTACAATATGATTGCTGTTTGAAAATCATGACACTGGCAACAACAGACTGCGCCAATGAAATAGTTACCTTCATACATACTTGCATACTCACATACACCCAAAACAAAATACCTACCGGCACTATAGTGTGACAGAAGCAGAGATGTGGAAATCAAAAAGTCGCCTCTTCACAAAGCGACAGTTGCTACCGACCAGACATCCTGTTAAAACAAAGGGCCGGACTAAGGCGTCAGGCGTGGCCCTCGCTACCAGAAAAACAGCGCTAAACAAACACAGATGATATATCAACGAAAGCAATCACGACGGCGCCTCGGGCCGCCACCGATTTACTGGGTGCTTCAACACAAATATTTTTAATCTGTGGCAGGTTTAACGAGCCGATGACCTGATTTTTAATTGCAACATTATTCATCATGTTGTAAAATGTAGCGCGAAATTATAAATAATAAATAAATAAATTGTGGGATACAATGTACACACGGTTATTCAGTCCCAAACTAGGCAGAGCGTGTACTCATAATCTCATCTCATATAATCTCACGCCTTTTTTATCCCCGAGCGGGTAGGCAGAGGTATTCCATTACTGGATATACCCACATTTCATGAGACATATTGGACCCCTAAACGTGATAGGTGGTGAGCACATCGCCGGACCGGGTCTGTTTACACATGAGTAGCGTGTACTATGGGTACTAAACAACTGATAGACATACTTAAAATAGATAACAGACATGTTCATGCACACAAATGTTGGCCTCGAGCGGGGATCGAACCCGCGACCTCTGATTCAAAAGGCAGGGTACCAACGAAGCCAACAGGCCTGTCAAATCAATTGACAATTGTGGCTAAGGTTTTGTATTACGTATAATCATCATTCCCGAACTTAGACCGAACGGGATGGCGAGTCACTGTTGATGCCCTCTGCCCCATCTAGGGGACTTAGGATCATAAGTCATAATCATCATTATCATCAACCCGTAACATTCCCCTGTTGAGCTAAGGGTCTTTCCTCACATTAAAAAGTATGGGCTATAATCTCCCACGCGAGCCTACCGCGGATTAGGAGATGGTGTTAGGCTAGTGGCCACCTAACTAACAGAATTCTTCAAGCCACGTGTTTCGGAAGGCACGTTAACTCGTTGGTCCCAGTTTTCGTTGTGTTTACTCACAATGGAAGTCGTTAAGCCATGTCGGATATTGGGTGGCTTGAAAAATTCTGAGGTTGTATGTTAAAGTTTAATTTGAAATGTCTATCTTATGACTGTTGCAGTCACGGCCACCACTTTCCGCAAGAATTCAAATTCTAAATTCATTTATTTAAGTAGGTATATAAAATGTATGAACCGATTGATGGATGTGGATGAGGCACGTGAGGTATACCAGGATCGTAGCAGGTGGCGGGCTGTTGTCTGTGCCTACCCCTTCGGGAAAAAGGCGTGAGCATATGTATGTATGTATGTATATAAAATACACTTTGAAACGTCAATAACAAGGCCCATGAAGATTGGCTAAATGTAAACAGCAGCCCGACGAGTTGCTGGTTCCAAATGCCCCTCGAGAAGAACCAGCAAGAAACTTAAGGGCTCTTTTTAATCTCATGTCTTACTAGTAAATATGGTTTACAATAAAAAAGTAAGTATAATTACTAATCGACGCTATGTAAGGCACATAGCGTCGATTCGCTTAATCCCGGTTAAGTTAGTTAAGAGTCCATAGATTTAGTATACTTAGATTGGCATTGCGAAAGAGAAAGAAAATTGGTACCCGTGTGTTAGAGTGAGATAGAGAGACGAGACCATTTTCGTCAACTCTACGGGGTTCTACCGGGCCGACGTCAGTTGTGAACGAAACAAATCTCGCTTATTTTAATTAATCTCGCGTATTAAAAGAGTAAGTTTGATGTTTAATAGACGTAAAGAACTATGGTTACGTGTGCAGTACCGGTTGTAATTCATCTAGCACAGAAAATCCACAGAATTAGTCATTTTACATGTAAGTGCGATTGAAAGATTTAATTCTCTAAATGCAATGATTTTAGAAAACTGAAAAACAAATCGCGCACAAATAGATAGGTGATAACATTGCTTTTTATTATATAAATGTTCTGAATGTATAAGAATTGATTTAAGCGAAAAATAAAATATGTGAATTTCTTGTATTTCTAACCTCAATTTTATAGTGATTGGCGTAATATCGATTAACCACATTTCGATAACGTGACTGGCCAAGGTATTAACTACACAATATACCACACGCCCATTTGTTATCGAGAGCTACAAGTTTAGGGAGAGCACTATTTGTCTTGCACACATCCACGTTACACACAGAAGTGTAAATTTTTTTGGTCTCGCCGTACTGGCTATATTGCCAATCTTTAACGTTAGTATACTAAATCTATGTAAGAGTCAGTGTTATTGACAACTCTCTTATTCTGTTATTGACTACTTTTTTTTACATTATACAAAACAAATGAAGATTTAAAACATCAACGAAATCCCGTAGGTAGGTACTTAATTCAATTCTCATTTTCCTATACTACGAGTTCGATTCGAGTTGCCTAACCACAGACACAATAATGTCAAGGACACTACAGTGATATTCGAGTGTCCGACACTTTTTGTTGGGGCTGACACGCCGTGACCCTAGCATTGTAATCAAATAATACACCATACACTGAAGCGCTGGTAAATCAAGCTTAAGCTTATTTGAAAAAGCTATTTTTCTTAGAATTCTCTACTTTCAAATCCTTGAACAGTCTGGCGCAAAGGGTCGCGGAATTTATTCCTGAATCTTGAAAATAAGATTCCGCTCTTTGATTAGGAAGGCTCGCGATAATAATAATAATCTACACATATAATAAAACTGTAATGGGACCGTGTCTGTACATGAAACATTTAAAAGAGGCCCCAACCCTCCCCCCCCCTACTCCCACCTCAAAGGTCGGCAACGCAGTTGTGACTCTTGAGTTGCAGATGTCCATGGGCGACGGACGTCACTTACCATCAGGTGACCCGTCTGCTCGTCCCCTTCTTTATCATAAAAAAAAAGGTAAAGTTTTGATGCCGGTTTACGCACTAAGAAAGATTAAGCCATGTCAGATGCCCCTAGGTAGCTTGTAAGCCTAGCACCAACTTCTGATTCCCGGATCATGGGGGATATGTACCCTTATTATTACTACAATAGTTTTGAGGTAATAACATCAAACATTCATAAATAGTGAGGTAACCGGAGGCCCCAATCCCCCCCCCCCCCTCCCCTACCCTCCCCCCTCCCACTATTCCCAACTCCTAAGGCCGGCAACGCAGTTGGGACTCTTGAGTTCCAGGTGTCCATGGACGACGGTAGTCACTTACAATCAGGTGACCCGACTGCTCGTTTGCCCCGTTTACGTTAGGTAATTAGACGGAACCCTTTTAGAGAAACGAATTATATCAGATATTTTTTTGCGAAAATGAAGAGTAAAAAAATATCGGCTATTCTGAGAGTTGCGTAATTCAGCTATTTGCAACTTGGCACTCATAGAATTCAATAAGTGTTTATGAGCAAGAAAAAATATCCTACTAATATGTATTATAAACGCGAAAGTTTGTTTGGATGGATGTCTGGATGTCTGGATGGATGTTTGTTCCTCTTTCACGCAAAAACTACCGAACGGATTTTGATGAAACTTTACAATTATATAGCTTATACATCAGAATAACACATAGGCTATATTTAATCCCCGTACCTACTAATATTATAAACGCGAAAGTTTGTTTGGATGGATGTCTGGATGTATGGATGTCTGGATGGATGTTTGTTCCTCTTTCACGCAAAAACTACCGCACGGATTTCGATGAAACTTTACAATTATATAGCTTATACATCAGAATAACACATAGGCTATATTTCATCCCCGTATTCCCACGGGAACGGGAACTACGCGGGTGAAACCGCGGGGCGCTGCTAGAATATAATATCTTTGAAAAAAAAATATTCGGCGCTCAAGAGGCGTTGACCGAGCGGAGATTTGGAAAAAACATATCTTAGCGCGTGAGTTAAGGAAGCTACTACATCGGCGGCCTTGAAGAAGACCGATGTCAGCTTTACTTAACACATGTTTAATTGTACTAGTTTTAAGGAGGTTGCTACATCAGCAACCTAGTAAAATAGTAACCTCAACTTTAATCTGTGTTTGTTTTAGTGTTATGTTAGCATTTAATTAGATATAAATACTATTGTAATTAGGATTTAAGTGTTCTTACTCATCGGAGTTATCTCTAATAAACATTACTCCCATAAGTCTGCCTTTCACTTGTTCTTAAGTGGCGCAGCCGGTTGAGCCGTCCCAGTAGGCACCGTCGTAACGCTGTACGCCAGGCAGAATGGAGGACCTCCGAAGACGCTGTCCTGACGACCGTATAGCCTCCGACGGACCAGCTCTACGTGTGTTTCGACGCTTTGGGGACGGACCACGAACCAAACAAATTCTTAGAACCAAGAAGAGGCGGCTTGAGGAATGTTAATTACAAGATACACTCTCCTGAGAAGATCCACGGAGGGGAAAACAAGAATGAAGGTTATGTGAGTAAATACTTGTCACTATCCTTTCCCATTCCTTTCCGTTTATTTAGGGAACTATATTTTTTTTTTCTATGTTAAATATTTGCTTTTTTTTTAATAATAATGATCATAAAACTTAAAATAAAAAAAAATATATATATCAAATTTATTAAACGACAATTTTGTAAGTTAAAATAAAACGCGACTGTAACAAATTAAGTCTATGTAGGGATCCGTATAGGTACATCTTCGTAAAAAACCAAGGGACCGTATTATACTGATTTAAAAGACACCTCGCTTTTATTCTTTATAATACACAAAATAAAATTATTTCCTTGTCACGAAAGACACCTCGCTCGACTGGCAAGTTAATAAATACATAGGTAATAAGTAAAAAATATTTAGGGATAGGTATTATATATAATTAAGGACACCTCGCCTTGGTATTATATAATACACAAAATAAAATTATTTCCTTGTCACGAAAGACACCTCGCTCGACTGGCAATTTAATAAATACATAGGTAATAATAAATATTTAGGGATAGGTGTTATATATAATTACGGACACCTCGCTTTGGTTTTATATAACACACAAAATAACAATTATTTCCTTGTCACGAAAGACACCTCGCTCGACTGGCAATTTAATAAATACATAGGTAATAATAAATATTTAGGGATAGGTGTTATATATAATTACGGACACCTCGCTTTGGTTTTATATAACACACAAAATAACAATTATTTCCTTGTCACGAAAGACACCTCGCTCGACTGGCAATTTAATAAATACTTAGTATAAGATAACAAAACTGAATAAATAGCTAAGATAAATAAATATTAAAGAATGGACGAGACATTAAATCAATTATTAAAATTATACCAATACCTAGGTATACAAGATCCCTTATCTCTAAGAACCCTATTTCCTAAATATCCATATCTATTAGTGACAGGTACGAAATACATACCTGTTATACGAAAATGTATGGACATAGTTGAGCAGCTGTTTTTGTGCGAAGATGACAACCCTACGGAGACATATATGGAGCAACTCATGCTTTTGACGAACGAGCTAACTGAATATATGTATATACCTCTACAGACATTACTTTAAATTTCAAGATAAGTGTATGGACAGTAATTTTATATGTAGGTTTTTTTTTATGTTTGTTATACTCATAGTATATATATGTATATATTTTTTAATTTACTTCGGTTTTTTCTGAAACCTATTCTAGATTCTGAAAAAACCTGTATTAGGGATGGAGAAGTTAAGGAAGCTACTACATCGGCGGCCTTGAAGAAGACCGATGTCAGCTTTACTTAACACATGTTTAATTGTACTAGTTTTAAGGAGGTTGCTACATCAGCAACCTAGTAAAATAGTAACCTCAACTTTAATCTGTGTTTGTTTTAGTGTTATGTTAGCATTTAATTAGATATAAATACTATTGTAATTAGGATTTAAGTGTTCTTACTCATCGGAGTTATCTCTAATAAACATTACTCCCATAAGTCTGCCTTTCACTTGTTCTTAAGTCGTGCTTAGTAAAAATTTCCTTGACAAAACTATCAACATACATTCCAAATTTCAGTTTATTAGGTCTGTAGAGGAGCGGAGATGGAATACTCCTTAATTGTGAAAAGCTAAGATATTCCGATGCTGGGGGACCTCCAACATCAAAGTTGAAATTTTATGTTGAAAGGAACATTTATATGTGGAATTCAGTTTAAAATTGCACAAAATTTTGGAGATATTATGGAAAGTAGACCAAATCATCCGGAAGCGTTTTAAGTGAAGTTATAGTATACAATTTGAAACTATTCTTTCCACAAAAAAGTATTTTACTTGTATCTTTTTTTTTCTGTGTATTTCTTCTTTTTTGAATAGAGTTATTTATGTATTATATTTTAGTAAACTTCTTAAAATTTCAAGTCGATTACATTAGTAGTTGCTGGAATAAGCATCAATGATAGATTTACCGGCACCGGGTTTCTTACTACCATTTCAATATGAAACTTTGTGCTGAATTGGTAAAAGCATTCAAATAATATAATATAATCTCACGCCTTTTTATTCCCGAGGGCAGAGGTATTCCATTTCTGGATATACCCAGATTTCATGAGATATATTGGACCCCTAAACGTGATAGGTGGTGAGCCCATCGCCGGACCGGGTCTGTTTACACATATCTCAGAATTATTTCTGAGACCTGCTGGTTTCCTTACGATGTTTTTCCTTCACCGTCGAGCTAGTGATAAATATGTACGTAAGTTTTTGAACAACTCATTGGTACATGCCAGGATTCGAACCCGAGCCTCACTGATTTTGGACCGGCTCTTTAACCGTTCGGGCTATCACTGCTCCTGCATTCAAACTGGGGGGTACAACCACCTGGAAACGGCCACATACCATATAGCTCGATTAAAATATGGTCTCACGTCACCTCCACTTATCACAATCAAAATAAATGACAAATGGAAACGTTAAGGCAAGTCATGGCGGGCACACTGTTTTTGTTAACATATCCCGCTTTGTGCCGTCGCCCTATTTTCAATAAAACCTTTTTGGTGCAGCCTTCTCGCATATGAATTAGTTCTCACGCATAATGTTACCTTATTTCCCCTTTAACTTGTGTTTATGTTAATCGGACGACGGGATTGCTTAAGAGCGGCGAGGTAGCCGGTGTGGACATCTTTATAATTACATTACTACACAGAGATTTAGTCACTGGTATTTTCTTTGTCTGTTAAGAAGTTTTGGGTTGCTGAGCGGTAAATTGAAATTTCGACTATAGATATATTATTATTATTATACACTAGCATTTTCTTACAACATACGTTAATAAACACAATACCATTTAATATATCCATTAAGAACATAAAAGCTATCTGACCGATTCGACGAGTTTAGATTGCCTTGTTATTAGACATGTCGAAGTGTATTTTTTGTACCTAACAGAAAATAAATGATTCGAAATTCGAAAATCGCGCCCATGGACCGAGTTGCCGGGCTAACAGAAAGTTAAAGAGCCTCCTTGCTTGCGGTTGCCAAAAAGTTTCTTAATTCTATTTAGCCTGCATGGGCCTTCATACGGGGGAAAGACCCTTTGTGAACCCCCTCCCTACAGAAAAAGACGAAATTTTTTGCACAATATCCACCTTTTGCATCCGAGTTCATTGATTGCATTGGTGCTTCCAGTTTTTTTTCTATTTATGGCGTGAAGTCACTATTAACACATTAAGTTTAACTGGTTGTATTTGTATTCAGGAATTCTGAAAACGTTAAAAATAAAAAAGATTATTAAACTTGTTTGCTTGTACACATACATGTAAACTATTACGTGAAAATGTCTACTACCCAACTATTAAGGTTTAAAATACACAGCCCTTTCAAGGCACGACTGAGAAGTAAGCTTAATAACAGGGCTTTTGAGTACTGAACCCTCAAATACTCCAGTTAGGCCCATATCGTTTCCAAATGCCCCAAGTGTGGACACAAAGGGCCGACGATACGTCGATACGTTCGATACCGCGTCAGCTCGGCACGGCCACACAGACGGCAGGTCACAGGTCAACCGCACACTGGACCGCCTACCCTGACAGCATACCTCAAACATTCCATCAACCGACAGGGCCGCAGCTAGGGCTGAGGAATGGGGGCCTGGAGGCGCTAAATGATTCCGCCAGTTGTTACTGTGTGAGTTGAAGGCGCTAAGAGATCATTCCGCTTACACTTTTTATCATGGAAATACACCACCAGGGGGTCGATTTTTGAATCTCACCAAGTGACTAATTCTCACCGATGTCAGTGATTTCCGAAAGTTCGTATTTTTGAAACTCATCGGTGACTTACATTTGTCATACCTATGATATCGATTTACGAGTGCCCCTACCCACTCGTAATTGAAATCACCATGTGATTGTTTTTAACAGTTAACGTATGTGACATCTGCCAAAAGTGCCAAAGTATGTTTTTCGGAAGAATTAGCAGCGGGGCTCGATTGTGATATTTCGTGATTGCGACGATTTATTGAAAATATAAAAAACCTTTCAATTAAATAAAACAATATCCAAGTTATTAGTAAATACAATTATTAAGTTAAATATACTTGTAAAACATATGCCACTAACAAATGTACATACCTTTTCTTATAAATTGTAAAATCTGTGTTATGTTCTCTTTATTCGTCCTTTTCTAGTGAATTAAGTGAATTTTTCAATTCAAAACTTTAATTTTCGTTTACATGACACTGACAGATACGTTACGTTTTACGATTGACCAATTTGATGAATCTTTTTTAAGTTATAGTATGAGAAAATAAAAACCGATATCAAGGGCAACACTATAACATCTGCGTAAAAAGGAACGTAACGGGAAGATTGTCTCTGACTGACATTGTAAAATTTCTGCATGTTGGTAAACATCGTGTGACTTTCAAAAATACGGCTTTTGGAAAATGGTGACATAAAAGTCATCGGTGATAATTTTAGTCACCGGTGATTTTGATATCACCAGTGAGATTCAAAAATCGCACTCCTGTTGTTACTGGTTAGTGAAACCGCAGTGGACAATCTACATGAAAAAATGTTAAATACTGGTTGTTAGTAAGCGATTCGAGAACGGCTACAACGATACGTGTATTTTTTTTACATTAAAACTCTATAATTTAATTAATGTGCTTAGGGAAAGAATAATTGGAAACTTGTTTCAGAAAATTGGAAATCAAATCAGCTATTATTTTAAGGTTCGTGACAAAATGCAGACACTCATCACGAAATCTCCAAAGCTATAGACATTAAACATACAAACTTAAAAATGTAAAAGTTTGTTCTTTAAAGTAGGTAATCGTTCAGAAACAGTTTTTTTTATTTCAACAAAGGAAATTCTACTATTCTTACAATAGTATTTTATTGGGGAAAACTATAGTTTTTAAGTGGTAAATGTACCGTGAAACTTAGCAACATCGATATAATGAAAAACGTGCCTTATTTCAAATGGGTTGGGAGGTCATTTGCACTTGGGTGTGGAACAGCGGATTGATAATAAGATAGACAATGAATAACAACACAAAGTTTGTCACATATCACTGTACCTATGTACACACAGAAAAAACTATTTTCTTACAAGACGCAGACTCAAAGACCGCCCCCGATCTCAACAGCCAAGCAGCGGCCCTGTATAACCCTACCACGATCAAACAACGGCATTCCTAAAGCGCACCGACGAATTCAAGAGATTCTAATTTCGGCCGGCTATTCTTCCTTCACGGATGACTGGGGTATGATGACTATGTATATTTCGCCGGAGGTTAATTGGACGTAGGCAGAGTATTGTAAAAGAATTAACGTGGGGCCTGAACGTTGCGTGTCTCGAGTATCGATTCGGATTGTAAACAATTTCGGGTAATATAGACAATCTTGGGAAACATCAAGATTTGGGAGATAAACACACAGTGTTGCAAGCCGCTGCTAATTTTGAGAGCGCCAATGAAGCGTTTTGTTAAAAAAGAAAATTAAACTAGTTCATTGAATTCGGTTTCCAAAAAGCAGATCAAACTAAAATTAACTAATATAAGTACCTACTGTTAAATATTAAGTTAACTGTTCTGAATGGTTGTTGAAAAGCTTTATGATTTTATTCGACCAATCAGTAGGTACAACTAACATAAGAGTTCACGGTCTGTCAGCAAAGTTTGGTTAATTTTTCTGAAACTGGGAGTAAGCCAATAGAGATAACTCTGGTTACCAAATAAATAATCAATTGTGTGACACTTTGCACACACGGTTATTTAGTCCCAAACTTGGCAGAGCCTGTACTATGAGTACTAAATAACTGATAGACATGATCATGCATACAAATGTTAGCCCCAAGCGGGAATCGTAATCGTTAACTGAGCTAAGAGGCCCGTCGTATAGTTCGTTAGATTTCGCTCAATATGCGGCTCCAGAGGCTCCACTGCGCACACGCAGCAGCGCAGACAGCCTAAACCACTAACAATTCACAATTCTTACCCAATACTCGTTGAGTTATACTCACTTGGCGTAGTCCTGCTTGCAGTAGACCTGCCGGTCGCGCAAGAAGCAGGAGGGGTGCCGGTCAAGTAGTTCGTTAGATTTCGCTCAATATGCGACTCCAGAGGCTCCACTGCGCACACGCAGCAGCGCAGACAGCCTAAACCACTAACAATTCACAATTCTTACCCAATACTCGTTGAGTTATACTCACTTGGCGTAGTCCTGCTTGCAGTAGACCTGCCGGTCGCGCAAGAAGCAGGAGGGGTGCCGGTCAAGCTGCACTGCGCATACGCAGCAACGCAGGCAGCCCGTGTGCCACGCGGCGCCTCCCACCTCCAGCAGGAAACGGTCTGCGATCGGCTCGCCGCACGCGCAACACGTACGGTGCTCCGTCTGGAATAGGGTATCACCAAAGAGATTAAAACATGATAGGACATAGACGGGACAAAGTCAGGAAAATTATTACCGGTCATAAGTCTAGTGTAATTCTACCGAATGACAACAGCTCGAGTTCGTACTAACTGACATGACGCTTGAGATCAAAGTTTTTGTATGAACAAATTCCCAATGCCCCCTCTTTGCCCTATTATATTTAAATCTCTTTGGGTATTAAGTACACTAATTTTATTTGAGCGGAGGTGGAATACTCCTCGATCATGAAAAGGGAAGATCTTCCTTTAGGTGAAGTGATCGTGCCTGGGGACCGTGATCCAACGGTTGATTGCACAGTTGTATTTATACAAACTCATAAAACTTCTATAGATATAGGATGAAACCGCGCGGAGCAGATGTACATAAATATACCTATGTAGACTACAATTTCGTGCTGGGTATTTAATATTTATTCTAGTATTTAGTACCCTAAGTACAAGCTCTGCCTAGTTTGGGACTGACTGAATAACCGTGTGTGAATTGCGTCCCAAAAAAAAATCTAATAATATTTTTTAAATAATCACAAGCGTTTCTCTGAAAGATGAGAATGTAGACTTTCTTAATTTGTTGTGTAAATTTCATGCACCCAGCAACATTATTTGCAGACTCACAAATTGTCATCCCCCTCTTCCGATCCGTAGTAACAAATGTCATTACAAGCGCTAAATACATACAAGAAAATCAGTCCGGACGCGTGTTTGCTAACCGTGGCATTATGCAACATGTGTCGGGACAACGGCGACACTATTTGATTGCCAGGGGAGTGTCGGACACTAATCTAATAGAGCTGTTGCGTAAATACAACACCCCTTTGATTTGCGAGATATTTGATTAATCAAATAAACTGTCGAATTTTAGAGTTTTGTACGAGAAGAATATTTGATCATTTCGTTAAAATACAGGGTAGGCAAATAACAAGGTATAGACTTATAGAGGTTGTTTTTAAAATTTTATTCTATGAAATATAAAAATATTAAGTAGGTATTTTTTTATACATATAGTTAGAGCCGGCCATTACATTAGAAAATAATGTTGACAAATGTCCACTCTAGCAGCATGGCAGATCTGAACCCTTTTCATCGCCTTTTTCAAAACAATTTCAGACATTTCCTGCGTTATTTCAATCACTGCGTTTGACACGACGAGGAACTGATTTATCTGTTACAATGCCATACTGCTCAAATTTATTCACTAACCGAGTTATCGTTAGCCGAACGTAAGTGATTTCTACCAAAAATTCGCTTATAGTTTTCGCAATACATGATTATGTTGAGTATAATGTTTTAATAATTAAAACACGTTGTTCAGTCGTAAGAGGCTCCATAACAAATTTGCCGACAAAGTAATTTTCATGAAACAACTGTCATATTTGCCGCCAAAACAAAATGGCGGCAAAAAAAGTTGTACATACCTCTAAGTTGCCCACCCTTTACTACTGAGAGGCTATCGATAATTAGGATTCCGTAAAAACTGTGCCAACGCGTCTCAATTAATAATAATTTCCATGGGTGAAAGAATTTTTGAAGTCAGTCCAGTAGTTTTTGAGTTTATTCGATTGTTTATTTAATTCCATAGAGTATAACGAATAACATTATTTATAATTAGGTATCACCAAACTGCATTACTGCACTACATTTTGTTGGCTAAGGTTTCAATCACTAAAACATAATATTATTGTGAACCATGGAAGGACAAAACACCACTAATCTACCCTTAACCACAGTTAACAACATTCATTTACAAACACGTAACAATACAAATATTTCCTCTTTATAATATAAGTATATGTATGTATGTGTATATCTGTAGAAGTGTAGATGTAGATTACCTATTCACTCATTAAAAAAATTAATACATCTGCCACCATAAATTAAATTGTAACTCACAATCGTTACCGTGCACTTAACGTAAACACGTGTTGTCACACTATGTCAATAGATGGCGCCACGGTCTAACTAAAACGCGCTAGTTTATCTCACGGATTAGCAGTTTCATACTATTTGTAAACGTTCCCCGGCTCTCTTGGAAATCTATATCGTTGTATGACCAGAGCTATAAAACCAAAGATATTAAAGTAAGGATGAGTTATATACATACTGCTTGCGTTTGAAAATTGATCCCCTACGAGTTTGCTACAACATGTACATACTTACTTCTTAGCGTATTTATAGGATACAACAATGACGGGGAAAGATGATAAGGAACGAATAATAAAGAAAAAGAGAGCTATATGTTTAGAGTTGCGCTTAAAATACGACTTGAAATATAATGCGACTAAGTAAAATGTGGTTAATTAACTACATTTGTCGGCCTCATTTTTCGTGCTCTAGTAACATATCTACGTCTTTCTATATATAATATCATTGTATAAAACGGTATAAAAATCCCTAACACTCATAGAGTTAGATACATCTACAAAATGGCACGTTATACCAACAAATAAATCGAGATCCGCCAAAAAAACCGCCACTACCATAAATTAAGAAACCTCATACGTCGTTATGACAGTAACATATTGTCCGCTATTGACTCCCGTAGGCAGTACTCGTGGATAATAGAAATGCGAAGTTAGTGTACACCCTAAACAAATTCACAGCAGTCATAAACACATTTCCAACACCCGTCACCCCTCGAATCTACCACAATACCGACCTCATATGTAGTGCGCCCAACAAAAGTTACCACCTATCAAAAAATTCGTAACAAATTTCTTAAGGGCCATTGTAATAGATCCCCGGTGGCGCCATTGTTACGTCTTCAGCTGATGTTCTTGTAGCAGTTTTTCTGCTCAACTCGGGTATTATGACGTCATTAAAAGGGTTTGCGTGTTCTGCCTTCGGAATTATGTTAATTAAAGGCGACAATTTAGGACCTGAGTTTCGTGATACAGAAAATTAAATTGTGTGAAATTGAGATACTTAATTTTATTTGTGAATTTCAAAAAGTATTTACACTTCCGAGCTAATATTATATGCAGTTGCCCGACTGTCAGCCTTGCTTCCATCTTCACAGGTATATTTACAAACAAGCGGTTCTGCGCGGTTTCACCCGTAGTTACCATTCCCGTGGGAATACGGGAATAAAATATAGTCTATGTTACTCAGGTATATTTTAGCTTGAATTTTTAAAATTGGTCCGACAGTTTTAGAGTTTATTCATACATAACAAACATACAAAAATACAAATCTTTACTCCTTATAATATTAATAGATATAGATATAGATAAAAGTAAAAAAATAGTTCCATTATAATATTCCTTATCTATCATCCTATTAGGTACGTAAGTTTAATAGAATTTGATATTTTCAATAAAGTACTATAAGCTTTGATACCAATCCCAAAACTTGCAAAGTTTTTTTGACTGTGGAAGATTGAAAATGATACATTGATGTAGTCCCTTTTCAACCGTCATTGATATCCAACGGGTGGTACAAAGCGTCGGTTCATTCGAAACTCATGAATAGAGTGCGCGTCACAGCGAAGAGCGTCGCGAAGCGAGCTTTGTACGCCGATTTGGCGGGCGTGACTTCAACCCTCGGTGGTGAGAATTACCCAAAATCAAGGCGTTTTTATGTTCGTACTGTTAGCCGATAAATATCGATTCAAGCGAACTATAGTGGAACTTCGTCTCTACGCGTGACGTCACGAGGAACTGTCAACAATCCCGCGCGTCATGGGCAATTTACACGAGGCCATTCCATCGAGCCATTCCACTAAGCCAATCCACTAATGGCTTCGTGTAAATAGAGACAGTCCACTGCAATGGATTGTCCTCAAGTTTTTTTTGTATGCAGTTTGATTTGGCTCAGTGGATTGTCTTAGTGGATAGCCTCAGTGGAATGGCCTAGTGTAAATGGCCCATTACGTCTGACGAGCTGGGCTGTGGTGCGTATAGTTAACTGACATAAATGTTTGCCAGTGTCTATGAAACCATAATAAGGCTATCGCGTTATAAATTAATCCTATTAACAGTACATATTGCGTTTGTACAACAGAAGCGATTTACAGTATTGGTAGTCTGATGTACATACCTAGACAGTGACGCAAAAGTGCTTTGTTATTAGACTTTTAAGTGTTATTTTCAATTACTTACTTACACAAATAAGTACATAAAATATTACGTATGCCACGATATCAAGCCAAAGATGTTTTTAAACAATTTCCTCCTGCTTTTGAACTGATAAAAATGTATTAAGAAACTCCAGAAACCGAATTTAAAGACACCTCACTGTTTAAAGTCCGTCCGTGCAGGCTCCATGAGATCACAGTAACATATGCTCACATACTGACATGCAAAATTCTGGTGCAGTGAATTCAAAAATAGATGATTTATTTTTAGTTATATACTATTTAGGTGACATTATAATGAACTAAAACTAAAAACCTAAAATAAATTATAAGTAAACCTAAAACTAAATACCTTAAGAAATATAATATAATAACTAAAATATATTATTAAAAGAAGTCCCTTTCGGCAAGGTTCCGAAGATACTGGCAGCGTTCCCCCTTTGAATGGCTGTTGTATACAGTTGTATACATAAATAGATTTCACAGTTGCATAAATAAATTTCACAAGATATTGTAGCTCATTAAAGGACAATCATTAGACATCGTCTCAACACAATCCCAAGATGTAAAAATTATGATACTACATTTTCCTTTAGCACAGCTGGTTTTGTTAATTTTATTTATTTAGTCTACTTATAACACAAAATCGATGAGATTACCAAACATTAAGGAGTCTGCAAACCTTAACACAATCTAATAGGTTTTTACAACAGTTCAAACATCTAAACCACAATAGGCGTAATAATTTGCAACAAAAGTAACTTTATAACCCGCAAAAATGATATAACGCGGCAAAATGCAGCCCGGTGGCGTGACAGGCGTGACGCGGACACTCGTCCCGCTATTGTCACGCAAACTGCCCGCATTGTCCCGCTTCCGACTATTATCCAGGAGCGAGTGACACGCCACGGCGCCTTCCTACTCTATTGTGAAGAGCTTACGTTTGCAAATCCGATTTATATTTGAATATAATTGACTTTCCGCCTCCTATCAGGTACGAGCGTGTATCTCATTGTGTACGGCTGATCTCAATGGTATTTTTATCGGTGAACATGATAAATGTATTTGGGAGATTAACTTTTGTAGTGGGTGCGTTTGGAACACATTTCTTCGGCGTTCGACTATTCAAAGACTCTTAGGAATGAGCGTTTCGGGCTTTGTTGCGTCAAATTCTTATAAGTACCTTTTAAGTACTTTTAACCCTTCAAAAGTTTAAACCATTTCAATGGAACAGGTCTGCCGATTTAATTCCAAGAAAACATTGAAGTGGATATACTTATGAATTTATTCGTAGACATTTTGTAAACAACCGGATACGTATTGATGCCAGCACAATACCCCTCCAACGAGGCAGTTTTCCATTTCACATTTCCATAACGCTGGCAATACCGGAGCCCCTTGTTTAGCATTCAGCCGAAGTATTCGCGGAAGAAATCACAAGGAAATTGTTGGCGATTTATTCATAATATTTGTCCGATCAACTCGAAGATTCTGTTTTCCTTTCGATTCACACTTCAAAGGGCTTGACTTCCTCAACTCGATTTCATCCATCATCGAAAGTATTTATAAAACCAACTGCTAACAAAAAATCATCGGAAATAAATTATGAGTGCGTCAACGGTGAGGTTTAGCTTGGACAAAGCGTTGCCAGGGCCTCACGGCGGGGGCCCCGGCCGCATAATGGGCCTTCACACCACCCGGAGACCGTTCTCGGTTTTTTCAAGAGGTCACATCACACCATCCGTCATGGGGAAGACAGCGTTTACAAAATGTGAGTATGCAAATGCAAATGGCCCGCTATCTAGGGGACGATCTTATCCAAATACGGGAAATTCTCGCTGTTTTGGTAGCGTGATTGTGACAGTTTAGTAGTTTTAGTCTTTTTTTTTAAATATTATATGTCACGTTGTAAATCTTTGGATTCAGGTGAAGCTAAGAAGTAAAAAAATGCTTCTATTATTCTAAAATGAAATGTTTTGCAGGTTGATGCTTTTCTTAGCCGTTCATTCCTTGCCGTTATTTTATTCAGAGATAGTTGAAACGGGAAGTGTTATTGTTTTAATAAAAAAAATGAAAATAATATATATGTCATGGGCAAAAGCTAGTTTAGTGTAATTTATTCTAAGGTAAATGGCGATGTTATAGAGTTATAAGTATTATCATTTATTTATAATTGAAATATCTACAGTAATATTAAAAAGAGGATAGATTTGTATTTTTATTTTTAACAAATAAACTCAAAAACTACTAGACCGATTTCAAAAATTTTATTTCACCATTAAAATGCTACAATATCCCTGAGTAACATAGGCTATATTTTGATCCCGTAGTCCCAATACCTATATCTTATCATCCCAGTGAAAACGTCTCCAAAAATATTGTTAATCTATAAAATGAAAATGTATTTATTTCCGTAGGTAATTGATAATTACACTTTCAAATACAGCAAGCAAGCTGGTTCCAAATACAGTACCTCAACAAGAATATTCATACTAATATTAGAAAAAGGAAAGATTCGTTTGTTTGTATTACATAGGCTCCGAAATTACTAAACCGATTTAAAAAATTCTTTCGACAGTGGAAAGCTACATTACCAGGGAGTGACTTAGGCTATATTTTATCCAATATTCCCACGGGAACGGGAACTTAACGGGTGAAACAGCTAGTATACTTATATATACTCGTATTCACGAGGCTAAGTCAGCAACGTAGAGCATGACGTAATGTAGAGCTTAAACATCAGAAAAAACGTGTGCTTGATATGCAATCTATATTAATCCCGACTATTTTAAATGCAAAAGTAACCTTGTCTGTCTATTGTCCAACTACTCGTAATATTATAAACATGAAAGTTTGTGAGGATGGACGTTTGTCACTCATCATCACTACATAGTATAAAACAAAGTCTCTTTCTCTGTCCCTGTATCCCTATTTCCCTATGTATGCTTAAATCTTTAAAACCACGCAACGGATTTTGATGCGGTTTTTTTTAACAGATAGAGTGATTCAAGAGGAAGGTTTTAGTATAAGCATTTCACCCGTGCGAAGCCGGGGCGGGTCGCTAGTATTTACATATTATACATTATGCCCCAATCAACAGTTTGCTACCGAATTCAGGTTAAGAAACTTTTAATGCTCCAGGTAGGATTTAAAGTTTATCCTAAGGTTGTCTGAAAGAAATCTGGATAAGACGGCCCATTGTACTTTTTTTGTATCACTGTGTCATTTGTTGCATATTTTTATTGGTGTACAATAAAGAGTTGTTACTTACTTACTTAAAGTCGCCATTTTCAACCTTTTCGTAAATAATATGTAAAATATCAATAAATGCATGATTAACAAAACCAGATATTTTCACAGTACGACCGGAGTCTTGTATGTACGCGTATTATTAATAACACGTATAGAGTAAAAAACCTACTTCAACTAATTACACCAAAAACTACAATCGAATCGAGAACCTCTTCCTTTTTAAAGTCGGTTAAAAATAATCATCGAAATTGGTTGGCGTGATGGTATATACCTATTGAGTTATTCGTCTATTTGTCGCGCACACACTTTATGCAAATTTAAGACTTATATGGTTTTGTCATGGATGCCATTGCTAGAACTGGACCAAATTAAAATGATACCACACCAGAAGCACCAGCTTTCAAATAGAAAAAGAATCATCCAAATCGGTTCACCCAGTCGAAAGTTCTGAGGTAACAAACATAAAAAACACGTTTCGAATTGAGAACCTCCTCCTTTCTGAAGTCGGTTGAAAAAACTGCCATCTTTTACCCTAGACAGGGGAACCCGCGTTGTAGCGCTAGTCAAACAATCGTGGATCGCGGGGCGCGCCTCTGCCGACAGCGGGCGGGGCTGGGCGTGGCGATGACGTCATCACGCGCTCGTGTGTGTGTGACGTCACGCGGAACACTCGGGGAGTGTGAGATACACCCTTGGAATTCAATTCTCAAGCGATCGAGTTTGCTGTATGTACTCGTACTAAAAAATTTTGAAGATCAATGTCATTCTGACAAAAAAGTTTTTTCCTTCATGAAACTAAAAAAAGTAAAAAAGCTAGAACTAGTCACCACTACGATTTTCGAAGGTTCCCCTCCATTTCTCTGGGATGCTATCTTCAGATTCCGGGTTCCTTATCATGGTACCCTTAGGACATTTCCTTTCTAACAAAAAAAATACGCGATCACTCATAAAAAAATATATACGGTCGAATTGACAAACCTCCTCCTTTTTTGAAGTCGGTTTAAAAAACACTTCATGTCTCTGCTACGCTTTGTCAAAGTAAACTATAAATATATACATTTTTACAATACCCATTCACTGCAGGTTTTGTCAAATCTCTACATGTAATAAAATTGTAACTGCCCAATGTCTGCACACAGGAGATATTAAAAAAAAAACCTTTATTATATGAGGTGCCTTTATATGTAACACATTATGCAATAGAAGCCAAAACAATATTTTTTTGAATAAATATCTGTCTGTCTCCCGTATGTTTATGACGTCACGCCAAAACTAAAGCATCAATTTGGATGCGGTTTTCACGTTTGTAATATTGGTGGGCTAACTTAAAATGTGGTACATGTTTCAACTTGATACGCCACCTATATAAACATACATAGAGTTTTTATTAACCGGGTCATTGGTCATGCCCGGGTCACGGGATTAGTAATTTAAACGGATTAGGCGCAAAATGTCACATTCGCAAAATGACACATTCGATTTTCGCAAAATGTCACATTCTCAAAACGCCACATTAGCAAAATGCCACATTCTCAAAATGCCATTTTCGCACAATGCCACAATCTCGAACATACTGCAAGAGAATGTGGCACTTTGCAAATGCGGCATTTTGCGTCAATGTGGCATTTTGCGCCTAATCCATTTAAACGATATAGTGGAACATCCGTACCTAAATACACCGGCACGAACGAGACCGCTGGAAGAAGCTATTCCAAAATGTATCCTAAGTCAATCGGACCGTAATCACTACATAGTGTAAAACGAAGTGGCTTCCCGCTGTCTGTCTGTCCCTAAGTATAAATCTTTAAAACTACGCAACGCATTTTGATGCGTTTTTTTAATAGATAGAGTGATAGAAGAGGAAGGTTTTAGTATCAGAATTGCACCCGTGCGAAGCCAGGGCGGCCAGTAACAAATATATTTACCATTCACTCATCAATGAAACATACAGACCTAGCCTGCTAAAAACTTTCCCTTTGCCTTCGCTGTAGTTCTGTGAAAATACCAAATGTTGTCCAGAGTGAACCAACCATGAAGTTCCCATAACCCCGGCGTTTGATCTCGTCTCGTTATTCCCCAAAGACCTATCAATACCGCGACGAACTATCGTAACGTATTAAGTAATAAACAGACCATAAACCGGGGAGCGAGCCGGGCTAGGCGCCTATAGCGCAGGCTACTCCCATCTCCACCTTGTCCAACAAGTAGGTATATTAACATTTATTTGTGTGATTTAGTACAAAGGTCTAAAGATTCATCTGCCATACATACATACATAAATAAATTGCGGGACACAATTCACAAACGGTTATTTAGTCCCAAACTAGGCATAAATAAATATTAAACACCAGACATGAAGAAAACAGACATGTTCATGCACACAAATGTTGGCCCCGAGCGAAGATCGAACCAGTGACATCCGACACAGAAGGCAGAGTCACTAGCAATTGAGCCAACAGACCCGTCAGGCCCATTGGGATAGGCAGAGACAATAGACTGACACTTGCTACGAACCTGGCAGATCTCTCGTGTTTCATCCACATTCATCAAACGTTTCATGCATGCGCGTCGGTTTCGGGCACTCTTTCTCTTCAATACATCGCCGATCTGTTCGATGTAGGTACGCCTAGGTCATCCTCTACTGACTCGCCTATTCACAACACAACACAATTTTGTATATTTGTCTCGTTAAGTGACTTTCAGTCATCCGCTCAATGTGACCAAACCACCTCAGCATTTCTATCTCAATCCCGCAGCCACTTTGACATTATATAAATCAACCTAGGTACTAACCTAGGTATTTTGTATTGTCAGATTCGGGCTCCTCATAAAGGAGTGCAATGCTCCGTTTATCCTGTAATAGAATGAATCTAGTCTTCTGGGCAATCTAACAGAAGCGCTGTGAAAAAATTTTCTTCACGCTTATATATTTCGTTTAGTTGTCTCGTACGACTACATTTATACACTCATGTTAGCCGGCTTATTACCGCCCCTTATCCTTCTCCTATGTACAGTAAATAATAATAATTGTTTTTATTCATACAGTAGATCAAATACTAGCATACAAGAATATATAAAAAATTATAATACTAATATTAATGCATAAAATTAAATTTTTGGCGGATTTTACGGGTGTTCTTCTGTGTGAAAGCTTGAATATTTTTATAGAGTAGATATATTTAATGTATTTAAAATAAGACGATATGAACAAATAAACTTTCCATGTCAATTTGAGTGCAGTTGAGAATAGACCAGCCGTCGGGTTCGGCGATAATTACAAACAATTATCAGCCATACAGCCGCCCCCCGCGTGCGCGAGTCGTTATGACCTATTTATGGCATATTGGAAACAAAAAACTCAACTAAACGGCTATTATACCTACTTGGATGTCCAACTTAGTTTCTCAGTTCCATTTTTGAAATTTTAATGGACGTAGAAATGATTACTAGCGTCATGTTTTCTTAAAATTCACAGCTTCATTAAACACGTCCACGCTTGTACTGGCCAGTGTGAAGCAAACTGATTATGAATGTATTATATAATTACTAGCAACGCTCCACGGTTTCACCCAATCAGTTCCCGTTCCCATGGGAATACGGATATAAAATATAACCTATTTTACTGTCTGATAATGTAGCTTTCCACTGGTGAAAGAATTTTTAAAATCGGTTTAGTGGTTTATTCGTGAAAGCGAAGTAACAAACAAAGAAGCAAACTCACTTTTTTATTTTTATAATATTATTTCATACTCGTATTTAGATACATCAAAAAAATACGGTTACTTCTGGTACTGGTGGTTAACAAAGTTTAAAACACCCATAATTAAAAATGTTCAATCTTTGGTCTCGTACAAACGACATCAACGAGACGTTGATAGCGGTACTGAATTGAAATTGAGTAGAAATTCATATTTTCCAATAAAGTAAGCCGACTGCAATAAAATGTATACGGGGATCATTTTGATAGTGAACTCTATTAAATACAAAGTAGTATCTATCTAATTCGACGGATTAACAACCTTACGATGAAAATAATGGTTAATATTATGTGTTTCCAATAATAATATATTGTGGGACACAATTATCACACTGTTATTAAGTCCCAAATTAGGCAAGAGCCTGTACTATGGGTACTAAACAACTGATATTTCAACCTTAAATATTAAATACAAAGACAAAAAGCCAACAAATATAGCCTATGGTCTTCTAGCTTTCCATTGAAGAAAGAATTTTTTAAATCGGTGAAGTAGTTTTTGAGTTTATTCGTAACAAACAGACAATCATACAAAAATACAAATCTTTCTTCTTTATAATATTAGTACAGATATAGATAGGGACAATTCTTGATTTACTAAGTTCCGACAGACAATGCACAGCCAAGTTTCAGCTGTCGGGTTTTGTTTTGGCCATTCCCTTGAATTTCAAAACAGTTGTGTTATGTACACTCGCCAATATAGGAGATTTGACTAAAGTTATATTACAAAGAGCAGTGATAGCCTTACGGTTAAAGAAAATCAGTGAGGCTTGGGTTCGAATCCTGGCACGTACCAATGAGTTTTTCAAAAACTTACGTACATATTTATCACTAGCTCGACGGTGAAGGAAAACATCGTGAGGAAACCCGCAGGTCTCAGAATTCTGAGACATGTGTAAATAGACCCGGTCCGGCGATGGGCTCACCTATCACGTTTAGGGGTCCAATATATCTCGTGAAATGTGGGTATATCCAGTAATGGAATACCTCTGCCTACCCCCTCGGGGAAAAAAGGCGTGAGATTATTTATTTTATTTATTACGAGTATTTATATTACAAAAAAATATTGTAACTATATGTTTTCTTTAGTCCGGCAAACCAAAAACAAAGACGATACAGCGCGAGCGCTTAGAAATTTCGCGTGACGTTTAGCCGTGCTACACATTTTCGCAAATGGAACGTCAAAACGTCGAATATCATTTAACATACACCAAAAAAAGCATTCGTGACGAATTGAGAACCTCCTCCTTTTTTGAAGTCGGTTAAAAATGGTGCCTTTGACAAAAAGAAACTACCCCTCACACTTTAGATTTTTCATAGTACAGGCTGTACCAACGTAATAGACTAAAGACTAACGTACTTTCATAAGAACTCAAAACAATTTTGCTAACACCAAAGTTGAGATTTATATCCGGAACACTTTTGAAAGAAAGTGACTGACAAAAACACTAGATTCTTTGTAAATAAATAACATAAACATCTTCCGAAGTCGTTGTATTTTATGTATCTGAGTCCATGAGCGCCTCAGACTGACGAGACTATTTCGGCGCGCGCGCAGCGCTCCAGATCGCGGCCGTCAAATAACTCAGCGGCTAATAGGCGCGGCCCTGTCTGTGCCAACTATTAAATACCATTCATTTTTAACGATAATGCGGCCTGCCCAGCGCTTATTGACGTATAAATTCCGACTTTTTTACCTCGAGGGCGCCAGTTGTTTCTCAATATTAAAACGATACTAGTTCTGTTTTTCGGCTTTAATTACATCCATTCGATACCGACCGAATGGGTGGAAAGTAGTAAATTAAACGGCCAGACCCGCTTTTAATATTCATAGCGTTTTCAAACAAAATTTTTAAACTAATTAAAAGTTGTGTTAATAATTCCGAGGCTATGAATAAAGCCCCGAGGCTCGGGTTCGATTTGTTTGCGTTGTAAATGGAATTGCTTACGATATATTGCTCGTTCGGAGACAATTTTGTTACGAATACCTCGTTGGAAAGTTTTATTTCGGAGTCAATACGTTTGGTAATGCAAGGCTGGGATGTTTATTACGAACTGGCTTCTGGAGAAGTTGCCTTCACCAAGATGCAGTCTCGTAGGTAAGTCAGTGACAGACAGACATAGGTATGTTTATGAATAACTAGCTGTTCCGCTCGGTTCCCGTTGGAATAAAACATAGCGCATGTTACTCAGTGATCATGTAGCTTTCCATTGGCGAAATAATTTTTAAAATCGGTAAAGTAATTTTGAGTTTATTCGTTACAAACATACAAAAATACAAATCTTTCATATTAAGTGTAGATAACGTTTTAATCTATGTCTGTGATTTAAAAATGAATGCCAACATTTAAGTGAAAACAGATATTAAACTGTCCATTCTGTCTGTGCCTAAAAAATTTTTTCGACTAGTCTCCGCAACTCAGGTTTGCCTTGGATTTGCCATAAATAAATAAAAAAAAATACAGTAAAACTTGAACAGTAAAACCTTATCTATAAGTACTTCATGGCGAAATAAAAAAGGTAAATAGAAATTTCTTTGGAAAGAAAATCTTTCTCATCAAACGTCAGACGTTAGACAAACACAACATTGTGGGTGGATGTTTTCAGAGATGGTGGTAAATATGCTCCTAGGTTCAGGCTAGTTGTTCCCAAGTGACTTGGAGACCACAAGGTCTACAAGTGACTAGTAATAAAAATATACAGCTGACCGAATTGCGCAATCGGATAAATTAATTGTGAAATAAAAGAAGTTAGCCGCGTCCAAAGTGGCAGGTGTTGCCGCGTCGACACTAGTGCCTCGTAGAGATGCACTTATGATACGTCGATAACACATGAATCTTTATAAAACACTAAACACTGTTACCAACATATATCTTCAACTAATAAAATAATCACGCCTTTTATCCCGGGGGTAGGCAGAGGTATTCCATTTCTGGATATACCCCTTCCTTGCACCCCTAAACATGATAGGTGGTGAGCCGGATCGGGTCTTTAAACATGTCTCAGAATTAATTCTGGAACCTGATCGCTGCGATCACAGTATGTTATGTTCATTTGTTTAATAATAATAATATGTCACATCTTTATACATGAGAGTATCGGCAATTACACTATCCCTGGAAATACACACTTTTCAACACTGTCCTTTTACAAACATTTGTAATAGGCATATTGTTTTATAAAAGTTGAAACATTATAACGACGATGAGATTACCCAAATCCTTGCAAGCAATATAATTACCTAATCTGCAACCAATACATCTAATCCAAAATCACTTACCTACCAGTAAATAAATACTCTGAAAACTGTTACATATTGTTTATATAATTAAGATGAAAACCATATGAAAGGGTAGAAGAGCGGCTACTTATCAGCCTTTTGACCAGTTCCACGTGGTTACACGAGAGAATATCGCATGAAAATGAACGTTAAAAAATCAATAATCCCTCCAATTACAACATAATTAACAACAAACGAAATCGTAATCAGCGTTAGTATCGACTAAGCTCCGCACTACCCACGCGGGCCGCGACGGGGCGCCTGCGCGCGCGCCGCCCACACCTGCTCCATTGATACTTACCAGGTACCGTCTATTGTCTACGCAAATACTCAATATTGCTTGTGTTTATAGGTTAGCTGTATGGGTCAAGAGAGGGCGATTCGTGAACAATAAATCTCAAGTGGTAAAAATTAAAAATATGCGTCTTCATCAGAAGAAAGAAGAGTACCGAAAGATATTTATGGTGCGGATGTTGAAGGATGCAAGGAAAGAGGACGCCCCAGAAGGACGTTCACGGATCAAATTAGTGACGTCCTTCAAAAAGTTGGGGTCCGGAAAATAGAAGAACGTGCTTGAAAAGGCTTATGGATGTGAAGGAACCCTAAGAAGTATGCAGACTCTCGGGTTCGAGTCTTGGTATGTACCTACCAATGAGTTTTTCAAAAACTTACGTCACTACTTACGTGTACTTACACGGAAACCGTGATGAGGAAACCCGCAGGTCCCAAAATTAATTCTGAGACATGTGTAAAAGACTCAGTCTGGCGAGGGGCTCACCACCTATCACGTTTAGGGTCCAAAGAATATCTCGTGAAAAGTGGGTTTATCCATGCCAGTGGGCTTATTACGCCTACAAACATCATCCTAAAACAAACAATTCGTGAAATTTATCTGCATATTGTAGTGTCAAATCAAGGTGTTGTTTTCATCAGATCTCTCTACCGTCAGTATAAACACCTCCAGTCCTCATATGATAATAAGGCTGGAGCCTTCATTTAGGCATGATTTAAGAGGAGGTCCAGTAGGAACTGTT
Source organism: Ethmia dodecea (assembly GCA_963855545.1). Lineage (NCBI taxonomy): Eukaryota > Metazoa > Arthropoda > Insecta > Lepidoptera > Depressariidae > Ethmia > Ethmia dodecea. Next base: position 29,453,837 of record OY979436.1, on the reverse strand, counting down.
GATGATATAACAAAAACACGACGCAAAAGGCGGGTTCTAGAATAAAATCTTTGATTAAAACGTTTTATTTGAGCTACGCCGCGCGGCAAGAAAACTGAAACAATAGACGATCCACATGGCAAACAAACCACTTGTACACACAGCCGCGTGCCTGGCTGCGTCGACTTTATTGTGACCTGTTAGAGTCGTGTTTTGATTGACACCGTAGTGTCGTTCTCTTCGTAATATAGATGTCAGATAGTTTGCATTTCACACGCGGCGTCTACGACCCACATTCTTTGAATCGACACATGCGGCATACCTACCAACTAAAATGGTGAATGCAGCGCGCCATTTAGTTTTTCAATTATTTTACATTTCAAAACGTTTTTTATTTACATTTGTTTTAAAGGTCTACGGAATGAGAACATTTTTAAGGTTCCGTACTAAAGAGACGGAATGTTACTAAGCCTATTTGTTCTGTTCTTTTGTCACAAATTAGCTGTATCTCTGTAACCTAACTTTACAATATAGAATAAACTCCATTCCTGAAATTAGTTTGTTCAGTATCGACGAAGACATCACATTTTTATCACTAAAAAACAAAGTCGCTTTCTCTGTCCCTATATCGATATCGATTCGATGTTCGATATTCGACTCGGAATCGGAAAAACTGTCGAAAGGTTTCGAGATGGGCTATTCAGTATTCAGGACAGTTGTCATATTTGACATAAGGATTCGACAGATTTTCCGATTCCGAGTATCGAATCTCCGTGAATACGCCCACTGGACCCACTCGGTGCGATAGTACTTGCAATGTTTTTGCTCTGTTTTTGCTCTGACTTTAAAATGGCAATACATACAAGTGTCAAACTTAGTATGATTAATTGACTATAGTGCAAACTCTAAAGTAAAACAACAAACAATGATTAAGTGTAAATCGACTAGCGTTAAGGATATCGAAATATATAAAAAAAAGGCTTTTTCCACCCGACTGCGCTAATAGGATAACGTTTTTAGTTAGTTTATTTAAGTAGCTTTTGGTCTAGTTAGATATAATGCGTGTATTTATGTGTAAATCAGGTGTCATTCGATTCTTAGTTGCGGAAGTGTAAGAAATCTGAAATAATTTTGCTGACTTTAGGCTTACATAAATGTTACAGGAAAAATAAACCAATGCAATCAAAGTTTTTATTAGAAACTAGCGACCCGCCCCGGCTTCGCACGGGTGCAATGCTTATAAGATTTTCCCGCTTTTTCCTGAATTTTCTTTGCTATAAACCTCACGGAGCCCGAGACCTTTCCAACGAATGCAAAACCGTGGAAATCGGTTCGTGCGTTCTGGAGTTATAGTGTCAGGAAGGAAAACCCGACTTATTTTTATATAGTAGAGATATAGAAACACTATTTACCAAGAAACAGTTATGCTGTTCCTAAATTATTAATTTAACTAATACACACTTAAAACCTTTATAAAAATTATACAAAACACTGGAAACCCGAATCCAACTCGCAATTGGCCGAGTTTCTAATATATTAAGTTGATATACGCTACTGCAATATAAAAATCCCATTTAAACTTCTTGTTCACCTTAATTGCAATCTAATACAGAAATAATACAAGTAATAGTTAAAGTCGTATCTCGATTAATCCAACAAAAAACCAACAAACACAAAAACCTATAAACGTAATATTTATACCTATCACTTGAAACCCGCCCCAACGTTATAAACCAACGGAAATTAGCTCTGCAAAGCTTTATTTATAGAACCAACATTTCAGTGTCTACGCGCCTTTGCCGGGAAAATTGATAAATTACCACAGAGACATGGTTAATCCTCACAAAATGACCTCTTACGCGGGGATTACATATCGACTCGCCCAATGACTTTACCCGTCTTTGCCCAGACCCAATCGTGTATCCAATACGTTTAATACGGTGCGGCGAGCGAATGATGTATGGCGTCTATTGTGCCATAGCATTCGAGTTTAATAAAACTGTATGAAAGCCAAATGAAAAATATGCGCTGCATTATTGAACAAATTATGGATTTTATTACCTTTTTCTAAACTGGTGGTTTCTCCTTTGCCGGTGCCGACTTTGTTTTTTAACGATAATTCTGTAGGTACCTACGCGCTTGGTAAATTAATTCAGTGCATTAATTTAACTACCACCAACAAGCAAATATAAGCATTACATTTGACGACATTTTCTAAACTACTTAATAAGTCATGGAAGTAAAAAGTATATTGAAGAATTAGTAGTACTTTGTGCACTAGACCGGTAAGTAAGTATTTTTTACAAAAGGTGTAACAATTAGTGTAACAAAAAAGTGTACGATGGGGTGAGTTATCACTGTAATAGCCTGCGCAGACGACGGACTTTGTCCCCGTATTTTTTTGTCCGCCAAAATAGAACGCTTACAACTGTATCGAGTAACGCACACGAGGGATTAAAAGTATGGCGTACCAAAAGTCCCCCGAATAATCGCGGATACCGACGGGCGGTGCAGGACAAAAAGAGACGGACACATTTTTTTACGATTCGGGGGACTTTGTCCTCCGGGGACAAAGTCCGTCATCTGCGCAGGCTATAAGCGATTTCTTCCAGATAATTTTGGGATGGATGTAACTGATAAGAGTAATGTTTTTGGATGTATAAGTATAGATGTCATTTTCTTTAGGGCCGCTCTAGTTTTAGAGATTTTGAAGACTAAGGTGTGGTCAGATTCGAGTTTACCCTTGAGTGTCATAGTTTTTAACCGACTTGAGCAGAAGGAGAGTTATGTTAAGAGAACTTGGAGTGACACTGACGGGTTTTTAGTGTTTTCATTATAATAATAATTCTAAACCTGGGATTTTTGTATGTGTTTATTAGGTACCTGGTATGTATTAGTTTAAGAAATCAACATAGTCATCAATCAGTAGGTATTAAGATTTTCCGTAAGACGAATATTATGTTTCAATCATTATTTTTATTAATTACGGCAAATTCCGTAAAATTGTTCTGCTTAGCCTAATGGTAGACTGGCAGATAGGCAATGCCTTAAGGCATTAAGTTTGCCATGTGTACATTTTATTGGTAAATGATGTTTAATAAATAAATCTTCACTACATAGCTTAAAACAAAGTAGCTTTCTCTGTCCCTATATCTCTATGTCCCTATATCCCTATGTCCCTTTGTATGCTTAAATCATTAAAACTACGCAACGGATTTTGATGCGGTTTTTTTTAATAGATAGCGTGATTCGAGAGGAAGGTTTTAGTATAAGCATTGCACCCGTGCAAAGTCGGGGCGGGTCGCTAGTAATACTATAAATGCGACAATGAGTTTGTTTGTTACGCTTCCACGCCTGAACCACTCAACCGATTAAAAAAATTATTTCGCCAATGGAAAGCTACACTATTAGGGAATAAAATAGGTATATTTTCTCCCAGTATTCCCTCAGGAACGGGACTATATGAGTGAAACCGCGGGGCGCTACCTACTAGTACTTATATAATTTGATGTAAAAGACCACAATTTGGGTTTCAAATACCTCGAGGTCGCTTTTGTTTTCAATTAACACATAACCAGCAACTCGTCGGCATAGATGGGCTGCTGTTTCCATTTAGCCAATCTTCATGGACGAGTTTAGACTTTAGAGTGCCTTGTTATCAGACTATTGACCTTTCCAAGTGTACTTTTTGTACCTACAAAAAATAAATGACTTTTAACTTTTTTTTTCCACAAAATTGTTAACACAAATTATTTTACTTTAGTCGGCAGTTTCAAAGCGATATCTTCATATGTAAGCTATATGTAGTAATTGAACTAGAAAGTAACATGACCACGTAAGGCATTGTACACGTGGCATGATAAATACGGTCAGCTTTAGTATTTAAGCAACAATGAGGCGAGGCGGCATTGTGCGGGTGATTTAGCACCCATCGGCCCGTGCGCCTGCGCGTGACGCACGCGACATGACACTGCGCAGCCGTTCCACAACCACTGAACAACAGTGTGGTTAGTGCTAGCGTCCAGTCACGAAACCACCGCCTTCTTTTATCAGTACGCATACTTTCTTTCACATCAAAGGAGACGTTTCAGGAATGTATGGAGACTGGGCCTGCACCGTACACTAGTTTTTTAGATAAATATAAATAAAATAAATATAGTTTTATTCATGATTTTGCTCACATTTGTCTAGTTTCGTTGCAAAATAAACTTTAATTTTCATTAAACTGGCAACCTAACGATGGAAAAAAAATGGCGACCTGACCGGTAAAATGACAATTGACATTATTTTGACATTTGTCGGACTAATTCACAATAAAATGGAAATTGGGTTTAAGGAGTTAGAAATAGTACTATTTCAATAAGATTCCATGGATCATCATCCAAGTAAAATTACTTTTGTGCAAGTAAAATAGATGAAAATGATTTTTATTTTATGTTTTTCTGATAATCACTAGCTTTTTCTATATTTTTGAAATTTTCTCCAGCTCAGCAAAGCACTGAAACCAAGTACCTACCTAACATGAACTTTGTATTAGGTATATTGATTATTTAAAAGAATAATGTGTCGATAAGAGGATAAGAGGACTTGTAAGCCCCTGAATTGAATAAACACTTTTCACTTTGACTTTGACCTGTTTGTTGTACTATGTAGAAATAAATAAATAGATTAAATTCCTCAAACCCTGACGGTAATTACGTTCCCAGAATTGGTTGCGAAGCATGTGTAACAGCCCCCCAGGTTAGCGTCCATACCGTCTGTCCAGAGTCAGAATAATACCTACCCTGAACAAAACTATATATACTTCCGTAAATGGAACACATCTGTCAACCCTGATAGGGATAAGGTGTGAGTCTATATTTAGAGTAACAGGGCTATGTCAGGTCATAACATTTTACTATATATTTTTTTCTAACGAATTAAATTTAATAACATTAAAATTAACCTAAAAGTAAATACCTTAACATTATAATATAATGACTAAAATATATTTTTAAATGGATATTTTACAGTTTATCTCATAAGGTAAACTGTACAATATCGATTTAAAAATAGTCTGCTATTGACAGCTTGAAACCCAATACGTTTCGCAGCTTATTATCTTTTCCATTTCAAAATTAAATAGTTTCTTTGACTCATAATCTCATAAATATCGTTTTGAATATTCACGCACTCAATCAAAACGGTCGTTCTCGAACCTGAGACGATACAATGTGAATTATGTGATTCCACCCGTTCGTTGGAGGCGAACCACCAACAATCAAAATATTTTTTTATCAAAGGCCCGCCGAATCGCCTTTTCGACGTCGAGAGCTCTCGTCACTACCATAGATCTAGGTCGAGTCTAGAGGGTCCAATTTCTCATTTTTTTAAATCATTAGTCATTACATACTTGACGGCATTATACTCATGTCATTGAGCAACTTTTTTGTTGAATATTGGAATGTAAAACTCACCTTTCATTGTCAAAAATAACAATTAACTACACCGATTCGGAAAATGCTAAATTTCGAAATAATTGTGAAAACCCAAAAAGAGTAACAAAAACCGACAAGCGTGTAGGAACCCATTCTTTGATGTAGCTGGAGAGCGCGATGCGGATTGTTGCACGTGGCGATCTATTATCTCTGCCTACCCCTTTGGGAAAAAGGCGTAAGCAAATGTTTGTGTGTATGTACTTTGAACTTAACCTTATTTGTATTTAAAAACACACACCAGTGATGAAGACAAATCTAGCTCCCCTTTGCAGTTAAAAATCAGTGAACCGTTTAGGCTACGCCACAGCACTAGGCTCATACAACTTACTAACATTGGTCCAGAAATACTTTACCTTCCCTCCGTCTGTTGCTAGATATAAGTCTTACGTCGGGGGGTCGAGCCATTTAAAAACGTCATAACTCAACAACGTAATGCAAATATAAATGGAGCAATGATCGAATTTTATTACGTCATAGTCAGTGAGGTCACCAATATTTAGAATCATCATCGAGAAGGAAAAAAGCGAATGTAACAAGAAATTTCACCCGAATCCTTAGATTCGTTCTCCTGATTCAATAATTGACTTTAATGTTCTGTAAAATCAAACTTAATTGATCTCGTTATACGCGTGCCCATTTGTTGCGCAATTGTTGCGTATCTAACTTACAGCTATCTCTTTTATTGATTTAAACCGGGTCCTAAAAATTACTTGAGATAGCTTTTTTTTTAAGTATATTACATAGTTTTTTATGGCCAAAAGTAAATTCAATACAGGTTAGATTCTCGGTTCTATTCCCCTATAACTCTATGGCCTCATCTCACATCTGTTAGATGAAATATTACAAGTTTTGGGTTCCCGGGCCGACTCCATAGAGCACGGACTGACCGGCAGTGTATTAATCATGGCACCACATATTGTTGCTCTGATCGATACACCACACGTGTGTTCGATAGTGTTGGCCTTATACCGGGACTGGGACTGAAAGATACGGGACCTGTCCCGTTCGGAAATATAGCAGAAAATGGACGAAAGTCGAATAGCAGATTGTTAATAGACAAATACATATTTCGAACACCCCGTAGTTGTCTATTTGTGAATTTTATATAAATATTAAGTAAGTATATTTAAATATAAGAATTAATAAATAAAGAATATTCTCGTGAAAGGGGGGTATTTTCAGAAATAGAATACCTTTGCCTACCCCCTCGGGGATAAAAAGGCGTGAGTTTTTATTTTTATTTAAAGAATTAATGAAACATGTTGACAATATGTACCAATACGAATTATTGATTTATTGGGGACCCTCTCACACAGCAGGGCGCGAGCAGCTGGGATGTCCCGTTAAGAGCGGGACAAGGGCCTTCACTAGTGTTGACTAATGCGCTGTTTCTCATACGATTACCAACAAAGGTGTTAAATGTTTACAAGGCGAGAGGCGCGCGATCTGTCTCTGTCGAACATCGCTTTCGGCAGAAACACAACACATTTTCGGCATATTAATCTTGGATGGAACTCGCTACTTGTCACATTGTTGCTGCATGTTTTTTAATAGTACCTAATCATTTTTGCCCTGTGTATTATTCTAACAAACTGTCAAACCACAGAACACCGAGTAAAGTTCCACTGTTTAAAACCGACACATTTATTTATAACATAACTAGCGACCCTCCCGGCTTCGTACGGGTGCAATGCTGATAGCCTGCCTCTTGAATTACTCTATCTATTAAAAAAAACCGCATCAAAATACGTTGCGTAGTTTTAAAGATTTAAGCATACATAGGGACATAGGGATATAGGGACAGAGAAAGCGACTTTGTTTTATACTATTATATCTCGTGCACTGTAGTGATTGTCATAACCGGCCTAATTTTAAAGTGGGACATGGAAGAAATTTCTGTAGAAATGTAATATCTCAAATTAGGTATATAACGTTACGAATATTACGAACGTTTTATTATTTTATCTTACTCGTATCACAAATACTTTCTGTTTTCCGTTAGTATTCAAAGATTTATATTATTGTAAACAGTTAGGTACATTACAGTGCCTGAAAAGGCGGCGATACACTTTTAAAATGGGGTTATTTTTAAGAATGAAATACCACAGCCAACCCCCCTCGGGATAAAGCGGGAGAGGCTATTAAAGTCGAATTTTAAATTTTGTGAAATTTAAATGCAAATACCGTATTTTACATGGTGTCTTTACACCACCCAATATTAACGAAGTACATATAGCCACCGCATAGATGGCGCTGTAACATGATTCCTGGAACGCGCTATGGTTTGATTAACGACCTACTGTATAACCTTGCGAAGATTCAAATACCTGCTACATTAGAAAGAAAATGTTAAATATTTGCAATTTTTGATTTCTCCCTTACCTTGAATTCGGGTTTATAAGGGTGAAAAATATGATTATCATTAGAGGGATGTGATATTATATGAATCGAATGGTGAAGAATCAATTTATTTTAGAAGTAATAATCTATTTTTTTAAGTTATTTCGTTGGTAGTTCTTTTAGAAATGTATGTATTGTATGAGCCATGAACAAGACAGTCATTTACAAAATCAACAAAATGGTCATAATATGAAGACTATGCTTTTGGCGAAATAAGCTAAGTGATAAAACAATCGGAAATGTGGAAATAGTATATTTAATATCGAGGGACTAAACGAAGCCATAATATACCAGAGGTGGTTTGACTCCCGAGCTGGCGAGTGAGTTAATGAAACCGAGGGTATATTAAGTTGGCGTTTAGTCTCGAGGTGCAAAATGTACTTTTCACTTTGAGTGCGAGAAAAATTGTCAATTCAGTACAAATTTATTTAAAACCGAACAAATACACTCGACAAAAGTTCTGAAAATTTCGCAGTTTTTTCTTCTAAACCTGTCACAGATTAACAAAGAGATTGAATAGTATATTTTATATCGAGGGACTAAACGAAGCCATTATACAGAGGTGGTTTGTGGAGGTGGTTGGTGAGTCAATGAAACCGAGGGTATATAAAGTTGGAGTTTAGTCTCAAGGTGGAAACTGTACTTTTGACTTTGAGTGCGAGAAAAATTGACAATTGAGTACAAAAACATTTAATAAATATTACTTAAAAAAATAAAAATCCCAAAAGATTTTTTCACTTGAAGCTAAATATAATTGTCTCCACAACCACGATGGTTGATATTATTTCGACAATTCATCGAAATAAGCCAAAAAGGCGCTTTCTGTGAAATAATTTATGTTTCTTGTTACTCCAATCTTTTAGAGCAGCAGGCCGAAAGTTAACGCTTAACCCGGAGAAATGAAAAGGCCATGTTATATTCAAAAAACCTTTTTACCAAGTGGCTGCTCAATGTATTGGGCAATATTAATATTACTATTAGTATGTATTAATAAACCAACAAGTGTTTAAGTAATGATAAAACCAGAAATAATTTATTTGGTTTATAAAACAATGTCATCTTGTATCTAACACATATTTTATTACAATAAAAGTAATTAATCATTCACACATATAAGTCATATTTACCTTATTTTATGTAATTATTTCTTGTATTTATTTGTTTATATTAGGATATACTATGTATTAGTTTATCATATCAACATATACATGGTTTATATTAGTGTGGTTGTGAAGGTTTGTGCATAGCATGTTTACAAAATAATATTTTTTTTTGTTGGAATATACTAAAAAAGTTTTATTATTTCTGTTTCTATGTTAATTTGATTTATCTTACATGTTCGTAAAACTCTTCAAATACCCTTAAAATATTTGCATTTTAAAATGATCTTATATAGGTATGAGATGGGTTACATATCCTACTGAAACACAGACAGACGGACGGACGACACGGGGGAACCATTTTCTGACTCACAACTCCGAATATTTATAACTAGCGATTCTGCGCGGTTTCACCCACGCAGTTTCCGTTCCCTTGGGAATACGGGAATAAAATATAGCCTATGTTAGGTATTCAAGGATCTTGTAGCTTTCCATTGAAGAAAGAGTTTTTAAAATCAGTCCAGTAGTTTTTGAGTTTATTCGTAAGAAACATACAAAAATACAAATCTTTCCTCTTTATAATGTTAGTATAGAAGTATAGATGACTATTAATAAGAATATTCGCAATGGACGAGTACATCATGGGTGGTACGTCCTACGCGCCGTGATGATAGTCGATAATCGACAACATCGATAGATCGATCGATAAGGAATTGGCCACAATAGCGATCGTGGCGGAGATCTATTCAATAGTGTTGTAACGGTTAACGTTAGTCATCGTCTGTAAGCTTCTCGATAATAATCTTTGAGTATTAAACCAACCGGAGACGCCACTGACAGGCGTTCCCCTCTGCCAAAAAAACGTGTCGGTCTCTGAGCATACCGGTTAAATACAACTAGTTTGTTTGAGTTCACGGAGTGCTTGTATTGGTGAATGTATTTGTGTGCACCTAGTTCAAGCTAGTGTTTAATTGTTTTGTCAAAAAATGCGTTTGTTTTAACATTATTTGTGTTTGTTTCCTCGTCCCCCCCGCAGAAATTGGCAGACTTTTTTGTAAAGAAACTAGTGCGCGTGACGTCTCCGGTTGGTTTAATACTCAAAGATAATAATAAATGTTTATTGACAATCTCAACACTAACATTTTGCGGCATTTAGCAGTAACTTGGTTAGTTAATGGTGAAGACAAGGACGACAAAATCGATCGCAGTTAAATGTTACAAAACTATGTAAGGTCGCGTTAACACGTAAGTTAGAGCGAAAAAGTCAAAAGTCAAAATGCTTTTATTCAATGTAAGGGCCTTCAAGTCTACTTATTGAAAGTCATTGCAACGGAAGAAAAAGGACAGAAACAAACCATAGATTATAGAGTAATGGCAAACATGGAAAAATTTACTAATTTGATGTCTTATCTGTCACTTTTATACATGACCTCCTTACATCGTTGCTAAAATTGCTAAAAACGTGTATTTGAATGCGTCCATAAGGTTTAATTTTGTTATTTTGACATTTGTGACGTTGTAAATAAATATGGCGCTTATTTCTGTCCCTTTCCTTTCTAAAGCGGTGGAAAAGAATGGAGCTAACTTAAAATTAGGAATTTTAGGTGGTTTGCAGAATCGAGTCCACTAATTCACTTTAATATTTACAGTGCTAACACTAATTCACTATAAATATTTAAACAAGCTGTTCTGGGTGATTTCACTCGCATAAATCCCGTTCCAGAAGGAAAATTATAGCCCGTAATAGTTCCATTGTTAAAAGAATTTTTAAAATCAGTCTAGTAGTTTCGGATCCTATTCAATACAAACAAACAAAGAAAAAATATAATCTCTTTAAATATTAGTGTCGATTTTAAAAATATATTCCTGATTATATCTTTGTTTTTTTTTAAATATCGTACCAAAAAAGAACTAACAATATAAATACATTCACAACATCCAATTAGCTTCAATAATTAAACGATATTACGACCAAACAGAGCGCTATATGAATATTTTGATATTTCACAAAACAAACAAGTTTACGGTATGGTTTTATTAGTCAACTTTAGGGTTCCGCACTCTAAGCTCGGTTGGAACCATTACCGACAGACCAACTCCTTTCTCGTTTAACAATTTCTAGTTCTAACCCTTTGATAGACATGTTTTTTTCCCTACAACATGTAACAGAATAAGCGGAATTCCTGAAATTAGTTTGTTCAGTATCGACTACTTATTCGATTTCAGCTGTTTTTAATATGGGTTAAATTTTTCCCTAAAATGAACTAGCGTAGCTGAATTTAGTGCTTTCTATGTATGGAAATCGTGCTATTATTAATCGGTATTAGAACATTGGTTAGACACAACTAAAGTTCGATTGCATCATATTTTTTTTTATATTAATATACTAATTGGGGTGTATGGGGAATTGCGCTTTTTCTGTGACGAGTTTTATAAGTTATATTATAACAGATGAAAAAATACCCTTTGTCTGAACCTACGGAGTCATCGGTGTACCAAATGAACGCACACTTGGCGGTTTTTTTGACCTCTAGGACAATTGATTAGGGCGATGCTGACGTATCAACAAGTGAAGGGCGGCGCGGCTTATTAAAATGTTGGCCGAGTGGACTCGACTTATGGTTCTGCACATATTTTATTAAAAGTTTTATATATTTTATTTATTATATTAAAAGAACAAGAGTAAAAAACTGATTCAACGAATAGCACTAAAAATAAAAAGTTAAAAAAATATATATCGGTGATCGATGTTCATTTATTTTTTACTTTTTCTTTATTTAACTACATATACCAAAAAATGTGCACATGGCGAACTTAATGCCTTTTATCTACCAGTCAACCATCAGGCTAAGCATAAATCATTTAGCGGAATGGGCCGCCAATAATAAAAAATCTATTACTAATTAAATTAAACATTTAACTTAACTTAACTTTTGTTGATTTTTTAAAACCCCTCGACCGATTTTGATAAACTTTAAATGGGACCACTGCTGAAGTATGATCTACCAAACAACAAAAATCATCAAAATCGGTTCATAATTGGCTGAATAATCGTAACACACAAAAAAACAGTCGAATTTAGAACCTCCTACTAATGAAAATAACGTCATATTATATAAATTTATTAATATTACCAGAGAGAGATGTCAAATGTCTCGAAATTGAGTTTTAATTGTCTTGACGCAGTTCTCACATACAATTGCAATATATGAACAGGTGTACACTTGAACATCTTGTTAATGTAGCCTGAGAACATTTATTTAACCAACACACAAAGCCAACATCGGCGCGTATGGGGTAAAATACATCAATTGTAACAAACATGTAAGACCTGTCAAGTAACTGATTCCAGACACAATGAGTTCTAGTTGGTAGTGACCGTGCTGATTCAGAGGTCAGTTCGATTCCTGTCTGGGCCAACATATGTGTGCATAGACATATCTTTTGTTTGTCTGGGTGTTTAATATTTACTTAAGATGTTTCACAGTTGTAGGTACCCATAGCACAGGCTCTGCCTAGTTTCGGACTAAATAACCGTGTAAATTTTATTGTGTCCCGATTTTTTTTTACATAATATGTACCTATTTAAAGTCTAGGGGCTCAATTGGTTCGACATGAAACTCCAAATTAAGAAAATACCTTAGTTGGTTCGAGATATATAGTGGTTGATAGACTGGTCACAACCATATCTATAGATTGCACATTTTACGAAGAATTTCAGGATGAACTTATATAAGGGGAATAGGGACTTCTGAAAATGATAAATAGTTAATATAATTGGCAGACCTCCTCTTAATTTAGGCATAAACCATACTGCGTCGTAAGACGGCGCGCGGCGCGTCGGAAAACTTTATGTGAAAGTGACAGCGCGCGCGGTTTCACCAGCGTAGTTCCCGTTCCCGTGGGAATACGGGGAGAAAATGTTACTCCCTGATAACGTAGCTTTACACTGGAGATTTTTTTTTTAAATCAATTTAGAAGTTTAGGCGTGAAATCGTAACAAACAAACAAAAAAACTAAGTCACTTTGCCGTTTACAGTATATTATTATGTTACATACAGATGGAAACTTATTAGTCGTTATATTTTGTTGCTTATATTTTTTGTGTTAGCTGTAAGTTTTCCAAAAACATAAATAAATAAGTAAATAAATAAATAAATAAGAGACTATCTACACTATAAAAAGGAAAGATTTTTTTTTGTTTGTTTTTTTTTTGTTTGTATTGAATAGTCTCCGAAACTATGAAAGCGACTCTAAAAATACTTTCCCCAATGGAAATCTTACTTCTCTGGAAGTAACTTGGGCTATGATTTTCCTACGGGAACGTGACTTACACGGTTGAAATCGCACAGAACAGCTAGTGTGAAATAATCGTCTGCCGTTTTACGCATTGTCAAAGTCAAAATCAAAGTCAAAATGTTTTATTCAAAATAGGAACTTACATGTCCACTTATTGAACGTCATTTCAATTCCACTGCTTCAGCATGTATGGTTGAGGAGAAGAAGCAGGGCAAGAAACTCCTCAACACAATATTCTTTTAATCAATTTGCCGGTTTGTATATCTCGTCCACTCTTCTACGGAACCCAAGTGTCATTCCGTCAAAACCGCCCGTCATCGCGGCACAAAGAAGTCTCGCTGGATGCGCCCGCGCCGCCCGCTCTATCTCGCGTTGTTTATTCAATAAACAGAACAACCCCAGCCCCGATCTCTCGGACGTCTCCCGTGACAGTTGAAGATGGCTTTTGTTCTTTTTTAAGCCTTTTTTTAAGCGTTACAGTAGCCGTTCTCAGGTTATCGTTTGAGCGTTATCTTGAATCTCAGTTACGATATTCGGATGCATGGATAAGATATAAATGATCATTATTTGGTAACTTTGGTTACAGTAACAACATTAAGGTACCCAATATAATAGATAATTGTTTGATTCTAATGGTGTGACAATAATCATAATATGAGGTATATAGTGAAATAAATATCGTATTTTAGTATTTTATTGTAGATTTGATTCAAAAACATTAAATGAAGTTTTGAATTTGCTCCAACATAATAAACACGTGAACTAGTGAATTATGTTTGAAGGATTTGCTTCAGCACAGCGCAATACGACAGCGATCGTAATTTTGTAATAAAATAAAATTATAGGATAGTATGTGGAGAGGTTTTCTTTATCATCGATAGCAGCCAGGGTATACTTTGAAAGTTCACTCTTTGTTATTAAAACTATTAAAAGTCTTCACAGGGCGGAAACACTGCTTGCAACAATGGTTTAAGTTTTGGCTGAGAAATTGTTAATCCGTTTCGAATAATGCACTAGCAAACCATATTTTTCTGTCATTAAGGAGTCAAATGAAATTAGGTAGAGTTGCCATATGTTTTCTTAATGTAAAGCTTAGTGCAACCCTAAATTTCTTAATAGGCCGTAAAGGCGGCTTCCTAGGGATGGCAGATATTATACTGACGGCGGATTTCAAGTCAAATTCGTTTGCGATTATGCATCTTGAAAATAGTTTTTGCTTACAAAAATGGATGCGTTACAAACTAAAGTACAGCCACTCAAGAAATGCATGAATCCGGCACTGGCTGAGTGGCCAAAGAAATCGAGTTTCTTTTTAGCTAGAACATTGTTCGAAGCTGTAATCACAAATTATTAGTATTGACCTTCAAAGATTTGATTTGTCCTTTGCGACACTGTACCCGCAGCTCGCGACGTGGTGTGCGAGCCGCTTCACAAGAGTTTAGAACAAGAAAAACAAGCTCCTTAATCCGCCCGCTACAAATCCGATTACAGTAGAATCGGGTGCTCTCGATAAATCGTCGCGCTGTCGTCGACACCGATTCGTTACGTTCCGATTTACCGAAAAACTTATTCGATAATTTCGATATCGAGAAACGTAATGTATGGCGGCGGCCGCTTTGGAGACTAATATGTTATTTAAGGAGAACGTGTCGGCCTGGAGCCCCGCGGAGCGCGCTCAGTGCGGATATTAATGGCCGGCATGTATCACTGGTTCTAGAGCGGGTAGCGAATGTCTTCTTCGGCATCGATCACGGAGGTTAACTCGTGATGGCTCACCCGCTGTACAAATTGGACGGGGTTTGAGCGACCTAGGGATTAAGTTTCGAAAAATACAAGGACTGGAAGGGGTAATTTAGTGAGTTGTAAGTTGCAACTTCGATTAGTTTTGCTTGACTGTGATTCCGGGGTACGATAATCAGGTTTCTGGGATGTAAAGTAGAGCATTATCTTCAAAGTGCTATATATGATTATATAGCACAGTGACGGTGATTCCTCCGGTTTATAAGCAATATCGTGCATATTTTATTATTATAAATGTGTTTTGCTGGTTTGTAGAATAAAATATCTTTAAACCTAACTTAAAAAGCTAAACCTTATCGTAAATACAAAATCTACTATATAAAAATAAGTCGGGTTTTCCTTCCTGACGCTATAACTCCAGAACGCACGAACCGATTTCCACGGTTTTGCATTCGTTGGAAAGGTCTCGGGCTCCGTGAGGTTTATAGCATAGAAAATTCAGGAAAAATTTCAACAGAAAAGCGGGAAAATCTTATAAGCATTGCACCCGTGCGAAGCCGGGGCGGGGCTAGTTTAATCTAAATATTCTTCCAACACAGCCTAAATCGAGAACGATGCGGTTTCTCCTACAAAAGACTTCAACGAGTACTTATATTTAGTAAAGTACCCGCGAGCCCGAACTTTGCATGTACTAACACCAGTGTCGCTAACGCTATCTATCGGTGAGTGGCAGTATTAATTAAAAAATATATTTTTGTGTACAATTGCGTTTTTACACGAAATACAAATATGCAGTTGAACTTAAAATACAAAACTGTATCTGTCCCACTATTATTTCTTTGGACCTAAAGATCCATAGAATATATCTACTGGTGTAAAGTAGGGGTTTACCTGTGCTATGCCTTCGGAGATAAAAATGCGTTTTTTCATCCAATACTGTTAAATAATTAATGTGTAAAAGAGTACAGCTTCGCGTTTATAATAAAGTAGAAAATACAGTCAAGAGCACCTGGAGCTTGAACATTGGAGTTTGTAACGTTCTTATTACAATCGCCTAAGAGGTCAGACTCGCACTACAAGTGTAAAGCTTTATGTGCTCATTGACTGTACCTTCAATCAACTTTTAGTCCCCCCCCCCCCCCGCTTTAAAATTCAATCGTGCGAAGAATGTTTCATGTGATAAGTTATCACTGATAACCCTTTTAACTGCTCTATCTTGATACAATATTTCATTTTTTTTATTTGAAATTAGAATTCTTACATCTTTTTCTTCTATTTTTAACAACAACAAAAATCAGAATTTTATTAATTAGCTTTTCTACGTAGAAAAGCTCCTGTGTCAATATAATACATTGCTACATAAAAATTGTAATAGGACGACCTGATAAGCCTATGGAGGAGCGGAGGTGGAATGCTCCTCCATCGTGAAAAGGAAGATCTTCCGCCAAGCGAAATGATCGTGCCTAGGGACTGAGGTCCAACGGTTGATGTTGGACAGTTGTATTTATACAAACTCATTAGAAAACTCGGTTTAGAACTCGGCCGTCTATTGGCGCGTTCTATGTAGTGTCGCTACAAGCCATATCTACTGTGATAAAATTGTGTTCCTACTCTCCACTTTTCTTAATACAATATGTAACAGAATACATAATCGATTTCAGCTATTTTTAATATGTGTAAATTTTTTTCAAAAAATTAATTAGCATAACTTAATTCAAGGCTACCTATGGAAACCGAAGGAATTTGGTTAGACAAAACTAAAGTACGAAGGCATAATTTTTTTTGGTTAAAATACTAATTGAGATGTAATAGGAATTGCGCTGATTCTGTGATGCGTTGTATAATATACCCTCCTTTGGCTGCTGAACATTTTATTTTTTCGAATTCTCAACCTTCGAACTTCGAATCAAACTTCGAACGCGCTCTCCTCATCTCTTCGTGCTGGCTGGTTGCGACTGAGGGGCTGTACCGTCGCAAATGAGTGCAACCATATACTCGTCTACGCCAATGGCGACCAACGAGAGTGTTTATTTAAAAAATACCCCTAATAACCATTCATATCGCATGCAAACGATCACTGCACGACTTATTAAACACGATTTTTCAGTTAAAATAAATATGTATACACGCTAAAGGTTAAATTAAACAATTAACATGGTTTATTATCCATACTAACGAAGTAAAAACAGTAATATAAGTAATAAAACGAGATTGTCCTTTTGAAATTACTTTGATGATGTTTTCATCGTACTTAGCGGAACATTTATTACGGCTATTTATTTCTTTTTACATTACATAAGTGGCAAACGAGCAAGCCAGCAGCTATCTGCAGGCCTAAAATCATACCATCTAAGATAATCTTTGAATTTTTAATTCGACTTTTAGATTTAATTAATCTTTGCTTCTTTAATTTTAATATTTACAGCTAAACTACTCGTAGTCATAGCAAATTCAACTTATAGGTTTTGTTTAACACACATTACACATTCTACCTAATTTTGTTGTATTTAGATGTTTCAGTCAGGTAAAGACCCGATAAATTTAAATATGTAATTTCAAATAAATGTTATTGATCATTTTATAGTAATCTCTAATTAAGTTCATTGTATTTATATACAAAATTAATTTGTTCAGTATCGACTTAATCGATTTCAGCTGTTTTTAATACTTACTGTTGATTACTCTTATAAATAAACTAGCAACCCGCAATCGCTTCGCTTCGGTTTATATAATACTAGCTTTTATTTCACCCCCATATGGGTAAAATTTTGCTAAATCATTTCTTAGTGGATGCCTACACTGTGTAAGCTATCTATATGTGCTAAATTTCAATATACGTCGTTGATACATCACCAATCAGTCAGTCAGTTTATCATTTTACATATATAGATGTAAAAACCTTCCTGGTCTACGGCTCTTTATATAAGTAAAAACTAGATGAAAATTCGTTTCGTAGTTCAGGAGTTGCGGATTACAGACGCAGAGAGTGACTTGATTTTATACTAAGTAAGTTATGATAAATAATAATCTGCTGAAATTGTATCTCTTCAGTGAAAAGTGATCTTTAATTTCGTTTTTTCACCGTAAGAGATGATTGACTGGGTTTTAAATTCCATTTATAAGTATTATTCGTCAGCGAATCGTAGCATGTCACTATTTCTACAAAAGTTATGGTAAGGTAAATTAATTGTTTTCAGACTTCCGTTTTTTAAATGCTAATTTGACTCTGTCTGTTTCATTTTCATGACTAAACCACTGAAACAATCTTGATGAAATTGGGAATATAGCTTGCTTTTTGAGGAAGGATAAAAAAGCTGATCGTTAGGTATTTCGCCTACCAACGGTGACTTTATATCAAGACATGCCGGCGGCGGCAATAGGTACCTACCAATGATTTCTGACTTGGGAAGTATAGGTAATTAATAATTAAAAACACATATTTCAATAAAAGTGGCACATTTTTTCTGTGGCGGTCTTCAATGTCAACATAAGGACAGATTTTATCAAACGTTTTTTTATACATATGTATAATAATATAGTGTTTTGTGTGTCTATAGGCGCACGGTTACCGTAGCAACCAATTTTTATTTATAATGTTTGATTTTGATTAATACAAAATGTCAATAGTCTAATAACAAAGGCACTATAAACTCGTCCATGGAGATTGGCTAAATGTAAACAGCAGTCTATCTCCACCGAAGAGTTGCGGTTTCCAAATGCAGTACCCCGAGAAGAACCAGCAAGAAACTCAATATTCCTAGGTGTGTTCTTGTTTTATTAATTTAGCTGTAGATAGGTATTATATTTTTGAAAGATATCCTTTGAAGTCGTGGAGGAATATTTAGTTTTAGAAATAAACAAGTAGTTATTTATATATTACTTACAAATTTTTGCCTTAAATAAACGTAGTATAAATTATAAATATGGGTTTATTCTGAAATTTTCATTCGGTGGTAGGTTCCTACCAATGCATCATATCCTATCAATCAATATCAAATCTTATCAATATTGGGAGGATGGATGGACGCTTGTTACTTTTTCACTAAACTTTGGATTTTGATTAAACTTTTTATTACATTATAAGTAAGTAGGTATGCACCAGAGTACCTATCACAGATGCTACTTTTGCTAACGTGGGCAAAGTCGCAGGCAAAAGTGTATCTTACATTCATATAAGTAGACTCTACATTGTAAAGCTAAGACAGGAAGTTAAAATTTTTTTAAGAAGACAATTATTTTGTTTTTAATTTTTGTAAGGTTTAAAATAATGAAATCCAAATAGTAACTTTACCTTCATTTCGACCTTTACGCCCAACACTTTGCCGGCTACCTCGTCCAGTTTGCACAAGATGAAACCAAACGTCAATGAAGCACTAAAATCAACTGTCAAATCATTTCACAATAAAATCCTCACAGAAACCAACAAAAAACATGTTATAGAATTATTTTGAAAAACGAATGCGGTCCGCACGCGACTACTCAAAGCGAGTTCAAGGTACAAACTGACTTTTCGGGTTTGAAGGCGTGGCTGTGATTGGCCCCCTCGAGTATCACTGCGCTGTGATTGGTCGATTAATTTTGCGGGGCGTGGCTCGCGCTCTCCGGTACTGTAAGCAGTATCGGTGTATGTAAAGGTACGTGCTGAGTCCCATCCTGTCTGAATTACGTGCATCGAACCGGCTCGCGTGACGTATTGGGTTTCAATAGCTGATTGAAAAGTATGGCCACCGGTGCATTTACAATTGAAAAGGGAAGCTTATTTTAAAATCGAACACAATATTTTTCCATTAATACAACCGCGTTGTAAAGTCGTTATTTCAAATTTAATTGGCAGATCTACTTTTTATTGACTTTATGGTTTATTTTGCGTTGAAAAAGTTTTTATGTATTTTTATTTTGTGTCATTACTAAGGTACATAAGTAAATAAATTCTTAAAAGGTTAAATTTAACTGAATATAGCCAACCTGCAGTCTGCAGGATTAATTCGTACATATTATTAATGTCTCTGCCTACCCCAATGGGAAATAGGCGTGAGATTATGTATATATGTATGTATTATTAATTATTTATAAAAAGCCTACTGAGTATATCCTCAGATAGTTAGGGATGCTAAATCGGGGGATGGTTTTCAACTCACGAAGACACTAGATTGATTGTGCGCCCTCATACCATCTTATTAAAGGATCAATCAAAACTTAGCTTTTACAGTGGGAGAGCCATGCTTCGGCACGCTTGGGCCGGCTCGACTGGAGTGATACCACGGCCTTACAGAAAACCAGCGTAAAGCAATGCATTGCGTTTCGTTGATTGAGTGAGGTAACCGGAGGCCCTAATCCCCCCTTCCCCTCCCCTCCCCTCCCCCTACTCCCACCTCAAAGGTCGGCAACGCAGTTGTGACTCTTGAGTTGCAGGTGTCCATGGGCGACGGACAGCACTTACCATCAGGTGACCCGTCTGCTCGTTTGCCCCCTTTTTTATCATAAAAAAAAAAAAAAAAAAAAAGCTCTACTGCAGGCGTATTCAGGGAGCTTCGATATTCGATGTCGGAAAATCTGTCGAACACTTTCGAGATGGGCTGATGTTGGTATTGAAAACTAATGTCATATGTGACTTATGTCAAAAAATTCTTATTATTCTTATAATATTCGGAAATTACTATTATTACTTATTCGGAAAAATTTCCGAATCCTTATGGATTCGGAAAATTTTCCGTGGCTGTCAGAAACGCCTAGAATAATATAATAATATATATATATATAATAATATAATCTCACGCCTTTTTTATCCCCGAGGGGGTAGGCAGAGGTATTCCATTACTGGATATACCCACATTTCACGAGATATATTGGACCCCTAAACGTGATAGGTGGTGAACCCATCGCCGGACCGGGTCTGTTTACACATGTCTCAGAATTAATTCTGAGACCTGCGGGTTTCCTCACGATGTTTTCCTTCACCGTCGAGCTAGTGATAAATATGTACGTAAGTTTTTGAAAAACTCATTGGTACATGCCAGGATTCGAACCCGAGCCTCACTGATTTTCGGCCGGCTCTTTAACCGTCCGGGCTATCACGCCTAGAATAAAGTTTCCGAAGTCGATAGATAAGACATCGGAAAATTTTTCACTCGATCTGAATCGAACGGAAACGGTATCGAGTCTCCGTTAATACCTACGCTGAGCCAAGTATTACCGGCTGAGTAGGATAAGCTGAGTTTCTTGCTGGTTCTTCTCGGAGTACTGCATCTGGAACCAGCAACTCGTCAGTGGAGATGGGCTGCTGTTTACATCTAGCCAATCTCCATTTACGAGTTTAGATTGCTTTGTTATTAAACTGTAGAGTTTCTATGTGTAATATTTTTTTAACTACAGAAATTAATTAATTTTGACTTTGACTTTCATGTGAAGGGATCTGAAAAGTGGGTTCCACAGTTAATGGAATACCTCTGCCCAATGCCTTCTGTTGATGAGGCGTGATCGTGTTTTTATATTTTCCCGAGTGCATAAGAAGTGTGTGTTTTCCTTATAAGCCTATTTAAAAAAAAACGAGCTTCTAAGGAGTTTCAGAGATATATGATGACGAGTGCGAGGGGATAGAAATTTAGAAGCTCGAAAGAAATTGTTCCAAAATGAAGGGGATCCCTGCTTGTACACCATATACTGAAAACAGCTCTATAAATATACAACAGTTTTCAAGCATTCGTTTTCGATAAAGTAACTTCGATTTCTTCGGTTTCAAATCCTGGCATGTACCAAAAAGTTTTTCAAAAACTTACGTATATAGTCATTACTAGCTCGAGGATGAAGGAAAACATCGTGTGGAAACCCGCAGGTCTGTGGGACCATGGGATGTTCATATAAATGGTTAGTAATACACAAAGGAAACACATAGGCCGCGCCATCGAACTGTTTACACGAGTTTGTCTAAAAATACAACTTGGACAGCGGTCCCTCGACACCGCGAACACCTTTTCACGATTCCACCTCCACAAAAACATTTTTGAAAATCCATCCAGGAAACTGCTGAAAATGATAGAAGACAGAAAGTTTGTATGGAAGGTCGACATTTTTCCTATCCCTTCTTGCATACGACTAGTAGATAATCATTTTAGTGAAACTGTGACAGGCATAATTGTAATCTTAGGAATAAAAATAAACTAGAGCAACCTCAGTCACGATTAAGTAAAATTAATAATTCCTTTGTGGGGCTTTGCATACGCTTTTATAATAAAATACCAGAAGATATTTTGAAATTGCCTGAAACTGTGTTCAAAACTCATGTTAAACATGTACTTTGTAAAATGGCATATTACAAACTAGACGACTATATAAATTACAATGATGATTGGAACAGAATTCCTCCAGTCCAGCGCAATACGATAGCTAAAAACAAACGAAATTATGTAACCCAATTTAGTATTAAGTAACAATTGATTAAAAGAATATTGTGTTGAGGAGTTTCTTGCCCCGCTTCTTCTCCTCAACCATACATGCTGAAGCGGTGGAGTTGAAATGACGTCCAATAAGTGGACTTGTAAGTTCCTTTTTTGAATAAAACATTTTGACTTTGACTTTGACTGAGTTTTATTTCAACCAATACCTATAATTGCAACGGCCATCGAAACAAGTGCACTAATTACGCGCTATTCCCAGCGCAGCTATCTACTTGTACAGTCAAGAGCACGTTAAGCTTGACACTTTGGACTTTGAACCGGCCCTGTATTCTATGGCGCGCAGTATAAATCAGAGCTCAGCTTAAACTGGTAGTGTAAAGCTTGACTTGCTTTTGACTGTACAGTGGCGATTTGCCCTAAGGCCCGAGCCACGAGATCTTAGAGGCGGCCAATCGCAAGAAAAAAGTCACTGATGATGACGAAAAATAACTCAAAAGTGCCTAAATATTCTAAAGACTTGCCACATTACAACGGGCCGCGACACTGCATCGTACACAAATAATGTTCCTAAAACTCTTTCTACACTTTATGTGTGTGTTGTATAAGTTGTTAAGTAAATTCATTATGTAACCTATATCATGGTTATCTACTGAAAAAGGGGCGGCTACATATGGCTTGGACCTAGGGCGGCCAAGACTGCAAATCCGCCACTGTACTTGTAATAAATGCGCTTTAAATTTAACCCCCGTCACCCCCCTCCCATCCCCTTCTGCTTAAATGGCAAACGCAGCTTTTTTACTCACATTTAATATTCGCTGACGAGTAGTTGTAATAACTAGATAGTCGTACAATACGGTTACGCCTTTTCTAAAACATAGGTATTCTGGAGGCTATTTCTCTCTACACGATTATATTTTCAACCGACTTCAAAAAAGGAAGAGGTTCTCAATTCGACTCTTATTTTTTTTTCACCAGAACTTCGACTGGGTGAATCGATTTTGATGATTCTTTTTTACTTGAAAGCTGGTGCTTCCCGTGTGGTCCCATTTCAATTGGTCCAGCTCTAACAATGGCATCTATGAGAAAACCATATAATTTGAAGTCGGTTTCTTACTCTATAAGTTCTATATTATTATTGTACCCCCCAAAGGGGCTGGTGGTGAGGCCATCACCTGTTAAATACGTACTAAAGCTGCTATACATATGCTTGAGCTAATGATAAATAGGTACGTAGGGTATCTACTTGATAAACTTTTTGGTGCATTGTACGTTACACTCAGTAATAAACTCAATCTGGCACCTTCAGAGTGTTCTAAATAAAATGAAGAAATTCCATAATATTATATAAACTTAGTATTTGGTTTGCGAAAACCAAATTAGCTTTATTGAATGGTCGGACATAATTCACACACGGTTATTTAGTCCCAAACTAGGCAGAGCCTATACTATGGGTACAAAATAACTGATAGACATGCTTAAATAAATATAAACACTCAGACACGAAGCCAAACATGTTCATGCACACAAATGGTGGCCCCGAGCGGGAATCGAACCCGCGACCTCCGGCTCAGTAGGCAGGGTCACTACCAATGAGCCAACAGGCCAAAATATTCCCGATGCCCCCCCTCTATGCTTTATTATATTTTAATCTCTTTGGTACCTATAGTTAAGACATTCAAGCTTACTTCCGATCCCCGAGTTTTAAATTTCTTTTTCAATATTTGGTGCCTCCCGAAACGTCCCGGCCGGAAGGATCGCCCGTCATCGCCCAACAGTAATTTGCAATTCTAATTAGGCAGCCTTCCCCGCGTTTTTACACTCACTTCTTTTCAATTCAAAAGCTTTGACTTCCGTCGTTTGAGGGGGAATTTGAAAAAGTAAAAATTACAGATTTCCATACTAATAAACAAGGAGATACATTAGAAATGGGGATTTTCAGGGGTCCAAAAATACTACGGTGAAAATACACATTGACCCTCCATTCGGTGACACCATGAGATTTTTCGTAACTTCTTAATTTAGTAGCGCCATCCACTTCTGTCCATTGAAGAAAATAGAGGAAAGTTTTACTCAAAACGGGTCCATACTATCGTCATCTATAATTAATAACACTACTCTACTTTAATACTAACATTATTAACTACACATTTGCTATGTATTTGATTAGATCATACCTGGCAAACCTTTATAACTTTAGTACATATTCATAAACTGTCAGCGCCCCGCGGTTTCACCCGCGTAGTTCCCGTTCCCGTGGGAATACAGGGATAAAAAATAGCCTATGTGTTATTCTGATGTATAAGCTATATAACTGTAAAGTTTCATCAAAATCCGTTCAGTAGTTTTTGCGTGAAAGAGGAACAAACATCCATCCATACATCCATCCGTACAAACTTTCGCATTTAAAATGTTATAGCAGGATGAATTTGCGAATTTATTTCATTAAATAACAAAATTTAGACCACATTTAACGAATCTCATTCTTAATTTGAATAGGCGACTACCTAATTGCATAAATTTCAAAGATCTGCTTACCCAGAGCACACCTGCCCGATATCTGCCCTCTCATCGCGGATGCCATTTTTGATAACACTAGCAACTTCATGCAATTAAACAGGTGGACTTATGAATCGTGACGATCGTTCGCAGATAGAGTTGTCAAAATCATTTTCCGAATAAAATTAAGATTTACAGCGTAATATTCATACCTGACTGCATCAATTCAATTCATTTCAAAAAGTTACACTTAGAAACGTCAATAGACTAATTAAAAAAAACTGTTTATTTCATAAAAAGAGAATGCATTTTACAGAAATAGCTACTAATCTTAAATTAAACTATTAATCACACAATATTCTTATATTATTTTATCACATTTCATCTAATAAAGAATTAAGTAGGTACAAGGTAGAGATTACATTATTTTCTAATTTTAATCAAGTGTTTCTTTATAATTTGTTTAGCTTGCAAGGTACTCTGAACTCGTCCATTTCGATTGGCTGAATGTAAACAGCAGCCTATCTCCACCGACTAGTTGTTGGTTGCAAATGCACCCCGAGAAGAACCAGCACGAAACTCAAGAGATTTTTTTTAAATTTCATCCGTAAAGTGTTTAGTATTTTCCTTTGGCGTAGTTTGTAGACTAAATAGTTTGACGGATTTTAAAGGCCGATTTGATAGTAGGTTCGTTTTTGTCTTCGAAGTGTAATAAGCTTAATTTTTAACTGACTGTCGCATAAGGAAGGAGGATAATGTTTATTAAATCTTTGAGCGGTTCTTTTTTTAATAAGATAATTACTTACCATGATGAGGTAATCTTTAAGATGGTATTTACCTTTTAACTACTTCTGTAATTCTCTCTGTATTTATGATGAAATGTTTGTGTAGGTACAAACAAAAATCGGTGGAGAGGTTCGTAATATGACATACAAAAACCTTCTAATCGTTCTTTCTATTAGTAAAAACCCCATCAAAAGCCGTTGCGTGGTTTAAAATATGTAAGCGTACCTAAATACGGCAGAAAGCGAGTTTGTT
The DNA here is from genome assembly GCA_963855545.1 of Ethmia dodecea. Taxonomy (NCBI): domain Eukaryota; kingdom Metazoa; phylum Arthropoda; class Insecta; order Lepidoptera; family Depressariidae; genus Ethmia; species Ethmia dodecea. Next base: position 29,427,914 of record OY979436.1, on the reverse strand, counting down.
TTATACATAGACCGTGGTTTTATACTATGTAGAGATTTTACATTGGAAACTGCCTACTGGGATGCAGATAAAATAAATATTAAATACAAAAGCAAAGGCGAGCCAAATGTGTTCAATATACCCTTCGAGTCATAACCAACACTCCAAGAAGTAGTATTTGGCATAGTCGTTCGCCATTGTGATTGCTCAATTTAGTTTTGCAGGCCTACAGCGAACTAGTTTGTTCATTTAGTTCGTTCAGTGGAGATAATAAAAAAAAAGATTTTCATATTGTTAGTGTGAAAAACTTTAACCATAGGCTTTAACTTATTAAGAAACTCTACAAGAGTTTGAGAGTAAAAATAAATAAGTCGGTTAGCCATACAGCGCCACTCTATAGTAGAGCGGATGCCAGAAAAATACATACATATTTAAAGAACTAAAAACGAGATTGTGGACGAACTAGTTCGCATAGTTCAGCTAAAAGAGCGCTCTTCCAAACTAGGTCATTCGTGAGCTACCCAAGACTACCAAATAGAGGTAACATGAAAAGACTAATGTGTAGAGCGGCCCTAGCAACACAATCGATTTGTAGAATCCGGCATAAAATAAAAGGCGCATGTCAGACAATTGTGCGCCCCGCGGGGGCGATAAATGTCGTTAAATAGTGCCGCGGACGCACATTGTGCTGCTCTCGGGTTACCCTTGAAACCCACTAAATGTGTCGTGTTTTCACCCAACTGTGACTAAGTGCGATCATTTCGATGCTCCTCGCAAAATGTCTGATTTATTAATAAACTAGCGGTTCTGCGCGGTTTCACCCACGTAGTCCCGGTCCCATGGTTATCCGGGAATAAAAAATAGCCTATGTTACTCGGGAATATTCTAGCTTTCCACAGGTGAAATAATTTTTAAAATCGCTCCAGTAGTTTTTGAGTTTATTCGTTGTAAAGATACAAAAATACAAAGCTTTCTTCTTTAAAATATTAGTTTATGAGTATAAGTATAAAACTATAGATTGACTAGTTTTTAGAATGACGTATTATAAGGCAATACAAGATAAACCTTCATATTTGGTTTCGATAAATTTTCTACTATACACTTTTTGCCAGACGTCAGAGACATTTAAAATAATTGCATTCTCGTTATTTTAACTTACATTAAAATCAGTATCGCGAAATAAAATCTATCTCTGTCAAAGGATCAGCCTAGCTATCCAGAGAGGGAATGCTGCCAGTCTTCTGGGCACTGTCCCACATGGTTCCTCTTTGGAGGACATTTTTTATCTGTAATTATTGTAAATCAATGTATATTTTCTTTGTAAATAAATGTATATTTCCTATTAAAAAAAAAAAAAAAAAAAAAAAAAAAATTTTAATTTTTTATTTTGCGTATTTTTTATTTAATATGTTATTTATTTCCCCATGAGATGTTCTTGTGCTGTCGTGATGAAAATATGAATACTGCCATATTTGAAGGACTACTGGCGCAACGAGCTCAATTCACATAAAATATCATGACATGTCATGAGATTGAAAAGAGCTGCCCTTGAGTTTCTTGCTGGCTCTTCTCGGGGTGCTGATTTGTAACCAGCAACAAGTCGGTTTAGATGGGCTGCTGTTCATTTAGGCAATCTTCATAGACGAGTTTAGCTTGCCTTGTTATTAGACTATTGACTTTTCTAATTGTAATTTTCAATTGGAAAAAAATGCCGTTTTCATTTTCAAGTCGGGCCGTTGCTCTGAATAAGAAATATGCTATAAACCAGAAGCTCACGAATCAAAGCCAGAAACCTTGGTCCAAACTTGTGTTTAGATCCCCTTATCAGCATTCAAGCGGTGTCTCCCAATCCTCCCAAATCAATGGGAGCGGACAAGCACAGCTGATTGTTAATTCGGGCCCACTCCCAGGGGCCCAGCGCGATACACCCCGGTACCTCGCCAAACTTGTAACCCGTAAATATTGATGTTGGAAAACAAATAACTAATTGTATTAGGTTCTGTTTGGGGATAAAATGTGTCTGTACGGGCTACAGGATTGCAATTTTGATATTTAATGTTAAATGGATTTAGTTTACTTGTTTGAGTAGCGGGTTGTTGTTTTAAATTGTTTAACGGCCTTTGGATTCTAGTCCTTATAGCCTTTTTAATTTCCTACTATTAATCTTAGTTAAATGGCTCTGCTTCAGAGACCATGCACAAAAATACGGTGTCTTCAACACTTTCTTCATCCCTTTCTCGGTTATCAACAGTAAAATGATAGTCTAGCACTTTTACTGAAGACTTCATTGTGACTTCTTGAGGCAATCCAGAAATTTTCATCGCTGGGATTTTATCGAATTTCCTATTCACTCGGGTTATCTAAATTTACCAAATCATATAAGGGTCAATGTATACGCTTTTACAAAAAGATTCCTATTGCATTACAAAATTTGCCTCTTGACAAATTTAATAGTTAAGCAAACATTATATAAAAAAGGCTACTATAAAATAACCGACTACTTAGTAGACCAAAATGCATGGGTTTAACCGACTCAGCGCTATTTAAGGCTATTCATTATAATTATTATTGTGAACCATGTTTACTAGTAAGACATGAGACTAAAAAGAGCTGCGCTTGAGTTTCTTGCTGGCTCTTCTCGGGGTACTGCATTTGGACCCAGCAACTCGTCGGTGGAGATGGGCTGCTGTTTACATTTAGCCAATCCTCATGGACGAGTTTAGTGTGCCTTGTTTATATTGACATTTCAAAGTGTATTTTTTATACCTACTGAAATAAAAGAATTTTGACTTTTGACTTTTTGACTGCACACTTTCACGGATAATTGCAATATAATATGAATCAATACCCGAAATATCCAGCAAAATACAAAAAAACATGTTGACCCTCTTCGGATTCCCGCCAAAAAGCCTGAGTAGCGGGTGCCCGGCGGTGTTGCCCGCTTTATTCTCGTTACCGAGGGAATCAATAAAAAGCAATTCATAGCGGTTGCCTATGACCAAAGAGATTTAAATATAATAGGGCATAGAGGGGGCATTGGCAATATTTTCATACAAAACTTTGAAGCCTAAGCGTCATGTCCTTGTCATGCCAGTTAGTATGAACGCGAGCTGTCATTCGGTCGAAATTGTTCTCGACTTATTCCACTTGGAATAACTTTTGACTTCAAATTTTCCTCGCTTTGTCCCCTCTATGCCTTATTATATTTTAATCTCTTTGCCTATGACATATAAGACACCTACATAACATGTTTTAAATTTCGAAGTAGTAGGTTATATTTTTACTCAGTTTTTATATTTTCCCGTGAAAATGAGACATTTTCCTGCAGTAAAAAGTACCCTAGATGTTGACCCTATATAACTCAGCACCACAAAATTTCATAAAAATCCGTCCAGTAGTTTATCGTGAGGCGTGGCACAGACAGACAGACAAGATTGCCAATAATTGATGTTGGTGTCGAAAACTAATGTCATATGTGACATAAGTAATCGGAAATTTTTTCACTCGATCTGAATCGAACGGAAACGGTATCGAGCCTCCGTGAATACGCTTTCGGGTCTGTTTACACATGTTTCAGAACTAATTCTGGGACCTGCGGATTTCACGATGTTTTCCTTCACTGTCGAGCTAGTGATAAATATGTGTACGTAAGTTTTGAAAAACTCATTGGTACAAGCCAGGATTCGAACCCGGACTCTATTGTGTGAATACCAAGATCTATCATTATTTAACCCAAATACACACTGCTGATTAAACTCCCAAGACAGACAAATCAAAAAAACACCGCTCTGCATTTCCAAATCCGGTTACAAATAAAAAATAGGGGTGTGAAGGGTTGGGGTGGGCGGAGTAATCGCATTGCCCGGTCGGGTGCGCGCGCGCGGCGCGTGTAATCTGGTTGTCCTAATAGTCTTAAGGCGCACAAAAGGGATGATCAAACGCTCCAATTTGACGCACCAAATGTCGTTGCATTCCTGCAATACTGCAGTTTTTGTGGCTGCGGTCAAGGAAATAAACTTGTGAATCCTCTTTTTATTTATCGCTCGACGGCGAAGGAAAACATCGTGAGGAAACCCGCAGAGAATTAATTCTGAGGCATGTGTAATAACATTTTAAATAATATTTTGTTATTGTCATAACTGAGTGCAGGCTTGCCAACAAACTGCTCTGCAGTATGTTTGAGCTACAATGTGTAATGTCTTCTATAAGTAAATAAAAAAATCTCGTGGTGGCGATATGGGCTCACCACCTATCAGGTTTAAACATAGAATAGGTCGAATATACTCGTGAAAAGGGCGCGAGATTTTTTTTTCATGCTACAGAAAAATGTTTTAATAGAACGCTACTCGTGTCAAATAGGAAAAAGTATGATCAAAGACGTTTAAAAAAAAAGAGAATGATTTTCTTCCAACCTCTTTGGGTATGATGGTTACTATCTAACAATTTTCATTCGATATGGTTTTAATATTTTTTTACGATTTAAAATCACACTTTCCACTGGAATGAAACATCATCATCATAAGCAGCCGGAACACTGGTTTGAAAATTAATTTTTACGTTTTTTTACAATAAAATACACATAATAAAAAAACGACTACTTAACACTTTATTTTCTGCCAATAAGGGCTCTTCATCTCTAGAGACTTGTTAGTGTAACTGTCTGCCCCCAATGGAACTGTTATTGTACTTATTGTCTATAATAACGCGTCTCTGGGGAGTTGGGGCGAGGCTTGCCCAGCTTCGTTGCCAGAGGCAGTAAACAGATACACCTACTGTTAGTTTAGTAAATTATCCTAGGTCCTCATACATAATTTATGACATCAATTATACATACATAAAGCTCACACCATTGTCCCACAGAGGTAGGCAGAGACGATGGATCGCCACTTTTCTCGATCTCTGCATACTTCTTTCGCTTCCTTCACATTCATAAGCCTTTTCATGCACACTCTTTTATTCCTCGCACTCCGGACCCCAGTTTTTTGAAGGACGTCACTTATTTGATCCGTGAACGTCCTTCTGAGGCGTCCTCTTTCCTAGCATCCTTCAACATTCGCACACTAAATCTCTTTTGTTACTCATCTTTCATTTATACGTTCTTAATGATTTAAGGCGTTATTAGAAAAGAAAGATCATTGATTATGCTGCACCAAGTTTGTTTATTCCCGTTCCCGATAAGATCCCCTAAAATTCACGAAGCGAAAATGAGAACTGACTCTTTTCTGTATAGAAAACATTTTGATTCCCTCACGAATTAGTCTAAGCAACGATTCCATTCTCAACCGCCGTTCTATGCACAATATTAATAAGGGACACGCGCTGTTTGGGAATCACTCATTCTGCACCCATTCACTTGCGATCAGTGGCCACGATCCAGTCGTTAATGAATGAATGAGTGAACAAGTGAATGGTTTGCGTGAGAGCAGCATTGGGCTAAAGTGACTGCGCGGTTGACTGATCTTGAATAACTAGATTCGCCGAGGTAAACTTGCGGTCGTGTTCGACTATTTTAGCTTTTATTGCCAAGGAATAGAGTACTTAGGGTTAGCTAACAGTTTGTGGGATATAGTTTAGTTTATACAGTGCCAAAAGACGCGGGCGTGACAATGTGTGTAAATATAGGGACGGATTTGCAAGCCCTTTGATATCCTCGTGAGACTTGCTGCTACGATTTCGGTAGCTGAAGGTTCAGTTCAAATATATAAAAATTACACTATGGTGAGTGATGGAATTCTTAATAATAATATGATAATAATCTTTATTTTATTGCATATAAATAATAATAATATTCTTTATTCAGCAATAGCCTTACGGTTAAAGAGCCTGATTCACATGATGAAAATCATTGAGGCTCGGGTTCGAATCCTGGCATGAGTTTTTCAGAAACTTACGTACATATTTATCAGTAGCTTGACGGTAACGGAAAACATCGTGAGGAAACCCGCAGGTCCCAGAATTAATTCTCACCTATCACGATTAGGGGTCCAATATATCTCGTGACGAACTTGTGACTTTCTCGTTGCAGGTGCATGGGCAACCGTCACCATCAGCAGGCGTTTTCACGGAGCTTCGGTATTCGACTCGGAATCGGAAAATCTATCGAAGATGGGTTATTCACAGATGTCGGTATCGAAAACAAATGTCATATTTGACATAAGGATTCGTAAAATTTTCCGTGGCTGTCGGAAACGCCTAGAAAACACTTGATCTGAATTGAACGGAAACAGTGTCGAGCCTCCGTGAATACGCCTGCAGGTGACCCGTCTGCTCGTAACACTCGATTTAAGAAATAACAGAAATCAAACAAGTTAGTTCTAAAAAAATATTTACCTAAGTCATTTCTCAATACGCAAGATTTTCTAAGATCAATTCAAGATTACTGTAGAGCATATCTCTATCCTTTGATAGAGATACTACTGTCAGACTATCTATATACAAATTGAATTTAGCAGGAAAGGACACTGTACCACGCATGTTCCTCTGTATATAGGTATTTTTTTATCTGAAACTCGCGGCTTCGCTCGCACACGTTTATTTCACCCCCTTAGGGGTTCAATTTTGCAAAATCTTTTCGTATTGGATGCCTATACTGTATAAGCTATCTATGTGCAAAATTTCAAGTCTCTAGACCCAGCGGTTTAGGCTGTGCGTATCACCAATCAGTCAGTTTATCATTTTATATATGTACATGTATGTATACCAATAAAAAAATGTAGGTGTCATAAATAAATCCACACTCACGGGTAGGCAGAGGTATTCCATTTCTTTACACACTTTTCAAGAGTATATTCGACCCCTAAACGTGAGAGGTGAGCCCATCGCCGAACCGGGTCTGTGACACATGCTTCACTCTCGGTGATTTCAAATATATTTTTTTAGTGAAAACTGTTTATTTTGCAATGCCTGGCATCAAAGCAACTCAACAGATTTCACTCAAAATAGGATATGCAATAAATTTTCATCTGTAAAAAAATACACATAAAAATCTAAGCTAAATTCGTTACAACAAAAATAATACGACCCAATCACCATCCTTGGCCATTCACGTCACCTCCTCAGCGTTTCTGATACTGAAATAAACAGCGGGAAAAACGTTACAGGCGGGGGGCGATAGGGGGCGCTAAGGGGCGCCAGGGGGCGGGATTAGATTACCTGAACCCGTGGGTCGCAAACAGTTCGTTACGTGCAAGACGAGTAACGAACTCAGTTGCTTGAGGCGTAGACACACTCCCGCTATTGATGTTTGGAATATTCTAGAATATTCAACGCGTCACAGAATAAGTGCGATGCCTCATACACCCCAATTAGTATATTAATATAAAATATAAGATGCATTCGTACTTTAGTTTTGTATACTTAGGGCTGATTTTTCAATAGTCAGTTAAAAGTTATCTGAAGAATAAACATCACCTGCCACTTTTCCTTTCTATTGTGTCAGAGAGTGACAGCATCAATATATTCTCGAGATAAAGTTTATCTGACGATTGAAAAATCAGCCCTTAACCAAATTTCTTAATTAAAGAGAAATAGTAGTACGGTTTTCTTAGGTAGCCCTAAATCCAGTTATTCGATTCATTTTTCCGAAAATTTTTATACATTATAAAAATAGCTAAAATCGATTAAGTATCTAGTCGAGTCGATACTGAAAAAACGAATTTAAGGAATTGCGCTTATTCGTTACATTTATTTATTTATTTAACTTCATGTACGTAACATACAAAACACTTCATGTAAGAAAACTTACACATGGCGAACTTAATGCCTAAAGGCATTATCTACCAGTCAACCATCAGGCTAAGCAGAAATAATTTGGCCGAATTGGCCGCAAATAGTAAAAATCAATAAATCAATTACATATTGTATAAGGTCATTTTAAATCAAGTTCCAATATATTAAGTGTATAAATATATAAGAGAAATAGAATTAACATATATATAAAGATAATTGTAACATAATTTTTTTTCTCGTTCTTATTTTTATTTTGTAAACATGCTTTGCACCCCATTAAAAAAGTAAGTAGGTACTCTTTATTTACACCAATAAAATTATTCAACAAGTGACACAGTGATAAGAAAAAATACAATGGGCGTTCTTATCGCTTTAAGCGATTTCTTCCAGACAAGCAGTATCGCACTAAAACGCCATTTGTGTCGGCTTTTATCAAAATTTATTCATTTTAGCTCCATTTGTGATTTAATATTGTGTGTATATCTATTGTTTATGTACAGCGTAGGTATTAGTGTGGTTTTTTTTTTTGTAATAGTCTAGGTTATCTAGTAAAGTAGCATGAAAAATAAAAATCAATGGCGAAAATGGTCTCTTGTAATTTTTTTGTTCTAACCCTTTAAATATTTGCACTTAATTTAAAATCACCATGTACTTATATCAAATAATATTAGTAGGATTACACTCCAAGTAAGCTTTCTGTGAAATAAGTTTTAAAATCCGTCCATTAGTTTCAGAGCCTGTTACAAACAAACTTACAAATCATTCCACTTCATAATATTAGTGGAGAGAAAAGAAAAAAAATCTAAAAGATTTTTAGGATCATTCTGATGGCAAATATACCTATGTTTTAGGCTAAATCATATGACTCTTGAAAGTCGGGTAGGAAGGCTACGCTAAAAGATTAATTTACATACATACCTAGTCTAGTCGAGTTTAAAAAAAATAGTAAACGCTGTCTCACTATTTTCCTATCGAAAATGCACTTTGGAATACATGCCTCCCTTTCTTGAGCAGTCGGCTAAAACAAGGAGTATTTATTTATTTATTTATTGGAGCTCAACAGCAACACCTATAAACAAAAAATACGGCCATTCACAGAGCTTCACTCATTCTATAAAACTATTGATAGGTACAGGGTATGCTTGAACTATTCCATTAAAATAAAAATAATACAGAAAGAAAAGCTTTATAACAGCAATGTTATTTTGCATCTCATATAGGGATGTGTGTGTGTGTTGTGGGGGAGGGAGGGGGTGGTGGGAGTGGGTGTTATTTTATGAATATGGTGTACCTGCACTTATGATTCAAACTAATGACTCAAAGTCAAAGTGAACTCTGCTTTAGGTTAGGAGTCACACGGTGACGTCACAGCGTTTACTTCATACATATTTCTAGACGATATGTTTGGAAAAGACATTAACTTGACTTTTATAGTCTCAGTTTCATCCACTCCAAGGTTGTCTGGAAGAAATCGCTGGAAGCAACAAGACCGACCATTGTACTTTAATTAATTTGTAAATCCTTTTGGTATAAAACAAAGAGTTATTTTATAGTATAGTTTGCATCTTGATTAAGAACATAAACTACCTTTCATTGCAAACTCAGCCGACGTCGACGAGACGCAGAGTCTAGTTTTGTATAATTTTAAAAATAAAAAATACATAATAAAAATAAATAATCTCACGCCTTTCATCCCCGAGGACGTAGTCAGAAGTATTCCATTACTGGATATACCCACATTTCATGAGATACATTGGACCCCTAAACTTGATAGGTGGTGAGCCCATCGCCGGACCGGGTCTATTTACTCATGTCTCAGAATTAATTCTGAGACCTGCGGGTTTCCTCACAATGTTTTCCTTCACCGTCGAGCTTGTGATAAATATGTACATAAGTTTATGAAAAACTCATTGGTACATGCCAGGATTCGAACCCAAGCCTCACTGATTTTCGGCCGGCTCTTTAACCGTAAGGGCTATCACTGCTCTTTTGTATAATTTTATCGTATATCCATTAAAACCACATCGCATTAGGTGTCTATATATCTAACCAACAAAGTACAATCGGGGCCTGATAAATAAATTGCTTCTGGCTTCCCCGCGACGCCCGGGAGCGGGCAGACTGAATAAATTTGAATAACACGCCCGTAATGAGGCGCTAGCGGCTGATGAGCTGAATCGAACCCGGACTAAACAATTGTCATTCATTCATTCGGTCGTAAAGCCCGTCGGTAATCCGTTTATTGGAAGCTATAATTTTCTTTGTACATTTTGCTTATGACTGCGTGGGGTAGCTAGGAGGGCGAATGTTTTGACGCTTCTGTTTTGTTAAATATGAGACAATAGTTATAGATTTACTAGCGATCCGTTCTCGCTTCGCTTCGGTTTATATGATATAGGTACAAAAACCTAGCTCGATTATCGCTATTTCGATTAGTGAAAACTTCATCAAAATCCGTTGCGTGCTGGTTTAAAAGACCAATCGCGTATACAGACGCAGAAAGCTACTTGTAAATGTTATCGTATCGTCATCGAGAAATGTTGTATGGGATTTTGTACAGCGCCACGGCGGGCGTAGAGAGAACTAAAAAGCACGCACAAATAATTATCGTTATGAATCGAATCCACTTCGAGCGATAATAGAACAATAAGTAATGATAATAATAAATTGTGAGACACAATTCACTTACAGTTATTTAGTCCCAAACTAGGCAGGGCCTGTACTATGGGTACTAAACAACTGATATACATACTTAAATAAATATCCAACAGACATGTTGAAAATGGGATCGAACCCGCGACCTCCGGCTCGGAAGGCAGGGTCACTTCCAACTGAGCCAATAGGCCCGTCAAGTGAACACTTATAATGGAAAACGGCAGCTCGAACAATATTTTGACGTGCAGTTTCCAAGAGTCTAATCCGTGCCTCAAGCATGAGAGGCGACCTCACGGGCCATCACTGTATCTACAAGCAGTCCGTGAAATAATTTGTTTCGGGGTGTTTACACACGGCGATTTATGCACTCGAAGCCATAAATAACGCTGGCTGGCCGCCGACAGATATATGGGCCTCGTATTTATTGCTGTTTGTTCCCGGGTGTACAGACAGCAAACAAAGAGTACCTATCGTTCGCAGTTTCACCTGCGTAGTTCCCGTTCTCGCTGAAATACGGGAATAAAATAGATCCTATGTTACTCCCTCGTAATGTAGCTTTCCATTGAGGTAATAATTTTTAAATTCTATTCAGCTGTTTAGGTGTAACAGCGTAACAATCAAACAAACAAAGTCACTTTCGCATCTATAATAGGTATTAGTTAGGATAGGATAAGAGTTAGGATTAGGATATACATATATGTCTGTTTCTTATGAGTTAGAATTCAAAGCTAATAGCAGCAACCACAAATAAATACATATCCTTATTTACTGTCTGTACGCGAAGCCTACTCACGTCTTTTCTGAATGAGCGAGTTTTTTCGCGCGGCAGCCAACCGAACTTCTTTGTAACTTAGGTATTTAGTGTGGCCACGAATAAATTACCTGCAGTAAAAGCAAATCTTCACGAAAGCGTTCGACTACATTTTAACCTCTTATCAGCTGGGTTGAGTTACTGCTGTAAAAAACCTTGCGGCCCAGATGCGCTTTTTGCTGTATCCAAATAATCAAAATTTGATTTATAACTGCCGTTATTAAAATCCTTTTAGTTATGCTTGAACTGTCCGCAGCTATTTTTGGGCCGATCCGTGTCACAATGTAAGGTAATTGAAAAATGCCTGGTTATGAAGTTACTATATTGAATGCGCAGCGGAAATAACTGTGAATCAGGAATTTGTATGATAGTACATATTGATTGTGAAAACTGATTGAAGCAATTATTACTACTCTTTATGTACAACTACTTATCTCAGCTCAATGAGGTTAGAGGTGAGCTATGGAAAGTAACGGTGACCGGCGGCTTTGCACGCCTTTTTTTCCGTTCCCGCAGGAATTTAACGATTTCCTATATCCTAGTTTTTAAATATTCTTGTTTGCATGATGTGATGACCTTTAACCTGATCTGACCGACCGACGACCTAAAGAAGGTGGCTGACAGTGGATGGATGCGGGTTACCCAAGATCGGAATGGTACTCAATTTTACTCAATAGGTACCCCGTTTTAGCTATTCAACTTTTTTTTGTCACTGCATTTTTCATTTTGCCAATGTCAAGTAATTTAGTTTTCAAGTCTTTATTCTCAGAGACCATGCACAAAAATTCAGTGTCTTCACTTTCTGCATCTCTCCCTTGGTTATCAACAGTAAAATAAAATAAACAACACTTTTACTGAAGACTTCATTGTGACTTCTTGAGGCAATCCAAAAATGTCCATCCCTCGAATTTTATCGAATTTCTCATTCACTGCACACTTTCACGGACACTTGCCACAATACACTAAATTAATAGCAAAAATGAAAATTATACAAAAAGCATGACATCCTCGGATTCCCGCCAAAAAACTATCAACTTAGCTTCAGTAAAACATTCAGATAACTGTCAGTTCGTTAAAAAATGCGTGTAAATCCAAGCTTGTATCCACAGCCGCTGTCGGAGGTAAATCGTCCACCGTGTCAGATCGCGATCGCGGTAAATCATGCTTATTGGTAACGAAGCGTGGCGCAAGCGGCGCGTGCGCAGCCCGCTCTGCGTAGCCGTCAAACTCCACTTGTCAGCAATTTGGAGTGGAAATAAATTTATTACCGACTTGTATTTCGGTGCTAAATTAATGCTAGAACTAGAGCTACTAGAACACTGGGAGCCTATAGGTTTCATACATTTAGTATCGTATTTCGCTTATGTCCAAGTAAAACAAAAACAGTTTGCGAAAATTTTTATCATCACTACAAACTATAAAACAAAGTCGCTTTCTATGTCCTTATATCCCTATGTATGCTTAAATCTTTAAAAGTACGCAACGGATTTTTAAACGGTTTTTTTTAATAGATAGAGTGATTCAAGAGGAAGGTTTTAGTGTTAGCATTGCATCCCGTGCTACGTACGCACATTTTTTAGTAACAACTCCTTTTAGTAAGTACACTAATCCTTCCTTACTAATATTATAAAATCGAAAGTAACTCTGTCTGTGTGTTACGCAATCACGCCTAAACTAAGTACTAAATTAAATTTGGTGCAGATATAGTCTAAATCCTGATAAAGGACATAGGCTACTTTTTAATGCGAAAAAAGGGCTGTAAGGGGTTAAAATAGGGGATTAAAAGTTTTAATGGAAATTACGTCATTTTAAAAACTAGATGCTTGAAACTTATTTTTAATTCGTCGAGCACCGCGCGGTTCCAATAGGCACCGTAACAATTAAAAATCAATTGTGTTTTATTTTATAATATTATTATTAGCGACCCACCCCGGCTTCGCACGGCTGCAATGCTAATACTAAAACCTTCCTCTTGAATCACTATCTATTTAAAAAAAACCGCATCAAAATCCGTTGCGTAGTTTTAAAGATTTAAGCATACATAGGATTGGATATAGTGATATAGGGACAGAGAAAGCGACTTTGTTTTATAATATGTAGTGATGAAGAGGTTAAGGCTTTAATTAATATGTAGTATGTGTCATAATGACAAATGCAGTAGGTACAATGCGCGATCTTATCAATATTAACAGGTCAAATACTGTGTTCATTCACCAAAAAGGTTCTCTCTCTTCTCTATTGTCATTCTAGGACGTTCCATGTGTTTTAACTAAAATTGAAATAAAAATATATACAGTTACTGGAATACCTTAAAAGCCTGTTGTTATTTATGAACAAACATTTTGGTGCCGAAACAAATAATATTTCGTTGCAAAAAATTCCCAACAATTTTTTGCAACATGTTACATCTTACTAAAGAGGAGACGTTGACCGACAGAACTCCAATGTAACTATTGAGACAAAAATATTCCCAGTAGTTACGTTTTAGAAAATATTTGGTATAATGTAACTACTGAGACTAAAACAGTCTCATTAGTTACGTCAACGGAACTCCAACGTAACTAGTGGGAACAGAGGAAAAATAAGTGTGTTTTATAGTAGAAGTGAATCCGGCATATCGCCAACGCAAACCGAAGCTTGACGGCCATCTTTACATTTCCTAAATTTTTCTTGCTATTTTCCTTGTGTTTACTTCGTGTTTCTTCGTGCACCGTCGTACGTTCGGCACATAGGCGTTCATTCGAAAGTCCTGCCAATAACGGTCACAGACTCATTCTTCAACTGCCATTTACAACTGTCAATACCAGTCAAAAATGTAAACAAGCAGAATGGGTCGGCGAAAATCTAGCGCAAGTGAAGAGATTCCGGAAGAAGAGGTCTCAATCATGTCCAAAAAATTAAAAGCGCAGATTGCACAATGCAAAGGTTCACTCACAAGGGCGGAAAACTTTTTACGAGATCAAAAACAAAGGGAAACTTTAGACAAAAATGCGATTGAACTACGCGTTCAACAGTTGGAAACTACACTAGCTAACTACAATAATTTAACGTTGGAGCTAAGCATTCTTACTGATAAATCCAGCGAGGACGACTTTGCCGACGACGTGTTTGAGAACAGATGTCTATCGATCATGGCGCAGCTGAGGGAGCTCTTGTCTTCGCATTCCTGGTGCTCTGCGTCTGGAGCGTCGCAAAAGGCGAGTCACAGCAACGCCGTGCGTCTGCCAGAAATCGATATTCCTGTGTTCGACGGCAAGGACTTCACCAAATATCATGTTTTCATGGAACTTTTCGGTGCAGTAATTGGAAACCATTCTAAGTTAGAACCAATCCAAAAACTGTTTTATCTTAGAAAGTATTTGAAAGGTGAACCATTGTCGCTTATTGAGGGATTACCATTAACAGGTAATTCATACGTAAAAGCGTTAGAACTGCTGAAAAATAAATACGATAATAAGTTCTTTGTAATAAACAATCATGTTCAGGCTATTTTAGATTTCCAACCAATTGTAAAAGGTACAGCCAGTAATTTACGGGAGTTAATTTCTCTTTCACGTCAACACCTAAGTGCGTTAAATACTTTGGGACAACCTACTGATCAATGGGATTTAATTGTCCTACCAATTTTATTGCGTAAGCTTGATCAGTATTCCTGCAGAGCATATCACAGCGAAAGAGACATGTCTGGGCTGCCAAAATTGGACGACTTCTTCGAATTCATTGAAAGAAGAGCCAGCAGCTTTGAGGAGAGCCAACAAAGTGAAGGTAAGTCTTCATTTTCTAATAAACATGTGAAGGTGTCCAATGTTGCAAGCAATGTTACTTTTCCTTGCAAGTTTTGTCAATCAACATCTCACAAATTGTTTCAATGCACTAATTATGCCTCTACAAGCCCAAAAGAAAGGATCGAGTTTGCATCGAACAATAATTTATGCAAAATATGCCTTGGGTTTCATAACAAAAAGTGCAAATTTTATTTCAAGTGTTCCAAATGCAATAGCAAAGAACACAACACATTATTACATTGCGAGGACAATACAGCAAAAGCTTCCCTGCATGCAAATATCAGTAATAATACTGTGATACTGCCCACTATCAAAGCCAAATTATTAAGCCACGATAAAAAATTTTTCGTAACTGCTCGAGGATTAGTGGACAGCGGCAGTCAAGTTTCCTTTATTACTAGTAGCCTTGCCAAATCTTTAAATCTGAAGCTTTTCCATAATAATGTAAATGTGTCAGCTTTAGGATGCCAATCTAAATGCACTTCTGAGGCTGCAAATGTTAGTTTTGAGTCTCTTCAAAACAGCTACAGCTGTCAAGTGACTTGCTCAGTCGTCGATCAAATTACGACTCAATTACCTCAGCATAAAATAGACTTGAGTAATGTCTCGATCCCAGATTCTGTTGTACTAGCAGACGATGAATTTAATAATACTGGTGACATCTCCTTCTTACTCTCGGCTGAAATTTTCTTCAAAATTATGTTGCCGCAAAAAACAAAACTTGGCAACACGGAATTGTACTTAGTTAGTACTGAGTTTGGTACGATAGTGTCTGGTGAGATTCCATGCTCTGATCCATCTTTAAAATGCAATCTTGTCACTTTACATACGCTCTCTTGCCATGAGGATAGTGTAGATCACCTCCTTCAAAAATTTTGGGAGACTGAAATGGTCCCTGAAATGAAATCGGAGGCTACAGCAAAGCAGGATGCCTGTGAAGCCGAGTTCAAACGCTCGGTACAGTTAAAAGACGGTAAATTCCAGGTTTCCCTCCCCCTCAGCAAAAAATTCGAGAGTCTTAATTTAGGGTGCACCTTTCCTACAGCATTAAGAACACTCAACTATATCGAAAAAAGATTATCGAAAGATGAAAAATTAAATGAGCAATATCATGACTTCATTGACAAGTATGTAGAGTTAGGGCATGCAACATTCTTGCCACTTACCAGCTCCAATAAAAAAGAATTTTATTTTATGCAGCACTTACCTGTTATCAGGAACGATAGAAAAACGACTAAGCTCAGGGTTGTTTTCAATGGTAATACTAGAGCTGGCCCTCAATATTCCAGTTTAAATGATGTTCTGCTTAGTGGACCAAAAACACAAAAAGATCTTTTTGATATTTTAATTTTATTTCGATCTCATAAATTTGTGATGCTGACAGACATCAAACATATGTATAGAGTTGTAAATATAGATCCTGCCTTCCATTGGCTGCAAAATATTTTGTGGAGAGACAAAAGCAATGAGTTAATCGTAGTTCAATTACAGACGGTGACCTACGGGCTAAAAAGCTCAAGCTTCCTGGCGACGAGGTGCCTGGAAGAGCTGTCGGAAAGGTTTGGAGCTACCTAAAGCCGCGGAGGTAATTAGAACGAGCATGTACGTTGATGACGCTTTATTTGGCGCAGATTCCATCGCAGAAGCAGTCCAGGTAAGAGATCAATTTATAGAAATCTTAAGCCGAGCAAACTTTGAGCTGCATAAATGGGCGGCCAACGATCAGTGTCTACTGAGTGGTATACCTGCTGACCAGCACCATTTTGAAGAAAGTGAGCTCTGCACGAAAACTGAAATGAAAGCTTTAGGCATGACCTACGATGTCAATCAAGACCAGTTGAAAGTAAGTTTTCCAAAGAAAAATGTAGAGTCCTTTGACAAACGCTCTATACTAAGTTGCATAGGGTCATTTTTTGATCCACTTGGGCTGGCTGGGCCATTAGTAGTCAAAGCAAAAGAATTTATGCAACAATTATGGAAGGAAAAATTGGATTGGGACTCTCCCATTCCCGAGAAATTATTAAAAAATTGGGAATTGTTTTTTTCTAAGTTAACTTCAATGCCTGTCATACAAGTAAATCGAAATGTTATACCGCACAAACCTGACCGTTGTGAATTAATTGGGTTTTGTGACGCATCTATGAAGGCTTACGGTTGTTGTATTTATGTTAGAGTTGTTTGTGACAACTGTGTTTATATGCAAATACTTTGTAGCAAGTCTAGAATTGCTCCTATTAAGAATGTACTTACGATACCTAAACTGGAACTGAACGCAGCATTGTTGCTGGCAAAATTGTATGAAAAAGTAAGTTCTGTTTATTCTAATATTAAGCTACATGCTAATTATTTATTTTCGGACTCCCAAATAACCTTATGCTGGTTAAAGTCTGATAAAAACAATGTACCTGCTTATGTAAAGAATAGAGTAAATATTATAAATAATTTAACAAAAGGTTGCGAATGGCATCATATAGATGGGGCCCTCAATCCAGCAGACTGTTTGTCGCGCGGCTGCGATCCACTCGAACTTGCAGCTAACAAGCTGTGGTGGCTTGGCCCGCCCCAAATGTTGTCTTCCGATTATGCTCCTCAGTCGACGGCAGCGTGTTATCATTCCACCTGCACTGAAGAGCTTGAAGAGCTTGATTTCAAACAGGATGTTTGTTTGAGTGCCTTATCAGGTGAACCTTTGATTCTGAAAAAATATTCATCCTGGCTAAAACTTCAAATTGTAATTGCTTGGATCTATAGGTTTTTTAATAATTGCAAAAATAGTAACGGTCAATTAAAGACAAATTTAACAGCTACGGAACTAATTAAAGCCCAGTTCAAAATATGTTCTTTGGTCCAGAATGTTTATTAAATGCTTAAAAAGCAATAAGCCAATTAAATCTAACCTAAGAAGCTTAGTTCCATTCGTAGATGGCAACAATGTAATAAGGGTTGTCGAAATAAAATTGCCTAGCGGTTTGCGCACCCGCAGAGCCATAAATAAGGTGTGTCTGTTGCCAATATAGCCTATGTGTTTTCTGATGTATAAGCTGAGTTTATAAAATTAGTAGAATTAAATGTGTCAACCCGGCCCCCGGGAATATGTTCATTCACCAAAAAGGTTCTCTCTCTTCTCTATTGTCATTCTAGGACGTTACATGTGTTTTAACTAAAATTGAAATAAAAATATATACAGTTACTGGAATACCTTAAAAGCCTGTTGTTATTTATGAACAAACATACTGATTGTTAAAATCGATAAAAAAAATCTCAGGATTCAGGCTTAATTGGTAGCCCTAACGTTGTGAATCAATACCACAGCTTTGCCAACATTAATTTTAGATACATACTTATAAACATATACAATAATATAACTTATATCTATTCAATTATTATAAAGAGGAAACATTTGTATTTTTGTATGTTTGAAACGAATTAACTAAAAACTACGCGACCGATTTTAAAAATTCTTTCACCAATGGAAAGCTAGAATATCTCTGAGTAGCATAGGCTATATTTTATTCCCGTATTCCAACGGGAACGGGAATTACGCTGGTAAAACCGCCAGAGTTTCTATAATTGACGAACCTGAGCTAAATTGGTATTGGTAGTGTGGAAGCGGACCCGTATGGCTGGGTGTGGACATGAATATTTGTACCTACGTACCTAAGTAGTTTGAATACGGTCAAAACAATAGGGAAATGGGAAGATTATTGTCTATTTCAATTTTAATCGCAATCAACTTCAATTTGAGAGAATTTGATCTACGTGGAAACGTAATTTTTCTCTAAAATATCCCCCTTTTGCGTTTCTCCTAAATTCACAATCTACTTAGGTATACTTAATATTATAAAGAGTAAAGATTTGTATTTTTGAATGTTTCTTATGAATAAACTCAAAAACTACCTAGGTACTGGAACGGTTTTAACCTTTCAAGCCAATAAAATAAAACACAATTGATTTTCAATTGTTATACTTACGTTGCCTATTGGAACCGAGCGGTGCTCGACGAATTTGAAGCTAGAATATCCCTATGTAACATATAGGCTATATTTTATTCCCGTATTCCCACGGGAACAGGCTTATGAAAGGTAAAGATTTCTCACAAAAGAAAAAAAAATATTGCATAAAATTAAAATAAATAATCATTTATCATAATTATCTACCTGTCACTTTTTCCAAAATGTTTACAAACAATTGAAATTAAATACACTCTTTTTGGTTTTTTTTCGGCAAACTGAACATTTATAGCTGATGATGACTTTAGTTTTTCTAAAATTTCTATCTCTATGGACAATAGTGACAGCCGGACGGGCGTTCATGTCCCATCGAAGTTCTTAGATATTTTTTATCAGTTTTAAAGTTTTTATTAATTTTTTCTTACGCACGTTGGAGGCCCCGTGCTGATACGGTGGTAGCTACGCCCCTGAGTGATAGCCCTGAAAGCAAGTCTGCCGTCTTACTCGGAAATCAACAGGCCGTTTGCATTGGACTCCTACTTTGTGGTATGTTCACGCACCGTGTAAATCAAAGTCAAAAAGAGTTTATTCAATATAGCGTCTGTGGTCTAGGAGAGCAATAAATATTAGATTTTGCTTAGGCTAATGGCTAAATTGCCAATGCTTCACAAAACTTAAAAAAACTACTGATGTAGGTACTAGGTACCTACTTATTAAACTTTCTTGTGCTAGCTACATTTTTCCAGCGATTATATAGATTAATTGTGGTAAAAACATAAGAACTTTGACTGATAGGACTGTTAACTCTGGTCTCTTACATGACGAATGTGACGTAACAGGGACATGTTTTGATTGTTCAAATCAAAACAAATAATTTGTACACTGTTCGCACAAGCGACGCAATCAGATAATAAATTTTGTTAGATTGCACCTCCCGCTGCAGAGGGTGGCTCCTATTATCGAATTAGGCCTGTGTAATCACCGCTCAGGCCTGCATTATTATGGTCGGGTACCGCGGCCGCCACTACTTGGCACTTGCTTTTTACCAAAGAGATTTAAATACTTTATAACTAGCGAGCACGCAGCGTTGCACGCTCGGATCCAGTTTATTCTCGTTCTTGTGGGAATTTCCGAAAACCCCTTCATAGCAGTTGCCTACGCCATATAACACACCTACATACCATATTTCAAGTTTCTAGGTGTTATCATTTCGGCGTAGTAGGTATTTCTCTTACGACATTTGTTTGCAATCCAATTAATATTTATTATACAATTAATATATATTATACGGTGTATCATTCAGTAATGAATTTATGATACAGAATTTTGGTCCTAGAAAACAGTAAATTGTCTTGGAGCAGTCATAGGACCATCTGCTTTAGGTGTTTATGTACTAGAAATAAGTCAAAGTCATAGTCAAAAGTTTTCAATGTAATGCTGCTTATAAGTCCTCTTATTGAAAGTCATTGCGACTATAGTTGAGGAGAAGAAGCGTGGCAAGAAACTCCTCAACACGTTATTCTTCTAAACAATCAATATACCTATACTAGCCCGACACGCAAAGCAGCGTGCTAGCTTAACAACTCTCTGAATGTGAAATTTCTCATCAATGGGAGCAACTTCGTTCGTGGACGCCCTTTTGTAGGTACAAGTATCAAAAAGGTGCAGTCCACTTGAGCTGCGAGAGGGTGACTGCTGTCAAGTGACGCGTGGAACATATAATAACAAGCGAGTGGAGACATGAAGACTTTGGTAATGATCCCCTGCGGTGGACCGCTTTTATCTGCAAATTGTCGGCGCTTGGAGAGCTAAAAATTATCAGATTAGTGCCTATCGTAGCCTACATAGCCGGTAAGGCGGTAATGACGGCAGAGAAATAGGGGGCATTTATGATACCGATTACCGATAGGTGTCTAAAGTTGACACCGCCGTCGTAGAAATTGACACCGCTGTAGTAAAAAGCGACACCGAAGTAGTAAAAAGCGACACCGCCGTAGTTTTGTTAGTTATGTTATTCGTAAATAAGGATGAAGGGTCATAAAAATATATAAATATACGATGATGCTTAGGCAGAGTCGGCAGAGATATCTTCAAAAAAAGACGTGGTTTCTTAATTCGACCGTCTTAAAGTAGGTAAGTATATTTTTTTTATTTGTGTTAGCGGATAACTTCGTCGTTTATAAACCGATTTTGATGAATATTTATTCGTTGGAAAGGTGATATCCCAACTGTGGTACCATAATAAGGAAACCAGGGTCTGATGATGGCATCCCAGAGAAATCGAGGGGAACCTTCGAAAATCGTAGTGGCGACTAGTGCTAACTTTTTTTAGTTGTATGACAACTTCATACAACTAAACAAAGTTTTTTTTTGTTTTAAATTGTTATTCAATGTGCGTAATAAGTTCACTTCAAAATTCCACTGATAGAAAGAATAAACTCCTCAACACGTTATTCTTTTAAACAATCGATTTGACAAATTACAAGTTCCAGTTGGTCTTTGACCCTATTGTAACCATAGATATTGAACGTGATAGCCCGGACGGTTAAAGAGCCGGCCGAAAATCAGTGAGGCTTGGGTTCGAATCCTGGCATGTACCAATGAGTTTTTTAAAACTTACGTACATATTTATCACTAGCTCGACGGTGAAGGAAAAACATCGTGAGGAAACCCGCAGGTCTCAGAATAAATTCTGAGACATGTGTAAACAGACCCGGTCCGGCGATGGGCTCACCACCTATCACGTTTAGGGGTCCAATATATCTCGTGAAATGAGGGTATATCCAGTAATGGAATACCTCTGCTTACCCCCTCGGAGATAAAAAAGGCGTGAGATTATTATATAGAACGTACACGCAAAAAAATCTAAATCTAGGATTGTAACATCAAAAGCTTCGCAGTTCTACAATCTCCATAATATTGTTATGGACAAAAAAGATTGTGTTTTATTCGTCTGTACACACGCCCGCATGTCCCTGTTTGCATGGGCCTAAAAGCAGAAGGGGAGGCGCTTTCTTTTGGGTGAATATCTTGGTTAGGGCTAGGCAAAGATATTAAAATATTCTCTTTGGGGCTAGGTATCTATATCAACAATATCTATATTCAATATGCAATTGAAGTGCAATTCCTGAAATTAGTTTGTTCAGTATCGACTGCTTAATCGATTTCAGCTAATTTTAAATAAGGTACCTACAAATGTGTATTTTTTTTAATTAGCATAACTGAATTTAGGGCTACCTATGGAAACCGTAGGTACTATTATTGCTCTTTATTTAAGACATTTGGTTAGACAAAACTAAAGTACTAATGCATCTTATTATGTTTTTATATTAATATATACTAATTGGGGTGTAGGTATGGGGAATTGCGCTTATTCTGAGACGCGTTGTATTTATAAAAATATATTTTTAGGAAAAGATTCAATCCAACATTGCAGAATGCATATTCCCGCCTCGGCCCTCACAAACGACGATCAAAAACGCGCGCCCAATATTGCGTTAAAAAGATAGGCGTTCACAGGAAGCGATTGGCATGACCGTATTGTACGGCTGTCGCGGCACGCGCCACGCATAAAGTTGTCGAGAGTGCACGTGCCGACAATGGCCGAATTATAACGCCCTGCCTCTAATTGATAACTAATCAGCTAATTTACATAAATTACTGTTTCGAAAACTACATGATGTTTAATTTCTAAAATTGTAAAGATGTTTGACTGACAGCTGGGAAAGATTTATTATATGACATGCAATGTGACCCGACTCAGTAAAGATAAAGAAAACGAAACCTTTGTAACAATTAAATATTTAAAAAGAGAATTTTTTAATATTTATTTAATCATATACTGGACTGAAATCTTTCAGCCAACCCCCTCGCGATAGCTTTTATTTCATATAAAATTTGATTTAAAATACTTTTCATCCATTAAGCAGCCCGGTGGAGGTCGCCTTATATTCGTATCTTAAGCGTATCTTAGACTAGAAGGGGCATGCACGAAATACCTACAAGTAAAATTTTTGTAATTAACAAAGAGATTAAAATATACTAAGGCATAGAGGGGACAAAGCGAGGATAATTTGAAGCCAAAAGTTATTCCAAATGGAATAAGTCTAGTACAATTTCGACCGAATGACAGCTCGCGTTCATACTAACTGACATGACGCTTGAGCTTCAAACATGCTTCAAAGTTTTGTATGAAAATATTCCCAATTATATTCTAATCTCTTTGGTAATTAACAAATCTATTTCTAGGTTTCATGGCGTGTAGCTAGTCACTATAATAGGTGCCCCGCTAAGGGAGTCAACGGGTCATAGTCATTGAAAGATCAAAAGCATAAATCGCCCAGTAATGTGTGGCCACAGTGACTGCCCATCTAGGTGTCCACTCGACCCAGAAACTGATAGTGACGTGGCAAGCCGCCTGTCATAGGTACTCTATCCATATTTCATTCTCCGTTAAGGTATTACACGGGTCGATTTTTGACTTAATAACCAAGTGATAACGTCTTATAAACCGATTAACGCCGCCGCGCCGGCTGCACGCACAAAAAAGTGTTACCTACGTAGATACCTCGTGAGCCAAGCGTGCAAGCGAGAGCGCGGAACAAGCGATAGAGAGGCACGATCGGCCTAAGCGTTCGGCTTGTGACGCATCCATCTCTTTTCTACTCATGTATGCAATTCCTCATCCGTAATCCCACTTTACAGGCAACAAAACATAGATTTTTTTGTGTAGCACATTTTTGCATTCGTAGTACTACCTAGTCCACAAAAACCGAAAAATCTAAACCAATATTAAAAAGTATCTATGTGATTTTTTTTTTATTTTACTGAAAACTGCAATTTACTTGATAAATTTCGTACGACTGGCAGGCGTAACAGGGTCTTTGCGAACAACCAACTAGTTCTTGGTCAGTCACAAGAAAACATTATTGCAAGCCCTTGAGGTGGTACTATGTACGCCGCACACACTACTATTTACTACTTACATGCTATCTACGGTGGAAATCAACCAGTGTAATTCCATAGTGACGCTGATGTGAAGCCTTTTCATGTCGCCAGTACCCACAAAAAGATCAAAGATTATTTTGGTTGTGATTGTGAGAAGAGTCATTCGTTTTAGTTTATGAATCCGTATGCTACACTTGTAAAGGACTGATTTTATTATGCTTATGGTCTCAAGGTTATCTAGGTATTCAAAATTTTGTGTGCCTCATATATTTGTACGACTGAATAATTAGGTATATTAGTTTGATAATACTATCTACCTTTTGAAACTTCATTTTCTCACTTACGATTAAAATAATTGTTTGTTCTTTTACGAAAAATCGAACTTTCATTTGTTATATTATCTTTATCAAATAGGCCGAGGAAAAATTTAAACCCATTTGGCGCATCTGTGAGAACCGAATAGGACCTCTACATAATCTTTTCCGAGAATTGTGGCCTGTGGCCCGCGATTGTTGTGAGGACCACCGAGTCTTTGCAAGTCACTCCACACTGCCGTAACCATATATCACTGTCATCCCAATTACAAAGTACATAAGGTCCATAATCAGGTGTAAGCGGACGCTTTTCCGATTGCAGTGTTCAACGTGCGTTTAGACAAAACAACGATACCTATCTGTCGATAAAATATTTCGTTTATCGGGCGTTGATGTTGGTATTACCGTCTATGCCTAAGTGAAAATGCCGCCGCTTCATATATAATATGTAGCATAATTTTTGTTACATTTATGTTTGTGCAGTTTGTGCTTAGACAAGATTATTCTGTCACAGATACTATACTATTACGTCTGTGATATTACGTAAGTACTGTCATAAATAATATAGGTATTTGACTGAAAAGAAACGGTCGACTGAATGCTAACTCATACGGTGCTGTAATGAATTTTAAGTAGGTTTCTTAACTGTCTGAAAGGTGAATAGAATCCAAAACAGAAGATAGAAAAGAAAAAAAAATAAAGTTGTTTGGAAAATTTGGAAAATCCGGCAAAGCTACTGTAGCGACATCTACGACACTACATAGGACTAACTAATGCGCCAATAGACGGCAAATCTCTGAACTGAATGGAATTTCCTAATGAGTTTGTATATACTTACAACTGTCCAACATCAACCGTTGGACAGAAGTGCCAGGCACGATCACCACTTCTAGAAGACCTTTCCTTTTCACGATGGAGAAGCATTCCATCTTCGCTCCTCCATATTGGTGACCTTCGACACTGCACTTCAGCGCAAACTTCAGAAACAAAATAATATAATACCTAATGGGGTTTCATTTGGGGGTATAATTTTGGGGTTATAATAATAACACTTTTTATTTCGCTTGAAATGTGCTATAAGAAGATGGTCAGTAAAATTATAAATCTGGCTGGATAGAATTAAAAATGTAATTGCCATCATTTAAAAAATCTGTTCATGATCAGTCAAACACGAGTAAAAGTGTTCTGTGAGTCAAAACGTCTACGCTGGCTGTATGCCGCTGCGGCTGGCTGGAAATATATTTAATGTCGTTCTACAACGCGTAACAGAAAAAGCGCAATACCTCATACACCCCAATTAGTATATTAATATAAAAAAATATATGATGCAATCGAACTTTAGTTCCGTCTAACCAATTTTCTTAAATATCGATTAATAATATCACGATTTCCATGGAAAGCACTTTAATTCAACTACGATAATTTATTTTTTCTAATTAACACATTAAAAATAGTAGTCGATACTGAACAAACTAATTTCAGGAATTGCGCTTATTGTTACATGTTGTATAAAAAATGAAATAATAAAAAAGCACGTGTAGCGCCGTAGATATTGTAGTTATAGTTATATAATCACGGTACGGGGGCGTGTCAGATTGCGAGCAGCCGCGTCCGCCCGAGCCCGCGATATTTGCATCGCTAACGAGCCCCCTTTTGCCAACCCCTCTTCCCCCTAGACCACCCTATATTAGCTCAGCTTCCATGCCTCACTGTACTATCGGTGTTTCAATGTTCGGAGCTGATTATCTATAGGTGCAAATAATAAAATTGTAATGAAGCCGTGTCTGTACACGAAATATTTTAGTAAGTTTACAACGCGTAACAGAATAAGCGCAATTCCCCATACACCCCAATTAGTATATTAATTTAAAAAAAAACTATGCTTTCGTTCTTTAGTTGTGTCTAACCAATTTTCTAAAATAAAGATCAATAGTGGTACGCTTTCCATAGGTAGCACCAATGTTATTTAATAAGTAGCACTAAATTCAGCTATGCTAATTCATTTTTCGGAAAACATTAACATACCTACAGCATGGATTTTTGAGATGGGTCAGTGAGGGCAGGTACCTTAATCGTTATAGTTACAGGAAAACGTTCCTAGGAGACCATCCCTAACTTTTTAAGATATTATGAACTGCATTCACAAATTTTCGAGAAAATGTACGGTCAGCAAAAAAATATGCTAAAATACAATATATTTTTATGCCAATCGATTCTATTTTGTGTGGGGATCAAAAGACTCTATGCGACCATTTGAGGTATGAGTACTAGAAATGACAGAAATCGCCAAAAACTTTTTTCATACATTTTGTACTAAAAAACGAAAATCAACTCGAAATTATTCTTTATTTTGGAAATCATATTTCTTATTGTGATCAGAAGATTATTTAAGTTCAACTGAAATTTAAATACAAATTCTACGACTTTCAGCTATTTTTAATACTTATACAGGATAAGTATTAAAAATAGCTGAAATCGATGAAGTAGTCCATGCTGAACAAACTAATTTCAGGAATTGCGCATATTCTTTTACACATGGTATAGTAACTGGGTCAACATCTAGAGTACTTTTTACAGCGGCAGAATGTCTCATTACCATGGGAAAACTAAAAAACTGAGCAAAAAGAGAAATACCTACGTTAGTAGGTACGTATTTTACTGTTTTTTAACACTTCCCTAATAATATTACTTAAATGTTTTTTTTTGTTTTCATTTTAAAAAAAAAGAGTTTTAGTAATTTCTTAATGCGTGTTCCTCGATTCAAAGTCAAAATGTTTTATTCAAAATAGGAACTTACAAGTCCACTTATTGAACGTCTTTTCAACTCCACCGCTTCAGCATGTATAGCAATTTCAGACGCCAACCTTAAAATGACGTCTTTTACCAGTCATTATAAGGTCAGTCCGGCGACGGTCGTGGATGTATGTCCTACTGACGTACGGTTATCGACGGCAACAAGTTATTCCAAATGCAGTCTTTGGTGCACGTACCAACGACGTACTTACATGACGTCTTTTGGATCCTTTGGTTAGGACCAGAAGAGAACGTTTCTAGAACAGGAATCTGTAAACGTCTTTATGACGTACGCAACAGATCATTCTGGAACCATCCGAAAAAGTATAGAATACTGTAAATTACCGTTCGAGTAACCGAATGAATTGTATAAGCTAGTCTGTGATGCTAGTAAAAAATGTAACGTAGGATAATTAATTATCTAAAAAGTTAATCCGATAACCAACACAACTTGAACTACCTACACTTTATACAATTTTCAATTAATAGGAGTTCTACTTATATTAGTCAAATTCAGCCCTCAGTTGCTTGTGAGTGCTGTCCTACACCAGAAGAAGGTCATTCTGATAGTCCAATCTTAGTTTTAAGAAGACGTCCTACCGACACTTATATGAGACGTTCTACTGACGTTTATGGTATAACGTGTAGCGACACTACATAGAACGCGCCAATAGACGGCCGAGTTCTAAACCGCGCTATCGGAGTTTTCTAATGAGTTTGTATAAATACAACTGTCCAACATCAACCGTTGGACCGCGGTCCCCAGGCACGATCACCTCGCCTTGCGGAAGATCTTCCTTTTCACGATGGAAGAGCATTCCACCTCCACTCCTCCATACTGGTGACCCCTCGACACCTGGACATCAGCATAACCTTCTGGAACACCTGGACTTCAGCGCAAACTTCAGAAGCATCATCACATCGTCATCACTCATCACACCCACAACAACCTTCACTCAAGGTCAGCAGCAGCGGCAGTCGCACAGCAAGCCAGAATCCGCCCAATCAGTTTATGGTATGACGTATCACAGACGTTTATGGTGTGGCGTGTCACAGACGTTTATGGTGTGACGTGTCACAGACGTTTAAGGTGTGACGTGTCACAGACGTCTATGGTGTGACGTGTCACCAACGTCTCGATAAGACGTCATTGGGATAAGACAAATCCACGTCACTATAAGATCCTACAGACGACAAATTTTGACGTCATCTACACACACCGGCACAATTAGCGGAACAGAAAAAAAAGGGAGTATTTACGCATTTTTGCGTGTTACTGGCCGGCTAAACAAGCTTTTTTTAAATTTGGGTTTTAATTTAAAAATGGAATACTAAGCGACTGCCCTTTTTTTCATTCTTTTGTTTTAATTTTCATTGATTCATTTTTTCCACCGCTTGTCCGTTTTTAGAAGGTTCGTGAATTCCATTTGAAAAGCTTTGAATTGCAGTTTTTGAGGCTTTTGAGTTTTTTCGCATATTGATAATTTACGAGCATCTAAGTATGCCTGATTTAACGCCATCAGAAATCATTAGGGCAGATCAAATGAGGAGAAATGGTCAAACCTACAGATCGATTGCCAGAAGCCTTCGTCGATCGTTATCAACGATTTATCGTAGCATCCAACGATACAGATTGACGAATGCTCTAGTGAGAAGGAGAGGACAAGGCCGGAAAAGGTGTACTTCAAGGAGGGATGACCGTTTTCTCCAACTTCAAGTCCGACGGAACACGAGACTAACGGCGGTGCAGGCTCGAAATTTACTGGAAGAGGTACGAGCAGTAAGGATGAGTGAGCGGACAGTTCGTAGAAGATTCGAAGAAGTGGGTATAGGCTCGTATGTGCCCGCCAAAGCCCCAAAACTTGAGAGACATCATCGCACAAACCGTCTACACTTTGGTCGTGAACATCGTGATTGGGACTTCGACGACTGGGGACAGGTTCTTTTTACTGATGAATGCAGAGTTATGTTAAATCAAATTGATGGAAGGCAGCGAGTATGGAGACGCAAAGGAGAACGGTATATCCAGTCTAATTTTGAAAATACAGTTGCATATGGCGGCGGTTCAATTATGGTCTGGGGAGGAATATGTTTAGGAGCTCGTACGGAGTTAGTAGTGGTCGATGGCGGGAATCTGAATGCTGATCGGTATATCAGGGAGATTTTAGAAGAACATGTTGTGCCATTTGCCCCCTTTATTGGTAACAACTTCATTCTAATGCAGGATAATGCTCGGGCTCACAGTGCTCGCACAGTACAGACATACCTAAACCATGTTGGTATAACGGTGATGGAGTGGCCAGCACGGTCCCCCGATATGAACCCTATAGAACACGTCTGGGACTTGCTAAAGAGGAGTGTAAAGTCAAGAATGCCCCCTCCCAATAATCTCAACGAGTTGCGAAACGCATTACTTGAAGAATGGCAGAGGTTGCCCCAAGAAACCATTGATAACATCATCCGCAGCATGCCCAGACGGATGGAAACCCTCATCAGAGCACGAGGAGGAAACACTCGATATTGAACAGTCATTGAAATTGTTGTTAAACTTTGGAAAATCTTGAATTTTCTGCTGTTTCTCTATAATTAAAAATCGAAGAAAAATGCATTTTGTTTAATTTAATTTTTATTTTTATAAAATTTTAAGTATGGTGTTACAAATGAATGTCAAAACATGTTAATTTAATTGTTGTTTCATTTTAAATAATATATTGTTTAAAAATTACATTCATTGTTCTAAATTCCCTCTTTTTTCTCCTTTTTTTTTCTGTTCCGCTAATTGTGCCGGTGTGTGTATTTCAAGATGGACCTTAATTGGCCGTCGCTTCTACGTCATTTTGCTACCTCGGGGTTGAGGAGAAGAAGCGGGGCAGGAAACTCCTCAACACAATATTTTTTAATCAATTGTTACTTAACCCTAAATTGGGTTACATAATTTCGTTTGTTTTTCGCTATCGTATTGCGCTATTTGCGCTGGACTGGAGGAAATCTGTTCCAAGCATCATTGTCATTTATATAATCGTCTAGTTTGTAATATATGCCATTTTACAAAGTACATGTTTAACATGAGTTTTGAACACAGTTTCAGGCAATTTCAAAAGTTCTGGTATTTTATTATAAAAGCGTATGCAAAGCCCCACAAATTACTCGAAGACGTCTGGATCGTTCACTGTCCAGTGGATGGCCCAGTGGATTTATTTGGAATTGCTTTTTTTTGTAAGTATAGGTATATTACCTAGAAGGTCATTACTTTACCGGGTCTTTTTAATAAACGGAAACCTTTTTAGACATTAGGTAGAAGGAATAATAATTGTTTCATCAAAATAACCGCAAATAAGTACAACAGTAAAAATAAAATTAAGAGTAAAACTAAAACTACGAACTAAACTAAACTACAAGGCCCCCGTGGCAAGGTGCCCATCACGCAGGCGGCATTCCCGCGCTGGATGGCAATACTTATCCTTTGCGCGAGAGTCGCCTGATGCTTCCCTGAGTCGTCTGCTGAGCTCCTTGAAGAGCCCGTGCGCGCCAGGGCCCCACGGACCAAGTGTCTTGACGCCAAATGCAATAAAATCGTATTTGGCACCGAGGCACCTGTACTTGCCCACCTTATAGCGTTCGCGAACCTCCGCCGCCCCGCACCGGCCCGCTTAGCGGTCGCTGGAAGATAGGTCGACCAGTGTGTCGTTAAATATCAAAATTCGGTATGTCACACCCCTTCCCCAAAATTAACTATGAATGGCCCCAAATTTGAAATTTTAAACTGAATTTAGCTGTGCGTTTCAAATTTAGATAAGTCACCGTTAACCTTATGAAAATAGGTATCAACAAAATGAGGTCGTAGGTAGGTAGTAGGTCCATTGACAGGTGTTTATCAATCTTAGGCATGTCCATGATGTTTTTCAAACTCCGGTAGTAGGTATGTCTCGCTGGTAAATATCAAAAAACTGATTTTGTGTTGTTATACGTAACTTTTACATTATTTTCTTTACAAAAAACGTAGTTTATCTTGTATAAGAATATACCTACCACATGATTTTTTTACCGTCTGGAAAAAATATGATGTGGTAAGTGTCGTAGATTCATTTGGCATAGTAGGTACTACAAAAAAAAATTACTTGCTTAAACTAATATACATTAGGTACCTACTCAATTATAGTCAATATTACAGACTGGAAACAGGCTCGTAGCTTCTATTCATGCGCAATCTACCTACAACCGCCAGCTGCTACATACATAGTAGGTACCTAGTGTGCGTAGTTTTCTAGATTTTGTAAATTGCATTAAACTATATTTAACAATTCATTTCGTGTTCAACTTCTGCACTAGATACCTTATACCTACGTCACATTTTTTTCCAGGCGGTAAAAAAAACACTCGTATAATATATTATATATTGTTCAAACTCATATCTCATTAATATTATAAGCTAAAATGCTTTTGTTGCAATTCCCAAAATTCACAGCAGGGAATTACAGGTTTTTGAGCCTTTTGATATTTAACTACACATTATTTATCTATACTACTTAATATTACCTAACTTAAGAGACAAGATTTGTATTTTTGTATTTTTGAATGTTTGTTACGAATAAACTCAAAAACTACTAGACCGACTTTAAAAATTCTTTTACCGGCGGAAAGCTACAAAATATTTTATTCACGTATTCCCACGGGAACGGAAACTACGCGGGTGAAACGGCGCAGAACCGCTAATATTTAGATAAACTTAACTTAATCCTTCCCACAGCACGGTGTAGATTAATTTATTAGTGGCAAGGTATTTATTTATTTATCAGTGTAGCGAGAACTAAACCATGTCGTGTTTTAAGTAGACCGTCGCGCCATCTCTCGATACGTTTTGTAACTAAATTAGCTATATACCTTTATTAGGCTATATTTTATTCCCATATTCCCACGGGAAAGCTTGAGTTTGAATTTTTTTTTTGGTAACTATCATGATGTGATCCAATGGGATCAACTTTAAGGTAATTACTTTGATGGAAACCTGTTTAGGTTTAGATTGAATAATTTAACTAAATGTTTATACTGCTGCCTTTATCCAACCCATTAACAGGAGGAGGTGGCTACAAAAAAAATCCATTCTATTGATTTCTATATGTAGTACTTCTATGTGTAGTAATGTATATTTTATTTATGAATACAGCGAGAACAAAACCATAGTGCCATTCAGAAATCGTGTGGCGCCATCGCCATTTAAAGTGCCTTGCTATTATAGGTACCTACCTACTATTGACTTTTCAAAGTGTATGTTATAAACAAATAGATTTAAATGTAATAAGGCATAGAGGGGGCATTGTGAATATTTTCATACAAAAGTCAGTTTAGTATGAACGCTAGCAGTGTCATTCGGTCGAAATTGTATTAGACTTATTCCACTTGGAATAACTTTTGACTTCAATTTTTTCTCGCTTTGTCCCCTCTATGCCTTATTATATTTTAATCTCTTTGGTTATAAACCTACTGAAAATAAATGAATTTGAAGGTGAGGATGCTACTAAACGTTTAAGGAAACACTTTAAAATAATCAAAAACTTACAATACATATAGGTACCTACTTATCACTAGCTCGACGGTGAAAGAAATCTTCGTGAGGAAACCCGCAGGTCCCGGAATTAGTTCTGAGGCATGTGTAACAGCACCCCGATCCGGCGATGGGCTCGCTTACCACCTAACACGTTAAGGGGTCCAACCAAAGAATATTATATAATACGCTGACGAAACGTGGGTATTTCCATTGGTTGTTTAATACGTTCCTCGCGAAGAGGTTGGAAGAAAATCATTAGGAGAGAAACTTTTTCTATAAACGTTCTTTGGTTCCTCGCTTACTCGAAAACTGCTGGATGGATATTTAAAAATATAGTTTTTTTTTTCATTACATTTCATTTATTTATTTCATTTTTTAACCTGTATTTTCCGTTTAGTTAAGTTACTCTATGATCTGGGGGCCAATTCTACTAAATTTCAACGGTTACAGTTGGATGACAATGACATGGTCAGTCGATGGTGTTACATATTTGCTCTGAAAAGTGTCAAAATAACACCATTGTCTGACCATTGATATGTCATAGTCATCCAATTAAGACCGTTGACATGACATTTAGTAGAATTGGCCCCCAGTTCCTATTTCAACTGTCATCAGATTCTGATCTGATGCCAACGGGGTCAACTGGAAGGTCATCACTTGGTGTGCATCTGGATTGAGGGCCCACTTTTTAAATTATTGCGAAACGAAATGATACTTACATGGCATTTACTTAAAATTTTGTAAAACCTAAAGCAAAGATTCTTAAATTTCTTAAACGTGAATCAAAAGAGTTATGGTCAAATAGCTTGGGCCCTCAATCCTGACGCCTGCATAAAACGGCATAGTCGAATCTCAGAAAGTACTATCCCTGGGATAATAATTTTTATTCGAGTATTTAGTTAGGAATTTGTTAAATACATTAAGAAATTGTCAAGTCTTAAGAATGCGACAATACAGATTTATGGCGGTTTAGCTTGGGCCCTCAATTCATCAATTTTGATATTGTAGAATCAGCAAAAAATATGAGTTTTTCTAAGGAAAGATATTAATACGACTTTAATATATTTGAGTTCCATATCTCGGAAAATTTGTTAAAAAGAAATAACGACACAAAAGTTAATTGTTAAAAAGTTATTGAAATTCGTATTTTTTCAAAACGTCTGAACTGAGGGCCCAAGGTTTTTGTCAGTATTGACTAGACTAAGCTTTCTACACTACCGCACTTTAGGCTAAGTATTTTAACAAATTCTTAACTAAAAGGCTACAAAGCGTCCATTCTTCTAAATGCCGTACTTTAGGAGAAAATTGATTTTCGATGTTTTATATGAGAAAATTCAGTAGGGTGACCATAATGTTTATCGTAAGTATAAACAAGTATTTGTTGTGATCATGTAAGTAGTATTTTGTAAAGCGCAGATACAATATATATAATTATACAACGCGTAACAGAAAAAGCGCAATTCCTCATACACCCCGGTTAGTAAATTAATATAAAAAAAGATGCAATCGAACTTTAGTTGTGTCCAATTTTCTTAAATATCGTTCTATAATAGTACGATTTCAATAGATAGCATTAAATTCAGCTATGCTAATTCATTTTTCGGAAAAATTTAACACATATTAAAAATAGATGAAATCGAATATGTAGTCGATACTGAACAAACTAATTTCAGGAATTGCACTTATTCTGTTACATATTGTATATAATATATAAAGCTCGATATAATTATATACGATTAGCTGTGCTGTGCCTTCACCTACGTATGCGTGGAAAAATAAAATAAGAAAGTGCCAATAATCAATGAAATTATGTACCTATTGGACGTATTAAAATTATAACCCTGTATATTAACAACTAGCATTGCCTTGCGGTTTCATCCGCGTAGTTCCCGTTCCCGTGAAAATACGGGAATAAAATATAGCCTTTGTTACTCCCTGGTAATGTATCTTTCCATTTTTAAAAGAACTTTTTAAATCGGTAACGTGGTTTAGGCCTGTTCCCGTGGGAAAATTATAGCACATGTTACTCCCAGAAAAGTACGCTTTCCACTGGCAAAACATTTTTTTAAATCGGTAAAACCGGTAGTATTGGAGCCTTTTCAATACAAAAAATCAAAAAATTCCTCAATCCAATATATTCCAGTTCCCGTGGGAATATCAAAAAATCCCTTCATAGCGGTTGCCTACGACATATCAGACGCCTACATAACATATTAGAAATTGCGAGTGCCCATCGGCGTTACCTGCGCGGATCCGGTTTATTCCCGTTCCCGTGGGAATTTCCAAAAATCTCTTTATAGCGGTTGGCTAAGATATACAAGACACCTATATTTCAAGTTTCTAGTTGTTATCGATTTCTTTTTTCACCTGTTTTTATATTTTCCCGTGGGAATGAGATATTTTTCTGGAAT
Source organism: Ethmia dodecea (assembly GCA_963855545.1). Classification (NCBI taxonomy): domain Eukaryota; kingdom Metazoa; phylum Arthropoda; class Insecta; order Lepidoptera; family Depressariidae; genus Ethmia; species Ethmia dodecea. Next base: position 29,392,996 of record OY979436.1, on the reverse strand, counting down.
AAAGAGTACCCTAGATGTTGACCCGGGTACTCAGTTATATCCATACCAAATTTCATCAAAATCCGTCTAGTAGTTTTTGCGTGATGCGTGCACAACCAGACAGACAGATATAGACAGACGGACAGACAGACAGACACAAATTTAAAAAGATGTTGTTTTGGTATCTATATCGATAATTATATAGACTAGATAAAATACTCGTTAAAATTTTCAAAAAACATTTCATATACAGCCACGGGCCCGTTAGAGTTTTGTTTTATGTATAGATAACATTTTTACATATTTAGCTTACAAATAAGGGTACTCACCTTAATTTGTTTTTAACAAGAAAATAAAAATAATATGAAACCCTGCCAAAATCTTTATTCTTTTACATTATAATCTGCCAAAACATATGAAATAGTATGTACATAATTATATTATACTATCACTAATATGAGTCAAAACCCGAAATACACAGCAAAATGAAAATTAAACAAAAAACATGACGGGGACGCTCGTACGTCAGGCGTCAAAAATACGAATACTATTGATAATAATTGCACACTCATTTATTTTCCTTTGACAAGTAAAAACATATAATAGTATAAAAACATAGATAAGTATAAAAAGATTGCTTTAGCTGCTGGTCGCTAACATGCTCCCCCCCGGTGTGAACACCAGTAGATTTAGGGAGCGACCAGCAGCGCAACTTTCCGCACATGGCGACGCAAGACACCCCCCTTCGTGGCTACATCAACTACCCTAACCACGCCGTCCTTTCCCGGAAATGTCGCGACAATCCGCCCTCTAGGCCAGCATTTTCTGGGTAGAGTCCCATCGGCGATGCAAACTAAGTCGCCAATCTTCAGTACCTGAGCTTCGGAAGACGGTTGGCGAGGCACTAGGGTTGGCAGGTATTCATACACAAATCGCTGCCAAAAATGATCAGCTAACCGCTGGGACTTCCTCCACTGGGCCCGACTTGACAGGTCGCTGTCATCAAAATGCTTTACTTGTCTGTCGTTTGATGAAGATCCAATTAAAAACATAAATGGCGTCAACGCTGGGTCTGAATCTTGGTCAACGGCTACGAAAGTGAGGGGCCTGCTGTTGACGATAGCCTCCGCTTCTGCCAATAACGTCGCTAAGACGTCCTCTCTGGGCGATCTCTCCATTAGGGTGACAGTCAGTGCACTTTTGATGTTCCTTATCAACCTCTCCCAGCATCCTCCCATAAATGGGGCTGAGGGTGGGATAAACTTCCAACGAATTTCTTTAGTGGTTGCAAACTCGTAGATGTCAGGCAGGATCTTGGAGGCGCCTACAAAGGCGGTCCCGTTGTCAGAGTATATACACACTGGACATCCACGCCGGGCGATGAAGCGACGTAGGGCCATAATGGCGGAATCAGACGACAGATTTTCCACGATCTCGAGATGAACTGCTCTAATTGTCAGGCAGGTGAATAGAGCGATCCACCTTTTGGCTGTTCGGCGACCAATCGTGACGCTTACGGGGCCAAAATAATCAAGACCGACATAGGTGAACGGTCGCTCGTGGTGGGCCATTCGTACTTCGGGAAGGTCCCCTGTAGGTGGCGTTACTGGTTTCGCCTTTCTAATCCGACAGGCTTGGCATCTTGACGCTACCTGTTTGACAGTAGGCCTTAAATTGACGATATAAAATTTTTGGCGTACTTCATTCACGACGAGCTCATTATTGGCATGCGCAAACCGTGTATGGTAGGAATGGATTAAAAGTTTTGTGATGCGGTGCTTTCCATCGAGGATAATCGGATGGGACTCTACGACGTTAGAAGCAGTAGTGCGACCGGACAGCCGAAGTAAATTATCTTCCCCGAGGAGCAAGGACACGTTCTTTAGCCTACTGTGGCGAGAAACGGGGTGTCCTGCTTTCACGCATGCGAGTTCATCTGAAAAAGCATCGATTTGAATTGTCATAAATAAGTGAAGCTTTGCTGAATCCAATTCATCAACGGTTACAATGCGCATATTACAGTTACCGCGAAGTGAGGCGCCAAAGGAATTTTGAGGTAAAATAGACCTAAATACTTTTGCTGCCTGATGGGCACGAGCTGTCGCTCGAAGTAGTCGTAACCACCTACTGAATCGTCGGTAGTCAGCTATTATAGGTGAAAAGGCAGGGGGTTCCACTCGTTTTCCTTCCACCAAAAGGACAGCCAATTCAGAAATAATTTTGTTTTCCTCCGAGACTGAGGGAACGTTAGTCGTTGGTTCTCTGGGCCACAAATCCTCCGGTAAATGAAGAAAAGATGGTCCAGCAAACCAACGTGACCGTGTTGTAAAAACTCCAGTGTCACGCGTACCGTCGTCTGCAACGTTTAAGTCCGTACGGACGTATCTCCAACTTTGGATGTCAGTTAGGTCTGAAATTTCCGCGACACGAAAGGAAACGAAGGGCTTAAACGTGCAAGCGTCACTACGCAACCACTTTAGAACCGTTATGGAGTCTGACCACATGAACGTTTTAGAAGGCTTCGTCCTGTGAGCACTAGAGATATAGACAGCAAATCGAGCCGCGATAAGTGCTGCCTGTAACTCCAGTCTTGGGATAGTCGTTGGCTTTAGGGGTGCAAGTCTAGTTTTACCTCCGATTAACGCTACCTTCACCGAACCGTCGGATAATGTGAAGCGCCAATAAGCGACGCAAGCGTATGCCAATTCACTCGCGTCAGCAAAAACATGAAGTTGAGCTTCTTAAATTGATGCTTGTTCCGAATAACATCTAGGGATGGTACACCCGGAAAGATTCTCGAGTTCCTGATACCAAGACTTCCATTTCTCTATAAGTATTTCTGGTAGAGTGTGGTCCCAGTCAACCCCTAATTTCCAAGTTTTTTGAAAAAGAATCCTACCCTTTATAACCAAGGGAGTAATTAAGCCGAGAGGGTCAAACACTGACATAAGCAGGGACAACACCGACCGTTTGGTATACGTGTCAGGTAGATTTGGTATCGATTTGACGAAACATATGGAGTCGCTAGACACAAGCCAAGTTAACCCTAGAACTCTAGTTTGAGAAGGAGATGATGGTCCTAACCCTACTTCGGGTGTGTGAGTGGCGCGAAGGACAGGGGAAATTAGGGATAAAGCTTCAGCATGATTCGAGACCCATGAGCGCATCTCAAAGCCAGCTGCTTGGTGAATGGTCACGATTTCTAAAGCAAGACGAGCAGCTTCCTCCACGTCATTGACGCTGCCGAGAAAATCATCCATATAGTGGTCTTCCACAATACAACGGGCAGCCTGTGGATAAAGATGCTGAAAGTCGAGAGCATTCTTGTTTTTTAAATGGAGCGCTGTGCATGGACTAGACGTAGCACCAAAAATCATAGAGGACATTCGGTACTCCTTAAGGGGATGCTGAGAATTGTCTCTCCAGAAAAATCGTTGGGCGTCGCGATCCTCAGCTCGGATTTTAATCTGAGGGAACATTTCCCTAATATCTGCTGTGAGCGCAATGCGTCCTTCCCTGAACCTCATGACAATAGCGAGCAAAGGCTGGAGGAGGTCTGGGCCTGATAAAAGCATGGAATTTAGGCTAACCCCGTCACATTTTGCAGCTGCGTCGTGGACTACTCGTAACTTCTTTTTGTGCGGGTGGACCACGCCAAAATGTGGGAGATACCAGTTGACGGTTCCTGACGGGGGTCCAGTGCACAGCTCCGCGTAACCTTTATCAATCATACCTTGGACATTTTGCTTGTACGATGTTGCGTAACCTTCGTCTTTAGCCATTTTTCTCTCAAGATTCAAAAACCTAGACAAAGCCAGAAGCCTACTATCAGGAACGACTTTGATGTCATTGCGCCACAGCAACCCAGTCTCGAATCTACCGGAAGGTAAGCGACTCGTAGTTTCCTCCAAAATTTCTAAAGCGCGCTTATCACTAGGACTACAATGAGGTTTCTTTTCTATGCCTATGGAGTCTAGCTTGTAATAGTACTTGATAAGAGAGTCCAGCTTAGAATCATGATTGTCAATCTCTACATAATTGACAAATTCCACGTTAGGTCGACCGCTAATGAATCCAAAGAGAGCCCAACCGAGGGGAGTAAGAGCAGCTGCTGGTTCCGATTTAGGGCCACGACGTACGGTTTTAGGCAAGAGGAGATGCCAATTGTCTGTACCAATAAGACAAGTTGGCTTCGCATCGGAATAGGCTAACACATTCGCTAGATCAAAAAGGTGCTTGTAACGCTTGATGTCACAGATGCTCGCGGACTGAGCCCTAAGACCTAGATTAGGAATAGAACGTGCCTGAATTGGGTAGCTATCCGAGCTATGTAAACCTTTGACCGTAATATCAAGGAAGCTAACGTTAGTTATCTTAGTGAGACCTCCAACACAGTTAATCAGTAAGGGAACCGTTGAATCCTCATCAGCAAGTAAATCAGCCACAGACTTGTCCACCAAAGTAGCAGAGCTGCCGTCATCTAAGAGTGCATATGTGTTTACGCTACCTTTCTTACCCGTCAACGTGACTGGAATTACTTTTAGTAGAGGCTTCGTAAAGTCAGCTGGCGCGGCGCTATGCGCTACGGTGGCCGATTGAAAGCCGACTGGCTCGATACTCTGCGAAACAGAGGGCGAGGCATCTGACGGGGGCCTGTGCAGGAGCGTATGATGCCGCCTATCGGAAGGACAGTCTTCCGCCTCACACCTTTTCTTGCAATTTTTGTACTGATGAGAGCCTCTCTTCAAACATCTACGACACACTTTATTATCCAATACCCACTGCCAACGATCATCTAAGGCGAGAGACTGAAAATCTTTACAATCGCTGACCTCGTGTGCGGGTGATGCACAATACTTACATGCGTTCGAACTTTTTTGTGTAGGAATTGGAGTTGACGAGACTGCATAGGGAAAAATTTTGTCTTTGGAAGGTTTGACGGGTTGAGTTTGACTTTTGCCCGGTGTCGGCTGACTTTTGACGGGTGTCAACTCTGGCACAATGACACCAAATCTATTTTGTAAATTTGCCTCATTTTCGAGAAAATCTGCCAAAATTTCTAGTTTGAATTTACCAAAATTGACTCTCGTCGATGCAAAGTCCGCCCACCTAGACCTAAGCAGTGCGGTCAACTTGCCAATAATAGAGTTAGCTAGCTCAGGAGAGGCGAGATACTCTGGCTGGTTCAACAGACGGACGACTTCTACGCAGTTTCGAATTCGGCTAGCGAAGACGTTCAACTCACGCGAAGAATCACAGGCACCTAGTTTCGGGAGAGCTCTTACCAGGGAGAGTTGGTGAAGCACGATGACTTCTGGCTGAGCGAACCTGGTCTCCAAAGCCTGCATAATCTGCTCCGGGTCATCCGCAGCTACCAATCTAATGGAGACAGCCTCCTTAGCGGCCCCGTGCAACGCTGCGCTGAGCCTAGCTATATTGTCGCTAGATGAGAAGTGCATCTTGGATTGGTCGTAGGACTTCTTAAAGAGAAGCCAATCCGCGGTGCGACCGTCGAACTTAGTAACATCACATACCTTTGTAGCCTTCTTGCTTCCCAAATTAGTTATAGCCTCGGCCAACTGAGTAAACTGTGTACCTATCTCTTTTTGAGTTTTATTTTTGTAGTAATAACAATCATCACAATTTCGAGGTTTGCCTAAATCTTGGGTGTGTGATGTGTGTGGCTCAGCTGGAGGACGAGGAGGAGGACGAAGAGGACTCGTAGGTAGGTAAGCGGCTGTGACGGGTACCGCCTGCGGAGCTTTCCGCGGTACTACACTAGAAGCAAATGGAAAAACTTTAGTGTTAGGATTACGGCGCGCCGTCATATGGTACGAGTGATTGTCTAGCCAGTCTTCTACGCGCCGAGATTGGGAGGTGTGCGAGCCGTGTGATGAGCCAGCTTCAATTGCGGCCAGCTGCGCTTGCAGCTCCATCTCGGCAACGGCGCGTTCTCGTTCTGCCTGGGCTACTGAGAGGCGGCGCGCGTTCTCTAAATCTAATCGATCTCGCTCAGCCTGGGCTTCTGCGAGTCGGCGAGCGTGTTCCGCTTTGGCAGCAAGAATTTGTGCCTTTCGAGTCTCACTGGACCGGGCGGAACGTGCACTTTGAGGAGCGGTACTATTTGAGACCATACTTAAACTGTGAGCGGGTGCGGCTGCAGACATCTCCTCCGGTATGATGCAGGGCGGGACCAGCGCGGGGGCGCCGAGAGTGGAGGTACCGCCCTCCTGAGGAGTATCTTTGGGCATATCCTTAGCACTCGCTTCTGTGGCCACAGCCTTACTTTTTAATCTTGTAAGCATAGTAGGTATACGTTTTTCGCAATTTTTTACAAATTTTTACTTCTGACACCAATGATAATAATTGCACACTCATTTATTTTCCTTTGACAAGTAAAAACATATAATAGTATAAAAACATAGATAAGTATAAAAAGATTGCTTTAGCTGCTGGTCGCTAACAACTATGATAACCATTTAAATAACACCCTATAGTAATTATTGGATCACACAAAACGTAATCGCTTCCGACAACAACTTATGAAATATCTTATATGAGGGTACATGCTGATTTGTCTCAAAAAAGTAACAAAATCATATACACCCTACTGAATTTTCTCATATAAAACATCGAAAATCAATTTTCTCCTAAAGTACGGCATTTAGAAGAATGGACGCTTTGTAGCCTTTTAGTTAAGAATTTGTTAAAATACTTAGCCTAAAGTGCGGTAGTGTAGAAAGCTTAGTCTAGTCAATACTGACAAAAACCTTGGGCCCTCAGTTCAGACGTTTTGAAAAAATACGAATTTCAATAACTTTTTAACAATTAACTTTTGTGTCGTTATTTCTTTTTAACAAATTTTCCGAGATATGGAACTCAAATATATTAAAGTCGTATTAATATCTTTCCTTAGAAAAACTCATATTTTTTGCTGATTCTACAATATCAAAATTGCTGAATTGAGGGCCCAAGCTAAACCACCATAAATCTGTATTGTCGCATTCTTAAGACTTGACAATTTCTTAATGTATTTAACAAATTCCTAACTAAATACTCGAATAAAAATTATTATCCCAGGGATAGTACTTTCTGAGATTCGACTATGCCGTTTTATGCAGGCGTCAGGATTGAGGGCCCAAGCTATTTGAACATAACTCTTTTGATTCACGTTTAAGAAATTTAAGAATCTTTGCTTTAGGTTTTACAAAATTTTAAGTAAATGCCCTGTAAGTATCATTTCGTTTCGCAATAATTTAAAAAGTGGGCCCTCAATCCAGATGCACACATCACTTGGCCGGGTTTTTAAAATAAATATAAACCTATTTAGGAATAGAAAGAATAATTAAACTAAAGATAAGACCGCCTTTAGACGACCCGCATCATATTATTTTTCCACAGACTAAAGCATAGACTAACGAATGTTAACCATAGATATATATAATGTATAGTACCATAATTTACAGACACACCTGACAACACTAGACTGTTTAATTTTTTATTTATCTATATTTGAAGTAAATTACATGCATTTATACGTCTTATTTAACTGTAAAAAATATTTTTATAATAAACAAGGAAAGGGCATACCGACAACTATAATTTTTTACCGGTTGGCTGTACATTATAAGACCACTTTCACATTTTCATGATGTAGATTATCGGACGTTCGTTACGCACAATCAAAAGGAAGGCGTTTGGTTTGGTTGTTTGGCAGTCGGGTCCACCCTCTCCTTGTCTTGTGTAATTTTTGGTTCCGCGTACACGCCCAACAGAAATAAAATACAAAAAAACAACAACTATGACAATAAGCTACTGAGGTTTATTTACATTTTTAGTTTTGAGTTTTTGGTGAGTTTGTGAAGCTAGAATGTCTGTGAGCGCCAGTGCCGAGAACCTGTCGTCAGATGCCCAGGTATGAATTTCATAATTATTATCCATACATACACAAAAGATAAGTTATACAGTACTTATCATTTAGTTTTATACATATTCAACGTTCTGGCGAGCCGTATTTACGATGTATTGCAGTCGATAACTCATAAACAGCGCCAATGAGTCACTATTACGTGAAGCACTTGTAAACGGATATTGCGACCTAACATGGACCTTAGCAATGGTTGCATCCGTGACCATTAGGGTCTATACCGTCAAAACTGTAGTTAGAGCTAAAACAATATCATTACCAAGCAACTGGCTCCTATATATAAGTTTTCAATTTGGAAATTAGGTCGTGTTATCAAAGATTATCATATTTAACTAACAAGTTTTCATTCGATAGGTTTTTTTGTGTGTACTGCTTGTTAACTTTATTTAATACCACCAATAATGTAACATTATTGGTAGTATGTGTGTATACACAATCACAACTTGTAATGCATCTAACAAAAAGAAAAGAAGCAGACTTACAATTCAAGAAACTCTACTGGCTGATTAGGAGGCTATCACCACTTACCATAAACAACAAGATTTTAGTCTGTAAATGCATAATACATATGGGATTCAGCTCTGGGGATAAACTAGTAAGTCACAAAATAAAGCATTGAGGACAATATCAAATTCACCATGGTTTCCTAGAAATGTACATATACATGAATACTTGGAAATACTAACAAGGAGAAGGTAAACAAATACTGTACCAAGTACAAGGCGAGGCTGCAAAATCACAAAAACCAACTTGCTAGAGATCTAGTTCATACCAACAGGGACACTACAAGATTAAAAAGTTGGCAAATACTACAGTTAGACCAACAAAGTTGTAGAACACCGTTACATCAAGATGGAGTTTGACAATTTACTGAAGTGACCCTCAAACAACAATTAAAGAAAAACCAGCCCCAACATTTGATTATAATTCAGCCAATGGCAGATATTAACCTCTCAAGCCAATAAAATAAAACACAATTGATTTTTAATTGCTACGGGCGGTGCTCAATGAATTAAAAAAAATGTAACAAAGAAAATTACTAATGTACTGTAACTGTGCTATATCAAAGATTAGCTGATTCATCTTTGTACAAAGTCACACGGAAATTGTTGCAGCCAATTTGGTATAATAAGTGCATTGCAACCAATTCATGCCAAAGAGCAAAGGTCCCTGGACATGTCTGTATGATTTGAATCATATGACTAAGTACAAGATTGAACAATGGCAATGGGCTCACCACCTATCACGTTTAGGGGTCCAAAGAGTATCTCATGAAAGTGGGTATATCCAGAAATGGACCCTTAGGGGATAAAAGGCGTGAGATTATTTATTTTATATTTTTAAGATGTGTTGATCTCAATTTTATTTAAATATTACAGCTTCATTGTTTTGACGATGATACTTCTACAGTCAAAATTGATCGATGATTTCTGCATGTGTAGCATTCAGATACATATTAGAAAGATATGATATTGCTAACACTCATAGAAAGGCAACAATATCCAAGTCCTTTATGTTTATCTACACAAATATTTTAAAGAGGAATAGTACATTACATATCTAGGGAAGTAAAATAAGAAAAATCTTTGATCACATGTAAATTGTTGACCGAGGCGAAGCCAAGCAACTTCGTTTAGCGCAGCGGGCCAAAAGTTGCCAATTCCCACCCGGAGAGATGAAAAGATCTTTTCTTGCTGGTGGAACCAGCAACTCATTGGTGGAGATAGACTGCATTAGCATTTACATTTAGCCAATCTTCACGGACAAGTTTACCTGTCTAAGTGTACTTTTTGTTCCTATAGAAAATAAATGATTTTTGACTTATTTTATTTGTATGTTTGTAAGGAATTAACTCAAAAACTACTGGACCGATTTTAAAAATTCTTTCGCCAATTGAAAACTTCAAAATCCCCGAGTAACATAGGCTATATTTTATTCCCTTATTCCCACGGGAACAGAAACTACGCGGGTGAAATCGCTGGTGAGTTATAAAAAGAAACAATTTTCTCTACAGGAAGGAAGCTGAGCAAGCAATTAATAGTTACCTAAAGTGTATTGTGTTCAAATATTGAGTAATATAGTTCACTAATTCAGTAAAACCGGCTTTATAACTAACACAGAACATTATGTGATTGTTACCTAATAGCTTCCTAAGTGCCACAGTACAATAAAACCACATTTATGCCAAGTTATGTGAATTAGAAAGTAAATTTCTGTGATTTTGATGCATGTCTGCAAATTATTTTGGAATAGTGATTATCACAAATTTATTTTTAATGTTAACCCTACAATGCATGATTTTTTATTTTCGTCTCAAAAAATTATATGTGGTTCTATATAGGGTCAACACAAATAAAAAAATAATTAAAATTCATTAAAGTAGTAGATATTTCTTTTTTAAATTCTGTTCCATATGTGGTACTGTATGCAATTAGGGACAGTCAACAAAATCAAAAATTTAGTTTTACATTAAAATACCTCTACTTACCTACTAATGAAATTTTTAAAAACAATTGTTTTCACAACACAATTGTTGTTAAAACACAAGTCAAAATGAAGCTTTTCGCAAGATATATGTCATATATCTATAATAAAATCCAATCAAAACAACATTCTAATGCATAGTGTACCATATCCGGAACAATTAAATAAATTGAAATTATAGTATATAAAACAGTAATATTTAAAAAAGAAACTTATCTTCATTTGATATGCACTATATACAATGTAAATATATTTTTTTCCACTTCCAAATGTTCAAAAAAATATTTTTTAAATAATTTTAAATTTACGTAAACAATGAGTTGGTGTCAATCGTCCAAATTGTGTACGATTCACGATATAAGTTAATAGCAAACATCATCTAGTGACTTTTGCCAGTACTAAACCGTTGCTAGGTGTGTAAAGACTTATCCGAAAGCCGACAGATGACGCTAGGAGTCTTTAAACGAACGCTAGACCTAATTATTTTATCTGTACCAGATATGGCACAGTATGCAATGTAGGGTTAATAGTCGTAAATATTGAAGATGCAAAAGTAAGTCTTTCTGTTATGGCACAGTATAATGAATAGTACTAGCGTACAGTATGGCCACTCCCTGCCTCCCGCTAAAAGTGCCGCCACCCCGCGCTTGGTGACCTCACAGTCACCGGCTGGCTAGGACGAGACGACGACAAGGTGCGCAGAGCATAGCACGCGTTCTCACACAAGCATGGTACGCGTTCACCTACACGAGCTTAGAATGTGTGCGCAGCAACGCGTTTTTTTCATACATTGCTTGTGTCCAAGGTGTGGTTATGGTGTCACAGCTGAACCAAGTTTGAACATATTTGGCAGGGAAATATCTTCAGGAAGGACAAACTTTTGATGACCAATTAATAAAATTTGAGGCCAGATATTAGGGGTGGCCAATCGTGACCAAAAAAGTCAGTGATGATAACAAAAAATAACACAGAGTACCTAAATATTCTAAAGGCTAGAGCACATTATGGTGGACCGCACTGCTCTGCATCATATAAAAATAATCTTTCTAAATCACTTCTTAAATTTTTTTTATTTACTTTTAGGAAGACTTACAGCACTTTACAGCACGGCCGTTTTAACTTGACATCTCTGAAGTTGCGCAAATGGCTGCGCAGTAACATTTTTTAGCGACCATATGGCGGTAGGAGGGGGATTTGCGCAGGCGAAGCCTATGTTCAGAGAAGCCAAGTTAAAACGGCCGTACTGTACATCAATAAAATAAAGATACAATAAGAAATATTACTAGCTGATAATAAGTCTCCACAATTAAAATATTTTAATTATTTAGAAATGAATAAAAGATAAATTCATTATGATGGTTACAACTGAAAGGGGCGGATGGTACCTACTTACTACAGCGCTTGGGGCCCAGGGCAGCCAAGTCTGCAAATCCGCCACTGGATGGATCCATGGGCGACTTGTCAAGTGTTGACATGTCAAGTGACATGGTGACAAGACGGGTCATCTGACTTACCATCAGGTGACCCGTCTGCTCGTTTGCCCCCTTTCCTCTAATAAAACAAAATGTGTGAGGAGACTCATAGCTATTCAGTGGGCTGCTAGGTCAAATAATGAATAAAGTACCTTTTCTTCTTTTCCAGAGCTGCGATGGAGGGTCCATGTGTCTGGAGCTGGCTCTGGAAGGCGAGAGGCTGTGCAAGGCTGGTGACTGCCGAGCCGGCGTCGCGTTCTTCCAGGCGGCCATCCAGGCCGGCACGGATGATCTGCGCACACTCTCCGCGATCTACAGTCAACTTGGCAACGCGTACTTTTACTTAGGCGACTACAGCAAGGCCATGCAATATCATAAGCATGATTTGACGTTAGCTAGGTAGAGTATTTATATATTTTAATAGTAGTCCGAATAACGTAGATAGGGGGAGGATATACCACCCACATAAAAAAAACACAAATTTTACTGTTATGGTTCATGAGATACCACTGACAGACGACGGGTGGACACACATAGGCAGCTTAATAATTTAGTTTCATTGGCACCATTTCTGTGCAGAACCTTAGAAATTGGGAAAGTGGTCTAAGGAAATATTATCTGAAAACGCCTTAAAGGTCTGTCAGGTCAGCTAGTAAATAATAAATAAATATTATAATGAGGAAAGATAGATAGATAGAGCAGTGATAGCCCGGGCGGTTAAAGAGCCGGTCGAATTTCAGTGAGGCTCGGGTTCAAATCCTGGCATGTACCAATGAGTTTTTAAAAAAAAACTTACGTACATATTTATCACTAGCTCGACGGTGAAGGAAAACATCGTGAGGAAACCCGCAGGTCTCAGAATTAATTCTGAGACATTGTGTAAACAGACCCGGTCCGGCGATAGGCTCACCACCTATCACGCTTAGGGGTCCAATATTTCTCGTGAAGTGTGGGTATATCCAGTAATGGAATACCTCTGCCTACCCCCTCGGGGATAAAAGGCGTGAGATATATAGATATAATGAGGAAAGATTTGTATTTTTGTATGTTTGTATCTTTGTAACGAATAAACTTAAAAACTACTGGACCTGAATCTAAAGCTACATTATCACTGAGTAACATAGGCTATATTTTATTCCCGTATTCCCACGGGAACGGAAACCAAGTGGGTGAAACCGCGAAGAACCGTTTAATAAATAAATTTCTTCATACAGGACTATGAATGACAAGCTCGGAGAAGCAAAAGCATCAGGGAATCTCGGTAACACACTCAAGGTCATGGGAAAGTTCACCGAAGCCATCCAGTGCTGCAAACGACACCTGGAGATATCCAGGTCTCTGGGAGACAAGCTCAGCGAAGGCCGGGCGCTGTACAACCTGGGGAACGTGTACCATGCCCAGGGGAAGCAGCTGGGCCGGGTGGGCCAGAACGACCCAGGGCATTTCCCCCAAGAAGTCAGGGACTGCCTCAACCAGGCCGTGGCTTATTACGAGTAAGTTTGTTTTATACAAGACTAGCAACCCGCCTTCGCACGGCTGCTAACACTAAAACCTTCCTCTTGAATCACTCTATCTATTAAAAAAACCGCATCAAAATCCGTTGCGTAGTTTTAAAGCTTTAAGCATACATAGGGACATAGAGACAGAGAAAGCACCTTTGTTTTATACTATGTAGTGATATTCATTATAGCAACAATAAAAAAACCGGACAGGTGCGATTCGGACTCGCCCATTTATATGTATACTAGCAGCGCCCCGCGTACCCCATTAGTTCCCATTCCCGTGGGAATACGGGGATAAAATATTATTGAACGTCATTTCAACTCCACCGCTTCAGCATGTATGGTTGAGGAGAAGAAGCGGGGCAAGAAACTCCTCAACACAGTATTCTTTTAATCAATTCTTACATACTAAATTCTGTTACATAATTTAGTTGTTTTTCGCTGTCGTATTGCGCTGTGCTAGAGGAAATCTGTTCCAAGCATTATTGGCGATTCTGCTTTACACCGACTAAACTTAATTTGGTTGGGTCCTGTCTTTGTCTTACCTCAAAAAAAGAAAAAGGATAAAAGAGAACCTATCAATTTAGTCCTGTCAGAGGCTGTATTTTAGTCGTGACTTCTTTACGTATGCACTAAACACGTTCTGAAATGCATTAGTTGACGGGACTAATTTTATTTTGACAGGACTAAATATCTCTCATTTCTTCTCTTTTCTTGTAGAAAGAAAATGACATTGGACTCGATTCTGCAAACCACCTAAAATTCCTAATTTTAAGTTAGCCTATCCTTCTTTATAGAACACGGAAGAAAAAGGACAGAAACAAACCATAGATTATAGAGCAATGTCAAACATGGGAAAACCGACTAATTTGATGTCTTATCTGTCACTTTTATACATGACCTCCTTACATCGTTGAAAACGTGTATTTCAATGCGTCCTTATGGTTCAATTTTCTTATTTTGACATTTGTGACATTTGTGACGTTGTAAATAAATATGGCGCTTATTTCTGTCCCTTTCCGTTGTTATTATATTTTATAATATACAATCTATAAAAATCTACTAGGTTTGTTTGGTTTGCAGAATCGAGTCCATTAGTAAACTAAAATAAGTTTAGTCGCTGTAAAGCAGCGAGCGGCCATTGTCATATTTGTGTCACTGTTTGACAATAAAAAAAAACTAAACCGACCCGTCTCGTATCCAGAGAGAATCTAGAGCTGATGCGCAGCCTAGGGGATCGCCAAGCGATGGGCCGGGCCTGCGGTAACCTCGGCAATACCTGCTACCTCCTTGGCGACTTCGCCCGCGCCATTCGCTACCACACTGAGCGGCTGCAGATCGCCCAGGAGTTCGGAGACAAGGCGGCCGAGAGGCGAGCCAACAGCAACCTTGGGAATTCCCACATTTTCCTCGGACAGTTCGAGAACGCTGCTGAGCATTACAAGTGAGTCTCAAATAGTCTCAATAGATTATAAAAATAATAACAATTTATTAATTCATAAGCCAGGATTTTACATGTAGTCTAGAATAGGTTTATAATTCGCAAAGTAATCACGTAACATTGATACAAAAAACATACAATTGAGAACCTCCTCGTTTTTTGACGTCGGTTGAAAAACCGGGCAACTGCGAGTCGGACTCGCCCACGAGGGTTCCGTACAAATTTGTAGGTATACCTTAATTATTGATTACCTACTTTAAATAAAGACTTATTTTTAACCAACTTCAAAAAAGGAGGTTCTCAATTCATGGTAGCAACAAGCTGACGATGGAGCGGGTAGGTAAGCACTTCGCGAGTGCGTACCTCATTTATAAAAACAAAAGCATGCTTTTTTGTTTTATTTTAAGTTAAATTTAATATTATTTCTTACAAATTAAGTTAATATTGCGTCAATTTTAAAATCGCCTTCATCTTACGTTCGATTATTTTTTTTATATTCAGAGCAAATATGTTTCGCATTGAATTGATTACATTATTTATTATCACAATTATAAATACTAGGGTTGTGTATGAATAACTAAATATTACAATTTAGGTGTTCTAGAGAACAAGGTTTGCTGGAAAATGGAAATTAAAAGAAAGGTTTTATTGCGGGGAATTTCTTCACGTAATTATTTTGAAAGAAATTACTTTCTACTGCTTCTAGCTCTGAAGCCATTAAAACTTTGCTATGTTGAATTGTTCGATGTCAACAGACTGGTTTGCAAAACAGACTTTTGTTAGTAGTAAAAAAAGTTTCCAATGTTTCGCATAGCGATTACGCAATAGCTTTAGCGGATGTTGACTGACATTGCTTCGCGAATTTTTTAATACAAACCTCAAACAGAACATTTGAGTGTTACTTGCAATCAAAGAGATTAAAATATAATAGGACATAGAGGGGGCATTGGGAATATTTTCATACAAAACTTCGAAGCATGTTTGAAGCTCAAGCGTCATGTCAGTTAGTATGAACGCGAGCTGTCATTCGGTCTAAATTGTACTAGACTTATTCCACTTGGAATAACTTTTGGGTTCAAATTTTCCTCGCTTTGTCCTCTCTATGCCCTATTATATTTTAATCTCTTTGCTTGCAATACTATAAAATTTGCTATTAAATTCTTGACCAGTCAAGATTATTTACTTCCTTGATTGAGGAAAGTGATGGACCTTAAACAAAGTAAGAAGTCAAAAGACAACACTTTGATTTGCTTGATACTGTGGTTAAAATAGAACCTTTTTTTTTATAAAAAAAATACATTAAACTGGGACTCCGAGAACCAGCAACAAACTCAAGGGCATCTCTTTTTAATCTTGTCTGTTCAATGATGATGATGAAATATTACTAGCTTTGAATGTTAGGGTTACTACAAAACCTAACTCGAAACCCCTTTCTGTGGGTATTAGGTAATTTAGAAAAAAATATGATTGATATAATAAACATAGCTTCGGTGTATACGCTTAAGCGAATTTTCTGTATTGCTGAATTGAAATGCTGTGATTTTTTCGTCAATGTGTTTTTTTATGTGTACTATTATTATGTAAATTGGTTGTTTTAAATTTTCTGGATATTTTGAATATAATATTAAGTATTAACAGTTACAACACTACTGAAAATAAGAAGAAAAATGTAAAATGATACTATGTTCAACAGATTTCAAAAAAGGGGGAGATTCTCAATTCGTCTGAAACTTTTTTGTTTGTTACCTCAGAACTTTCGACTGGGTGAACCGATTTTGATGATTCTTTTTTTATTGCAAAGCAGGTGCTTCCCGTGTAGTCCCAATTTGTGTGACAATGACATCCTTGAGACTTGAAATCGGTTTTTTTTCTCTTTATATTATTGATCTATCCATCATTGTTTTTTTAGAATGTGTCATGTCATTTTAATTTATAATACTAAAGGTTTCCATCGTGTTCTTTTGCTCTGCGAACTACAGACACGGTTACATGATCCATATTCAAAACAGTTTGAACGCTATCCGGGGATGAAGCATGTGTAGAAGATAACTTATAATAAATCATATTAATATTATAGACCAAAAGTTTGTATTTATAGATGTATGGATGTTTTCTCCGCTTTCACGCAAAAACAACTGAACGGATTCTGATGAAACTTTATAGTTATATAGCTTATACATACGGAACTACGCGGGTGAAACCGCCAAGTTCTGCTAGTGTGATATAAATACGTAATACGTTATTTCACTGAAAGTGAATAATTAATAATCTGTTTAACATGCACTTATAAGCGACTTCAAGGTTTGAGAGGGTGTTTTCTTGACGGGAATGCTGGCTCAGTTGGCTGTGACCCTGCCTTCAGAGTCGGAGGTCGCGGGTTCGATGTTTCGTGTTTATTATTTATTTAAGTATATCTATCAGTTTTTTAGTACCCATAGTACAGTCAAAAGCACATGGAGTTTAACATATTGGACTTTGTTTACGTCCTTATCACAATCGCCTTAGAGGTCAGACTCGCACTACAAGTGCGAAGCTTCATGTGCTCTTGTCTGTAAAAGCTCTGCCTAGTTTGGGACTGAGTGACCGTATGTGAATAGTTCCAGTACCGAAATTAAATCGCGAGTGGTCATTTACTAAAAGATTTTCCCAAAACACATTTAAACATGTATTTTGATTTTCACTTAACAGCAAAATTTTTAAGTTATAAAATAATCAAGATTATGCAACTGAGTACTAATAATGACGTCACAAAGTCACTACAGTACAAATTCCATAGTAAATTTTCGTTCAGAAAAAAACATAAAAAGCATCTCATTTGACTAGTCAATAAAATACCCTCTTAATATCTTAGCTACGCTCTTGACACCCTCTGATGGTTTGAGAGGGTGTCAAGAGCAAACTCAACTCCACCTAACCTCCAACCTCCACCCCCAGACGCACGCTAGCTCTAGCCGAGGAGCTAGGAGACGCGGCAGTGGAGGCCCAAGCCTGCTACTCCCTCGGGAACACCTACACTCTCCTACGGGAGTACAGGATAGCAGAGGAATACCACGCGCGCCATCTAGCGGCAGCCAGGAAGCTACAGGACCGGGTTGGTGAAGGGAGGGCTTGCTGGTCGCTAGGCAACGCGCACGCAGCTCTAGGCAACCATGAGAAGGCACTGTATTACGCCAACGAGCATTACAGCATTTCCAAAGAGGTCAGTTTGATCGAGGCTTTTTTGTGTATAAATAATAATAAATAAAATAATAATCTCACGCCTTTTATCCTCGAGGGGGTAGGCAGAGGTATTCCATTACTTGATATACCCACATTTCACGAGATATATTGGACCCCTAAACGTGATAGGTGGTTAGCCCATCGCCGGACCGGGTCTGTTTACACATGGCTCAGACTTAATTCTAAGACCTGCGGGTTTCCTCACGATGTTTTCCTTCACCGTCGAGATAGTGATAAATATGTACGTAAGTTTTTGAAAAACTCATTGGTACATACCAGAATTCGGACCCGAGCCTCATTGATTATATTTATATTTTGCAAAATCCTTTCTTAGTCGATGCCTACACTGTATAAGATTTCTATGTGCAAAATTTCAAGTCTCTAGCGTTGATACATCACCAATCAGTTAGTCAGTTTTATCATTTTATATATAGATTATACAGATTAATGCAGAATAATTAGTAAAATGCACCAAATTTCAGTATTTTAAGGAATTTTATACTTGACCACGTGAGTTTCGGTTTCGGCCGAAACTGAAGCCACGGCCGAATATTCGGTTTCGATTTCGGCCAGAAAACCAGTTTCGGTCGGACACTAGTATATTTATACCACATCATTTTTTACCGTCTTGAAAAAAATATGACGTTTAAGGTATCTAGTTTTTTGTTTATACGACATAATTTTCCTTTATAGATTTCTTGATCGAAAGGTACCATCCTCATCGACATGCTCCTTAGGATGGTCATCTTAACAGTCATCTCTGTCGCTGACTAGCCTTTTGATAGTTTAATTCTTTCTATCTCACAGGCATTCATACGACCAAACGTATCTGGCGCATATTGTAACACATTCCTTTCCACAGTAGGGTGTCATATTCTCTTCCACAGTACGGTGACATATAATCTTCCACAGTACGGTGACATATAATCTTTCACAGATGGGTGACGGACGTCTTCTCTCCCACAGTAGGGTGACTCATTATCTTCCAAAGTAGGGTGACACATTATCTCCTACAGTAGGCTGACACTTCTCTTCCACAGTAGGGTGACACATTATCTCCCACAGTAGGGTGACACTTCTCTTCCACAATAGGGTGACAAATTCTCTTCCACAGTAGGGTGACACATTCTCTTCCACAGTACGGTGACACATTATCTTCCACAGTAGGGTGACACATTATCTCCCACAGTAGGGTGACACTTCTCTTCCGCAGTAGGGTGACACATTATCTTCCACAGTACGGTGACACATTATCTTCCACAGTACGGTGACACATTATCTTCCACAGTAGGGTGACACTTCTCTTCCACAGTAGGGTGACACATTCTCTTCCACAGTAGGGTGTCACATTCTCTTCCACAGTAGGGTGTCACATTCTCCACAGTAGGGTGACATATTCTCTTCCACAGTTGGGTGACGTACTCGGCATGGCCACAGCTCAGATGAATATAAGCGACCTCCGCAAAGTGCTGGGGTGGCCACAAGATGGTGACTCGACGCCGGTGTCGCCCCCAGAGGTGGACCCAGACGCCTCTCCCTGCACGCCTTTCAACGCGCTGCGTGTGCGCAGGCAGAGCATGGAGCAACTATCGCTTATACAGGTGACTGTTTACCTTTAATGTCCTTCACATGCCCTCGTTTTTAGATTTGTATCCTCCGAATGCAACACAGATTTAAAGTTGATAGCATGACACACACATTCTCTCTTCAGAATTTCCTTACATTTCACTAACAATACGATATAAAAATAAACAAATAGGATGCAAGTCTTCCTTATATTCAAAATGATTTCGTTTATTTTTAAAAAATGAAAATGTATTTTATTCTGTAGGTAATAAGAATTATACTTAAAACAGTCAATAGCCTAATAACAAAGCACACTAAACTCTTCTATGAAAATTGGCTAAATGTAAACAACAGTCAATCTCCACCGACGAGTTTTAAGATAATTTTAAGTTTGCTACTAACCAACAAACTACGGACCCAAGTCGGAAATTTATAAATTTTGTTTTATTTATTTTTAATAACAGATCACTCCCGACGCGAAGAAGAAGGAAGCTGAGACGGAATCAGAAAAGTTGGGCTCGATTACCAGAACAGAGTCAGAGGAGAATCCGGTGGAGTCGTTCTTCGATTTGCTCAGCCGGTGCCAATCAGAAAGAATGGATGAACAACGTGCTACCCTCAACGGCAACAAGGAGAACAGGCCGAAGGCCAAGCCTGGGAAGTTACAACGGTCTGCTAGCAGCGGGAACAAGAATTCCAGGTTTGTGATTGTTGTAGATATTGTATCCAGCTGTTGAGATGTTAGAAAGAGTACACACAGAACCATTTTGATGATATAATGGACTCGATTCTGGCTGACCAGCTAAAATTCCTAATTTTAAGTTAGCTCTATTATTTTCCACCGCTTTGGCAAAGGAAAGGGACAGAAATAAGCGCCATATTTATTGATAATGACACAAATGTCAAAATAACAAAATTGAACCTTTTGAACACCTAACTTAAAATTAGGAATTTTAAGCTGGTCAGCCAGAATCGAGTCTTGTTTATATAAAAAATTGGAAAAATTATAGGCCATGGTACTCCCAGAAAATTAAGCTTTCCATTGGTTAAATCTTTTTTAAGTCTCGTATGTGGAATTTAATAACAAATAGCGGTTGCCCAGCGGCGTTGCGGGTCTTGTTTATTCCTGTTCCCGTAGGAATTTCTAAAAAATCCCTTCATAGCGGTTTCATAAGACATATAAGATACCTACATACCATATTTCAAGTTTCTTGAATGTAATCGTTCCGGAATAGTACGTATTTCTCTTTTTAACCAGTTTTCATATTTTCTTTAAAAGTACCATAGATGATAACTTTTTCAAAACTTACGTACTTACATACACTAACTCGATGGTGAAGGAAAACATATTAAATCTGAGGCATGTATAACAGACCCAGTCAGGCGATGGGCTCGCTACCTATCACGTTTAGGGGTCGAATATACTCGTGAAGAGTAGGTATATCCAGAAATGGAATACCTCTGCCTACCCCCTTGGGGAAAAAAGGCCTGAGACTATATTCCATTAGATTAGAATCGATCATATAGTCCACGCTTGGCGCTTACGTCAGCGCAAAATATGTCGTATTGTATAAATTTATCTAAAAGATTTTGTAAACAACTCAAATTTCGAGGTCACTGTAAAGCCCGAAATGACATTTTGATATGAATATAGAAACGTTATCTCACTTTATCTGCCTTTAGATCTAGCTATCATGGCACTTCACTCCATAGATGATTGCCGGTTTGTTTTGCGCCGATTCCATTTAGTGTATTTCGCAATAACAGTTGAGTTCACTGCTATTGTTCAAATTCTGTAAATCTGTAACGAGTTTGAATATTCGAAGACAGTGTGTATCAGACATGAAGCCTAGTGCGATCGATTATACAGAGTACGTATACTTTTCTATGTAATATAACTACCTGCCTGCCGTTCCCGTGGGAATACGGGAATAAAATATAGCCTATGTTGCTCAGGGACATTGTAGCATTCTGATGGTAAAAGAGTGTGAGAGTGCAGTGCCTAAACTAGGTCCTTATTAATACCAAATATGTAAATACTATCTATGTAAAACATAAGGATTGCAATAAACTATTTGATTTGAGTTTTCATATATCCGGGCGGAAAATTTGGGCCCGCTGCGCTAAAACAAAGTTGCCGCTTTCCGCCTCCGTCGTTAAGAAAAAAGTATACATACCTCGGGAAGTAAATAAGAAAGCCTCAGATCACATGGCTTTCCTCGGTCGACAATTACATGTGATCTGAGACATTTCGTGATCGGTCCAGTAGTTTTTAAGTTTATGCGTTACAAGAATACAAACCTTTCCTCATTATAATATCAGTGTAGATTAAATGGTGAACATTAATTATTATATTTATTTGTATTTAATTTTTTATTTATTAGGCGTTTCAGTTTTTCTTAAAGGTTTTTTTTTTATTTAACTAAAATAATCATAGTACTTTTTGTTACAGCCTGTATAATAGCTTTGCTACAGAAATCAATGAAGCATTCACTATGAATGCATATTTAAAATAATCAATGGTTATTGTTTTAGTGCTATTTATATTGGAATTCTGTAGTACAACTTTACTTTTGAGTTGTAGATATTAATTGATAAACGATATTTTAACAAGTACATTTCTTTTCATTGATATATCCAAGAAATAAGTCCTTTTCAAGATAACTGCACTACTTTTCTATACTTTTATACTAATATAGATTATAAAGAGGAAAGATTTGTTTTTGTATGTTTGTTACGAATAAACTCAAAAACTACTGGACCTATTGTTGATGACTGGTCATAGGCCAGAAAATAGCTTTATTTCTTTTTTACTTTTATAAAATTGACAGTGTTTTTGTTTAGAGTTGTCTTTTGCAGTTGCCATTATACGGTTGTCTCCATATTTCTTATTTCAATTATTGAATTATATACCTATCTCCGGCCCCAGGGCAGCCCGCTCCTTTATACAGATTTTAAAATACATATTTCATACAGTGATAGCCTTACGGTTAAAGAGCCGGCCAAAAATCAGTGAGACTCGGGTTCGAATCCTGGCATGTACCAATGAGTTTTTTAAAAACTTACCTACATATTTATCACTAGCTCGACGGTGAAAGAAAACATTAGGAAACCCACAGGTCTCAGAATTAATTCTGAGACATGTGTTAATAGACCCGGTCCGGCGATAGGCTCACCACCTATCACGTTTAGGGTACCAATATATCTCATGAAATGTCCAGTAGTGTCCATATCCAATAATGGAATACCTCTGCCTACCCGATACCTACCCGCCTAGGCACGATAAAAGGCGCGTTTTTTTTTTTTAATTCACTTTCATACTATTTTCAGCCCCAACGAAGCCCTTCTCGACATGATAACGGACCTCCAGTCTGAACGGATGGACTCGCAGCGCGCTGAGCTGCCGAGGGCCAAGAAGCTGAGCAAGGAGACCAAGGGGGCCTCCTTGCCTGGGCTTCGGCACCAGCAGACCACCAGCGCCAAGCCCGAGGACGACTTCCTGGATATGATCGCTCGCGTACAGGTTAGTCTAATAATAATAATATAATTTATTCACTCTCATGGACTTATAGCTAATTACAATTTGATTTTATATCGACTGTTTATCCAGTATGAGAGTCTGGAGACCGTGTTGCAAGACCCGTGTTACGGCACACCAGGCTCCTCCCTCGCGGTACAAATTTACGATGAGACTGTACTAGGTACTAGTATGTAATAGTAGTTGAGAGTAATTTAAATTATAATGATGTGTCTAAAACTATATGCGCAATATATTTTTTTATAACACATTTGCTCGTAAAAGGTGTCTTATTTCACCAATTTCAATATCGTATTGTATCTCATTACGCCCAAGTGCGGTAAGTGTAATGTAAAACGCACGGTTTATCAAGATGCTCCGTCTTAAAACGAACGGTACTTTTTTAAAATCTCAGCAAAGAGTTTTTATGTCAAAAAAGTTGTCAACATTTTATGATTAAAATTAACTTTGGGAGATAAAATATAATAAAGAAATATTTAATATGTAAGATAATTATTTAATTTAATTAATTTTGACAGTAAATTACAACCAATTAATCTGTAACAAAAACACAAAAATATTTATTTACTTTATGAGTAATACTGGCTGTTTTTTGTGCCTTTGCCTAAAAATGCTGATGCGCACCGCGCGCTTTTTCTTAACGCTGTATTGTTTTTATTCGTTTACCATAGTCCGAGTTTTATTTTATTTTCTCGCAAATGTGTTATAAAACGTCGTATGACATACGTGCGCTTTGATAATTACAGCCTCTGCTTACTTGTAACCCTCGCCTACGGCTCGGGCTAGCAATATCGCCTCGGCTGTAATTTCCAACCTACCGCACTTATATCATAATGTACTATTAGCGACCAAGTGGCGGTATGAGGCGGTTTGCGCAGGAGGAGCCTATGTTCAGAGCAGCCAAGTTGAAAAATCTGTTCCGCCGTGCCACTGTAAATTCATTTTGGAACGTAGTTCTTTATCGCGCGTTGCGAAAGGGGACTGGACGAAAAATATTAAGACCAAAAGTTGTAACGACCGACACTTTTTGCTATAGCTGAAGCTCTAATGATAAATCTAATAATGTTGATGAGATGCTGATGATGACGACGACGACGACGACGACGATGATGATGATGATGGAACTTCGTTCCATCCGGGTGTCCCTCGACACCTCGCAAGTTTTTTTTTCTTCATGGACGAGTACATAGTGCTTTGTTATTAGACAATTGACGTTTTTAAAAGTATTTTCTTTTATATTCAGAAACGAATGATTTTGAATTTGAATTTCAGGGCTGTCGTCTAGAAGACCAGCGGTCTGAACTGCCTAGACCCAAGCCGGAGGAGCCACGAGCTAAGACAGTTCCGGATGACGATTTCTTCGCTCTGCTGATGCGCGCTCAGGCCGGCCGTATGGAGGATCAACGTGCTACAGTAACTATAGCCTTTTACTTATTTACTAGCGGTTCTGCGTTGTTTCACCCTCGTAGTTCCCGTTCCCGCAGAGGGATATTGTAGCTTTCCATTGGCGAAAGGATTTTTAAAATCAGTCCAATAGTTTTTGAGTTTATTCGTTACAAAAGATACAAATCTTTCCTCTTTATAATATTAGTGCATATTTTAATTTATAAATGAAATCAAACAATGTTAAATTACACTCGCCAAACTACAAAGAAGTTTGTCGGTTAGAATTATATCTCTTTTCTGTATTCTATTAATTTATCATAGATTACATTGCATCTTATCCCTAATTATCTATTTACTTTTATATAATAATACTTACGTTATATATTTTTTGATTCGTTTACTACGACTAGTCCCGTTCCCGATTTTTCCCGTTCCCGTGGGAATATTGCAAAATTGTTTCTTATCCGATGCCTAGGTCGGAATCAGAATGTACTGTCCGAATTTCAAGTCTGCTTCGGCTT
The DNA here is from genome assembly GCA_963855545.1 of Ethmia dodecea. NCBI lineage: Eukaryota > Metazoa > Arthropoda > Insecta > Lepidoptera > Depressariidae > Ethmia > Ethmia dodecea. Next base: position 29,367,961 of record OY979436.1, on the reverse strand, counting down.
TGCGTTGATGAATCAATAATGTTCTATCTCTTTATATTATTTCAACGAACATCAATAGATTTTTATATAAGGAGAAGACTAGCTGTTTCGAGCGTTTTCACCAGCGTAATTCCCGTTCCCGTAGGAAAATTATACACAATATTACTCCCAGGAAAGTTAGCTGGGAGCGACTGAGGAAAGTTATAGACCATGTTACTCTTTATGTTACAATTTAGTTGTTTTTGTTTGAAAGGTCTTGATTGAGAGTTTTCTTAGATATGGCTTAAGAAAATCTGTCCAGCCTTTTGTGTTCGTATGTATATCCTGTGTCGGGGTTTTTTTTAATATTGTATCTTATTTAATTTTCAGATTCCTCTGCAAGAGAATCGCCAAAATAAGACAGGATCGAACTCCAAGAAGTAAACGGTCTTCAACGCACACAAATTTGTAAATAATGGACGTTTGCTACTCTGCCTGGATTCGACCAACAGCGTGTAAAGCTTGCATACAGATGAATCCCAGGATTATTCACCACTGGCTGTTCCGGGCGGTTTCGCCCTCTTAAGTCCCGTTCCCGGGGGAATAGGGGAATAAAATAGCCCATGTTACTCCCAGAAAAGTAAGCTTTCCACTGCTGAAAGAATTTTGAAAATCGGTTCAGTAGTTGAGTTTATTTGTACAAAAATAAAAAAAAAATCTTCTTTATAATATTAGTACAGATTTGCTACTTATTCCGGAGTAACGTTGGATGAATATAGCATGAGGAATATACGAAATAAGCGCCTTACATTCAGCGTTATCGGGCGTGAACCTCAGATTCTGCTAATATTATAAATGCGAAAGTTTGTATGGATGGATGTTTGTTCCTCTTTCACGCAAAAACTGAACGGATTACAATGAAACTTTTCAGTTATATAGCTTTTACACCAGAATAACACATAGGCTATATTTTATCCCCGTATTCCGACGGGAACGGGTAAAACCGCGGGGCGCTGTTGGTATATTTATATTTGTGGACTGCGTATGTCTGGCAAACCTGTATTGCAATATATACATTTGCAACAGTGGGGACGTGTCCAAAAAGTATCTGTATCTTTTCTTTTCTTATTGAAATTTTTCCCTTTAAACGTCTTTTACAACCTAACAATTAATGTTCGCGTCACGGCTTTGCCCATGTGGAAAAATACACTACAAAATGCTGGTCAGGGCTCCATATACTGGATGATTATTTTTACCTACCGTCTGGAAAAAAATATGACGTATAAGGTATCTAGAGCCGAAGTTATACACGAGATTAATTGTTAAATATAGTCATGTTTAGTGCAATTTACAAAATCTAGAAAACTACGCACACTACTATATAGCAGCTGGCGGTTGTCCGTAGATTGCGCATGAATGGATGCTACGAGGCTGTGTCTTTATAAAACACTATTTCTAATATTTTAGAGTGTAATATTGACTACAATTGAGTAATGTATATTAGTTTAAGCAAGAAAAAAAAATTAAAAATTTTTAGTGACAATGCTAAATGAATCTATTATACGGGTTGCAGACCAAGAGCGAAGCTAAGTTAGTTTAGCATAGCTCGCATAGCTGACGCAGTTTTCCATACTTTTTACTTACCATGCGGTCTGCACACAAGTATGGAAAACTGCGTCAGCTATGCGAGCTAAGCTAAACTAACTTAGCTTAGCTCTTGGTCTGCAACCCGCATTACACTTACCTATCACACCATATTTTTTTCCAGACGGTAAAAAAAGTCACCCTGTATATGTATGTTGTGAATACTTGTGAACATCTTATTCACTATATCCGGCGAGCGAGTTCATACTCCGACTCGCATTTGGTCAATTTACAGGCTGCTCTGTTACCACAACCTTTTGTCTGTACCGGCTTCTTCAACCGAATTCAAAAAAAGGGAAGGTTCTCAATTCGACACGTATGTTTTTTTATGTTTGCTAAAGCAGAACTTTCGACTTTTTATTAGAAAGCTGGTGCATCCCGTGTCCCATTGCAATTTGGTCCAGCTCTGACAATGGCATCCATGAGAAATAAGTTGAAGTCGGTGTTTTTACTCTTTATAATCATTACAATCGTTTCGTTAATGTGTTTCTCACTATCGGCTTTAAACCAAAACTAACATAGAATGTTATATTTATTCAAGTCTGATCTATTTCTATAAGTATTGTACTACGCTACGCTATATACTTGTAAAAATATGTAAATTTCGCATTACTGTCGACAGTTCTTTGATTGGGGATTTATTTGTGCTTTTTTTCACAATCGTAGTCTTCAGTTCTAAATAAATGTTTTGTTCCTTAATTCGTAACGGCCTAACAATGCATTACGTTGTGAATTTTCTGTTATTAACTATATTCACTAGAGAGTATCAAAAAGTGTGCTATCCACACTTCTATGGAAACTTGGAACTCGTCTAGTTCTTCCTTTGAGGTCTTCTATATTAGTATACTATGATTCATTTACTGAAAACTGGAGACTTCTGTACAGGTCATATAGTGTTTAATTATAGACTTGATTTTGGTTGTAATACTTCAATAAAAATAATATAATGTACTAGGATATATTTTGTTTTTAGTAATAATATATTGCATTGTAATCTGTATAACTATTTCGTCGTCACATCTTTTGACGTTCGCGTCGTCGTTGTATAAAACATGGTCCGATACACTGATCGGAATGAAGCTTCCGAGTACACTCGGATTACGCTACATGAAACAAACAGTGTCCGAGTAGAAAAACGCGACTGACATTTGGGTTTATTTGTCAAAGTAGTGTTCATATCTTGAACACTGGTGCTTATTACTACGTCATAAGTTGGTAATTCATACACAAAATCTGAAATTGTGATCCTAAAAATAATCAACAAATATTGTTTGTTGCAAGCAAGAAATTATATAAAAAATATACGTACATGGATAGAGCCTAAAATATAACCTAAATTTCATTTAAGTCATTGATTACACATTGAATTCTTTATTTGATACTATATTCCATAATTTAAACTATTTCGTCAATATGGCGAGGCCTAGATAGTAGCTGTAAGTTATAGGGGCTTTGCAGATGGAGCAACTGGCAACTAGTTTACATATATTATCTCAATGGAACTACACGTGCACGCGTAGACTCGAGTTGCTAGTTTCGACAACAGTTTCCAGTTGCTGAAATCGGTTACTAAGTAGTTTCTAATTGCCGCAACTAGCAACTTGGCAACTGGGAGTTATTCCACGCCCATCAGCCATGAAATTGAGGCAATCGTAGACCGGGATATTTTGTTGTAGCAACTGGCAACTTTTAGGAAACTTAAAAAGTTTATAGTTGCCTACAGTTGCTCCCATCTGCAAAGCTCCGTAGCCTCTCATAGACTAGGCGATGTACAGAAACATGCTTCCCCTACGGTATCACGTATTGTTGCCAAATAGCGTAAGCCATTGAAAGATATACGACGTTTTGAATAGCGATTGACGTCGGAAGAGAGTGCGATGTTGGCATATTCGACATGCTACTCGATAACCGACACGTTTATACTAAGGTTCTTGTAAAATATCGGTAATATAAATATTAGAATTTAAAGTAGATTTTTTTATTCTGTGGTTTCAAAATTGTTGCTACAAAAAATATCAATAAAAAACCAAACTTGAGTCGGTTTTGTTTATCTGTTTTCAGTATTGTTAAATCGAATTCGCGATCTAATCTTATTTGTAACTGGCCAGAAAGAAATCTATAATACCCAACCAAAAAGTATTTAATTACAGTTTCTGGCAACACTATGAGATACCATAGAGATGTAGTTCGATCTTATCCTAGTTGTGGGAGGTGTTAATAATATAATCGATATACTCACGATGAATTTACGATAATCTAATATTGACTCTTAATTTTATGGTACTAACTATTTTTAGTCGAAGTTCATTAATATAATTTAGAGGTAAGAAATAAACTTTTATCTTTTGCAACGAATTCTGATCGTATCGCTAGCGAATGTCGTAAAGGCTAAGTACGTGTCAAAGAAACAGAAAATTTTAAATTTTATAGTTAATATTATGTGTGTTATTAATAAGGTAAAATGTATCGTATAATGCTCTGCGGCAATAATTTATCAATGTACACAGGCATAGTGTTAAGTTAAATGTAAACTATCGACCTATGTGTCAGGTTATCAGATATATTCCAAATAATAACTTATCATAATTATAACGAAAGTAAAGTAGGCAACGTTAAATTAGTCGCGTAACTTGAAAAAAGATCATTCCTAAAGCATTTCTTAAATATATTTTGATAAGTCGAATTACGTCTTAAGACTTCGAATGGAATCACGTGTTGAATAAATAAATTATATCGCTGTAAGTTTCTGAAGGAATTGATTAACATTAAGAACTCGCTGCACCAGTGAGACCATGATATTTAAATAACAACTGTATGTGTAACAGACCCGGCCCGGCGATGGGCTCACCATCTATCACGTTTAGTGGTCCAAATAATACTGGTGAAACATGGGTATTTCCTAAAATGAAATACCTCTGCCTACAAAAAAGGCGTTAGATTTTTGTTATTAATGAAATATTATTTGGACCCCTAAACGTGATAGATGGTGAGCCCAGCCGGGCCGGGTCTGTTACACATACCTCAGAATCAATTCTGGGACCCGCGGGTTTCTAGTGAAAAGTAATTGACGAAAAATTTATAATGCGCCTTTTAAAACTGTTTCATTCATATAATGGCGCTTATGGCGAGATGGAATGAATATGTAAAAAACTCGTTTCTTGACTTTAAAAAAGAAGGAACAAGCTATCCAAAGAACAATCCTTCTCTTTCCATAAACTATTTCTTTAAATGTCTTTGAAGCTATCATTCAAAAATATGGATATTATATACGAAAGAGGTTGTTAGAAAAACATGTCTTTCATAAAGATAAACTTTTTTAAAGTCCTTAAACAATCAAACAAAATATGAAATATTCTAAAATAAAAATATAACATAATTGAGGCCTGTTAGTCAGCAGGACTAGAGAGGGCTACGGAAACTAAGGTGCAACCTTTTTAAACACCCCACTTAAAAGACAAGTTAGGATTTTTTTTACAGATTCAATCCATTCGTGGAAAACTACTCCTTTTAAAAATCTGGTCTCACTGAACCCAGTGCTGTAGCTCTAATTAATTATACTCATGTTAAAAACTTTTGACAATCGTATTGGTGTAGTTTTTGATGGCCACTGTTACTGTCATTGTGCAGAGTGGATTTACCAGCTGGTTGAGTAGGCATTAGCCGATGGCGGCGTCCAGTAACACGCCTTACTGTCACACTGTGACTGGTTGGGAAAAATATTCGTCACTGGTTGGGATAAAATTAATTCACATCGGGTAAATACTATTACTCGATGAAACATTTTATCACCATTGGCGTAGCTAGGGATTTTTCCTAGGGGGGGCCATGGCCCCAGCCCTGATCGGCAGGCCAAGGCAAGGTGGTGAATGACTGTCAGCGCATGCGCAACTATGTAGTTAGGTATCAAGTTTGGATTTCAGTTATCCTATCCTATTATACTATTGTTTTCCTTTTATCTGTGTCCTGACCAAAACTATGTAGTTTGTACAGCTATATAGCAAAGATGTTTAAAGAAAAAGTTTCTCTCTCCTAGGAAATACAATGATTTTCATCCGACCTCTTTGATAGCTCACAATGACAAGAGCTCCGCTCTTAAATTACCAACAACAAGGTAAATCAAATCGATGGTATATTATTATGAGATTTATTAGGTATAATTTAGGATAAACTTATTTTATGTATGAAGAAGTGTATTTTTCTAGGGTGGGCCCACAGCTTTCTAGGGTGGGCCCGGCCAACCCTGGCCCACCCCCTAGCTACGCCCATGTTTATCACCATCCAGAAACACTAGCTCTTTTTATTGAAAATTGAAAATTCAATAATCAGTTCAGACTCAGAGCTATAAATGGCATGGCTTCTATATATCTTATCTCATCGTACCCAGTAGTATTACAGTAGACTAAAATAAGTTTTCTATAATGAGCTAGTGTTTCTGGATACACCCTATATTAAATAAAATGAGCTAGTGTTTCTGGATGGTAATAAAATGTTTCATTGAGTAACAGTGTTACCCGATGTGAATTAATTTTATCCCAACCACTGTTACTGAGCTGTTACTCTATGACGAATATTTTTCCCAATTAGGGGGCCAATTCGACTAAATGTCAACGGTTATAGTTGGATGACAATGTCATGTCAATGGTGTTATTTTGGCACTTTTCATAACAAATAACACCATCGACTGACCATTGACATGTCATTGTCATCCAACTGTGACCGTTGACATTTAGTGGAATTGGCCCCCTGTTACAGTGTAAAGGTAAGGGGTGTTACTGGACGGGCATATACCGAAGTTCCGGAAAACATTTTTTTTTACGTCAAGCCAGCAGCCTCAGTGAACTACCTGAATATCTCTGAAAGTATGGTTGCACTGTTTATGTATCCTTCGGGCACTATAGGGTATTTGACTGTATCGAAATTAAATTTCGAGTGATCATTTACTAAGATTATACCTGCATTTCAATTTTCATTTTACAATTATACCTAATTCTTAAATAAGAAAACAGTTAAAAAAGTGATGCCATTTACTACTAAAAATTATGACTTCAGAAAGTCAGTACATACTCACTATATTTTCTATATGAAAATTTCGTTTTAACAGCTCATTAGCATTACAGTCAAGAGCAGAGCTTGACACATTGGACTTCGTAACGTTCTTATTACAGTCGCCTTAAAGGTCAGACTCGCACTACAAGTGTAAAGCTGGAAACAAATTATCGGATGCGGCTGACGGACGCGGCAGACAGCCGCGACTGATACGTGTACACAGTTTTTTGAATTCAGCACGCCAGATTTCTGTCGGACGTCCAAACGGTCAAGATAACGTCCACGACTTACGTCCGATGGTTTGCACAGCTCTGTGTACATTCATTATCTAGATCGCGGCTATCAGCCGCGTCCGATAATTTGTTTTCAGCTTAAAGCCTCGTTTGCTCTTGACTGTACCTACTAGCAACGCCTATATACAAAAAGACGGTGCGTTACAGGTTTTAGTAACAGATTTTTACTCGTAAATTGACAAATGACTGTCAATTGTTGTCGTAACCGATTCATAGCATCTGAAATGGATTTGGCAATAGTTTGTGTCATGCTCCACGGCAGAACTACTTGCGCTTTTATCCTTTTATAGAATTTTCTAATAAAAAACATATGTATAAAATCGCAAGTGGTTCTGCCGTGGAGCATGACACAATAGTTTTAGATAATACAGAAACCAGCACAATAATTAGAAAAAAACAAAACAAACAAAAATAACATTATCTCGTGTCGGATAACCGTACCCTATGACATTTAAGAGATCAATACCTACTAACCACATTATCAAACCGTTAAGTCTACCGCGCCTGTGGAATAGATTTTATTTAGATACACACTGAAAACATTACCCTCCATGTGTAGCAGTCGGATAGAAAAACATTAAAGAGGTTTGGGATGCTGTCACCACACTTCATATTAGAAAATGGACTCTTGAATAAACTGTGAAAATAGGTTCAGAACAATTTGCACATGGTCACGACAACTAGGGTATTTGTCTACCTGCTTACCATTAGTCAATTATGTTACTTTTTATGATCTGTTGGTACGAAAAATTACTAAGTATAAGAAAATTACTGAACTCTGAGTTATGACGTCATAACTCATAGTACTCAATTGCTATAACTTTTATGAGTTTTTTATTATTTTAATATTTGTAAAATGAAAATCGAAATGCAATGTAAACTCGCAATTTAATACCGATACAGTGAAATACCCTATTACATTGCATAGGTATGATAGATTATAATATAATATTATATTATAATTGATATTATCAAGAAGCGCTGATTAGTGAGAAAAGTGAGAGATCAAAATTGTGTATACCTAATCTCTTTGTATTGTAATTTATGTGAAAGTGTTATTGAGGGCCAATAATAAACGCCAAATTATTACTTATTATTATGATCTATTTTATTTGTTTTATTTTGCATCGACCCTAAACTATACTACTGAAGTCCTCGTCACGAGAAATCATAACATAAATTATGTAAACAAAAATGGAAGTGGTTTACAAAATTTGGATACAATAAAGAAATTATCCTAATATTATAAATGCGAAAGTAACTTTACACTTTCACGCCAACACCACTGGACCGATTTTAAAAATTATTTCATCTTTAGAAAGCTACATCATCAAGGTAACGGTTTGTTTCATCAGATAGCAAAGCTGCTATCCGAGGTAACGGTTTGTTTCATCAGATAGCAAAGCTGCTATCCGATGAAATAAACCATAGTGCGTTTTAACCACATCCTCGCGCCATCTATCGATACATTTTGGAACTAACTAAATTGGCACGTTTGTGCGTTCATACTTTATAACGATCCTAAATATTATATTGGGAAACCGCGGGGCGCTGCTAATACTTATCTACTATTTTCGTAAGGTTGTGAACACTTCCCTATCAGTACCTATAGGAAAATATTCATAAGAATGTGCACTGCTTGAGAAATTCTAGAATAGACTAGAAAGAGTGTTCGCCCAGCAAAAAATCCTTTCAAGTATTTAGTTTTATAGAAAATCTGAGCCATATGTGTTGTGTAAAAGTGCCCCAACTTTTTGAGTGTCCAGCAGGTTCAGGGTTATTTAGAAAAAACTGGTTCGCTGCGCCGAAATACTTTTTAGGTACCTGGTTTCAACTGGATATAAACGACTTTACTGATTTTAATGAAATTTTGTGGATTCCTTGATTGCATCGATTCACAATAAAATTTTACCCGATTGTTTTCGCTGTTGTCTGTAGCAGCACATCGTCTGCCTGAGCCATTAGTATGAAATAATTTTTTAGATAGTTAAAATTGCTGATGTAGTTCTATATATATATTTTTTGCCTATTTGCGTTCCTCTCTACATAATTTTTTCCTCACATGCCTTAGTGTATTTTGTTCCTGATGCACCATATTATTTAAAATACATCAGATATGGCTGTACCGGTTTTATGCTCTTTGCCATATCGTCGAGCTCATTCATGAGAGTTGACATTTCCTACAATTTGACGTAAAAAGTAAACTTGTTCTCAACTTCTCAGTTCTCATCGAGCAAAGTAATATTCTGATATTTTTATTGCTTATTCAAAACTTGTTTTTATGCCAGTGGAAGTTTTATATAATGTTAAGTGTTATAAATTTGTTATCGCGAGTTAAAGTGACGTGTTATAATCAATAAGCGAACTATAAACTGGGGTTATATTGTGGTCCTGTGGATTGTTTATTTCTTGAAGTTTCCATGCTTTTTAAAGCGGGATGGACGATTTTATTCAGCAGCCTACTACATCGAAGTGTGAACTGTAAGTTTTTTTTTCTTGAGTAGAGTAGGTACGTAGCCAATGTAGCCATTATCAATTGTGGCTGTGTGGGTGATATTATGATCAGCTGTTTTGACTTATCGTCTGTTACTAGGTACGTTTTATTCAATTTCGTGCGTATGTATGCTAATGAATCTATAATACATTCTTTTGTTTTTCTTATTCGGCTATATTCGCCTCATAAATGTTCAATCTACTAAATAGATAACTGAAGTTGAGAATAATACCAGGTTTTGAAGCTGTTAGTGGTTTTATTATATAAAATGACACTCAAATATAAATACTAAAATGTCAATAGCTGCATTTGTAAGGTTATAATTAATAAATTCTCATACTTAAAATTGTAAAATAAGCAGTGATAGCCATTTAGTGAGCCCTTCTCTCATGCAGTCACCAGGACTCGAACCTAAGCCTCACATTTGGGTTCGAATCCAGGTCACTGTACAAATGACTTTTAATAAAACTTACGACATATTTATCATTAGCTTGATGGTGAAGGAAAAAATTTTTAGGACACCCATAGGACTCAGAATTTAAATCGAGGCATGTGTAACAGCACCCCCACCAGCGTCCAAAAAATATACTGGTAAAAACCTACAAATAAGGAATAAGTCTTATTCCTTATTCTTAAGACTTATTCCTTATTCGTAGGTAAAGCGCGTATTTCCAGGAATAGAGTACCATGTATTCTGTAAAGATATGGCCTGAGCGTATTTATTTTATTTTGCTTACTTTAAGCTACGAAGTTGAGTATCATGACAAATAATTTACCATATAATCCCTAGTACGTATAGTGTACCGTGATGCAAACAAAATTAGGGTTAGGCTTTAGACTAAAGGATGGACTTTTTATCATCTTCATCATCTTTCTATCAACATATAAGACATTTAGAATGTCTTATACATTGCAAGTTACAATCGGTCAGGTCACCGCTGTAGAAACTACAGAAAAGGAGAAAAGTATTGACAGCAGGAGCATATTCTTTTTTTTTCACTTTTTCTTTTTTATTACCTTCTTACTTACTATGTAATTATTTTACCCCTTATTGATGGGTGGAAGTCATAAATGGAAGCCTATCTAAAAGGTGTGTCCGGGAAAATTAAACTAAATTGTCAACCAATTTCACCTTCACTTAATACTGTAAGACGAAAACATTTAATTTGTATTTTTTTTTTGTATTGAATAGGCTGAAATGAAGTTGTCATTTTGCGTATTGGTCATTGCGTAGAGAGTGCTCTACTGGACCAATTTTAAAAATACTTTCATTAATGGAAAAGGTGTTTTTCTGGGTGTGACATGAGTTAAGTTTCTTCAGAATTGGGACTTACGCAGATGAAGTTGTGGGGGACATATAGTATTATACAAATTATATTGTAAACACACAGGAATAAAGGCTTTCTTATAATAATACGAAAAATATTAATTCACCCGCGTAGTTCCCGCTCCTGTGGGAGTACGGGTATAAAATATATCCTGTGTTACTTGCTGATAATGTAGCTTTCCATTAATTGTATTTTAGACACATTTGAAATTAGGATTATTGTGATACTAACAGCGCCCGCGGTTTCACCCGCGTAGTTCCCGTTCCCGTGGGAATGCGGGGATAAAATATAGCCTATGTGTTATTCTGATGTATAAGCTATACAACTGTAAAGTTTCATTAAAATCTGTTGAGTAGTTTTTGCGTGAAAGAGAAACATACATCCAGACATCCATACATGCAAACTTTCGCGTTTATAATAATAGTAGGATTTTGAATTGTAGAATTTTTGAAGCAGCATTCAATCTGGTTTCTGTCTCAAAATATAAGCGCAATATGCACAGAGAAAGAAAAGACATAATGCAGACCATGCATTGTGTGGTTCGGTATTATTTTCCTCAATATACCTACTACTATTTGGTTTTAAAGTTTTATGATGCAAAACCAAAGGTAATTTTGCCAGCATGCAATAAGTAGAAAGATGACCTACAATCTACATGAAAAATGCATTAAATATCAGGTGTACATTTTGTTGCAATTACTACTTAGATTATTACCCAATGCATATCTGATAAGATTTTCGCAGTGTTTAATATTAAAAACTAGCGGGTGCCCAGCGGCGTTGCCCGCGCGGATTCCGTTTATTCCCGTTCCCGTGGGAATTTCCGAAAATCCCTTCATAGTGGTTGCCTACGACATATTTAAGACACCTACATACCATATTTCAAATAGTGGGTGTCCAGCGGCGTTTTCCTGCGTGGATTCAGTTTATTTCCGTTCCCGTGGAAATTTCCAAAAATCCTTTCATACTGGTTTCCTACGACATATAAGACACCTACATACCATTTTTCAAGTTTCTAGGTGTTATCGTTTCGGAGTAGTACGTATTTCTCTTTTTAACCAGTTTTTATATATATTTTTTTTTTTTTTTAATAATAGGCAAACTATTTGTCTGCCATCTCACCTGATGGAAAGTGATGATGCAGACGACGATGGAGCATGTTTGCCTAGATAATGCCTATTCACTCTTGCCTTGAAGAGGCCCAGGTCATAGCGTTCCGGAAACAGATCCGCAGGCAGGGAGTTCCATTCCTTAGCCGTTCGCATTAAAAATGTTGAAGCGAAACGCTTTGTGCGAATATTAGGTAGGTCTACAACGTAAGGGTGGAATCCCAACCGGCGCCTCGTGCCCCGGAGATGGAATGGGGAGGGGGGTATCAGGTCATGAAGTGACTTCGCACATTCACCAAAATGAATCCTGTAGAATACCGAGAGGCAAGCTACTTTGCGACGGTGCTGGAGGCTCTGCAGCCTAGCCTCAACCAGTTTTGTATCGCCGATGAGCTTCTTAGCGCGTTTTTCAATGGAATCCAAGGCAGCAGCAGCTGGTATTTGGCAGAACCGTCCCAAAGGTGGCAGCAGTACTCCATGCACGATCGGACTTGAGCTTGGTAGAGTTGTAGAAGCTGTCCCGATGAGAAGTATCGCCTGACCTTTGAGAGAACACCGAGTTTTTTGGCTGCAGTCGTGGCCAAGGATTCGATATATTGTCCAAAGTTCAGGTTAGATGAAAGGCTTACACCAAGAAGTTCGAGATGGTCAGAAGTAGGCACGGATACATTTCGGAAAGTTGGAGTCAGGTTGAAAAAACTCATTTTAGTCGAAAACAGACACGCCTGTGTTTTGGATGCATTAAATTTCACTAGGTTGGCATCACCCCACTTGGAGATTGCCTCCAGCGACAGATTTACGCGACCCACTAAGGATTCTCGACGAGACTCAGTTTCTTCTTTTCCTGCATTTGCTCTAGACATATACCTATCAACAACCGTGCTGTCGTCTGCATACCCAAAAGTGTCGGGCGTTAGCATATCGTTGATATGCAGCAGGAATAGGGTTGCTGAAAGTACAGATCCTTGAGGGACACCGGCATCAATTGCCTGGTGATCAGAAGAGCGGCCTTCTAAGACAACGCGGATCGACCGTCCTCTCAAGAAATCTGAGATCCAATCGCAAAGCTCAGCAGGTAGACCATAAGCGGGAAGCTTGTTAATAAGACTTGCGTGCCAGACCCTGTCAAATGCTTTTGAGACATCCAGGGACACAGCGAGAGCCTCGCCGTATCTCTCGATGGCCTCGCTCCATAGGTGGGTGGCATGTACCAGGAGGTTACCAGTCGATCGCCCACGGCGGAAGCCATACTGGTGGTCGCTAAGGAGATCGTTTTCCTCCAAGAAAGCCAGGAGCCGATTATTAAGTACACGCTCCATACTCTTGCAGAGTATGGAGGTGACTGATATGGGTCTATAGTTGGCAGGGTCGGAACGGCTGCCTTTTTTGGGCACAGGTTGCACATTTGCAAGCTTCCACGACTTGGGAACTACACCAGTCTCTAGTGAGAGCCGAAACAGACGTGTCAGAATCGGAGACAACTCGGGCGCACAGTTACGTAGTACTATTGCAGGGATTCCATCAGGTCCACTTGCTTTATTCACGTCAAGGTTACGCAGGGTTTTAAGTACCTCTTTTTGGTGAATACGAATGGCTGGCATATAACAGCCAACATGAGGTAGGGTAGGTGGAGTTGTAGCTGCAGTATCAAGACGCGAATTTTCTGCGAAGAGGGAAGCAAATAGGTTCGCTTTTTCTTCCGCAGTGTGAGCAAGTGAGCCATCAGGCTTCAGCAGAGGTGGTAAAGTAGGCTGACAGAAATTGGTTTCAACTGCCTTAGCAGGAATTTTTTCCCGTGGGAATGAGACATTTTCCTGGAATAAAAAGTACCCTAGATGTTGACCCGGGTACTCAGTGATCTCCCTACCAAATTTCATCAAAATCCGTCCAGTAGTTTTTGAGTGATGCGTGCACAACCAGGCAGACAGACAGACAGACAAAAATTCCAAAAATTGGTGTTTCGATCTATATCGATAACTATATACACTCCCGTTAAATTTTTCAAAAAATATTTCATGTACAGACACGGCCCCATTAGAGTTTTATTATATGTACCTATAGATACCTTTTGAATGTCAACTGTAGGTTCACAGAATAAATAGCTGAAAAATTTTATATCAACAAGAGTCTCGAAACGAAATGTTTATTGTGTATTAATATCAGAACATTGTTGTTAGAAAATTGGTTAAAAAATAAGCCATTTGCAAAATTCGCATACTAACCTAGACCTGTAAACCCACTTGGCTTGGGCTTATAAAATGTATATAATTGACCTGACTGACATGTACCCGAAACCGACGAGCTGTATGAACCGATTGATGGATGTGGATGAGCCGCGTGAGGTATGCCAGGGTAGCAGGTGGCGGGCTCTGCCTACCCCTTTGGGAAAAAGCATTGAGCAAAGTCAAAGTCAAAAGTTTTTATTCAATGTAGGGACTTATAAGTCCTCTTATCGAAAAAAGCATTATGTATGTATGTCATAAGTAGCCAGTAGTAGTGAATACGTTTGTCGTAACAAATAAAAAAAAAGCTAATATAAGTGAGTCCGACGTAAAAACGTTTTATCTTTAAAGGAGTGATTATAGTGGAATCTGTAAAATCTTATCAAGTGTGAATTCGGCTCGCGTTTCGTGCGCTTGCATATTACGTTTTCCCTCTTACATGGTTCACCCCCTTTGAGGACGTAGAGGGCTAGTTTTTTACAGACGGGACTATGTTAACTACTAGTGTCCGATCGAAACTGGTTTTCCGGCCGAAACCGAATATTCGGCCGTGGCTTCAGTTTCGGCCGAAACCGAAACTCACGGGGTCAAATATAAAATTCCTTAAAATACAAAAATTTTATGCATTTTACCCATTATTCTGCATTAATTAGGATATGAAATTAAAGCACAGTATACATTTTGTTGTAGGTACCTAACCATTTATTTAATCTATATATATAAAAATCAATCCCACTTTTCGTTGTTATTTTATAACTCAAGAACGGGCTCACCTATCCAAACCAAATTTTTAGGCTTTATTTGGACTATTTAGCAGATGGTTTATGTGTAGTTTGCTTAAAATCTGTCGAGTGGTTCTTCATTTATCACATAGGAAGGTTTTTATATACCAGATAAACCGAAGCGAAGCGATGGCGGGTCGCTAGTATAATATAAAAAAAATAATAAACGCGCGATTATTCCCGAACAAGGCCGGCAGCGTCCGCCAAAGCGTTGCCGCGACAAATGAAGTTAGGCTAGCGTGCACGACAACTTCCGAAATCAGTTTCGGTTTCGGCAAAAGTTTCAGCCAATTTTGGCCGAAACCGAAACCGAACTTTCGGTCGGACACTAGAAATTACCAATAACTATATCGATGACGGCAGACCAAAGAGGCGAAAGGATTCTAGATCGTGCTCCGAATACGTTATTCAGTGAAATGTATTTGGTTTTATAATCACGCATAATTGTGTTAGACTGGAGCCTGTTTGAAAATATTCTACACTAGCGGTTTTCGGTTTCGCCAGCGTAGTTCCCGTTCCCGTGGGTATACGGGAATAAAATATAGCCTATGTTACTCAGGGGTATTGTAGCTTACCATTGGTGAAAGAATTTTTTAAATCAGACCAGTAGTTTTTGAGTTTATTCGTTACAAACATAAAAATCTTTCCTCTTTAATATTATTACCTAGTGTAGATGATGAAATCACGAGATTATTCGAGAATACTTTTTGGTTGTATTTCGTGTTTGCTATTGTGAATATGAAATAAATGAATCTATTGATTTCATTATCAAGTGATCTTGAGATAGTTTTGGGTTACCGTGTTTCGGAACGTTTAATCTAAGGCCTGGATGTCTTACGCACAAGCATAAATATGTCTATGCGCACAAGGGATGTCGTTTACTAATACGGAACGCATCGTATAGGTAAGTACCGTATACGAGTACATACAGTGTAAAAAAATATAGGCGCTGGATGGAAACTGCCTTAAATCTTTTAGTTAGCTCATTTTACATAAAGGAAACATTCCTTTGTTTTTAACAAAGAGATTTAAATATAATAGGGCATAGAGGGGGCATTGGGAATATTTTCATAAAGTTTGAAGTTCAAGCGTCATGTCAGTTAGTATGAATCCGAGCTGTCATTCGGTCGAAATTGTACTAGACTTATTCCACTTGGAATAACTTTTGGCTTCAAATTTTCCTCGCTTTGTCCCCTCTTTGCCCTATTATATTTTAATCTCTTTGGTTTATAATAATATAGAACTCTAAAGAGCAGAAAAACCGACTTCAACTTATAAGATTTTCTCATGGATGCCGTTGTCAGAACTGGACCAAATTTTTTAAATGGGACCACACTGAAAGTACCAGATGCCAAATAAAAAAAGAATCATCAAAATCGGTTCACCAAGTCGAAACTTCTGAGGTAACAAACATAAAAAACATACAGTCGAATTGATAACCTCCTTTTTTGAAGTCGGTTGAAAAGAAACAAAATTGAATTCGAAGATTTTAAAATTTGCTTGTCTGACCCAGGACCCAAGACAACAAAACAAAGTGCAAAGTGGCCCAATATTTTTGTTTCCACACTGTATAATAATAATTCATGAAGGTCGATCATCGATTGTAAAACTATGTTTGCAACCATTGAATATTGGAAAAGTTGTACAAGTGCCCGATTTCATTGCATTCGCCGTACTTTAAGCACTTGGGACTGCCTCCTGCCTTTTGTCCACTTATCCTCAGCTTTTCAACTTCAAACTTTTTTGAGTGCTAGATAGTAGTATCATTTGAAAATAGAAAATATGGAAATCCATAAGTAGGTAAGTTATAACTCTTTATAGTACACCAATAAAAATATGCAATATGTGCCTACTTATAGGTTAAAAAGCCTTCTTCACATGATGATATCAGTGAGGCTGGGGTTCGAATCCTGGCATGTATCATTGAGTTTATCTAAACTTACGTACTTACATATTTATAACTAGCTCGACGGAAGGAAAACAAAGGAAATCTCCAGGTCCCAGAATTATTTTTGAGAAATCTGAAAAAGACCCGGTGAGGCGATGTGCTATCATCACCTATCAGGGGTCCAAAATTCTATATCTCGTGAAAAGTGGGTATATCCAGAAATAGAATACCTCTATCTACCCCCTCGGGGATAACAGGCATGAGTTTTTTTTTACTACGCTTGTGAACCCGCGTGGATCTCGTTCCCACGAAAATTTCCAAAATTCCATACCTACTTAGTGCTCATTTACGTCATTAATGGAGCCTGAAAAAGCTATAAACATTGAAAAACTAAAACATCTACAAATAAACTTCATAATTAAAATGTCATTGTATTGAAATGAGGGGTGTAGTTTCAAAACCCACTAAAGCATTTTTTGGAAATTTTGTACAAAACGTTTTTTTTAATCTATTGTAGTTAATTTAATGAAAAAGTTAATATTTCGTGATAAATTGGTTGCCACGGCATTTCAACCCTTAAAAATGTGAAAACCATTAATATATTTACAAGCATTTTCAAGAAAATATAAAAGTAGTTTAGTTGATAACCGCTTTCAAAATTCATCACTCTTCAGCACATATTACAAGCAGGTACTCATTACTTATTGTTGCATAAAACTTTCTAACTAACTTTTGAAGTAAGTTTTAGGTAAGATTTTACTCACCGTTTTCTGGGCTCCTTTTCGCGTTTCCAAGATTCTAGATGGCGTGGCAGTTTCCGAGCATCTTTGGGATTACATTTTTTTACAAACTGCGCTAGATCTTCCATCCTTTTTAATGAATTTTGTTTAAAAACCGCGAGCAAGTCTCATCTACACAGCCAAAATCCCCATACTATTTTAAAGTCACGTGTTTGCAATGCGACGCTCTCATTGGTCGATTTCATTGTAGAGGATTTTGATTGTGATATTAGATATTTTAGCGGCCTTTGCAACTAAACTTACTTTTTAAACTGTATTTACTGTGCATTTTAGAGGGGTATGAAAATTTACATATGATCTATTGCAAAGTAAATTTAAAAACCTTTCTCTCAGTACAAAAATGTAAAAATGTATTCGAAATCGTTATAGAGGGTTTTGAAATTACACCCCTCAAATATTATAAAATACAAAACATAACACTTAACTGTTAACTCTTTTTTAAATAACCTTTCTCCAATTAATTTAAGATTATTGTCGATTTATTCGTTGGTGATTTTTTTCTGAAACATCTGTTTTTTTACACGTGTTGGTCTTAAATTTAATAATATAATCTCACGCTTTTCATCCCCGAGGAGGTAGGCAGAGGTATTACATTACTGGATGGATTCCACATTTCACGAGATACATTGGACCCCTAAACGTGATAGGTGGTGAGCCCATCGCCAGACCGGGTCTATTTACACATGTCTCAGAATTAATTCTGAGACCTGCGGGTTTCCTCACGATGTTTTCCTTCACCGTCGAGCTAGTGATAAATATGTACGTAAGTTTTTGAAAAACTCATTGGTACATGCCAGGATTCGAACTCGAGCCTCACTGATTTTCGGCCGGCTCTTTAACCGTCAGGGCTATCACTGCTCTTGTCTTAAATTTAATGGTGTTAAAAATATAAAGGAAAAAAAAGACAGAATGAAATGATTAATAATAAATTAATAATAATAATTCACACACGGTTATTTCTTATTTAGTCCCAAACTAGGCAGGGCCTGTACTATGGGTACTAAACTTTAAATAAATTTTACATTCAAGAACCCAACAGACAGTTCATGGACACAAATGTTGGCCCCGAGTGGGGATCGAACCCGCGACCTCCGACTCGGAAGGTAGGGTCACTACCAACTGAGGCAACAGGCCCGTCAGGAAAATAAACACAAATTTTGGTAAAGTAATAAAAGATTAAATCAAAATGTCAGAACAGGAATCTTTTGGCAGATATTACATGCCATACAACTTTTTTAATTCCTTTACAAAAAACCGCCTTGGGTTTGTAGCTGTGAAAAAAGAAACGAGTTATGAACCTTATTGAATAATACCTAGTAAATTTTATTTAAATACTAGCAGCGACCCGCAGTTTCACCCGCGTAGTTTCGGTTCCCGTGGTAATACGAGGAAAAATATAGCCTGGGTTACTCAGGGATCTTCTAGCTCTCCATTGGTGAAAGAATTTTTAAAATCGGTCAAGTAGTTTTTGAGTTTATTCGTAACAAACAGAAGAACACAAATCTTTTCTCTTTATAATATTAATATAGATTACAAAGTAATAAAAAAAAACACTTTCTTACGACACGGCATTTCCATACGATATCTGTAGGTAGTGCAATTTTTTTTTTCTATAGTAAATCTGTGAGACAGATATCTAGGGAACGGTTACAGTTGGATGACAATGGCATGTCGATGGTCAGTCGATGGTGTTTTTTGCTCTAAAAAATGTCAAAATGACAACATTGACTGACCATTGACATCTCATTGGCATCCAACTATGACCATTGACATTTAGTAGAATTGGCCCTCTGGTTATAGACTGTGATACATAATACATAATCTCAAGCCTTATATCCCCGAGGGGGTAGGCAGAGGTGTTCCATTTCTGGATATACCCACTATTCACCAGATATTTGGACCCCCAAACGTGATCGGTGGTGAGCCCATCGCCGGACCGGGTCTGTTACACATGTCTCAGAATTAATTCTGGGACCTGCGGTTTTCCTCGCCATGTTTTCTTTCCGTCGAGCTACTGATAAATATGTTAGTTTTGAAAAACTCATTGACTCATTCGAATGTGATCCACTCTAACTAGAATACGGGCTGGTTACGGTACAGCCGTATACCTGCACTCCCCCATGCCGCCCTGGTACCTCGTACGCTCGTTTAACTGCCTAAAAGCTAACAATAACGAACTTAATCGTCCGCTAACGAACCGACTGGCCTAAACGGATGAAGCAGTCGGATTACCGAGGGATAAATGCAGTGGTCTCTCATTACGGCGCGGCGTTCGGTGTTTTTGTAGAAAGGTTGAAATTTTCACATCTGCACTAATGTTAAGAAGAGGAATGATTTGTATTTTTGTACTCGTATGTTTGTAACGAATAAATTAAAAAACTATAATACCGATTTAAAAAAAAAGTTACCATTAAATGCTACACTATCCCTGAGTAACATGGGGTATATTTCATCCCTGTATTTCCAGGGGAACGGGAAGTACGCGGGTTAAACCGCAAGGCGCTGCGAATACAAGTATTACTGTTATGCAAGTACATCCTAACTAATATTATGAATGCGCAAGTGACTTTGTTACGCTTTCACGCCTAACCATTTTACCGATTTTAAAAAATATTTTTGACGTGACAACGTCTTAAGCTGGGGTCCCACGGTCCGCTATTCTACGGATCAGCCACACTCAGCCGACGAGCACGGACGGCGACGCACCGCAGGCAGGGCCGGTCCAACGGTGCGTGTCGGTGTGTGTAGATGTTTTTATGTTGTCATAATGCAAAGCGAAAGAGAAAGAGAGAGAAGAGCGCACCTTTGAAGTTACCGACTCACGATGGATACGGGCGCACCGCCACAGACGTTCTGTGCTATCACGGACGAGGCCGGTCCCACGGTGCGTCGTGCGAGCTGGTCTGCGTGCATCCGCGATTTTACGGACCGTGGGACCCAAGCTTTATAATTCGATGGAGCCGGCTGCATGCACGAAACAGTATGACGTATGCGGCGTTCCAGTGTAAGCGAGAGCGCGCAACGATCGACAAAGAGGCACAATCCATTCCATCAGTATTTAAGAAAAAGTATGACGTTGTCACGTTCAACTATCGTCTGTAAACTGACTTTACAGACAACCGATTTTTTTTCTCTCCAATGGAAAGCTGCAATATCAGGTAGTTACATAATATACAGTGTGAGTCTTCATAAAGTGCACATAGAATTACAGTCATGAAGATGGTCGAAACTAGACACATTTTTATCGACGGAAAAAATGTTTAAAAAATTCTGAGATTTTTAATTTTTTTTTCTTCTGATTACCTACTGTTGACAAGAAAACGTTATAACTTTTAAACTAAGAAGTATATCGTGATAAAATAAAAACAGTAATGATGTCAAATATCAGAAGATACTAATAAAATAAAAAAAATACTCAAAAAACGGTACCAAGAAATAATAAAATAGGAAAATCTAGAACAAGCGTTGAATGGTGCACCCGGAATGACTTAGTTCAAACACTCATAGTAAACGTTGTGATAAGGATAGAGATACGGGATTTTTGGTTTTTGAAAGGTAATACGATGGAAAATAACAAAGTAATAAAAACTACCTATAATATGGGCATTATTATGAGAAATTTGACAATTAATTAAAAAAACACGAATTAAAATACAGATTTTCCTCAAAAAGTTCCTTTTTATTATTTCTTGGTACCGTTTTTCGGGTATTTTTTTATTTTATTAGTATCTTCTGTTATTTTACATCATAACTGTTTTAATTTTATCACGATATACGTCTTAGTTTAAAAGTTATAACGTTTTCTTTAAGTACATAAAGTCAACAGTAGGTAATCAAAAGAAAAAATATTTATAAAAAATAAAAATAAAATCTCAGGTTTTTTTTAACATTTTTTCCGTCGGTAAAAATGTGTCTCGTTTCACCCATTTTCATATGTGCACTTTATGGAGATTCACACTGTATATTCAGTGATAAAAGCCAATTTACTTTCGTCTATTTTTATGCCGCACAGTTTATTACTTATGATGAAACATTAAAATAAAAAATAATAGTATAATATTTACTTATTCACTAATTGACCGCGCCCAACAAGACTTAATTGATTGATGAATGACTGCAATTTAAAAATTAAAAAAAGAGATTTAGAATCTCTCATATGTACTCGTTACATTTAAATCTCAAATAACCACATTCGTTTGTTCTGTTCACATTCTAAGTTCAAAATAGCAAGAGCGATGGATGACAGCCAGTACCGGTTTTACCATTACTTTCTATTGGCAGTACCAAAGAGATTAAAATATGATAGGGCATAGAGGGGACAAAGCTAGGAAAATTAAAGTTATTCCCAGTGGAATAAGTCTAGTACAGTCAAGAGCAAGTCAAGCTTGACACTACCAGTTTAAGCTGAGCTCTGATTTGTACTGCGCGCCATAGAATACAGGGCCGGGTCAAAGTCCAAAGTGTCAAGCTTAGCGTGCCCTTGACTGTACAATTTCGACTGAATGACAGCTCGCGTTCATACTAACTGACATGATGCTTGAGCTTCAAACATGCTTCAAAGTTTTGTATGAAAATATTCCCAATGCCCTTTCTATTTCCTATTATATTTTAATCTCTTTGGGCAGTACCAACCACTAATTCAAAACCTAGAAACCTATTTTAGAACATATAAACACCATTGTTTCCATCAGCGATTACAGTGTGTATTGCAAGTCGCAACAGAAAATAAACAAAGTTTTCAATGAACAAAAATGGGTCTGATAAAATTACCGAATAGGCTATTTGGGGTGAAATTGTATGTTTGTCATCTATGCGTTATCCGTTTATTGAGCTGAGAGCAAGGGAGTAGAAAAACTATTTTGACAATTATCACGGGAATAGCAGATGTCTCTATATACAGGGTGGATATTTGAGATGGGTCGGCCAGGGCAGCTACCTTAACCGTTGTAGCTAGACGAAAATGTTCTGAAGAGACTATCCACCATTTTTGAAAATATTTAGAACTGCATTTAAAGATTTTTTAAAAATGGTACAGTCAGCGAGAAAATCGTCGATTCCCACAAAAAAAATTTTGATGCCATTCGATCCAGTTTCAGATAAGGATCAAAAGTCTCTAAGAGACTAACTGAGGTCAAGGGGGTAGAAAAGTCAGGAAACGCAAAAAACGTTTTACATACATTTAGTAAGGAATAAAACTTCAACCGGAAAAAAAGTTCAATGAAATGCTAAAATCTCTTCGTTGGTGATTCAACTTATAAATCTGAGCAGCGTTCTCCTTGGAAAACATCGCGCCAAGTTGCCAAGTGGCCAGTAACGTATTCTAAAAAAAGAGATCTTAACTGACATTTAAAATTGTGGCAAATAAGAAAAGATAGTATACCATGTTTTCCAAGGAGAACTCTGTTTAGATTTATAAGTTGAATCACCACTAAAGAGATTTTAGCATTTCATTGAACTTTTTTTCCGCTTGAAGTTTTTTAGGGTTGTCATCTAATACGAGTCTGTAGGGGTCTCGTTGACTCCGAGTGTTTAAGTCACATGCTTTTTTAAACATATGTTACAGGATTTCGCATCCTAGGAGTTTCAGGATGTTGGTTGCTCTTTCACGCGAAAGATACTGGATGGATTATTATGAACCTACAATAAAATAGCATAAGCAACAGAATAACACATGCTACTTTTTGTCCCGGAACGTGAACAAAATCGCGGGACAAAGCTAGTCTACAGTAATATTATAAAGAGGAAAGATTTGTATTTTTGTATGTTCATATCTTTGTAATGAATAAACTCAAAAACTACCGATTTTACCAATGGAAAGCTACATTATCACTGAGTAACTATATTTGATTAGCTATATTTCATACCGTACCATTTGTTTTAATTTTATTAAGCGTATGTTAGACGCCCTACGTTTTACGTAACTGTCCTAGTTGAGATTTTAGTAGTGTAATTGCGCATGTGGTGTTTGCTTATAATTAGTTACGCATTTACCAAGTTATTTATTGTAAGAAATATTTTCTTTTGCTGATGTAGTAACTGTTGTCGAACCAAATAAATAAATAAATAAAAATAATAAATTCCCGTATTCCCATGGGAACTACGCTAGTACCTATTATATTAAGATAAGTCAGTCAGGTTTTCTCGGTTGACTGACTCATAAACTCTCAGCCGTAACTACTCGTAGAAGCTTGTATGAAAAATTGTAGAGACTAGTACCTACGATAAGTTCCTGTATCATTAGATTCTTTCGTTACTACCACCGCAATTGCTGCAATATTAAATCACTCAACACCCCCGAGGCGTTAAGCTCATCCTTGCCACTGTAAATTGGTTCTGCTAAGCAATTTGGAATGCTATTCTTAAGACTTGTAGACTTAATATTAATAAGCTGTTATCCTCAACAACAGTCGCATTTTTGCGTGAGGAATCTGCCAACATGCCCAAATTTCAAGTTGACAATTACTTGGCTTAAGTCCGTGAATTTTATTTAAAACCTACCGAATGGTACTCCATAATTCGAGAAATCAAAACAAAATAATAATAAATTGTGAGACACAATTCACACACGGTTGTTCAGTCCCAAACTAGCCAGAGCCTGTACTATGTTTACTAAACAACTGATGGACAGGACTAAATTCGGTAGGTTATCTTCTATCCCTTCTCTTTTTTTGAGGTAAGACAAAGACAGGACTAAAGTAAAATAAGTTTAGTCGCTGTAAAGCAGAATCGAACCCAATATTTAGGTATATTAATATCACTCGTACAACTGGTTAGCTTAGTTGATAAACCATAACATTCTATTTTGAATGTTAATTTACTTATTTTTAGAATGAAAATGCTAATGAACCGTTTATAAATTAGCTTTGCCTGATGTGGAATGTTATTTACTAGCTGTTACCTGCGATTTCATCCGTAAGTTCCAAAGGAAAATTATAGCCCATCTTCCTCCCACAAAAATAAACCTTCTATTTCTGAAAGAATTATTAAAATCGGTCTAGTAGTGTTGGAGCCTATTCACTACCCATTAATTACATACAAACATAAAACACAACTTTATCAAATATTAGTCTGGATGTAGATTATTCAATCATTATACGTATTTCAATAGCAAAAAGATTAAAATATAATAGGACATAGAGGGGGCATTGGGAATATTTTCATACAAAACTTTGAAGCATGTTTGAAGCCCAAGCTTCATGTCAGTTAGTATGAACGCGAGCTGTCATTCGGTCGAAATTGTACTAGACTTATTCCACTTGGAATAACTTTCGGCTTCAAATTTTCCTCGCTTTGTCCGATCTATGCCCTATTATATTTTAATCTTTGGTCAATAGTAACAAGCGCTCCCGGTTCCGCGACCCCGCGTAGTAGTTGTAGTGTGTCTTGATGTCGGTCACAATCAGAACTTATTGCCGAGATTGGCTGCTCAATACTTCCATCTTTATTGGCTGTTTTCTAGAATCATCGACTCTTATTCATTCATACATTAAATAAAAATAAAATAAATAAATAATCTCACGCCTTTCATCCCCGAGGGGGTAGGCAGAGGTATTCCATTACTGGATATACTCACATTTCACGAGATACATTGGACCCCTAAACGTGATAGGTAGGTGGTGAGCCCAACGCCGGACCGGGTCTATTTACACATGTCTCAGAATTAATTCTGAGACCTGCGGGTTTCCTCACGATGTTTTCCTTCACCGTCGAGCTAGTGATAAATATGTACGTAAGATATTATAGATATAAGAGATTCGAACCCGAGCCTCACTGATTTTCGACCATTATTTCGGTTCATACATTATTTCGGTTTTATTCCAGTTACACCGGGAGTGTCGTGTTTATCGTGTCATGTGTTTATGAAGCGGCCTCGAGACGACCAATTGAAATTCCACGTGATCCTTGTTTTTTCTTCGGCGTTTACAAATACATATGGCGATAGGCTCACCACCTATCACGTTTAGGGGTCCAATATATCTCGTGAAATGTGGGTATTTCCAGTAATGGAATACCTCTGCCTACCCCCTCGGGGATAAAAAAGGCGTGAGATTATACTTATATTATACTTATCGGTGTAAGACTCAGCTCTGTTTCAGGTAGAGGCGCCGGGAGACACTGGCGCGAGTCATGACGCGATACAGACACAGCAGGTATTTTGCTTCACTGATGAATAAGATGATGATAATGGAGCGTTTGTGCTCACTAGCTGGCGCCACTGTCTAGTAAGGTCCTATAACTGTCGATACCCTTCAAAGTTTGTTACTATGGGCGCGAAAGGAAAGTTCATTGGGCACGTTGGGCATACCCACAGCCCAGAGATTAAATTAAAACAGGACATAGAAGGGGGAATATTTTCATACAAAAACTTTGATCTCAAGCTAGTTAGTATGAACGCTAGCTGTCATTATCAGTACTAGACATGATTATTTTCCTCGCTTTGTCCCCTCTATGTCCTATTATATTTAAATCTCTTTGCCACAACCCTAATAGACTTCTGTAACATTTTCACCTTTACTTTTGTTATTTTCGTGAGTGAACAAACTGAATTTTACAGATCTACTAGCTTTTACCCGCGGCTTCGCTAGCGCAAGTTTATTCCACTCCCTTAGGGGTTGAATTTTTCAAAATGCTTTCTGAGGGGATGCCTAACACTGTATAAGCTATCTATGTGTAAAATTTCAAGTCTCTAGACCCAGCGGTTTAGGTTGTGCGTTGATACATCTCCAATAAGTCAGTCAGTTTATCATTTTATACATATAGATTAATTTGCTAGTGTTCGCCCCTAAAACTATAAACGAAAAAAAAAATTTTAGTCAGTGCGTCATATGTTTTTTAAACATCCCTTTTGGAGGAATGCACTATATGGCACAATCATGAGCGTGTTCATACCTCAAGCGCTTGGTCTATAATAGGAAAACCGTACCGTAAAAATATCGAGCATATAGCGAGTATTGAGCGTTCCAAGTAACGTTTTGATCGGAAATAAAAGGACCTCCGCTTTTAAGGCACAGACATTCGTTGACACGTTGTGTCTAAATATATTTTTTGTCTAAGTTATTATGAACAGACTACTTGATACATCATGTTAGAGTCAGAATAGAATAGTCCCCTGGAATCTGCCACAGTAGGTAACTAACTACCACGTAACCTATACAAAGCAAATGATATGACCATGACTGATCTACCTCTGTGAGAATAATAACTTTATCAAAACAACATTACCAAGAGTATAATTTTACGTGATGTAATAGAAACCAAGGCCATGTTCGCTTTACGCCATTATTATTAGCATACCTGTCATTTCGAATTCAAAAATTGTGTAATCGCGTAAACCTAACAGTAAATTATGTGTCATTAATCATTATGTAGTCTATAATATGGTACCTACTGAGAAAGGGGCGACTGGCTTACTAGGTACATGGCATGGAGCGTAGGGCGGCCAAAACTGCAGATCCACCACCGCCGTGGATTGGGAGTGTAGTGGGATACTAAATGTCAGAATTAAATCAAGCCACCCTACTTCTGATTTTTTTTTATTAGAGCGGGGTGGAGGCATACCAGCAGACAGGTCACCTGATGGTAAGTGACCATCTGCATCGTCGCCCATGGACATCTGTCACAACTGCGTTGCTCCTGTAGGAAATTTATTATATTTCCATCTATACATAGAAAATTATTTTCCTGACGGGCCTGTTGGCTCAGTTGATGACCCTGCCTTCTAAGTCGGAGGTCGTGGGTTCGATCCCCGCTCGGGGCCAACATTTGTGTGCATGAACATTTCTGTTGGCTTCGTGTCTGGGTGTTCAATATTTATTTAAGTATGTCTATCAGTTGTTTAGAACCTAGTGCTCTGCCTAGTTTGGGACTGAATAACCGTGTGTAAATTTTTATTATTATTATTATACATAAAAAAGTAAAAACTGACTGACTGATCAATGCTAGTTCTAGAAGCATGAATTTTTGCACAAAGGTTTCATAAATCACGCAAGTGATCACTAAGAAGGGAACCATCGCAGAATGACAGATACCTACGCAAAATGTCTCTGTCACTGTCAATATGCAAAATGACGGAAATTTTAACATACTTCCCACGATACTAAGACGTATTTGAAGTCTTGTTGATGAAAATGATGATAATCCAGTAGGTATTTTGAAGAGTTCAACAAAAAAGTCAGTTAATAAATATAAAAGGAGAGGCTATAAAAATCCCATGGGGACGGAAAACCGCTGGCAACGCCGGTCTGGTCACTCTCTAGTTATAGATACATTCATAGGAAACCGAGACCACGTTTATGGCCTATCGAAGTACATACCTAATGAGTAGGTACTTCGGTAGGATACAAATACAAAATCATTTATTATCTGTAGGTAAGTATATAAAATACACTTAGAAAAGTCAATAGTCTAATAACAAGGCTCTCTAAACTCGTCCATGAAGATTGGCTAATTGTAAACAACAGCCCATCTCCACCGACGAGTTGCTGGTTCCAAATGCAGTACCCCGAGAAGAGCCAGCAAGAAACTCAAGGGCAGCTCTTTTTAATTTCATGTCTTACTAGTAAATATGATTTATAATAATAATTATAATTATTAGCCTTACTCGTGATGTAACTAGGCGGTTAGCGTTTAATATCGCTTAACAAGTTACATTGTCGCACACACAGGCTTCGCAGGAAACTTATGTAATGGTGGAGGGACTTTTCGCCAAAGGGCCAAAAACTGGTTGCAACCTGATTTTTTAAAAATTACTTTATTAAATATGAAATTTCTGTTGCGATACCAATTAATGCCTTAATAATTTACTTTTCATAAGATTGTCTTTCAAACAACTCATTTAAATTGGAAGTAATACTGGACTGAAACAAAAAATCGGGGTGTAACGTGTGCTGCATTTCTACTTTTAAAACTTTGACTCAGTGTACAAAAAAAATACTAGCAAATTTACACTTACTTATGATTTTATACATTAGAATATAGTTTTAGCATTAAGTAAAAATAGAAAATAAATTTGCAGGTGCCTCATAGACATGTTATTTACAACGTTACAACTTCTGATAGCAATTTTTGTCCTTACCGGTTTTCGTAACAAAATGTAAAAGCTTAAGTAAACTATACACCGCACACATACAAGCGCATCACTGTGCATAGGCAAGCTCGTCATTCGTCCCTTGAGCGTAGAAATGTTACATAGCAGGCCTTTGTTTTTGCTGTACAAGCGTTCCTTCTGAAAATTTGAAAATTTGTCCACACCGGCACCACGTCCAGATTTAAGGTAACTACTATTTATATATGTCCGAGTCCTAGATATATTATGAAGATACCTTTTTTGTGCGTAATACGTCTAAAAAACCGGTGCAATATTGGAAAGTTTTAGAATAAAGTCACAAAAACCGTCTAATGTCCTTACCACAACTGTCCTCACCGGGTCCTGTTAAGTAGAGCGGTAAGGACAGTTATGGGATGGTAATGATATTTAATTTGTTTATAGAAAGAATTATTCTAGATACGATAGCATTTGTGACTTTTGAGCCCATCGCCGGACCGGGTCTGTTTACACATGTCTCAGAATCAATTCTGAGACCTGCGGGTTTCCTCATGATGTTTTCCTTCACCGTTGAGCTAGTGATAAATATGTACGTAAGTTTTTAAAAAACTCATTGTTACATGCCAGGATTCGAACCCGAGTCTCACTGATTTTCGGCCGGCTTTTTAACCTTTCAGCAAAGATATTAAAGTAAGGATAATTAAGTTATATTCATACTGCTTACGTTTGAAAATTGATCCCCTACGAGTGTGCTACAACATGTACATACTTACTTCTTAGCGTATTTATAGGATACAACAATGACGGGGAAAGATGATACGGAACGAATAATAAAGAAAAAGAGAGCTATCTGTTAAGAAGCGCATTAAATACGACTTGAAATACAATGCGACTAAATAAAATGTGGTTAATTAACTACATTTGTCGGCTTCATTTTCCGTGCTCTAGTAACATATCTACGTCTTTCTATATATAATATCTTTGCCCTTCGGGCTATCACTGTTCTTTGTTTTTAGTTATTTACATAAATAGTGAGTATAAAGACTGATATTATTCTATGACACTATACAATACGACAAATCAAGGGAATTCTTCAAGGGGGTAAATAAGAAGCTGATACCTTTAGGATTTGTATAAAAAAAACACCACCTAATGTATGCGGAATGTTGATGGCTACCCAAATTTTACTAATTTTATTTTCGAATGTTCTTAAAATGTATATTATGTAGTATGTTTTCAGAATCGTACCCCTCATTCCATGATCAGTTTCGAAAATAAAATT
This sequence comes from Ethmia dodecea, assembly GCA_963855545.1. Lineage (NCBI taxonomy): Eukaryota > Metazoa > Arthropoda > Insecta > Lepidoptera > Depressariidae > Ethmia > Ethmia dodecea. The sequence goes on along the minus strand of OY979436.1, from coordinate 29,338,071 downwards.
AGTTTAATTTTTGTAGCCACGGATATCGTGATCAGCGGGTCAAGCTTTAAATTTTTTTTTGGGTTGAAACGGATACGATTACGTTATCAGTGGATACCTACAACTTGCCGTTATCCGTGGCTAATATCCGTGGATACAAATCCTTCAAAACATCTTCAAAGAGTTTAAAGTTGTCATTACCGGTCCGAAAATGTCCTTACCAAAACTTTATTGCTAAATATATCATAAACTAAGATACAGATTTGGTGCAATCCGACACATTTTTAATGTTCAAATGATCCTTTATGCACTTTGACCCTTTTTACTTCTAATTTTGAACTTTTTTTCTCGTTCGCCCAAAACAGTGAAGTTGGCGAAAATGCCCTGGAGCTGTCGAGCAAGAATTCTACGAAAATAAGCGACATTTGGTTTTCGACATTCGCAATAGATGGCGTTGTATTGTACTAGTTTCAACAAAAAAAGGTTTCGGTTTCATTTCTGGCTGTTTATAAGTATTCTATTAAAGTATATTTGTAGTTTTCTGCGTCGTCGCAGCACCTGGGTCCGATGTGTCAATCTCCTATCTATAATGGACTGAAATAATATTACAGAGAATAAATAAGCAACAATTAAACTGTATCAGCAACAAGGGCGATTACAGCCTTCGAACCAGAGGAGATCAGGGAATAGATGAGGTCCAGTCAAGACAGGTTCCAATTCGATTACAATAATAATTTCTTTTAAATAGTAAGTAGTCGTATTATGCGTGTTGTTCGCCTGTAATGCCTGTGTATGACATCACACAAAGTTTTTTAAAATTCAATGAAATCTGAAAAAGCGTCTGTGGTCGACCTAGAGCCAGCTCCGCCCAAGACCCCCACGACCACCTTCGAGCCACCCTTAATCAGCCAAAACTATTGGTATCTCTCTGTAAGTAACCGTTTTCACGTAAGCTCCAATAAAGTTATGGTTTTAATAAACATAACAATTAAATATAAGCCTAAAAGTCTTGAAAATACGGTCAATAATTGCATGAAAAGAATGAATACGAGCGCCGTTATCGCAGCACCCCGTTCTTTGTTCTTTTCGTGCAATTATTCAAAGTCAAAGTCAAAATGTTTTATTCAAAATAGGAACTTACAAGTCCACTTATTGAACGTCAGTTCAACTCCACCGCTTCAGCATGTATGGTTGAGGAGAAGAAGCTTGACCGTATGGCCTAGTAATTAAGGTTCTTATTAAATTGTTGTCTTCAAAATGAGCTGGGCCCAAGAGTGGTGGCGTTAGGTAGCGGCCGCGATGTAGCGAATGACGTAACTAAAACTTTGGTTATGGAAACAAGATGGCGTGGTCTCCATGGCCAAGGTTTTAGTGACGTCGTTTGGCGCTATATCGCGGCCGCTAAATGACGCCACCGTTCTTGGAAGAAACCGTAGCTAAGAAAGGGTTTGACGAGTTACCTAGGAGACAGGAAAACTATTGTCACTCGGGCGAAGAAGTAGCGTGACAGCGATTATAGTATTCAGAGAAATATACAATACAACAACTCTTTATTGTACTCTGTATTGTTAAGTACAATGTGTGACGTCAGAGTAGGTTACGGGGCCCCAGTTTTGACTACATATGAAAAAATCAATTCTGATTCAAAAGTATGAATTTCAAACAGGATTGTTTCGTGTAAAAGTTAAGGCTTGAACGGTTAATATACGCATTACACTGTCCCGTATGAACTATTCTGTATAAATAACTAGCGACCCGCCCCGGCTTCGCACGGGTGCAATGCTGAATTTTCTTTGCTATAAACCTTGCGGAGCCCTACACCTTTCCAACGAATGCAAAACCATGGAAATCGGTTCGTCAGTTCTGGAGGAAAACCCGACTTATTTTTATATAGTAGATTAGTACCTGTGAAAAAAGCTTCGCTCGTTACTAACGCCATCTGCCGGGAAGTGGCCGTATTATTTCTAACGCCATCTGCGGGTGCGTGGCAAAATTTTACATACAAAATATTTTCTGTGTGTTTTGCGTTTTTACAGCAAATACCACTATACAGATGCACTTAAAATGAAAAACTATATCTGTATACAAAATGTTATCAAAATTGTTCGAGTCGTTTCCGAAATACCCGAAATAAAAATACATACAAGAAATTGCTTGATTTAAGTAATATGATAGTGAAACTAATAAAAAACACGCTTTGTATGTTTAAGTTGTTTGAATAAATAAATAAAATAATAATTCACACATATATCACTTGTCGAAACAAATCAAATGAACTAAACTCAAAGTGTTTACAAGTAGCCATGGAGGAGTTCTATTATAAAGATAATAATCATGGTTCCATCAGTTCAGCTCCGTGATACCAAATTATTGCATTGTCATCAAAACTACCTACGTACATTTTAGATAAAAACAAAAAATGAAGTTACGGTAGCAGCTTCTCGCGCGTGGATCGCTGAATTAGGTCCAAGGAACGTAATTCGCATAAAGTGTACAAATAACAAAACGTGTAGTTGTTTGCAGTCCAAAATCCAAATGTCAACGATTTTTTCTATGATTGTACGGTATCTTCGTTTTTTGTTTTTATCTAAGACGTCCTCGCAAAGTTTCAACCTAATACTGACTATTTTATTAAACTACTAGCAGACCCCCGCGCGTACCCGATTTTTCCCGTTCCCGTGGGAATTTCATATATTAGAATTTTCGAAAGGTATTTGCTAATACCTTTCCAACACGGGCCTGTTGGCTCAGTTGGTAGTGACCCTGCCTTCTGAGTCGAAGGTCGCGGGTTCGATCCCCGCTCGGAGCCAACATTTGTGAGCATGAACATGTCTGTTGGCTTCGTGTCTAGTCGTATGTTATCAGTTGTTTAGTACCCATAGTACAGGCCCTGCCTAGTTTGGGACTAAGTAGCCGTGTGTGATTTGTGTCCCAAAAATTATTATAAAATTATAATGCCACTCCTAGTAAAAATAAGCTTTCCATTGTAAAATAATTGTTGAAATCGGTCCAGTAGTTTCGGAATAGATTGAAACGTTACAACTCGTGTGCATATGATTAAAAGAGCTCTCGAATAGGGGAGGGGGATGGCCTGTCGCGGGCAGGCAACAGGTGCCTGTAACCTCTATTGAGCTGTCCTGACAGCACACGGTGGCCCCGTAGGGCGCTATTCGAACGCCATGATTATGTTGCTGGGTAATTCCCGAATACGTTTGTTTTTGCGACATGTAGTATCAGCAAACGCTAAGCCTGATACATCTGTAAGAATTGTCGCTTGTAGGCTCCAATTTTATCACCCCGACCCTAATTAGAGTTACACAATGAGAAGTCAGTAAAACCGACTTTTTTTTCTTTCCGATCTATTCATCGACACGAAATGGTCATAAACATGAAAGAAACACTGGGCTCACCACCTATCACGTTTAGGGGTTCAATATATCTCGTGAAATGTGGGTGTTTCCAGTAATGGAATACCTCTGCGTACCCCCTCGGGGACAAAATGCGTGAGATTATTATTTATAGTATTATCATTATTAAGAGCAGTGATAGCCCGGACGGTTAAAGAGCCGGTCGAAAATCAGTGAGGCTCGGGTTCGAATCCTGGCATGTACCAATGAGTTTTTCAAAAACTTACGTACATATTTATAACTGGCTCGACGGTGAAGGATAACATCGTGAGGAAACCCGCAGGTCTCAGAATTAATTCTGAGACATGTGTATAAATAGACCCGGTCCGGCGAAGGGCTCACCACCTATATCACGTTTAGGGGTCCAATGTATCTCGTGAAATGTGGGTATATCCAGTAATGGAATACCTCTGCCTACCCCCTCGGGGATGAAAGGCGTGAGATTATTATTATTATTTTATGAAAGAAATACTTTTTTGTAATTGGCATTGTTATAGTACTATAAGCGAGGGCTTTCTCGCCAAGGGGTGGGAAAAGATAGCTGCTCGCTAAAATGACTCTTAGGTGTATCAGGCTGAAGTTTTTTCGATAGTAGGTACAGAGCGCGGGAACGCGGCTACTGTCATGGCGACCGGCCTTCGTCAGGGATGAGCTGCGGAGAACATAATTAGTTTTTATACGAGTATAATAAAAGTAGCTTTTACCCGCGGCTTCGCTCGCGCACGTTTATTTCACCCCCTTAGGCGTTAAATTTCGCAAAATCCTTTCTTAATGGATGCCTACGCTGTATAAGCTATCTATGTGCAAAATTTTAAGTCTCTAGACGCAGCCGCTTACGCTGTGCGTTTATACATCTCCAATCAGTCAGTTTGTCATTTTATATATATAGAGAGTGTTTGTAATCGTTTAACGAGACAAATATACAAGAGTGTTGTGAATGGGCGAGTCGGTAGAGGACGACCTAGGCGTACAGTCAAGAGCAAGTCAAGCTTGACACTACCAGTTTAAGCTGAGCTCTGATTTGTACTGCGCGCCATAGAATACAGGGCCGGTTCAAAGTCCAAAGTTTTAAGCTTAGCGTGCTCTTGAGTGCACCCACATCGACTAGATCGGCGATGTGTTGAAAAAAGTCTGATAACGAGTACCCGAATCCGACGAGCATGGATCTGTCAGATCCGTAGCAAGTGGCAGTCTATTGTCTTTGCCTACCCCAACAGGAAAAAGAGATTATGTATGTATGTATGTATGTATGTTTGTAATAAAAATATATTTAAACCACCTAGTAGGATAGTTAGCAAACCACCACAGTGCGGTTCTCAAGAAACTTTTTGCTTCGCACAGGCCTGTGGAACAAATTGTCGTCTGCAATATTCCTGGACCGATACGACTTTCGAACCTGCAAGTAAAGAGCGTACCTCAAAGGCCAGCAATGCACTCGTGACTCTCGAGTTCCAGGTGTCCATGAGCGACGGTAATCGCTTACCATCAGGTGCCCCGTCTGCTCATTTTCCCCTAAAGTCAAAGTCAAAATCAAAAGTTTTTATTCAATGTAGGGGCTTATAAGTCCTCTTATTCAAAGTCATTGCGACTTCACCGCCTCGGCATGTATAGTTGAGGAGAAGAAGCGGGGCAAGAAACTCCTAAACACATTATTCTTTTAAACAATCAATAATATACCTAATACAAAGTACAAGTTACATGGTTTTAGTGCTTTGCTGAGCTGGAGAAAATTTACACCACCTATACTATAACATATAGAACTTTAAAGAGTAAAAAACCGACTGCAACTTATATGGTTTTCTCATGGACGCCATTGTCAGAACTGGACCAAATTGAAATGGAACCACACGGGAAGCTTTTCCACCAGCTTTTTAATAAAAAAAGAATTATCAAAATCAGTTCACCTAGCTGAAAGTTCTGAGGTAAAAAAAAACATACAGTCGAATTTAGAACCTTCTCCTTTTTTGAAGTCGGTCGAAGCAGATGATTCGATGTAAGCTGTATCACATAACAATATAACATTGTATTTATTGATGTTTACATAATAGTTCAGTATCCTTTTCAAATACGGTGGTTTAATCTTACATAAATTTCCGGCTATGTGGTGGAAAACTGGGAATGTTTATATTTGATTAATTGTTATTGCATAGCCTCGAGTTAAGTGAGACGCAGACCCACGCCAAATATAGTAATATAGTTGACTAGCAGCGCCCCGCGGTTTTACCCGCGTAGTTCCCATACCCGTGGGAATACGGGGATAAAATATAGTCTATGTGTTATTCTGATGTACATATAAGCTATATAATTTCATAAGTAACTATAAGTTTTATCAAAATCCGTTCAGTAGTTTTTGCGTGAAACAGGAACAAGTCGACATCGAATACTTTCGCTGTAACGTACATCGCGATGACAAACCGTCGAAGTCCCATACGTCGACATCGAATACTTTCGCTGTAACGTACATCGCGATCACAAACATTCGCTTTGGTAAAATTCGCTGTAATAAATGTCGAAGTTGTGAATTACAGTCATTTATAACATTATATACTTGTAGATACCCACTTAAAGAAATTTGCGATAAAATTTCCAAAGAGAATGTTTATTTGCAAGTTAATTCCAATATGAAACCTGGATTTGAATCTTCTATAATCCTATTACTTACGGGCAATTCTTGTAGGTACTTGTATCTCATAAACGGCACTAACTATTTTGATGAAATTTTATATACAGATACATTTTTGCATTTTAGGTTAAGCTGCATAGTTGTATCTTTTGTAAAATAGCAAATTGAAACAAAAAAAAACTTTAAAAAAATCGTTTGTCTGTAAAGTTTGGGTTTACTGCCGATAGTTGAACGTGACATGACAACGTCATAAGAAAATACTGATGGAATGGATTGTGCCTCTTTGACGCTCGTTGTGCGCTCTTGCTTGCACTGGAACGCCGCATACGTCATACTTTTTCGTGCATGCAGCCGGCTCCATCGAAATATAAGACGTTGTCACGTCAAAAATCATGTACTTACTCGTATAATATAAATTTGACGGACGTCATAAGATGAAAGATAGTATGTACTATAATTTTAACAATACCTCATAACTATGAAAACCGCATTTACTTTGGTGCAGTAGTTTTAGTATTAAGTAAAAACTGATTAAAATAATACTGTGTTAAGGAGTTTCTTGCCCCGCATCTTCTCAACCATAGGTACATGCTGAAACGGTGGAGTTGAAATGACGTTCAATAAGTGGACTTGTAAGTCCCTACTTTGAATAAAACATTTTGACTTTGACTTTTGCGTGGACAAACGTACATTCATAGAAACAGATAGACAAATCTACTATATAAAAATAAGTCGGGTTTTCCTTCCTGACGCTATAACTCCAGAACTGACGAACCGATTTCCATGGTTTTGCATTCGTTGGAAAGGTCTAGGGCTCCGCAAGGTTTATAGCAAAGAAAATTCAGCATTGCACCCGTGCGAAGCCGGGACGGGTCGCTAGTATTCTATAAATTATTGTTTTGGCTTCTATTGATGTTATGAAGACTCCTCATATAAGGTTTTCTTAAATATCTTCTACTGAAATTGGCCAGTTACAAGTACAGAGTCGGACTCGCGCACGAAGTTTTCCGTACCATTATCTATAAAACGGCAAAAAAACACGTTTATTGAATGGGAGCCCCCCTTATACATTTATTTTATTTTATTTTTAGTATTTGTTGTTATTGCTGCAACAGAAATACATAATTTGTGAAAATTTCAAATGTCTAGCTATCGCGGTTCTTGAGATACAGCCTGGTGACAGACAGACAGTTAGTAATAGGGTCCCGTTTGTACCCTTTGGGTACAGAACCCTATAAATTGCTACTAGGTACTATATATTATCTTACTATTTTCGCTAAGAAAGGAATTTTCAAAGTCGTCACTGGAACTGGATTACGTCAAATTCCAGAAAATCACCCTTGGAATATTTCATTCCATTAAATTCCTATAAAAGTTTTAATATTTCATAACGCGCCGCCAGGTTCTTAGGAATGTGCGCTGACGTAGATCGGTCACTAAAATGACGTACGTATGTGAATTCTGGATTAGGGTTAATTCGAGTAAAAGTTGGGAAAGTTCAAAATGTCACAGAGTTCGTAAAAATCTGCTGTGACGCACAACGAAGGATGAAGCCACAAAATTACAACAGCATATAATTTTTCGGCCTACACGTGTATATTTTTACACGCTTTAAATTAGCTTCACTTGTACTAACTAGGTATGTACGTAAACAAATATTGGAAGTTGAATATAACCTTCTTCTATGACACAGAGTAAGTTGTGCCGGAGTTTTAATTTTTTGAGTATTATTTAGTAATTATTGATTAACTCAGTAAATGATAATCAAAAAAATTTAGAAAAAAAACTATTTTACTAGCAGCGCCCGCGGTTTCACAGGCGTAGTTCTTGTTCCCGTTCCCCTGGGAATGTCGGAATAAAAAGTATCCTATCTCCTCCTGGTTCTAAGCTACCTCCCCACCAACTTTCAGCTAAATCAGTTCAGCAGTTCTTGAGTATAAATAGTGTAACAAACACGACTTTCTTTTATATATGTACTAGCGACCGGCCCCGGCTTCGCGCGGGTGCAATGCTAATACTAAAACCTTCCTCTTGAATCACTCTATCTATTAAAAAAAACCGCATCAAAATCCGTTGCGTAGTTTTAAAGATTTAAGCATACATAAACAAAACAAAAGTAATTTATTTCTTTACTAGCGGATGCCCAGCGGCGTTGCCCGCGCGGATTCCGTTTATGCCCGTTCCCGTGGGAATTTCCGAAAATCCCTTCATATTGGTTGCCTACGACATATTTAAAACACCTACATACCATATTTCAAATATCGGGTGCCCACCGGCGTTTTTCCGCTTGGATTTAGTTTACTCCCGTTCCCGTGGGAATTTAGGAAAATCCATTCATACCAATTTTCTATGACATATCAGACATTTTTCAGGTTTCTAGGTGTTATCGTTTCGGAGTAGTACGTATTTCTCTTTTTAACCAGTTTTTATAGTTTCCCGTGGGAATGAGATATTTTCCTGGAATAAAAAGTACCCTAGATGTTGACCCGGGTACTCAGTTATCTCCATACCAAATTTCATCAAAATCCGTCCAGTAGTTTTTGAGTGATGCGTGCACAACCAGACAGACAGACAGACAGACAGACAGACAGACAAAAATTCCAAAAATTGGTGTTTCGGTATCTATATCGATAACTATATACACTCCCGTTAAAATTTTCAAAAAATATTTAATGTACAGACACGGCCCCGTTAGAGTTTTATTATATGTATAGATATAGATGTAAAAAAAAATACTAAAGACGTATGTTGCCGCTACAGAAAAAGCTACACAGTCATGAGAATTAACCTTCAGGGTACAAAATCGATTCTCAATCAGCGGGAAACTCGATTTTCGCTGGAGTGTCAGGTGTCGGAGACACGAGATCGGATGGCGGTGTCGGGTAGTGTCTCCTGCAATCACCTCATTACATTGTCTTTATTTCGTTTCTCTCTACTAGCTTATTTATTACTTTTTTTTATGTTAAAAACGGGGGCAAATGAGTAGACGGGTCACCTGATGGTAAGTGACGTCCGTCGCCCATGGACACCTGCCACTCAAGAGAATGGATGATGGGGAAAGGGGGGATGGGGGCCTCCGGTTACCTCACTCACTCCACGAAACGCAATGCATTGCTTTACGTCGGTTTTCTGTGAGGCCGTGGTATCACTCCGGTTGAGACGGCCCAAGCGTGCCGAATGGCTCTCCCAAGTTAAAATTTATATTTGATTTTTTCGCATTGTCGTCTATTTTTGACTTTGACTTGACTTACTTGGAATCCACGGGGCCCTGCGCTGGAGCCCAAAAAGCCATGTGATAGATCCGGCCCTGCCACCTACAATACTGAATAAAACATTTCGATTTTATTTGATTCAGCATCCATTGGGTTATAAGGTTCAGTAAGAGTAGGTACGTAATCTTACTAAAATAGAGTGATTTGCTGATGTCTGTTTCTGAGTTTCTAACTTAGAATACTCCACCTGAAGTTCTTCATCAGATTTTCACAAATCCTTATGGGACCAACGTTGAGGTAAACCAGTACGAAATCCGTTCAAATTAACATATAAAAAACAAACATACGAGTTGTATTTGAGAACCTCCTCCTTTTTTGAAGTCGGTTGCATAATAATATATTAATTAATATAATCTCACGCATTTTATCCCCGAGGGGGTAGGCAGAGGTATTCCATTACTGGATATACCCACATTTCACGAGATATATTGGACCCCTAAGCGTGATAGGTGGTGAGCCCATCGCCGGACCGGGTCTTTTTTTACACATGTCTCAGAATTAATTCTGAGACCTGCGGGTTTCCTCACGATGTTTTCCTTCACCGTCGAGCTAGTGGTAAATATGTACGTAAGTTTAGGAAAACTCATTGGTACATGCCAGGATTCGAACCCGAGCCTCACTGATTTTCGGCCGGCTCTTTAACCGTCCGGGCTATCACTGCTCTAAGTCTGAAGTCGGTTGAAAACACAGTCTTTTTTTAAAAGTACACAAACACCAAAAAAAGTCATACGCGCGGAGCCGTCACGCGATCGATATAATTGCAACAGTAATTATGTTCCGTCCGTCCGTCCGTTGCATAATATTACGTTATGTTTACTAGCTGCGGCACGTGTAAACCGAGTGTCACCAAAGTTGCTTTATTACGTCGGAGACTATACTTTTCACGTATCCATTACCTCTTTAATTCGCACTTTGGTGCACTCCATAAGTAGAAAACCGTTGATGGACGCCGTAGCTCGCGTTTGTGTACCGCTGTTTTCCTGCGGTTGTACTGGCAGGTTCATGGGCACAATACGTACGTCACAGCAATGCACTTTTAGCCAATGCGTTTTGCGCTCTTGAGTGCTATATTATACTGACTAGGAAGTGCATTGCGCGCGCGTCCTTGCACACCGATCTATGATTTATAAACATGGAGTTTTCGAACTGTTCTCATGGAATTTTTGCGAGTGTGTTCGTGGTTTAATTACTCTGTGTACTTATAAAGGATATAATATAATATATATGAAAATAATTGAAGTGTTGTGATAATTATGATAAAATCAGTTTCTCGGTCTTGGGTCGAAGTTGTACATTTCTGAGTCATGCATGCCATAAGGGGACTTCAGAATGATTCTCGTTTCTAAGTATACAGCATATTGTGTTACTGTTTTTCCCGTCCCGTTTAGGTCACCATTTCACGAACTATTTCGTAGTATTCATTAAATTTTAACAAAAATGATTTTTAGCTAGTTCCTTTAAAGTCAGTCTAGTTTCCTCCGTTTGTTATACTTATCTAAGACGTGCGTATTAGAAATTATTTTGCCCACAAGGAGCGTTATAGGTAAATGTATATGTTTTTGAGTGTAAACTATACTATTCTTATCCTATTACTTTAATCGAGCAATTCTTGTATTTATGTATATTTCAGGTAGGTATCTTGGAAACAGTTCCAAAGATTCTTATCAAATTTTGTATACATATACAATTTTGCATTTTTAATTCAACTGCATAGCTGTAATTCCTGTAAAAACGCAAATTATAGAAACAAAAATATTTTTTAAATAATACTGCTAGTCACCGGCAGATGGCGTGGTGTTAGAACGAGCGAAACAGGTACTATCTATTTCATTGCGCAGCCTGTAGCCTAATAGGTGTGAGGGTTTTAAAATGTGAGATATGGCTGGGATTCCCCTTAATAACCGTAGTGTCATTGGCTATCCGTAGTTATAACCACATCCCTAATTCTATTAAAAACCACGAAAAATATAATGTTTTTATTAATCACCTTAAAACTATTTACATAATTTAGCATTTTATAGCATAAATTAATTTTTCAGAAATAATTCCGAGTTAGTAGTTGTTGCTAAAATTATAAACAAATACATTACCAAATGAATATAATAATATTAACAATCAAATAATAATATAATAAGATTTACAATAATAAAGAAAACAAAATGATAATATGCTTATGAATGGATAACATTTACATACATACAGCTCACGCTTTCTGTCCACAGGGGTAGGCAGAGACGATGGATCGCCTCTTTAATCGCTCTCTGCATACTTCTTTCGCTTCCTTCACATATAAGCCTTTTCATGCACGCTCTTTTATTCTTCGCATTCCGGACCCCAGCTTTTTGAAGGACGTCACTTATTTGATCCGTGAAAGTCCTTCTGGGGATCTCGTCCTCTTTCCTTGCATCCTTCAACATTCGCACCATAAAATATCTTTCGTTACTCTTCTTTCATCCATAGCTTCTAAATGATATTTACGTATACGTTTTTTATTTTATTTATTTTTACTATCCTTGTCACACACATCATCTACATGTACATTCTTCTTAATATTTATTTTTAGATAAAATTTACTTATCTGCTCAGTAGTGCTGAATACTTTGAGTACCTATTAAATTAACAGGAGACGTCACGCGCACTAGTTTCTTTGCAAAAAAGTCTGCCAATTTCTGCGCGGGGGACGAGGAAACGCCCACAAATAATGTTAACAGAAACGCATTTTTTGACAAAATACAAAACACTAGCTTAAACTAGATGCACACAAATACATATACACACAGAAACAACCAATCCGAGCACTCCGTGAACTCAAAAAAACTAATTGAATTTATCAGGTATGAGCGTTGACCGAACTTTTTTGGCAGAGGGGAACGCCTGTCAGTGGAGTCTCCGGTTAGTTTAATACTCAGAGGCTAAATAATATTGTTAATTGAACAATTATGTAAATAAAAAAAATACAATGTCACGAGTTTATCTCCGGGAGGGTAGGCAGAGGTATTCTATTTCTGGATATACCCACTATTCACGACGAGATACTCTTTGGACCCCTAAACGTGATAAGTGGTGAGCCCATCGCTGGATCGGGTCTTTTACACATGTCTCAGAATTAATTCTGGGACCTGCGGGTTTCCTCACGATGTTTTAGTTCACGTCGAGCAAGTGATAAATATACGTACGGAAGTTAATAAACTCATTGGTACATGCCAGGATTTGAACCCGAGCCTCACTGATTATCAACATGTGAAGCTCTTTAACCGTAAGGCTATCACTGCTATTTTATTAATTGTGTTGTTAAAAATTTAAGTTAGAATTTATAATACCTAATTTTATAATTATTATCATACAGCCAATTTCTCCGTCAGCTTTGACCTTATATATATGGTGTCACATGCCATAGATCCTAAATTATTTGTAATTAAGTACCATGTGATAAGGAAATAAATGAAATTGAAATACTCAAAGAGCTGCACTTGTGTAAGACAGTTTGGCGATTCGACATTTAGGATAATTATTGGGCACAGAGAGGTTTACTGTATCGAGAATTGCTGAATTGATGTTTTTTAATATGCTCACGCCTCCCCCGAGGGGGTCGGCAGACGTATCTCACTGTACTATCTGTAAAAGTTCTGCCTGGTTCATCTAAGTGTCATTTTTGCGAGCAGCTATCTTTCCCCACCTGGGGGTCAGAAAGACCTCTTATTATAACAATGACAATAAAAAAAGGGTTCATTTCATGTTTTTGGGATCGGAGTGAAAAAAAACGGTGTTACTGTCTTCTGATTGTTTAACTTTAATTAGGAGTCCAAAGAATATCTTGTGAAGAGTTGGTAAATCCAGAAGTGGAATAACTCTGCATTCCGCATAGAGTGTGACTTTTTTCTTTTTTATTTAATTCTAATTCGGGACGGGGTAGTAAAAACTTAAACTTTGAAACGAGAATTCTTCCAAATGTATCAGTTTCTTCCAAATTCTTCGAAGGCATAGCGTTTGTCGATTACATACCTGGAAATAGCCATTATTTATAAGTACATTTTTGGACCTCTAAACGTGACAGGAGATCAGTCCATCGCCGCACTGGGTTGCTGTTACACATGCCTCAGAATCCATTCTGGGACCAGTGTAATTCTTAGCGCGTTTTCCATCGAGCTGTGATAAATAAGTAACTAAGTAAAAAACCTGTCTTTTTGGCGGGAATCCGAAGAGGGCCTACATGCTTTTTGTATAATTTCCATTTTGCTGTATATTTCTTGTTTTGAATCATATTAGTGATGGTATATTGTGTGGCAAGTGTCCGTGAAAATGTGCAGTGAATAGGAAATTCCATAGAATGCGAGGGATGGACGTTTTTGGATTGCCTCATGAAGTCACAATTAAGTATTCAGTAAAGGCGCTGTGATTTTGCTGTTGATAGCCAAGAGAGGGATGTAGAAAGAGTTGAAGACAAGATTTTTTGTGCTCCTGAAGCAGAGCTTGACTTTTTTTAAAGGGCTAGTAACCAAACCAGAAACTCCTTTCGAATGACCGTCTTTTCGAATGATTATCTAAGTCTCCAAATATACTTCGGATTGCTTATGACGCTAAAAGATCTGACTCCGAACCGATTGCGAAACAAGGGTAGGAAAAGCCGACAGGTGGAGATCGGTGCGTAGGGTTGGTAGCTGAGATAAGGTGGAAAACGCGGCAGTAGAGGCAGACCGCGGCGCTGGACGGTCGCGTATCCGGTATGGCGCAAGAATACAGTCGTGTAAACGACTTTTTCATGCAACTGCAAGCTCTGCAGCCGCATTCGCCGGTGTCGCATTTCCAGTATGATATGATATCACAGTGAGTAGAACCTTTAAAAATACGCTCTTTTTGTGTGTTCGAAATTTAAAATTATTTGTGTAAGATTTATTATATTTGATGTGTCACTGGCAGTTTTTTGTTTGTTGTTGTTTTCGCGCGTTTTCTGTTTAGTTTTTTTACGTCTTTTTTTTATATTTACGGGGACTGTGAACTGATTTGGATGTTTTTTTAGCTTGTTATACCTCCATATAAACAATACTATTCTAAGAAATTCTATAATAATACCTACTATATATTATAATCAAGTACCTAAGTATACTTATTATGTATATTGAGTATACTTATTTCTTGGAGTCAGTTTGTATTAAAACTATTTTTATTTATAAAAAGTTTTACTATTAAATGATGAAATTTTTTTCTAGCGAATTTTTGCTATACCCAATTGCTTATGTTACCTACATAATTTTATGTTTATAGAAGTAATTTGTTTATTTTATATATTTTATGATATCCCATTTCATGCGCCCCTAGCTCTGCGATGCCAGTGTTTACAATTATCACACAATTTAAGTAGTTTGGTATGTTAGCATATTTTAGTCTGTTGTTCAGTACAGCCGGTGAATGCGTAGTAAAATTATATTAATACCTCCGTGTTTCGGAAGGCACGTTAAGCTGCAGCGTCGGACGTCCAACGCAAGGTGAACAGACGTCCTTCGTCCGAAATGATGATGAAGAACTTCATAGTTACGTATTATATTTACAGATTTATTTCGTTCTGACGGGGCTCGATATAAAACGACTAAAATATATTTTTTGCTATTTTTTTTTATTAAGCATTCTACAAATTTTCTTTTTTGTTTCTGAATATAGAATAGAAGTAGAGTTATAATCATCTTCAACCCTTAAAATCCCATAGTCGAAATATCGAGTCTAGAAGCATCTTGAACCAGCTAACGTATTGAGAACTAAAAATTTTTTTTTGTATATTCCCACGGGAACCGGAATAAATAGGATCCTAGGGCAACGTCGTTGGGCACTCGCTTGTGTTGTATAATGGCCCATGCAAATCAACTGACTTCGGAGTTACATGGTTAGGTAATAAAGCTCTAGAAATAAATCTATTAATAACCAACTATTTAAATCCTAATCCACTTCACGTTTGCTTGGGTTATTAATAAAAATGGAAAATATTTGTTGATTTACATAAGCACATCGCAGTAGTTCGTAATTTTATAAGCTGAGCGGACATGAAATCAATATGGGGCATAATACATTTATACATTAATTTTTATTATTGATGCAATCGATTGTATTGTCAGTATTACTCCTATGAGCTTGTCGTATTTTATTTTATTATGTACTTTTCTATAGAAACAGAGGAATATAAGCCAGTATTATATAAGATCGGCTGACGTATTTTATTTTATAGTTTATTTATTCTATACAAATAGAATATTTTTGTAATTATTGATGGTGTTTGTTTTAAGATTGTATAATTTGGTCGAATTGTCTATCTGTTTGGCAATCTAAGATTGAACGCGTATCAAATATTTTTCTAATAGATGTACTCACTGTTTTGCCGCTGAAATGGAAACTTAGGAAATGGAATTTAATAAAAATCTGAGAATGTAATGCGACGAATAAAATTTTTGATCTAGCACCTTCGAGGGTAAGCTGGACACCTCTATTTAAAAAACTCATTTACCAATTTTCTTTTCATTTTGAATGTAAGGAAAATGTAACAAGTTCTGACCGATCGAGTGAGAGCTCATTTTGTTTTACAAGAACTCTTTGACCATCTGGAGTACACCTCTGGAGCTTTGGCTATTCTGTTGTGCTTACGAGTCTTTAGAGATGCTGCAAACTGGTTCATTTCTTACAAGTTGTTATTTAACTTGCAATGTATTGGTTCGGGTGGAATCTTGCAACTCGATTTTGAAGCAGATTTCTCCAACTGATTGACCTTGGATGACAATGCATGATTAACTGTGTGGCGTCAATCTAAATCCAACATGGCGGAATACCCAAGATGGCGGACTAGTTATTTTTATAGCACTCCTACAACATGGGTAGCAAATCAAAGGGCTTGCTGAGAATAACTCGTAAAAAAGCTTTTGTATAAAAGTATTTTTATTTTTAATTTATTTTAATTGGTTTTATAATTTTCTGTTGCTTTGATTGTAAAGGCTGGTTTGCTGGTTAATAGTATTTTGATTTTATTTACAACTAGGAGGCGGCACACGGCGTTGCACGCAGGGTTCGCGATTTTACCGGTACCAATGGGATTTTACGAAAGTCCTCGTCATTCAATCAGGTATTATCTCTTTTTGTAATACTATAGAAATAAATATTTCAATCAAAAATACAAACCGACTTCAACAAAAAGCACTAAAAGAATTAGTTGCATATCCAACATCCATTACCTACTACGCTGCCTAAACCTATTACGCTGATAGCGAGTGATTTGCTGATGTCCGTTGAGGAGTTCGGTCACCTGAAGTTCTTCATCAGATTTTCACAAAACTTAAACAGCCGAAAAAGCTGAAAATCAAAAAAAATAATTAACCTTTTTTATTTAACCTTAATAACAAAGTTTTTTCTATTTGTAATTATTTTAAGTTTTTAAATAACCTTAATATCTAAGTTCTTAGACTAATGTAAGTATTCTACCTATGTAATATTTTTAAAAAAGTTCACTAAATTAACTTAAATTTTGGCGTCGACTCAAAATTACTTAGGTATAAATAAAAAATCTGGTTGTATGGGAGGCCCCTTAAATTTTTATTTGTTTTTTTAGCATTTGCTGTTGTAGCGGAAACAGAAATACAGTGAAGTGAAAATTTCAACTGCCGAACTATCACGGTTCATGAGATACAGACAGACGGCCCGTGGAGTTTTGGTACCTAATACCCGTTTTACCCTTTGGGTACGGAGCTCTGAAATCGATTAGTTATCCTTAAAATCCTGAGTAGTAAAATCCTTCCAAGTCGCGAGTGCCTCTTAATTGCCATTACCATTTTCCAGTATTCTCACAATCCATAAGCAGTACCTAATGTCTGTGTATGTGTCTACATATGTCTACTTACTTTAACTTTGTTTTAGTCTAGTTATATTATTATAGTTGTGTTCTGTGGATGAATAAACGTCTTCTTGTTATCACCGGAAACAGGAAAACGTATCATCACGACAACTCAAAAACAGATTGAAATTGTAAAGTTGAAATTTAGAGTTTAGATAGCTTATTGCATACACTTCAATAACCTAGAGAACGTGATAGCCTGCTGTTGATGATGATAATCAGTGAGGCTCGGGTTTGAATCCTGGCATGTACCAATGAGTTTTTCAAAACTTAGGTTGGTACATATTCATCACTAGCTCGACGGTGACGGAAAACATCGTGAGGAAACCCGCAGGTCCCAGAATTAATTCTGAGGCATGTGTAACAGACCCGCTGGGCTCACCACCTATCACGTTTAGCGGTCGAATTAATATACTCGTGAAAACGGGGTATTTCCAGAAATGGACTACCTCTGCCTACCCCTTCGGGGATAAAAGGCGTGAGATTACTTATTTTACTTTATTTTTACTCGCCAACAATGGATTTTGCGAAATTCCCGCGGGAACGGGACAAAATTGAACCTCACAAACTATCTGGAAGTAGCGTGTGAAAGCTACATATAAACAAATGTTGCCCGTTTGATAGTATGGGATTATGGACGGCCTCAGGTAAACCATTTGCATTCAAAAAGAGGGCGATGAGTGACTCATGGATTATGCAGTGAATTGTGATTTGGCTTACCTAATTTTACTCGGCTAGGTCACATCGGACTCTCTCGATTAAATGTGGGAGACGAACACGTTTCCACTTGCACACTCGCATGTTTTACGTATGGACGTGAAAAAAATAATAGATTTTTTGAATAATCGATTATTAGATTTTACACATTTTAATCGATTTTTGTAAACAACACCATCTGTGCGACAAATAAAGAAATTTTAAAAGTTCACAATATTCATATTATTAATTGTTATTTCTTTTTATATAATCGAATTTTTAAAAAACGATTAATTTTATAAAACATAATACCTTTTAAAAAATTGAATATAAAAAACTATGAAAATAGTTTTTTATACAACGTCTTATAATATGAGTGTAGATGTACTAAGGCTAAGCCCCTTTTCACACGTTCCGGTTTCCGCCGGTCCGGCGTGCGGCGAAGTATATGGCCATGTACGTGCGCCCGGGCAATCGGCCATACATTTCGCCGCCGGACCGGCGGAAACCGGGACGTGTGAAAAGGGGCAAAGTGTTGGCTGTACGGTACGGGGCGGCGCGGTAGGTAACTAAAAAAAGCGCGCGATTCACTTCCCTGCAGGCGTATTCACGGAGGCTCGATACCGTTTCCGTTCAATTAAGATCGAGTGAAAAATTTTCCGAATCCTTATGTCACAAATGAAGATAATAAACCAACTTACCCAGCCGTTTTACTAAAAAAGAATTTGGATTTTTGTACCAAGAGATAATTAAAGTAATTCAAAATGTGGGGCGACTATCCGGGTTTTAGCCTAGTTATAGTAGTAGACTAGCAAATGCAATGTAACAACAGATAATCTTCAAATTTTATAAATCAAGAACAAGATTAATATTAAAACAGACATACAGTTATTTCTGTTTGATAATGTGAATGTATCAACCTTTTGTGTTTTGAACCGGAAGGGGAAATAAAAAGGGGAACGAAAAAAACTTTTATTAAATAAAGCGTCAATTAAAAAGTTTTTTGTTTATTCGACTTCTTCTAAACGTTACCGAAATCCAATTAAAAATACAAATACATAAGGAATATCTATATTATACGTATATAATATATAGTATACAAGTGAATTAAGAAATGTAGGTATATCCAGTAATGGAATACCTCTGCCTACTGCTGTGAGATTATTATTATTTATTATTATTATTTTTATGAATTAAGAAATCTCAGAAAGTATAAATGCTAACAACTTGAAATTTGTCAGGTAGATTCCTCATAATGAGTAGGCATCAAATAAGAAAAGATTTTGCGAAGTTTTTTTATTTAATAGAGGGGGCAAACGGGCAGACGGGTCACCTAATGGTAAGTGACTACCGTCGCCCTGGACAGCTGCAACTCGAGAGTCACAAATGCATTGCCAGCCTTTGAGTTACCGCGGGCACGGCAAAAAACGGGCACTGCGCTGGCAACGCCGCGTGGTAGTTTGCTGTATACCAACCAGCAATGTATTTTAGAGCACTGAGTTCTAAGTACATCTTGGCCACATAACGCCCACTTCTGAACATATGCCATTGTGTTCCAGAGCGACCTTTCAAAGGTCCATTACAAGGGGTATTGCGTATTTAAAATTGGAATAGGTACGTCTTTATTTGACACTAATCAAGCGGCCAGTGCTTGAAACACACAATCACTATAGTCTATTTCACGTAGCATGGGTTCGGTGACAGTTCATATTTTTCCGTTCCACGCCTACTACTTTCGACTAATAAAAATATTAGATTAAAAAATAATTTATATTTTATTATTTTATCATTGCAAAAATACAATATCTTTTATTAGTCGAAAGTAGCATGAGTAGACCTATCACGTTTAGGGGTCCAATATATCTCGTGAAAAGTGGGTACCTATATCCAGAAATGGAATACCTCTGCCTACCCCCTCGGGGATAAAAGGCGTGGTTTTTTTTTTTTTGTTTTAGCATGAGTAAAAGGGAAACTGTGAGCTGTCACCGAACCCGTGCTGCGTGAAATAAACTATAATCATAGATCTACGACAGAAGCAATGTTCGTTAAAATTAAGCCGATTGCGATTAAGGTTGTAAGTAGAAATAGGACACTGGGTCGTCTGCCCACCTTTAAATAAAATATCAATGAATTGTAGAACACAATTCACATTTCACGGTGAAGGAAAACATCGTGAGGAAACCCGCAGGTCCCAGAATGAATTCTGAGACATGTGTAAATAGACCCGGTCCGGCGATGGGCTCACCACCTATCACGTTTAGGGGTCCAAATAATATCTGGTGAAAGGTGGGTATAACCAGAAATGGAATACCTCTGCTACCCCCTCGGGGATATAAGGCGTGAGGTTTTTTTTTTATTTATTTTTACAATTCACACACGGCCATTCGGTCCCTAAAGCCGTATACAGAAAGAAAGCTGACAACTTATCAGCGCATGTCTACTGCTGCGTATGTCTACGCAGGTAACCGGCGCAGGCATTTCTATGAACAAGCGCCGATAAGCGCCGAACGGCGCCGACAAGCGCCAACAATCTACGACATTTTGCTCGCTCTGCTTCAATCTGCTTGCTTTATGTAGAATGGACCAGCGCCGATAAGCGCTGGTAATCGGCGCCGACTATCAGCTTTCTTTCTGTATACGGCTTAACTAGGTAGAGCCTGTACCATGGGTACTAAACTTAATGAAAGTACCATCTCCATAGTCTAACAGCCTCCTGGCCGGTGTGATGCGTGTCATCGTTTGCTTTTGAAACTACGTCTAGGTAAAAAGATACTTGTCACTTATCTCCCATCATACGTTTGCTATATTATATTTGTTTTACTTTTCCACTGTGTTTAATCTTCTGCTCTTCTCTTCAACATGAACAACTGATCTATCTTCTAGATTCGAACCGATTTGTATTTTTCTATGTTTGTATCTTTGTTACGAATAATCTCAAAAATACTGTAAAAAATTCTTGTAGAATACAATTCACAAAGTCTAGAAAAGTACGCCCACTACTATGTAGCAGCTGGCGTTTGTAGGTCGATAGCGCATGAATGGAAGCTACGCGAGCGAGTTTTTATTATTTTTATTAAAATATTTTAAATAAAATATATAATATCACGCATTGTATCCCCGAGGAGTTAGGCAGAGGTTATTTCATTTCTGGATATACCCACTATTCACGAGATATTCTTAAATATATTACTGTATAATAGTAAAATGTTTTCATACGCGATTTGTAAAACAATTAAATTAAGTAACAATGTCTATTCCACTTATCTATGCCACTATATTTTTTTTCGAGACTGTATAAAACTTTGGCGGTGCGAAAGGCATGCAAAATGACAATGATGCTGGGAACAGATTTTCGTAGCGACACCGTAAAATAACCTAATTATTGAACTCAATTCAGTTTTAAGAATTGATTAAAAGAATAATCTGTAGAGGAGTTTCTTTCTTGCCCCGCTTCTTCTCAACCGTACATGCTAAAGCGGTCAAGTTGAAATGACCTTTAATCAGTATACTTATAAGGCCCTCATTGAATAAATACCCAGCAGACCCCTCCCGGTGTTGCCTTGAATTTTTCTTTGTGTTTATTAATAAGTTATCCTGCTCCACTCGCCACCTACACCAGTATTTTGATCTTAATTGAAATAGAATATAATTAAATTGGCTTTACGAAGATCATCTTAGGATTAGCTTTACTTGTTTCTTATTTGAAACCCACCCGCTTCGCTTCGGTGTACGCGGCGTTTTTTTGTCGCGACTTGGTTTAGTAATATTCGGACTTGGAACTGTAAACTTACCACTTACTTTTATCCAAGTACTAGCGGTTCTGCGCGGTCACACCCGCGTAGTTCCCATTCCCGTGGGAATACGGGAATAAACGGGGATCTTCCAGCTTTCCATTGGTGAAAGAATTTTTTAAATCGTTTTAGTAGTTTTCGGGTTTATTCGTAACAAACATACAAAATACGAATCTTCCTCTTTATAATATTAGTGTGGATAAAATACAGCATAATATATTACTTAGTATGGGATCATACAGATTCCTATTAGTAATTAAAATAATTTTAAAAAACGTTTCTGTAGTTCCTTAGTTAGATTACTCCCAAAATACAAATCTACAATTTTATTTCTTTATAATACAAGTTTGTTTTGCTTAGTCGGGCGATAGATAATGTCTCATGCTTCATTAGATCCGGGGTCTATTCAGGAATGAACCTTTTGTGCCCGCTGGACATAAGCCATCTTATTTTGCAAATCGGACATTTTCCGCCGAAGTATAAGGAAAATTTAATTGCCTAAAAATAGATATCTTTATTTTTCAAGTTTCATAATAAATATGATGTTTATGATGGACTAGCTTTTGCCTGCTTTTCTGGGATTGAAAGTAAAAATAGCATATTATGTATTATTTTGATGTAGGTATAAAATATATCCTTGTAAAGTTTCATAATAATCCGTTAAAAGTAAATACCACAGGACCTTGAAGTATGACCTAAAGAATAACCAAAATCCGTTCATAATTGGCGGAGTAATCGACATAAGTACATTTAAATAGACAGATTGAGAACCTCCTCCTTTATGAAGTCGGTTGAAAAGGCATTACCATCCTTCTGAGGCGGTCGGTTAACACGTAATGCAAATGGAAACAAGAATAAACAGGACCTCCACGGGCGGTATGACTTTAAAACATACAACTTAGTACAAGAGCACTATGAGCTTGACACATTGGACTTTGTAACGTTCTTATTACAGTCGCTTTAGAGGTCAGACTCGCACTACAAGTGTGAAGCTTTGAGGCTCATACAATTTCTAAGATTCAACAAAAAGTACGGCTATTGTACAGAGCGTTATGTAGATCGGAGCTGTGACGTCATCCGCGACCGGTGCACGTGACGTTGGAAAGAGAAAATCCAGAACATATTTCATGACGGGTCCTTCGTACTTGAATAAAAACTGTAGCTATTGACAATGACACATTTAGGTCGATCCAGAGAGATTTAAATATAATAGGGCATAGAGGGGGCATTGGGAATATTTTCATACAAAACTTTGAAGCCTAAGCGTCATGTCCTTGTCATGTCAGTTAGTATGAACGCGAGCTGTCATTTGGTCGAAATTGTACTAGACTTATTCCACTTGGAATAAGTTTTGACTTCAAATTTTCCTTGCTTTGTCCCCTCTATGCCTTATTATATTTTTATCTCTTTGGGTCGATCGATAGTTTAGTGCCATCTGTTGACTTGCTATCTCTTGGTAATAACCCAAGCAGCAAAATTATCCTATAGTGCAGATGTTACAGGCCTACGGCACTTATAATGTTCTATTAAGGGTTCTAGTACTTACTGCCACGCTTATAATAGCCAGCATGGAGTAAGTTGAGCCTTGTAGTGTATTTGATCCTATACATTAACTTATAATTACTTATAAGTCGAAATTAAGGGTGCATTATAAGCTTGGGTGACCTATAAGAGTATCACGAGGGTGTAAATGCACTCAAGAGCAGATAAACTGGTAAGCTATACTTATAACTGCTAATAAGAAGCATTATAGAACTACTATAAGTAAAGCACGCCAATAAGAGTGATAAACAGAACTAAAAGTACTGGTAACTACTTGCATTTATTACTTGGTTTTATAAGAGTTTATAAATTTACTTTACAGAACAATTATAAGTAAAGTGGAGTGGTTTTGTAGTGGTATAAACCAATATTGTTATAATCTTAACACGATTATAATGGTTTAATACAATATACTTAGCATCCAAAACTATATCCGTGGTGTCCTGTTCAAGAATGCATTGGTTTAAAATGGTTTTACAAATGCTGTTATAGTCACAGTACGGACATTTTGATTTTATTGGGTCGTATTCTTTGCCGACGTAGTGTTCTATTCCGGCTCAAAATAAGTAGTTGTCACAAACAAAAAGTTCAGAAAACCTATAAACAAATAATTCGGTTCGGTTCGGTTTGAGGTGACGGATTCTAGTTTTGTATCTGGCGAAGAACTAATCGTAAAAATAGGTGAAGGTTCCGTACAAAATAGTTACTTCTAATTAATAATTCTGCACAAAACAACGTTTCATCGATTTACGATATAAATTTAGACTTAGAAGATTGTATTAGTGAGGAACCTGCGCAAGAACATGGAAGCGATATTGAAGACTATTCCAATTTTCAACTACATAGTGATGTTAAAAAATGTCCTTTAGAATAAAATATACGACATGCGACATTAAATTCTTTATTAGGAATAAGATAGCAATTTATTAATATAAATTATGGTTTTTATATAAGCCTTAGGTAATTTAAACACAAACTTGTTTTCTAACTTAATGTAAAAATCATTCTCTAACAATCCAGCGGTGCATTCATTATAAATATAATAATGCAAACTTTATGATATTTATGACCTCGATAAGTATAAGTGTATATTGTACATAATGCATATTTTGAATGCTATAGGTATTTAATTTTTATAAATAAATTACTTATAATGACTTATAAGTACATATATGTAAAGAGAAAACAGAGAAATCAAACCTAAACTGACAGAAATTAGGTACTATTTGATTAAGTTACCAAGTTCACTTTCGTCAGTGTTGAAGTGGTCATAACCTGAGTAGAAGCAGCATTTTTCAAACCCAAAAATTATCTTCTTTTAACAGTGTTCTTTATTTACAACGAAGTCTTGTAGTGTGTTTTGTTCCAAGACCACATGAAGGTTTTTCAAGCCCGAAAATCCTCTTAGTCAAAAAACGATCGACGTCCAGAAACATTCAAATTTTCAATGCTGACACCTAAACAAAAACATTAAAATAAGACAATATAAAATAACAGTCCAGTTATAGAAATATTTGCGGAACTCTAATTCCAAACAATATGGCCAAGCAATGGTTCTGATATTTACCATTTTTAAACTAAGTGCGCCTATAAGGGTTTGTTAATGTATTTTGAAAACCAACTTTCTCAAAATGGCGACTTTTCGTTTTATGTCTTACTGAAACCAACATTATTTTAAAATTTAACTTAATAAAAACGCAAATTTGAAGGGGCCTGTAAAAATTTTGATAAGAAACTTATTATAGTTCACCGAAAATATACGTGCGCCATGCACATTCAAACACATTATACATCTTGACTTATCATTTACTAACACTCTACTCACAATTAATATTCTATATAATATTTCTAATAAGAAATGGATACTTCCCTTTATCAATATTAATCTTTACAAATGTGCGCAGCAACATTCACCAATTCACAACACTTTGTATGAGCTTGTAAGAGATTCACTGTGTACGTTATTCTCGTGTTTGGTTCCATTAGGCGCTGACAGTTAGCTTCGCAGGCGCAAATAGTTTTACGTAGTCCAAGTATAAGATCG
Source organism: Ethmia dodecea (assembly GCA_963855545.1). Lineage (NCBI taxonomy): Eukaryota > Metazoa > Arthropoda > Insecta > Lepidoptera > Depressariidae > Ethmia > Ethmia dodecea. The sequence goes on along the minus strand of OY979436.1, from coordinate 29,312,853 downwards.
TTATTGGTCAAAGTGGGTTCATCAAGTCTACTATAGGTATTTAATTAGCCAAGATACGCCTATAAATTGGGCCCTTTTCCGTGGTTATAATGGTTTACTATTCCGTTATAGTCCTAATAAAATGGTGGTTCCAGGACAATTACTCGACCACATTTTGCTGCTTGGGAAGGTCCCGTTGGCACCTTATGGGTACAGTCGAAGAGCTGTCGAGCTTTACACATTGGACTTTGTACCGTTCTTATTACAATCGCCGTAGAGTTAGAACTCGCACTACGAGTGTAAAGCTGTATTTGCTCTTGATTGTACAGTTAATCATACTATCCTACTAACGTTATAAACTCTAAAGTTACAAACAAAAATCACACGCCTTTTACCAGGAGGGAGAGATTTCTAGAAATGCCCTCGTTTTACAAGTTTATTCTTTGGACCTCTAAAAGAGATAGGTGGTGAGCCCATCCTCGGACCGGGATTCTGTTACGGATGCCTTAGAATTAATTCTGGGACCTGCGTTTCATTCACAGTTCAGCTAGTCCACATCTATACTACGAGTAATATTAGGTATGAAGAGGAGATTTGAATATTTGTATGTTAGTATCTTTGTTACGAATAAACTCAAAAACTACTAAACCGATTTTAAATATTCTTTCACCAAATGAATGCTAAAGAATCCCTGAGTAATATAGGCTATATTTTATTCCCGTATTCCCACGGGAACGGGAACTACGCGAGTGAAACTGCGCAGAACCGCTAGTAATGAATATGTCTGTAACTAATTACGAGTACGTTATTGAGTAACTGCTTAAAATTATGACGTGAAAGTTCAGTACGCAGAAATACCCTACAAATGTTGACCCCGTTTGGGAATCGAACCTCGCGTTCAGAAAGGTCACCACCAACTGAGCTACAAAGTCAAATCAAAGACTGTTGTGCTCAAAACTCGCAAACATATTAGTGAAACTGTGACGCTTACAGTGCTTCAATCGCTATGAAGTTGGAAGGCAAGTTCGATTATTATTGTTTTGTTAAATTAATTAGTGCTATTATAGTGCGGAGCGAAGGTATCGATTGGGAAGTCCTACTGATGTTTCGCGGTCGGTGACAATGCTTTGGGAAACGTAGCGACACAGTAATTAATTTTCAAAAGGGGTGCAGTTGTGGGTGCTGGGTTTTTTCTTTATTAATTAATGACTATGGATACAAGTGTTTTACCCGACAAAAGTAAATAATATTTAGAACTAGAGGTTGTGCGCGGTTTCGCCTCGTAGTTCCCGTTCCAAGGGGATTACGGTAATAAAATAAAACCTATGTTACTCGGGATATTCTAGGTTAAAATTGGTGAAAGAATTTTTAAAATCCGTCTAGTAGTTTTTGAGTTTATTCGTAACAAACATACAAAAATACAAATTTTTCTTGTTTATAATATTAGTATAGAAATATAGATAGATTTTCTTTTTATTTAAATACCTATCTTTAGATGAATACACTTCTAGGCAGCGTATTAAGATAAAACATTTACGAGATTTAAAGACTTACTACAACACAATTGTGAAAACCTAATCCATTTGCATGCAATAGTTTTTTGCGTGATGAGCATATATAAACATACGGATAGAGAAACAGATAAAAAAAAATTATAATATGGTTTTGATTTCTATTTTTGTTATAAAGACCCCTTATATTGTTCAAATCACAACTCACACACGGTTATTCAGTCCCAAAATAGGCAGGGCCCGTACTATGGGTACTAAACAACTGATAAACATACTTAAAAACATATTTACGACCAGACACAAATGTTGGCCCCGAGCGGGTATCGAACCCGCGACCTCCGACTCAGAAGGCAGGGTCACTACCAACTGAGCCAACAGGCCCGTCAATAATAAAAAGTTTGTTTTCATTGTCCTTTTATATTTTCATGCAACATTTTTTCTTAGCACAACTTTACGCCATATTTGAAGCAAATAAGAGTTTCTTTTTATTAACTGCGGGAACTACGGGGCTGAAACCGCTCAGAAAAGCTAGTATAACCACGTATAACATAAAAAAGCAAATCACTAAAACATAGTCGCTTTCTCTGTCCCTATATCCATATGTGCCTATGCATAAATCTTTTAAACTACGCAATGCATTTTGATGGGTTTTTTTTCATAGATAGAGTGATTTAAGAGGAAGGTTTTAGTGTTAGCATTGCACCCGTGCGAAGGAGGGACGGGTCGCTAGTGGAGGTATAAAATACTGAAGATATCAAGTCTTAAAAATATAGACAGTGTAGTAAATGTTTGTACACATAAACACGGAATAACCTGTCATTAATCGATGTAAGTGAACTTTGTCCAACGAGGATCAGTATTAAGTCGACTCTCGCGCAGTCAGTGCTAACTCTGCGCATCCTGTTTACAGATCCTCGGCAAATTAGATTAATACATGCACTTTGAATGGATTGAGAGATTTCAAGAGTATCAATAGCTCCTTGCGGTAAAGTTCCCTTTTAAAAATAGTATATTACACACCTTTTAACTCCCCAAAGTGTGTATTCTTTCTTATCGACGGAGGTAGAAAACGGCATCTTCGTTTTGCGCAGTGGGCCGAAAGTTGTCGCTTTTCGCCCCGTGAGATGAAAAGATATTTATCTTTCCATCTCTCAAAAAGGCAAAAAGCAAAGTTGCTGAACTTTCGAGACATTTCTTATCTTACTTCCCTAGGTGTGTAATATACTATGGCTCCAACTAATTAGTAGATTTATTTTTCGTACTCTGCCCCCCAAAGGAATGTAAAAGTACACTTTCCTAGGGCAGAGGCGGTGGCAGAGAATTGTGTTTCATATTGTGCCTAGAAAGAGAATTAGTAAAATGTCAAAAAGTACGCCAACTTTAGTTAACCGACCTGTACTGGCACAGTGATACGTGGTTGTAGGTTCATAACTAACGTATCTGGGATAGTACAGGCGCCTAGTTGGGACTAAAAAAACCGTGTATGAATTGTGTCCCACAATTTATTATTATTATGTCTCCACATGTCCTGGTTCTTCCTATGCAAAGCATACGTGATTGTCACACTACTCGTGTCGACTCGCCCTTCAGTGAAGGTCAATCTTCTTATAAAACCGACGCGGACGTACGTTCAAATCTCTTTATAGGAGAGCGAGACCATAAATAAATAAATAAATTGTGGGACACAAGTCACACACGGTTATTTAGTCCCAAACTAGGCAGGGCCTGTACTATGGGTACTAAACAACTGATAAATATACTTAAATAAATATTAAACGACCAGACAGGAAGCCAACAAACATGTTTATGCACACAAATGTTGACCCCGAGCGGGGATCGAACCCGCGACCTCCGACTCAGAAGGTATGGTCATTACCAACTGAGCCAACAAGCTCGACAACCATAACATTTATGCACAATGGAACTTGAATTGACACTATGTTGGTCACAAAAGACAAATCTGTTTTGTGAAAGTGAAGTGATATGGGGGCGTGTCTTGCTACGCCCCGCCCACCACACGCCACGCCCACCCCGCGTTTGACTGAAAATTTACAAAGAACTCGTATGCAGTTTATTTATATGGTATAACTACTTAGGTACTTTAGACTACGCAAACATAAGTTGCCGCGTCTCGTGAAATGTGGGTATATCCAGTAATGGAATACCTCTGCCTACCCCCTCGGGGATAAAAAAGGCGTGAGAATATATATGTATTATATCTACATAATAATGATAAGGATAAAAAAGGCGTGAGAATATATATGTATTATGTAGATATAATACATATATATTCTCACGCCTTTTTTATCCCCGAGGGGGTAGGCAGAGGTATTCCATTACTGGATATACCCACATTTCACGAGATTTATTGGACCCCTAAACGTGATGGTGGTGAGCCCATCGCCGGACCGGGTCTGTTGACACATGTCTCAGAATTAATACTGAGACCTGCGGGTTTCCTCACGATGTTTTCCTTCACCGTCGAGCTAGTGATAAATATGTACGTAAGTTTTTGAAAAAAACACATTGGTACATGCCAAGATTCGAACCCGAGCCTCACTGTTTTTGGGCCGGCTCTTTAACCGTCCGGGCTATAACTGTTCTATATATAATACACTTGCAAATTAATTTTAAAAAAACATAAGTATGGTTGTACACGCCACTTGAAAGATTCAATCAATCAATCAAAATCAAAAATAATTTATTTTTATAGGTATTCAATATACACTTAAAAACGTCAATATTTTATAATAACAAGGCACTCTTAACTCGTCCATGAAATTGGCTAAATGCAAACAGCAGCCCATCTCCACCTACGAGTTGCTGGTTCCAAATGCAGTACCCCGAGAAGAGCCAGCAAGAATCTCAAGGGCAGCTCTTTTTAATCTCATGTCTTAATAATAAATATCGTTTACAATAATGATTATAATTAACAGCCATACATACAATTGAACATCATCATCCTTTTGGTGGGGTGGGGTAAAAAATTTCAATGACGTAGATGTCGACTGTGTCGTCGACATCTACGTCATCGACTGTGTAGCAACATCAATTTTAAACAAGTTAATAGATTTCATTTACGTCAAAACTTTTTGAACATTTTATCCTACTAAAAATAGAAGGTCGAGACTTATCCCCTAGCCTAGCGGGTCGGCAGACGTATACCATTTATTTTTCTGAACCTTTGACGTCACAGGTGGTAAGGCCATCGTGGGAGGGTTACTGTTACACGTGACTCAAAACTACATTTAAACTACACTACAATGTTTAGATACTGTTATTATATAGATACTGTTGTTATATTTAAACTACACTACAATGTTTACCTACTCACTATATACCTATCACTACATAGTATAAAACAAAGTCGCTTTCTCTGTCCCTATATCCCTATGTCCCTATGTATGCTTAAATCTTTAAAACTATACCTCGGATTTTGATGCGTTTTTTTTTAATAGATAGAGTGATTCAAGAGGATGGTTTTAGTATCAGCATTGCACCCGGGGCGGGTCGCTAGTGTTACAATAAAAAGTTGTTACTCAGTTACATACATACCTACACATACACGCCTATTACCCTTTAGGGTAGGCAGAGTCAAAGGACTGCCACAGTCCTGGCAGATCTCTCGTGCTTCATCTAGATCCGGTCACATTCCATTAAACAAATTTAGTTTTTTAATGAAGAAGTCAGAATCCCCGAACTGTACAGTATGCGGAACAGTGGAGGACCTATATCATTTGTTAGTGGAATGTGGCCGGTATGCTCAGATTAGGACGACCCTGATGAGTGACCTCGGAATCAACAGGCTCGACATTGGGATGTTCCACGACATCTTGTCGAGACCTGTTTGTTCCGAGTCCTTGATTGTTTATACATATGTTGTAAACTGTCTCAAGATTAGGTAGTTAGGGAGTGTAGAAGATATTTGTTTTTTTTTTGTGTGTATTGCATCCCTAGTTTTGCCCAATAGGGCTGACATAAAGGTTTTTCTTTAAAAGTTTAAATAAATGATTTAAAAAAAAAAAAATCTACATTCATCATACGACTCATCCATGTTGATTGTTGACGGGCCTGTTGGCTCAGTTGGCAGTGACCCTGCCTTCTGAGTCGGAGGTCGCGGGCTCGATCCCCGCTCGGGGCAAACATTTGTGTGCATGAACATGTCTGTTGGCTTCGTGTCTGGTCGTTGAATATTTACCTAAGTATGTTTATCAGTACCCATAGTACAGGCCCTGCCTAGTTTGGGACTAAATAACCGTGTGTGAATTGTGTCCTATAATTTATTATTTATTATTTATGCTCGTCGGTTTTGATTACTCCACCTAGTTACTCCCGTGTAACGGAAAACATGAGTTGGAAAATTTTCATTCTGATATGAATTACCGGTTACATAACGCGAGGTGCCGTTTTCTCGGCGGGTGACGCAATCCCGCATATCCGAGTTGATATAGTTACGTTAGGTTTATAGATGTATTTGTAGGACTGTTTTTCCACCAAGGTCGCGGATTGTGTTTCAGGATGTCTTGTTTATATACGTGTAGTGTCTATGAATGACAGCGAGTGATGTTGATTAGCTCACACGTGCATAGGTATGTATTACATTGGAAGTGCATTGATTAGAAAAGTAAAAAAAAATTAACAAAAAAAAACTTCAAACACGAAACTAAAAAAAGTCAAACAGCACTAGTTGCCACTACGATTTCCGAAGGATGCAATCATCAGATCATGGTTTCCTTATCATGGTACCACCGTTGGGATATCACCTTTCCAACAAAAAAATAATAATCAAAATCGGTTCACAAACGACGAAGTTATCTGCGGACATACCTACATAGGAGCAGTGATAGCCCGGACGGTTAAAGAGCCGGCCGAAAATCAGTGAGGCTCGGGTTCAAATCCTGGCATGTACCAATGAGTTTTTCAAAACTTACGTACATATTTATCACTAGCTCGACGGTGAAGGAAAACATCGTGAGGAAACCCACAGGTCTCAGAATTAATTCTGAGACATGTGTAAACAGACCCGGTCCGGCGATGGGCTCACCACCTATCACGCTTAGGGGTCCAATGTATCTCGTGAAATGTGGGTATATCCAGTAATGGAATACCTCTGCCTACCCCTTCGGGGATGAAAGGCGTGAGATTATATTATTATTATTATTATACCTACATAATATATATATATATATACTAGCACCGCCCCGCGGTTTCACCCGCGTAGTTCCCGTTCCCGTGGGAATATCGGAATAAAAAGTATCCTATGTCCGTCTCCTGGTTCTAAGCTACCTCCCCACCAACTTTCAGCCAAATCGGTTCAGCCATTAACGCGTGATGCCGTGACCAAGGAAAAAAGGGATTCATTTTTATATATATAGAATATATATATACGGTCGAATTGAGACACCTTCTTTTTGGAAGCCGGTTTAAAAAACTAAGGTTAAATAAATATTTTGAAAATGTTTCCCTGCTTTTTGTGTAGTCGGGTAAAAATGAAATATTTTCAGACGCTAAAGTATAATAAATATGTGTGTTCCATTCCAAAAATAATAAATAAGCACCCGTATATTTTGGACTCGAAACGTTAATAAAACACCTCTGCCCAGCCCCTCGGAGATACCCATAAGATAAATAATTATGGGTATTATAAATTATTATTATCACATAGATTATATATTATATTATCACATATATAAAAAAATCTATAAAGTTAGTCTTGCAAGAACTCTAAAATACCGTGACAGTTTTTTTTTTATTTCTCTTTTTAGACACGGTTTAGATTCTTATGGGATCCGATAGGTGGCGCTATTGTCTGTTGCACAATTTTTTTTAAATGGCAAGTGAGCAGATTACTCTTCCGATAAATGGACATGGGAGTCATGGACGGACATCCGTATAAATTTTGTTTTGGCAGATGATGACAAGGACTTCATTTGACTAATACTGGGTGTGACCCCCACAGTGTGGACTATTGTGGAGCGATGACATTGTGACGAAGCTTGGAGGCTGGTGTCCAGCACTGGCACTCAACTATCTCTTCATTCTCTTATCGATTCGAACGTCCGCCAACACATTTATGTCAACCTAATCTGAAGGACTTCGTCTGTGCGCAATCAAAATTCCAATTAAACTCCAGTCATTAATGATTGGCAAATAGTTTTGTAGCGTCGCTTTGAACAAGAACTACTAATTGGGAAATATTTTCTACAGTAATTTAATAAAGAGGAAAGATTTGTATTTTTGTATGTTTCTAACGAATAAACTCAAAAACTACTGAACGAAAATTAATGACACCTCATTTATTATAAACTAGCTGTCCCTCGCGGTTTCACCGGCGTAGTTCCCGTTCCCGTGGGAATATCGGAATAAGAAATATCCTATGTCCGTCTCCCGGTTCTAAGCTGCCTCCCCACCAACTTTCAGCCAAATCGGTTCAGCCGTTCTTGAGTTATAAATAGTGTAACAAACACGACTTTCTTTTATATCTAAAAATTAAAATTAAAAACAGGGTTCAAAAATATCACTAAAAGACTAAAAACTGCTTATAACTGTTTTTAAATATTGATTTTTCCGATACTGAGCGTTTATTGTTGAAGACTTTCCCTGTACTCGACGTGTAGGGACAATCAACCAATCAATCTTTATTCATAGCACAGTATATACAACTGTGTGCGAAATTGATACATAAAACAATATAACATAAAATAAAAAGTACAATAAAGCTGAGTGTAAAATTCATAATTAATCATTAAATCATTCAATAAATGTAAAATATCAGTAGTTCAGTCATAATATTGAAAAAACAAAACAAAAAGGGGTAACTTTGAGATTCTTTTCTATCGAGTAAAGTTCATTTGATCTTTTATCTGAATGCGACTTTGACTAGACTATAAATACATATTTTTTCAAAATTTTAAACACTATTTCCTATGTCTCAAATGATTTTAAAAATCACGAAAACGCGGCCTCTGTACAGAGTATAGTAGTAAGACATCAGATTAAAAAAATAAGCTGCCCTGTTTCTTGCTCGTTCTTGTCGGGTCTACTGCATTTGGAACCAGAATCTCGTCGGTGGAGATGGGCTGCTGTTTACATTTAGCCAATCTTCGTGAACTAGTTTAGAGTGCCTTGTTATTATATTATTAACTTTTCTAAGTCTACAGTACCTACAGAGAATAAATGAATTTGTATTCAGTAGTTGCGGTCCCCATCTGTCTGCATCATCAGTTCCACGCCAAATCGTGCTTTCCGAGAACAAATGCACGAGTCCTGCGTCTACGTCTTGAATGCATATCTAAGAGTATCACTACATAGTATAAAACAAAGTCGCTTTCTCTGTCCCTATATCCCTATGTCCCTTTGTATGCTTAAGCAATGGATTTTGATGCGGTTTTTTTTAATGGATCGAGTGATTGAAGAGAAAGGTTTTTGTGTTAGCATTGCACCCATGCAAAGCCGGGGCGGGTCGCTAGTACTTCTATATAAAACAAAGTCGCGTTAGTTTAGTTACTCCATTTATAACTCGAGAATGGCTGGACCGATGTTTATGATCTTTGATTTGTTGAATCATAATAATAATAAATAAACTGTGGGACACAATTCACACATGGTTGTTTACTCCCGAACTATAGACAGAGCCCGCACTATGGGTACTAAATAACTGCTAAACATACTTATATAAATATTCAACGACCAGACACGAAGCCAACAGACATGTTCAATGTTCATGCACACAGATGTTGGTCCCGCGCGGGGGCGCTTTTTTATCCCCGAGGCGGTAGGCAGAGGTATTCCATTACTGGATATACCCACATTTCACGAGATATATTGGACCCCTAAACGTGATAGGTGATAACTATACGAACTAGTTCGTCCATAATCTCGTTCTTAGTTCTTTTGAATATGTATTTTTCTGGCGTCCGCTCTATTGAGTGGCGCTGCATGGCTTGCCTTTTACATAAGACAAGACAAGTTCTTACAGAGTTGCTTATTAAATTATAGTCTATCTATGGTTAAAGTTTTTCGCAATTATTATATGAAAAACATTTCAGTATTGAATTATCTCCATACATACAAAAAAAAAACTAAATGAACGAACTAGTTCGCGGTGGGACTGCGAACTAAATTGAGCGCTCCCAATGGCGAACGACTATGCCCAAGACTAGGGGAGCAAAAATTGTTTGTAGTGAAAAATGTAGGTATGTCAACCGGGAGTAAAAACCGACAACATATTATGTCATATGCGTAAGCCCATAAATAGGAGCGAGAACCGGAATTGTGTCACCTCGTGGAATGATTAAACATTGCATGCGACATACAGCAATTGCGAAGCGTGGATGACTAATGCCTAGCGTTAATACGAGTACATAGTCTATACATAGAAATTGATACCTATAGTCTATTTCACGTAGCATGGGTTAGTGACAGTTCACATTTTTACATTCCACGCCTACAGTGTCTTACTTTAGGTGAGCAGTGATAGCCCGGACGGTGAGCAGTGATAGCCCGGACGGTGAGCAGTGATAGCCCGGACGGTTAAAGAGCCGGCCGAAAATCAGTGAGGCTCGGGTTCGAATCCTGGCATGTACCAATGAGTTTATCAAAAACTTACGTACATATTTATCACTAGCTCGACGGTGAAGGAAAACATCGTAAGGAAACCCGCAGGTCTCAGAATTAATTCTGAGACATGTGTAAACAGACCCGGTCCGGCGATGGGCTCACCACCTATCACGTTTAGGGGTCCAATGTATCTCGTGAAATGTGGGTATATCCAGTAATGGAATACCTCTGCCTACCCCCATGCATGCAAGCATAAGTACTTATATAAAATAAATATAAAAAATCTAGTTAATTGAACGAAGTACTTCGCGGTAGGACTGCGAACTAAATTGAGCGCTCCTATAACGGCGAAAGACTATGCCCGAGACTAAGCTTGACAGAATCCCTTTAGAGGTCAGACTCGTACTACAAGTGTACAGCTTCATGTGCTCTTGACTGTACGTGTCCGGTTTTTTTTTGTTCGAGTTTGAGGCATTGTCACACATGGTCTGTCTCTTGGATTTTAGTTCACATTCGGGGCTAATGCAACGTAGCTCAAGACAAGCTTACACTGGAATATAGATATTGCGTGAACGAGTAGGTATTGCATATTGCATCGCTCGAACCATAGAGGTATGCCATTGTAGAACAGTCGTAATTTTTTTAATCTATCTTTTTTCAAAATAATTGCGGATAATACCACATTAACCTATGTTTATTATTGTCGTATTTTTATTTTAAATTTAGTTTAACGGAAACATGCAATAGTATACAATCATTAAATCAAGAATATGCACAAAAAGACAAGCAGTTCCACAAATGATAAGGATTAAAGAGAAAATAGTCTTATTACAGTACAATAAAATTAAATGAGTCAATTGTATACAGTATGGGGAGAAATACGCACATTTAAATAATTATTTATTTGTTCCCCTTGCGGTGGAGACGTCTGGGTGTTGGTGCTCGGAGGCCAAGGTGTTTTTATCAGAGCTTGGGCGGCGGTTGCGAGAGGTAGGCCTCGACCCTCGCTCTGGGTCATTCCTGATGCAGAGGTTGTCCATCGCGATTCAACGTGGTAACGCGGCGAGTGTGATGGGCACCTTTGCGTTGGGGAGGGCACGGGGCGAGTCTCCCGATTTAGGTGTTAGTTAACATTATTTTAGTTTTAAGTATTAAGATGACCTTTTAGATTATAATATAGATTTTGTTTCTGAATTTTTTATTATTTTTGTAAATTAAGGACTTGTATTTTTGTATAATTTCTGATTAATTTATTATTGTGTTATGACATGTAATCAATTTATTAAATTATTCTATTGTATACATACATAAATTTAATAATATATATTTTTTTCTCTTATCTTGTTTTGAAACTGCAGCGACATCAGAAAACGTAATAGGGTAGTTGACAGCATCGAAATTAAATTGCGAGTAGTCATTCATTTTAAAGATTATCCCAAAACACCTCAAAATATGTATTTCGATTTTCAATTTACAATAATAAAAAATTTAAAAATAATAATACAATCAAAAAAAGCGCTGCAATTGAGTATTAGAAACTATGACGTCACGCCTTGCTATTTCAGTACATTTTCCACAGCAAAATTTCGTTTTGACAGATCATAAAAAGGAACTGATTTGACTAGGTAGGACACTACCCTATTGTAGAAATTTCATGGACTTAGTCATACATATTGGCAACATAATAATTAAATATATATTTTGTTGTAAGAAAAGAAAAAAAAACTTAGTTTTGTCTTTACACAAGTACTTTTTGTAAGAATGCAATACATAGATTATGTATTTTTAATAACTAAATGTGTAACATATTGGAATCTTCATATAATTTTGTTTGAATTTTTTTTCCGTCCATTCTAACAGTCTCTACATCTACTTGCAACTACTGTATCGTAAACACGACAACCAAGCAAATGTTATATGAATAACGATATTGGCCCACTCGAGTTGATACGGTGTGACGTCAGAGTGGGGGAGGGGCAGTATGCAAGGTCGCGTCGCTTCCGCATGCACTATGCTCGATGCGGCGACTCCCGCGCAGCATTTCATCCACAATGTGAATGTCATTGTCAATCCGCGAATTCTCGGTCTCGGAATCCTTGTCAAGTTATGTAAGTGTTGTATTATTATTATTTTTTATAAGAAAAAGGGGCAAACGAGCAGACGGGTCACCTGATGGTAAGTGACTACCGTTGCCCATGGACACCTGCAACTCAAGAGTCGCAACTGCGTTGCCGGCCTTTAAGGTGGGGGTAGGGGGAGGGAAAGGGGGGGGGGGATTGGGGCCTCCGGTTACCTTACTCACTCAACGAAACGCAATGCAAGCATTGCTTTACGCTGGTTTTCTGTGAGGCCGTGGTATCACTCCGGTCGAGCCGGCCCAAGCGTGCCGAAGCATGGCTCTCCCACGTCAATGTTGTAACATTATTATCCATAACATACCTATATGCGTACAAAGTGTCTTTGAGTGACTTCATTCTAATTAGTATTTACTTAGTCATGGTGGATTGTATAGTTATAGTCGGGCACTCGCACCACATGTGTTTACGTAACGTTTATTAGCCTCTATGTTGTAATAATGAAACGATATATTAGGTATAGAAGTCTGTTTGAGGTCGGATTTGTCGAAACATTCCAGTAGTCAACGCTCCTTCTTTCAGCGAAAGTTATCAAAACTGTTTGGGTGGCCAGCGACGTTGCCCGCCCGGATCCAATTTATTCCCGTTCATGTTGGAATCTATAAAAATCCCTTCATAGTGGTTGGCTACGACATATATAAAACACCTACCGTCAGCATAGCAGTCCACTGCTGGACATACTCCTGTAACGAGGTACTTGTTATCGGACCTCCTTTATCCTCCCTTTATATACTTTTTGCCTTTTTAACTTCTTTATCTGGCCACACATTCTAAATTTTGAATTTTGAAATTAGAACTACAGCTCTCTCTTCTATTTTTCTTCTACCAGAAAATCAGTACTTACCCAAAGCTCGAACTAGACGGTCCCGGGCCTCAAATCTGTATTCTAATTTCAAAATTCAAGTTTAGAATGTGTGGCCAGATAAAGAAGTTAAAAGGGCAAAAAGTTTATAAAGGGAGGATAAAGGAGGTCCGATAACGAGTACCTCGTTACAGTCCTCTCCAATTGCACGCCATTCAGCTCGATTCTCGGCAACTCCAGCTCCTACCAGTCACCCTGCGAAGATCGTCGCTCCACCTAACCTGAGGGTGTCCTACCTTACGTTTGCCGATTCTGTTGAAGTATGTAACGCTGGCCACTAGATACTCTATGTTTTTAGCTACATAAAAACATAGGTTCATAATTTAAAAAGAGAGATGTCAAAAATGGGTGATCGTAAAAGCAATGTTTTTGGTGTCTGCTAATTAATATTTTACAAATAAAAGGTTATGGGCCCAGATTGAAATTGGAAAATGTCTGAAAATAAAGACCAGAGTATGACATTGGAGAAGCTCAAGGGCGCTGCGAACTACAGAGATTGGGCGTTTCAAATGCAAAATGTACTCATTTTCGAAAATCTATGGCCATATGTTACTGGTAAGTCTGATACCGTAACCGGTGAGACCGCTGAACAAAAATCTCGCAAAGAGGAAAAAGCTCGGGCGCGATTATGTTTGTGTGTCAACAAATCATGTTATCCCTACATTGTACAGGCTAAGACGGCTAAGGATGTGTGGGATGCCTTGAAGAAGGTGTATGATGACACCGGGTTGCACAGAAGGCTAGGATGTCTCAGAACTTTGTGTTCAGTCAAGCTGGAACAGTTTGATAGCATGGAGTTGTATGTAAATGAGATCATGTCGCTAGCTGACCATCTCAGTAACATGAATAAACCTCTTGACGATGAATTTCTTGCTGCTATTATGCTTCAGGGGTTGCCTCAACACTACGAGCCAATGATTATGGCTCTTGAGCACTCAAGCATAGATATAACCACAGACATGGTGAAAACCAAACTTCTTCAAGACAAGCGATGAAAAGGGTGCGCTGGTGGTAGCAATGACTGCTTGTTTACACGAAATCGTGCTGAAAACAAAACCAGTTCCCGAGGAGACAAGAAAATTGCCTCAAGTACATCGAAACATGCTAGTACCTCGTCGAATAATAACAAGAAACAGTGGTGTTGGAAGTGTCGATCGAAAGGTCATGTCAAGAAAGACTGTCCTCAACAGGATAGAGCATCTACGTCTACGGTATTGACTGCACTCAATGCGGATAGAACTGACAGTTCTTGGATTATTGATTCTGGGGCTACAGATCATATGTCTGGATATCGAGGATGGTTTGAATCTCTCGATGAGTCGTCGACGAAGGAGGTCTGTGTAGCAAACGGCAAGAAGTTACCAGTGAACGGTATAGGAAACGTACATTTTACTGTGGACTTTAACGGTAATGCGATAGATATTACTTTAAAGGATGTAATGTTTGTACCTGATCTTACTGTAAACTTGGTATCTGTGTCTTCTCTGGCTGCAAAGGGATTTAAGTTTAGTTTTACTAATACAAATTGTGACTTTATAAAAGCTGGTAAGGTAGTTTTAACAGCTAGGAAGCTTGGGAGAGTTTACAGACTTGCAACTGTCGGTAGGGCCAATCTGACAACTTTAGCTACTTCTAAGGACATGATGTTATGGCATCAAAGATTAGGGCATCTAAATTTTGACAGCTTAGCGTCACTTAGGAAAGTTGCTAATGATATTGATTTTCAGGTCACTACTCAAAAGAAAGTCTGTGATGTTTGTCTTAAGGGTAAGCAATCCCGCGCTCCCTTTGTGACTAATCCTAACAAGCAGGTTGCGAACGCACGACTGGCGCTGCTTCACAGTGACGTCATCGGGCCAATGCCGACTACTTCGCTCGGTGGCAAGCGTTACATCCTCACGTTTCTAGACGACTACTCCAGAAAAGTCTTCGTCTTCCCTATAGCCAAGAAGAGTGACGTGTGTAAGTACACTATAGATTTTATTACACTTGTAGAAAATCAGTGTGATGCTAAGGTGAAAATACTTAGGTCAGACAACGGGTCTGAGTATGTTAACCATGAGTTAACAAACTTTCTGAAAAAGAAAGGGATTATTCATCAGCTGACTGTACCATACAGTCCACAACAAAATGGATCAGCTGAGAGATTTAATCGTACTTTACTTGATAAAGTGAGGTGTCTAATCTATAATGCAAATCTTGACGACAAGATGTGGGCAGAGGCTGCGAATACAGCGGTATTTCTTATCAATCGATCGCCGAGCTCAAAACTTACTGGTAGGTTACCAGAAGAGGTATGGAGTGGAAAACGAGTGAGTCTTAAGAATCTGCGTGTCTTCGGTTGCGAGGCATTTGCACATGTAGATGATTGTAAACGAAAAAAGTTAGCCCCAAAAAGTATAAGGCTAATATTTCTAGGTTACTGTGATAATACCAAAGGATATCGTCTGTTCAACCCTGATAACAACAAGATCGTTGTATCACGTGATGTAGTTTTCAACGAATCTGTGTTTCCAGGTAGATTCTCTAAAGTAGGGCAAAAGTGCATGTTGGAACCTATTTTTCTTACAGGAGGTGACGAGGAAAAACTGGATACTACGCCGGTTGAGGCGGAGCAAATCCCCGTACTGGACAAGTCGTCAGATTATTCTGTGGAGGCGGAGCCAGAATTCGTCCCTGTACAGTCACCTGATCACCCTGTAGAGACGGAGATTGAACACGAGTCTGGTGAAGACTCAGTTATGGTGCCAGAATTGGTACAAGAGTCTACTAGTCAGCGGTATAATCTACGTCCACGTGTACCTAAGCCAAATTGTAACGTAACTAACGTTTGTAATGTAACCGATCCCATTGAGCCGCGAACTGTCAAAGAAGCTTTGAGTTGTGAAGATAAGGAGTTGTGGCAGAAAGCCATGCAAGAAGAAATAGATTCTTTTGTCTTACACGAAGCTTGGGAGCTTACCGATAGACCAGTGGACAAAAATGTCGTTAAAAATAAGTGGATTTTTACACTAAAGCGGGACTCTGAGGGAAACATTACACGTTACAAGGCGAGATTGGTAGCGAAGGGCTTTACCCAAAAATATGGTGAAGATTTCCATGAAACTTTTTCACCAGTCGTTCGTCATTGTTCTATTAGATTGTTATTGGCTCTGGCTGTGGAAAAGAACCTTAAGATTGATCATTTGGATGTACAAACCGCCTTTCTGAATGGTGATTTGGACGAAGAGATTTTCATGTATCAACCAGAAGGTTTCATATGCCCTGGGAGTGAGAACAAAGTCTATAGACTACGAAAGGCTGTTTACGGGTTGAAACAAGCTTCGCGATCCTGGTATCAAAAGGTAAAAGTCGTATTACTATCTATAGGTTACAAACAATGCAAACAAGAGGACTGCATCTTCATGATGAAATCTGGTGAGTCAATTGTGTATATTGCTTTGTATGTAGATGACTTTTTCGTGGTGTACAATGACAATCGTCTGGTGGAGACGTTGAAGTCTTCACTGTCGAAGTATTTTAAAATTAAGGACTTAGGACCGGTTAGAAATATGTTAGGCATAAAAGTAGAACGTGATGCAACTTCTATCAAACTTAGTCAGGAAAATCGGATCGACAAGTTGTTAGATCGTTTTGGTATGACAGATTGCAAGTCTGTAAAGTCTCCTATGATAACTAATATTAGTTCTGTCTGTGAGAGTTATTCTAATACTACGAATGACAATTGTATAACCAAGTTTCCGTACCAAGAGTTGATTGGCTGTCTCATGTACTTATGTGTGACTACACGACCTGATATTTCGTTTGCCGTGTCATATCTAAGTAAATTCAATAGTTGCTATACTGAATTCCATTGGAATCAGGCGAAGCGTATATTGAGGTATCTTAAAGGGACTAAGCAAAAAGCTTTAGTATTTAAGAAATCCGATGTAAACCCCATCTTGGAGGGCTATTCGGATGCAGACTGGGCTTCAGATGTAGATCGAAAATCGTACACTGGCTATGTGTTTAAATACGGTAGTAATTCGATATCATGGGGTAGTTATAAACAGTCATGCATTTCCTTGTCGTCCACCGAGGCGGAGTATATTAGCTTAAGTGAAGCTAGTCGGGAGGCGGTGTTCCTCCAAGCTTTATTAAAGGAGCTTTTAATGATACCTAGTTGTCAGATTATAATGTATTGTGACAATCAGTCAGCTATGCAATTAGCCATTAACAAGATGCATCATAAAAGAAGCAAACACATTGAAATTAGGTACCATTATGTGAGGGACATCGTGGATAGGCTTAGAGTTAAAATACTGTACATCCCTACAGACTCAATGCTTGCAGATGTGTTCACCAAGCCACTGGGGTATGTCAAACATTTAGAATTTACCAGACAGCTTGGTGTGGTGTAACTGCACGGTGCCTACGTTATGGGGGGGTGTTGAAGTATGTAACGCTGGCCACTAGATACTCTATGTTTTTAGCTACATAAAAACATAGGTTCATAATTTAAAAAGAGAGATGTCAAAAATGGGTGATCGTAAAAGCAATGTTTTTGGTGTCTGCTAATTAATATTTTACAAATAAAAGATTCGCGTTATCCACTCTAGAACATGTCTACCGCAACGGTCATATGTTCTACGGTTTGCCCGCGGGGATCCAGTTTATTCTTATTGTATGTACGATGGCACGGAACCGTCCGTATTTATTATTTAACTTAATTAATTTCTTTTAATTCAAGAATTATTTTTACATGCGAAATATCAAGACCAGGCTTCGTCAACATTAAACGTACTTACACCTCAAATAATCCACGACAGGCTTCGTCAAATTTGAAGGTAGCCTATTTGAGGGGTGTAATTTCAAAACCCTCTATAACGATTTCGAATACTTTTTTACATTTTTGTACTAAGAGAAAGGTTTTTAAATTTACTTTGCAATAGATCATATGTAAATTTTCATACCCCTCTAAAATGCACAGTAAATACAGTTTAAAAAGTAAGTTTAGTTGCAAAGGCCGCTAAAATATCTAATATCACAATCAAAATCCTCTAAAATGAAATCGACCAATGAGAGCGTCGCATTGCAAATACGTGACTTTAAAATAGTATGGGGATTTTGGCTGTGTAGGTGAGACTTGCTCGCGGTTTTTAAACAAAATTCATTAAAAAGGATGGAAGATCTAGCGCAGTTTGCAAAAAAATGTGATCCCAAAGATGCTCGGAAACTGCCACGCCATCCAGAATCTTGGAAACGCGAAAAGGAGCCCAGAAAACGGTGAGTAAAATCTTACCTAAAACTTACTTCAAAAGTTCGTTAGAAAGTTTTATGCAACAATAAGTAATGAGTACCTGCTTGTAATATGTGCTGAAGAGTGATGAATTTTGATAGCGGTTATCAACTAAACTACTATACCTATAGACATAGAAAAGAAAAGAAGAGCGGAAACAATTTGTTTATTAAAAAAAAGATCTTTTTTTTTTATTAAACAAATTGTTTCCGCTCTTTGTTCCTGAGGTTATCTGCAAGAAATCGCTTAAATCGATAGGAGCGCCCAATTTAATTTTTTTATCATTGTGTCACTTGTTGCATATTTTTATTGGTGTACAATAAAGAGTTGATACTTACTTACTTTGTTTTTCATTAGTTAATTTTAATACATACTCGTAGCTGGATACAGTTTACTGAGATTGGTCTCTATGCTTTATAGCATAATGTCATCCATCCAGCATTATAAGGTTAGTTTCAAAACCCCCTTCAGAATGACAGTTTATTTTCAAAACCCACTAAAATGACAGGTTGGTTGCAAATTCCTCTATAATACACACACCGGCACAATTAGCGGAACAGAAAAAAAAGGGAGTATTTACGCATTTTTGCGTGTTACTGGCCGGCTAAATAAGCTTTTTTTAAATTTGGGTTTTAATTTAAAAATGGAATACTAAGCGACTGCCCTTTTTTTCATTCTTTTGTTTTAATTTTCATTGATTAATTTTTTTCCACCGCTTGTCCGTTTTTAGAAGGTTCGTGAATTCCACTTGAAAATCTTTGAATTGCAGTTTTTGAGGCTTTTGAGTTTTTTCGCATATTGATAATTTACGAGCATCTAAGTATGCCTGATTTAACGCCATCAGAAATCATTAGGGCAGATCAAATGAGGAGAAATGGTCAAACCTACAGATCGATTGCCAGAAGCCTTCGTCGATCGTTATCAACGATTCGTCGTAGCATCCAACGATACAGATTGACGAATACTCTAGTGAGAAGGAGAGGACAAGGCCGGAAAAGGTGTACTTCAAGGAGGGATGACCGTTTTCTCCAACTTCAAGTCCGACGGAACACGAGACTAACGGCGGTGCAGGCTCGAAATTTACTGGAAGAGGTACGAGCAGTAAGGATGAGTGAGCGGACAGTTCGTTGAAGATTCGAAGAAGTGGGTATAGGCTCGTATGTGCCCGCCAAAGCCCCAAAACTTGAGAGACATCATCGCACAAACCGTCTACACTTTGGTCGTGAACATCGTGATTGGGACTTCGACGACTGGGGACAGGTTCTTTTTACTGATGAATGCAGAGTTATGTTAAATCAAATTGATGGAAGGCAGCGAGTATGGAGACGCAAAGGAGAACGGTATATCCAGTCTAATTTTGAAAATACAGTGGCATATGGCGGCGGTTCAATTATGGTCTGGGGAGGAATATGTTTAGCAGCTCGTACGGAGTTAGTAGTGGTCGATGGCGGGAATCTGAATGCTGATCGGTATATCAGGGAGATTTTAGAAGAACATGTTGTGCCATTTGCCCCCTTTATTGGTAACAACTTCATTCTAATGCAGGATAATGCTCGGGCTCACAGTGCTCGCACAGTACAGACATACCTAAACCATGTTGGTATAACGGTGATGGAGTGGCCAGCACGGTCCCCCGATATGAACCCTATAGAACACGTCTGGGACTTGCTAAAGAGGAGTGTAAAGTCAAGAATGCCACCTCCCAATAATCTCAACGAGTTGCGAAACGCATTAGTTGAAGAATGGCAGAGGTTGCCCCAAGAAACCATTGATAACATCATCCGCAGCATGCCCAGACGGATGGAAACCCTCATCAGAGCACGAGGAGGAAACACTCGATATTGAACAGTCATTGAAATTGATGTTAACCTTTGGAAAATTTTGAATTTTCTGCTGTTTCTCTATAATTAAAAAATCGAAGAAAAATGTATTTTGTTTAATTTAATTTTTATTTTTATTAAACTTTAAGTATGGTGTTACAAATGAATGTCAAAACATGTTAATTTAATTGTTGTTTCATTTTAAATAATATCTTGTTTAAAAATTACATTCATTGTTCTAAATTCCCTCTTTTTTCTCCTTTTTTTTCTGTTCCGCTAATTGTGCCGGTGTGTGTATATTTTAATTTTATATTTTCTTGAATATGCTTGTAAATATATTAATGGTTTTCACATTTTTAAGGGTTGAAATGCCGTGGCAACCAATTTATCACGAAATATTGACTTTTTCATTAAATTAACTACAATAGATGAAAAAAAACGTTTTGTACAAAATTTCCAAAAAATGTTTTAGTGGGTTTTGAAACTACACCCCTCATTTGGTAAACTGTTTAATAAAATACATGCGATATAGCGCGAGCCTATATCGTCGTTTGTAATACGACGCGTAACAGAATAAGCGCAAGTCCTCATAGACCCCAATTAGTACTTAAAAATATATGATGCCTTCGTACTTTAGTTGTGTCTAACCTACTGTCTAACCAATTTTCTTAAATAAAGAGCAACAATCCATAATGCTAATTCATTTTTCGGAAAAATTTAACACATTAAAAATAGCTCAAATCGATTAAGTAGTCGATACTGAACAAACTAATTTCAGGAATTGCGCTTATTCTGTTACATTTTGTATATTATTGACTGTTATTGAAAGTACCTCTTGGAGCACGCAACTGCTGTCATTGGTTTAAATTGTTTCTAATTACTGTCCAGTGTCCCACACTTACAATGGGGAATTCGCACTTATTACTTCCTACTAATATTATAAACGCGAAAGTTTGTATGGATGTCTGGATGGATGTTCCTCTTTCACGCAAAAACTACCGAACGGATTTTGATGAAACTTTACAGTTATATAGCTTATACATCAGAATAACACATAGGCTATATTTTATCCACGTATTCCCACGGGAACGGGAACTACGCGGGTATATTTATCTCTCACAGCTGTTTGTCCTTAAATATCTTTGCTTAGGATGTGTATCATATCCCCCAAAATCAAAAAATATATATGTGTAGGTACAAAAAGTACACTTGGCAATGCCAATAGTCTAATAACAAGGCACTCTAAACTCGTCCATGAAGATTTTCTAAATGTAAACAGCAGCCCATCTTCACCGACGAGTTGCTGGTTCCAAATGCAGTACCCCGAGAAGAACCAGCAAGAAACTCAAGGGCAGCTCTTTATCTAATTTCTTACTACTTTTCGAACACTGAAAAGCTCATAGGGCTTGACCCATTGGACTTTGTAGCGTTCTTATTACAATCGCTTTAGAAGTCACAATCGCATGTGTAAAGCAACCAACCAACCAACCAACTTACCAATAAAGATCGTGTAGTGTACAAGTTTGTATTCAACTTGCATGTAATGGAATCCTGCAACTCGATTTTGAAGCAACTATCTTCAGACGATTGAGCTGAAATTTTGTATACTCGTTTGTTTAGTATAATAAGTGGTGTCCGACCGTGTTCGGTCGTGGCTTCAGTTTCGGCCGCAACTGAAACCAAAATCGAATTTTCGGTCGGACACTAACTATTAGCTATGATTGCTAAGAATAACTCGAAAAAACTAAAAAAACGTTTTTTTTACTTTAAATTTATTCATAGCTTGGTTTAGTTTGGATTAGTTTTTTGTATTCGAGCTAAAGATGGCGGCTAGGGATTTGAGCCAAAGATAGTATAAGTAAGGTTTTTTTAATAACAGCAAGTTTTGAAATACCTACTTTTACTAGTGGATGTTGTTTGCGACGAACCTGTTTTTGGAACGTAGTTCCTTATTCCCGTTCCCGCCGGTATTTCCAAAAATCTTAGTGCTCCCTTAGTTAACTTAAGGAAGCTTTGAGCAAAATTTGATTGTAAACCCGTTTTAGCTGTGCATCAGCCAGTCAGTTTGATTTTATGCATAATTTCTTATGTTCTAAATCTACACTTTTTCATGCCTTACTAATATTGTGCACGGGTTATACAATAAATAGTAACATATAAAATCATTGGGTTATATGAACTCTAAAATACAGACTTTTTAGAACCTATTTTGATTTAGCAGCGAGATATAAGCAAGCTTCTTAAGGAAGTCAAGAAGAAAGCTAGTCTATACTATTATTATAAAGAGGTCAGCTAAAAAAGGCCAGGTCAAGAGTACCCTAAACCGAATAGCTTGTATGAAGGGAATAATGAAAGTGGACGAAGCGAAACATGTAGGATGTATGGATCGTGGCAAGTGGAAAGGAGTGGTCTCTACCCCTACGGGAAAGTTGCGTGAAAATATGTATGTATGTACAGCTTAGATTTTTTGTTTCTTTGTATTGAATAGGCTCCTAAACATGCACCGATTTAAAAAATTCCTTCACCAATTGTAAGCTACATTATCAGGCTTTATTTTATCCCCGTATTTCCACTAAGAACTACGTGGGTGAATAGTAATTGATGCTTCTGTGTTGTTTCTAAGAACCAGTACCTGATGTTTTTTTTATTTTGTTCTTGTGGGGCGAACCCGAGCCCGACGTCGGCGTACGAGCTGACGAGCGGCGTGGGCGGCGGCTGCGGTGCGCAGGCGCAGCCGCCATCGCTGCCCCAAGCGCCGCCCGCGTGCGCGCAAGTCGACCCGCAGACCAAGAGAAAGCCGCCCCAATTGTGAGTATCAGATTAATTTGATTAATTCGTCGAGCACCACGCGGTTCCAATGGGCACCGTAACGATTAAAAATCAATTGTGTTTTTATAAAAAAAAATACGTCACTAACCGCCTAATCGGGTCGATTAGTGTAACGTTGTCACTACTACCTCTTACTGACATCTTTATGAATAAAGTGATTTAGTTGTAAAATTTGAATCTGTTTATATTTCGAATTTTGTATTGTAGGCATCAACGGACTGAGTGAATCCATCAAAAATATCAACAAATATAAATAAAAAAAAAAACAAAAAAGGGAAAAAACGTTAAGTAAATGATTATTTATATGACCGTAGCTCTCTCTGTTTCCGGGATCTGGGTTGCTTCATGTACTACTTATGTCTATTATGTGGCTTAGCAAATCAGAATTTAATGGTATGCGGAAAGCGTCAATTTTCGGCGCGCTGAGCTACGAAGTTGCCGCTTTCCACCTCCGTCGAGCATTTGAAAATATACACACCTTGGGAAATAAATAAAACATTTCTTGTGTGTGTTCTCATTTGTGTGTGTAATATACTATCACATGAGTAAAGAAACGGAACAGAGACAAAGCTTCATACAACCGCGCTGTCGTAGGTACACTACTACAAGCATGCAATGCTTGTGTGCGTTTCTACTAGCGCTGCGTCACATACGCGCCGCAACTGGATAAAACCGGCTCGGTCAGTAGAAATGCCGAGGGCCGCGCAATGGTTGCCGTATTTGTTTCGCGCTCCTGCTTAGTGAGAAATGGTTATTTTAAATTGTTTATGGTAGAATAAAGTATTAAACTAAAAAGTCAAGAAAGTGTAAATAATTAGATTCGGAGGTGTAAAATGGTTACCTACTGTACAGTTTGCATGAATGTCTTGAAAATCACATATGTGACGAAATAAAATTGTTTGTTAATAGACCTGAACAACCTATAAATATGGGCAAAGATTCTTTAATTACTCATTACAAAGAACTCGACGTAAACATTGTAAATATTGGTACCTAATGATATTCTGAATCGAGTGTAAGATTGTAAAAATATTATGCCATGTGGAAGCGTCCTTAATGATTATTTGAAAAAACTTTATATCCATTAGATTTAGAATTCATCATTAGATTAAAAGATTTAATAATTTATTAAAAATAAAAAGTTATAAAAAAATATTTAGAGTAGGTAATTTGTAAATAATCTAATGTACAAATAAAAGTCTAATAAACGTTTTGTTTATTTTATTCTCCTTTGCCAACCCTACTAAAATAGGTAAGAATTTTGCACGCTCCTTAGAAGCTTTGTCTCTGTTCCGTTTCTTTACTCATGTGATACTATTTTGTCTCTAGTGACACCGACGGCTACGACATTCCGAGTTGCGATGGAGAGTTGCCCGCGCCGCCGCCGCCTCCACTGAGTGCATCTCTCACTCCCTCTCGTAAGCGGAAGACTTCGTCACATATGTCATTGTAAGTGATCTACTCCCCTAGTAATGGCAAATATAATAATAAACAATAATAAAGGCTGATTCATGTTACATGTTCGGGCCCGGACGTGCCCCGTCCGGGGCGAACCATCCTACAATACGCCTCGACATTTGGCCCGGACGGGGCCCGTCCCGTTGTAACATGAATCAGCCAAGTTGGGGTAAACGTGTTCTGGAGTAGCGACTCGGCAAACGTAGTGTAGGACGCCCTCCGGCCAGAAGGGATGATGATCTGATCTGCGAAAGGTTGCAGGCAGATGCTGGATGCGTCGAGCCGAAGACAGGGCGCTATGGCGCTCATTAGGGGAGGCCTATGTCCAGTGGACGAATGTAGGCTGATGATGATGATGACGAGGATGAATAAATTCTGGGACACAATTCACACACGGTTATTCAATCCCAAGCTAGGCAGAGCCTGTACTATACTAAATAACTGATAGACTTAAACTGACCCCAACAGACATGTTCATGCACATACATGTTGGCCCCGAGCGGGAATCAAACTCGCGACCTCCGGCTCAGAAAGCAGGGTCATTACCAACTGATCCAACGGACTCGTCGGTCGGAATTTAAGGTTTCCTTCAGTTTGTTGGCGTTCGCTTAATAGGGTATTTACTTTGTATGAGATAAAAAATAATAAATAAAAACACATTATTTAGACATCAAGTTATTACGGGTAAACAAAAAGTTACAATGTTAACTTAGCTCTGTCGCCATGGCAACAGTTGTTTATACAGCCAGCTGACGTCATAGCCACAAAACAACATGGCGTCCTCTCGTCCAGCGTTTTCGTCAGATAACGCGTGATAAAAATTTAAATCGAGTTTTCGATTGAATAAAAAATTGGTATTTGTTTCAGTGGTTTAGTATTCCAATATAATTTAATTGTAACACTTTAAAAAATTGTAATATGTGTCAGTGATTACCTTAACTTGCTTTCAAAGAGGTTGGAAGAAAATCATTCTCTTTAGGACAGAAACTTTTTCTTTAAACGTCTTTGCTTGCTTTATTACGGGCCTGTTGGCTCAGTTGGTAGCGACCCTGCCTTCTGAGTTGGAGGTCGCGGGTTCGATCCCCGCTCGGGGCCAACATTTGTGTGCATGAACATGACTGTTGGCTTCGTGTCTGGTCGTTTAATATTTATTTAAGTATGCCTATCAGTTGTTTAGTACCCATAGTACACGCTCTGCCTAGGGACTAAATAACCGTGTATGAATTGTGTCCCACAATTTATTTATTATTTATTTATTTATTAGTATTGCGTCAATTTCACTTTGTCGTAAACGGGAAATACGGTTTCCAACAGGCTAACACTGAGTAACTTAGTAAATATATTTTTTTTTTCAAGTTATAACTGTTACCTAACTCTCAGCGTTGTATTTGAGTAACTTTTAACGAGAGCCAGATTTACAGAAAAAACTATTCTTGGTTCTTTTTAAAGTTTGAAGAAAACAAGCAATTGAAAACTTTCTAAAGTAATTAGAGTTTAAGTTTAGAGAATCACTATCAATAACAGTGGTCGCGGTCGGTAAATAAATATAATATATTTTGTACATAAATGTAACTTAAATAATATATCTAAGGCATTCCATTTATCCTACTTAAAGGGATACTTATTAAACCTACTAATTAGAAGGTTTCTTTTGCTGCAAAAAAACATTATTATTTTTAAAAACTAAATATTTGTCAGCATCGACTCAAGATATAAATCCTAATAAATTATGTCGCAATTTTCAGGGGCTCAAAAGTTATTTTTGTATATATGAATAGATTTTCTTATTCGAATTATCCTTTTGTGAAATCTTCCCTTTTTTCCTTGTACCCACCTGTGTCCTTTTAACGTGAATGTGTAACCTGGAATCGTATCCGTCGTTACACTGTACCCTATTAAACACATCAGGGATGTTAAAAAAATATTGATTTTCATATTAAACTATTTTTTCAACTTAATAAATCGATTATATAAATTTATGTAAATAAAAACAATTGTAAAAAATAAAAAAAATATATATATATTAAATAAAGAACTCACGCCTTATATCCCCGAGGGGGTAGGTAGAGGTATTTCATTTCTGGATACACCCACTTTTTACAAGATATTCTTTCGACCCCTAAACGTAATATAGGTGGTCAGTCTATCGGCGCCGGCGGACCGGGTCTGTTACAATGTCTCAGAATTATTTCTGGGTCTGGGTTTCCTCACGATGTTTTCCTTCACCGTCGAGCTAGTGATAAATATGTACGTAAATTTTTGAAAAACTTATTGCTCTGCGCCAAGGCCAAGTAATTTAGTTTTCAAGACTTTATTTTAGTTAAATTGCTCTGCTTCAGGGACCATGCACAAAAATTCTGTGTCTTCAACACTTTCTACATCCCTCCCGTGGTTATAAACAGTAAAATGATAGCACTTTTACTAAAGACTTCCTTGTGACTTCTTGATGCAATAGAAAAATGACCAACCCTCGCCTTTTATCACATTTCCCGTTCACTCCACACTTTCACGGATACTTGCCACATAATATACTATGACTAACATGAGTCAAATCAAAATATACAGTAAAATGAAAATTATACAATAGCGTAACCCCCCTATTCGGATTCCCGCAAAAAAGCCTTTTGATTACCTCGCTCCTACAGCAAAGTCAAAATCAAAAGTTTTTATTCAATATAGGGGTATTCAAAGTCCTCTTAAAGAAAGTAATTGCGACTCCAGCTTCACCTAATGGCTGGTTTACACACTGTTTAGTTAAGAGTGTCAGTAGATGAACATTGCTTGCCCACTATGACGTTTGGTATTCATATACCCGTTTACAGAAGCGATGTTCATCTACTGATCAACTTAACTAAACAGTGTGGAAACCCATTATATTAACTTGCTTTCCAAATCATATTTACAGGAATCGGTTACAACGTTACGTATTGCCATTTCCAAGAAATATTTGGGAGTTCTCGAGGGATATTACCCAATTAATTAAACTTTGGATAGTCTTGCTTGATTGACGCTTTCGTAGACGCGGCCGTATGTTTATGATGATCGGCGATCAGACAGTAACGGTACAGTGGGAATGTAGTGTGTCATATAATGAATAGCATGTTAAAAATGTTCATTTACCAATGTGTGTTTCAAAAACTTACGTACATATTCGTCACTAGCGTAAGTATAAGCGTTAAATGGCCCTAGTCAAATACTTTTCCGCTTGATCCGTGGCTCTATAATTAACTCCTCACTTCTACCTTTCATATGTCTGAAAATTCCATCATGTGTAAGTAAATCTCTCCGCCCCCGTCATCCACCGCTATTTGATATAAATGAAGACAATCTCCCTTACTAAAGTCCTTTATACTTGGCCCTGGCACATATAAACTACATCCTGCAGCACTCTCTCCATCTCTTAATATGTTTTTTACTCCGAACCGAGATTCTTATCTACAGTTTGTCGTTACCTAGAGTGGACAGCCACTCGCAGCTCTTTCTGAAAAATCTATATTGCCTGTTACTTGCATAATATGTGATCTACTCTATGTACACAAGAGCACGTTAAGCTTTACACTTGTAGTGCGAGTCTGACCTAGGGGTCAGACGTTTGAAATAAGAATGTTACAAAGTCCAATGTATCAAGCTCCACCTGCTCTTGGCTGTACTGTTAGTGTAAGTTCGTATATACACAAATAAGAAATGGTGTTATTGTACCCTGGTGTCAGTAGAACCATCGATTTGTACCATTGATGGTACTAGTTACATCGATTTATGTCGCTAGTACCATTTTGTTAAGTTAGTTGCGACGCTACTTCTCAGTAGGACACCAATCGGTGGTATATTCAATAAACGGTTTAGTACCTGGTAGACCGAGCTTCGTTCGTTCTAACACCAGTGCCGCTAACGCCATCTGCGGGTAAGTGGCTGTACTTTTTTAACACCATCTGCCGGTGAGTAGCCGTATTACTTAAAAAAATATTTTATATTTAAGAGCAGTGATAGCCCGGACGGTTAAAGAGCCGGCCGAAAATCAGTGAGGCCCGGGTTCGAATCCTGGCATGTACCAATGAGTTTTTCAAAAACTTACGTACATATTTATAAAACCCGCAGGTCTCAGAATTAATTCTGAGACATGTGTAAATAGACCCGGTCCGGCGATGGGCTCACCACCTATCACGTTTAGGGGTCCAATGTATCTCGTGAAATGTGGGTATATCCAGTAATGGAATACCTCTGCCTACCCCCTCGGGGATGAAAGGCGTGAGATTATTTATTTTTTATTTTATTTATTTTTTATTTTAAATATTTTATTTTGTGTAATATTGCGTTTTTCGAGGTTATACATATGTGTGGTGTAACTTAAAATACAAAACTGTATGTGTATACAAATTTTTATCAATTTCGTTAGAGCTGTTTCCGAGATACCTAAAATAGAAATACATATATAATAACAATAATATGTACTCTATTCCTTCCGTGTGTCTATAGTGAATACTTTTTTCTGCCTTTGCAGCAGCAGTTGCAGCGTTCACGACGATGATTCCGGCATGGACTCCAGGTCTTCTGTTTCGATGCCAAATAAAAAGTAAGTGTTTAAAGTTTAAGCATAGTGGTCCCGTAGTTTAGTTATTCTTTATCTCTGCCTTCCCTTTCGGGGATAAAAGGCGTGAGATTTTTTTTTATTCATCCGTCCTCTGAAACTGTCTTTATGAGGACGGATGATGAACGTTGTGTGATGAAAAGTAGCTAATACTTAAGGTAATTTATTGTTCACTGTCAATAGCTTATTCGCGTGAATTCGCCTATGGCTGTGTACTGTTTCGAAAGTTTTCCAACGACTCAGAAGGATACTGAAAACAAGCACTGACGCGAAACATCCTTTCTTTTCCCCTATTTACATAACTTTAAATTATCATATAAATTATCATTAAATTATGATAGATATATATATATATCATTTTGTACAGTGATATCCTAGTGCCCGCTTCTCATGATGATTAGTGAGGATCGGGTTCGAATCCTGAAATGTACCAATGAGTTTTTCATAAAAGCTTACGTACATATTATTCGGTGATGGGCTCACCTATCACGTTTAGGGGTCTAAAGATTATACTGGTCAGCGCAAATATTTCCAGAAATAGAATATCTCTGCCTACCCCTTCGGAGATAGAAGGCGTGAGATTTATTAATTCTTCATTTTTTTACATGTTGGTGATCCAATTGTTTTATTATATGCTTACATAATTTCTAACCACGTTCAAGCTTGGACTAAGCCAAAGTTGCAGACAATTCCAAACTCCCCCGTTTCCAGGCAAAACCACAGCGAGATCGAGAAGCGGCGGCGAGACAAAATGAACACTTACATCACAGAGCTCAGTTCCATGATCCCCATGTGCGGGGCGATGGCCCGCAAGCTGGACAAGCTGACAGTCCTCAGGATGGCGGTGCAGCATCTGCGGTCGGTCAGAGGAGCACTGGCCGCCTGCCCCCTTACAGCCAGGCCACGCCCTTCGTTCCTCTCAGAGAAAGAGCTCAACGCACTGATACTGCAAGCTGCTAACGACTGCTTCATATTCGTCGTCGGCTGCGACAGGGGTCGGCTGCTTTACGTCTCGGAGTCGGTGAAGAGGATGCTCAATTATAATCAGGTGAGGCAATAGCTCGTAGCCCTGCGGTGCCAGTGTGTTTGTAACGATCAACCTGGTTAAGCAAAGTTGAGCGCGGTCAGACAGTAGATGATTACAATAATTGAACAGCTTAAAAAGTGAACTTTTATAAAGATGGAAACAAATTGACATCTTTACAACTACCTATGCCGGCGGAAGCAAGTCTTTACTGAAAAATTAGGAAGTTTTTTTTACAATCCGCAGTCAGGTAGGGTAGATGCATCTTACCAATCTACTCCCCCCTTATCTCCAGTCCGTTGAATGATGTTAAGCCATTACATACACAAAAATATTGGATAATTAAAATTGTAGTCAAACCTGGACTTATTTAGTAACACATAAACTTCAATTATTTAGTAACTGTTAGTTACGTAAAGAAATATTGCAAAACTTAGGTACTTGATTTTTTGTTTTCAATAAACCACTAAGTACAACTTCGGCTTACCTGTATCTGAGTAGAAACAATAAGAAAGCTGAAACAACGGAATCACACAATGGTTTTCTTTTCAACTTTTTCGCAGCAGCCATGGAACTGCGGAAAAACTTTTTAAAGGGTTACCGAGTTAAACAGTTACATGTTTTTTATAAAACAAAATTTCACAATTTCAAGTCTTTTTAAATTATTCGTGCTATGTATATTTATTGATATTTATACATAGTGATAGCCCTGCGGCCCGGGTTCGATTTTTGGCGAGAGACTATTAGCTTGCTTAACTATGAGCTTCTCAAAAAGCTTACTAATCACTAGCTTGACGGTGAGAGAGAACATATTGAAGAAACCCGCAATTCAAAGAATTAATTCTGAGGCATCTGTAACACCTTTATTGTACCTATCAACTTTTAGGTTCCAAGAAATATACTAGTGAAAAGTATGTGTTAATAAGTACCTAGAGGAATATCGAGCAGAAAAGATACCAGCTTATACAATGCGTAACAAAATAAGCGCAATTCCTCATATACCCCAATTAGTATATTAATATTTAAAAAATATGATGTCTTCTTACTTTAGTTGTGTCTAACTTAATAAAGAGCAATCGTAGTACGGTTCCCATGCGTAGCACTAAATTCAGGTATGTATGCTAATTCATTTATCCGAAAAATAAAAATAGCTGAATGCGATTAAGTAATCGATACTGCACAAACTAATTTCAGGATTTGCTCTTATTCTGTTACTTATTGTATATTATGTATTTATATTTTGTTACTTTAATGTTTTTTCAGTCAGAGCTTTTGGGTCAGAGCATGTTCGACATCATCCATCCAAAGGATGTGGCTAAAGTTAAGGAACAACTTTCTTCCTCCGACCTGAGTCCACGAGAGCGCCTCATAGATATCAAAAGTTAGTACCGTACTTTAACAAAGTAATTCACTGTCATCAACCCTTTACTAACCACTAAGGTCAATTTAAATCAAGTGCAAATATTTAAAGGGTATCTAAAAAAATGTACAAGAAACTATTTTCGGCATTCATTTTTATTTTTTAACGCTACTTTACTAAGTTTTTACTAGATAAGATCAATTATTACAAAAATTAAAAACAAACTAATTCGATGTACAAAAAACAGTAGGTACACTACCCAATAAAAATTGCGCGAATATAAAATAAAAATGCCAGCCAGTGTCGTTTTTGTGCAGCACAAACCCTCACAGTTTGTGCAAAGCATGTTTACAAAACAATAAAACAACAGAGCAAGAAAAAACTAACTTTATGTTTCTCTTTATATGTAAATTCTATTTCTCTTACATGTTTCTACTTGATTTAAAATGACCTTATATAGGCTACTAGTGGCCTAAAACATTGTCCGGCCATAGATAACAGCGGCACCCGTCGAGTCAAATTGTGAATGTAAACCATCCAGGGACCCCACTCACATAATATACACACAAAATGTCGTCCAAATCGGTCCAGTCGTCTAGGAGGAGTTAGGTGACAAACACCCGTAAGAATGTTATATTTATAAAGATAATTTAAACTTAAACGGACAAATCATTACTTAAATCGGTGGGTCTAAAAGTATGAAGTATTGCACTTTAAGTTTTTTAGTACCTGGGAGACACCACGCCATCTTCTGGTGAGTGGACGTATTATGTAAGTAACGCCATCTGCCAATGAGAGGTCGCACTATTTAAACAATATTTCTTTTGTTTAAAATTGCTATGCAGTTGAACTTCAAATGCAAAAATGTATCTATGTATATTCAAAATTTCATCAAAATCGTTAGAGACATTTCTGAGATACGAGATCGACGAGATCTTCAATACAACAATTGCTCGTTTAAAGTATAGAATTTGAAACGTAGATGAGAAGTAACAAAATATTGTCGAATGTTCATCCCAGATTTATGTTCTAAATCACACAACATCGTTCTTCAATTATCAAAGTCACACCAACGTTGTAATCGGTTATTCTCAATCACAATCACAATTATTTCTAACCTAAAGATATAAAAATATAATAAGGCATAGAGGGGACAAAACGAGGAAAATTGGATGCCCTAAAGTCATTACAAGTGGAACAAACCAAGTACAATTTCGACCGAATGACAGCTCGCGTTCATACTAACTGACTTGATCTTCAAAGTTTTGTGTGAAAATATTCCCAATGCCCCCTCTATGTCCTATTGCATATATTTTAATCTGTTTGTTCCAAAGAGATTTAAATATAATAGGGCATAGAGGGGACAAAGCGAGGAAAATTTGAAGTCAAAAGTTATTCCAAGTGGAATAAGTCTAGTACAATTTCGACCGAATGACAGCTCGCGTTCATACTAACTGACATGACAAGGACATGACGCTTAGGCTTCAAAGTTTTGTATGAAAATATTCCCAATGCCCCCTCTATGCCCTATTATATTTTAATCTCTTTGGTTTGTTCTAACCTCATTACCTCAACATTTGAAGAGGTGTCATGAGTTAATTTAAAATTTCTGTTTTTTTTCTTATTTTGAGGCATTCGCAATTTAGCCATCAGCATTAAACACGAAACGAAATTCTAGAGCTCTGTTTTAGAGTCTATGCACAAAAATACAATAAGTCTTATAAAAACGTATTGAAATGACACTTCGTAATCGACAGTAAAACCTGAAGATTTAAGTGGCTTCTCGAAAACTTCCATCCTATGCATTTTATCGAATTTCCCATTACCCATTACACTATCACGGATATTCTCCACATAATACACTATACTTATTATGAGCCAAAACACACTACAAAAAACATGACGTCCCTCTTCGGATTCCCGCCAAAAAGCCATTACTGCTATATTTGCACAGCAATGTTGCCAGTGAAAGCAGACGTCGTGGCAGGAGCCTCGCGGTTCTGCCCTGGGGCGCGCCGGTCGTTCATCTGTCGCATTAAATGTAAGGTCCCGCCGGACCTCCAGGACCCCACTGTGTCTGTTAAGGACGAAAGTGCACCCAACGGCACTAAGATCAGAAAGAAAAACTCGCAAGAGAAGAAATACTGTGTTGTTCAGTGCACAGGTATGTATGACAACTTATTAACAACTTTTGTAGCCCTTTGATAATTTAGTACTTAATTGTCGTCTTGGGGTGGGTCCTGGAGACCTGTAACACAGGTCTTGAACCTAGCTCAGGCTCCAGTCTCCCACTACCTTAATAAGGAATGTATCCGAAAGCCTTACATAATTGTGGAGAAATAAATAAATTATTATTATTATTATTTGATAAAATTGTACTAGCGGGTGCCCAGCGGCCAGTTTATTCCCGTTCCCTTGGGAATTTCGAAAAATCCATTCATAGTGGTTGCCTACGATATAAGACACCTGCATACCATATTTCAAGTTTCTAAGTGTCATTTCGGAGTATTGCGCCTTGCTCTTTTTAACCAGGTTCTATATTTTCCCGTGGGAATGAGATATTTTCCAGTAGTAAATAGTACTCTAAATGTTGTGCAGTTACTCAGTTATCTGACATTACACCGAATTTCATCAAAATCAATCTAGTAGTTTTGCATGATGCGTGCACATAAAGACAGACAGACAAAAATTTCCAAAAAAATATTTTATGTACAAACACGGTCTTGTTTCAGTTTTATTGTAAGTACCTATGGTTACATTTATCAGGAAATATAATTATATGAGATACAGTGGATATATATCAACGATTGGTTGAGGTTTGACGTTCTGGTTGTGTATACCTACGCACGTTGTCATCAGTGGAAGACTGTCATGTCAGATACCTTTAGGGGACTTGAAAAATTCTGACAGGTGGCCACTAGCCTAACACTGGTGCTGATTCTGCTTTACAAGGACTTAACTTATTTTAGTTTACTCCTGTCATTTTCTTTCTCCTAGAAAACAAAAGTCGGTCAAATTAAAATAAGTCCTGTCAACTAAGGCATTCATAACGTGTTTAGTGCATAGGTAAATAAGTCACGACTAAAATACAGCCTCTGAGTAAATTCGGTAGGTTATCTTCTACCCTTATTCTTTGTGTGAGGTAAGACAAATACAGGACTAAACCAAGTTTAATCGGTGTAAAGCAGAATCACCACCAATATCTCCCAATCCGCGGAGGGCTCGCAGCATAGCTCACACTTTCTCATGTACGCCGAAAACCCGTAGCTTAGTAGTTTGCTGTCACGAGTTGATGATGAAGTTTTTGGCCTTTTTAGAATTTTGGCAATTAAAAATCGAAGTAGAACTCGCACAGGATAGACTCCGAACCACTACGACTACCACATAGTTGGTATACAACATGTAACAGAATAAGCGCAATTCCTGAAATTAGTTTGCTCAGTATCAACTACTTATTTGATTTCAGTTTTTTTTTTAATATGTGTGAAATTTTTCCCAAAAATGAATAAGTGTAGCTGAATTTAGTGCTTTCTATGTAAATCGTGCTATTATTAATCGATATTTAAGAAAATTGGTTAGACACAACTAAAGTTCGATTGCATCATATATTTTTTATATTAGTATACTAATTGGGGTGTATGAGGAATTGCGCTTTTTCTGTTACGCGAAAAAAACAAGTTATGGGGTACTTTCAGTTTGAATTTTAATTCATTTTTATTATTTCTTGTTATAACGATAATAGAAATACGTCGTAAAAATTTCAACTGTCCTATTATTGTCCAGTGACATACAGATCGATAGCCGGACAGAAAGCGGTTGGCCCTTTCAATATGGAACCCTAAAAAGGTCACTAATAATTTTATCGCGTTAATAACGACGTAATGGAACGTTTACCGCTGCGTTTTTCCGACATGCGATTTCAATAAGAGTTCTATGTAGAATGTACTCGTATTAGGAAGTAAACGATGCGATAATAACGTACTTGTAACACAGTTAAGCAGATTGAGCAGTGATACATATTTACTTATCACTAGTTCGACTTTGAAGAAAAACATCGTCAGAAAACCCTAGAATTAATTCTGAGGCATGTGTTACAGACCCGGTCCGGCGATGGGCTCACTACCTATCACTTTTAGGGTTCTTAAGAATATCTCATGAAAAGCTGGTGAGTATATCCAGAAATGGAATACCTCTGCCTGCCTTCGGGCATTTTAGGCGTAAGTTTTTTTTTGACTTGACAACGTCTTATAAATTGGTTTGCCGGGTGACACTTCAAGAAACTGCGTTACGCTCCGCTCACGTTATGCGCTCACAATGAGAGCGAGTGAGAGGCACGCGTCCCTTCCACTCGGGCATGGTTAGCCCGCCTAAGAGCGAGAGAGACAGACATAAAATCGTTGTCACGTAAAACTTTCGCCCGTATACCGACTTTACAGGCAACCAATTTTTTGTTTTTACTTGTCACACACGAACATGTTTTAACGTGTATGGAATCACGACCCATTATCGCAACCGCATCCGGTATTACCGGTTGATAATAACGCGCGTGTGGGGGAGAGCCTTAAGGCTGAGCAAAGTCGCTGAAAATACCAGTCTGTTGGTAGTGACCCTACCTTCTGAAAGGTCGCGCGGCCAACATTTGTGTGCATGATCATGTCTGTTGGATTTGTGTCTAGCTGTTTGTTTCAGTTTATAGTTGTTTACCTATAGTACAGGCTCTGCCTAGCTTCGAAGTTAATGCCCGTGTGCGAATTGTGTCCAACATTTTTTTTTGTTTGGTTACAAAATACTGTTTCTTTTTTGTATTTAGACGCTCTGACAAACGCAGTACGCAGTAGCGAGTTCACAGTTTCGACAGTTCTCACTCGTATATTTACGGGCCTGTTGGCTCAATTGGTAGTGACGCCGCTTTCTGAGTCGGAGGTCGCGGACGAAGTAACTATTCACTAATCTGTGGTCGCGGGTTCGATCCCCGCAGGGCCAACATTTGTGTGCACGAACATTTCTATTCGCTTCTTATATGTGTGTTTTTACGTATTTATTTAAGTATTTTTATAGGTTGTTTAGTACCCACTGATCTGCCTTAGTTTGGGACTAAATAACCTTGAGTTGATAATTTTGACCTACAATTTATTACTATGCACGCAACGCCACGCTGCGTTCGAGCTCAAAGCCTTTAACAAATTATAATATTTTTTTAGACTCACGAGGTTGAGGAAACTTGCCGGGTAGCTTCATTCTATTTTGAGTCGTATATAGAAGGTCCAACTGACGTGACATAACTACTCAATACAAAAATTATATCTTCGAAACCGTACTTTTTTTTTTCAGATAGTATTTTCACATTTTATATAATAGACAAATTTCTAAATTAGGAGAATCGTTTTTTATTCGTCATGCCGATGTGGTAAGTTTATTTTATTTGAACAATCTATCTCATAGTCATAATATACAGATACTAATAGAAGGTGTAACAAGTAGCTAAAACATTATTCAGGGATAAATGTACTCATGGGTAGTGACCAAAATATATTGGTGCACTTACACGCGCTCGTAGCCCGTAGTGCTCGTAGCCCGTTGTACAAAACGACCGGAGTTTCAAAATGTCCAGTTGTACAAAATGACCGAAGTTTCAAAAAGTCCAGTTGTACAAAATGACCGAAGTTTCAAAATGTCCAGTTGTACAAAGTGACCGGAGTTTCAAAATGTCCAGTTGTGCAAAGTGACCGGAGTTTCAAAATGTCCAGTTGTACAAAATGACCGAAGTTTCAAAATGTCTAGTTGTACAAAGTGACCGGAGTTTCAAAATATCCAGTTGTACAAAGTGACCGGAGTTTCAAAATGTCCAGTTGTACAAAATGACCGAAGTTTCGAAATGTCCATTTGTACAAAATGACCGGAGTTTCAAAATGTCCAGTTGTACAAAATGACCGAAGTTTCAAAATGTCCAGTTGTACAAAATGACCGAAGTTTCAAAATGTCCAGTTGTACAAAATGACCGAAGTTTCGAAATGTCCATTTGTACAAAATGACCGGAGTTTCAAAATGTCCATTTGTACAAAATCACCGGAGTTTCAAAATGTGCAGTTGTACAAAATCACCCACCCTTGGGTCGCTTGAAAAATTCGGACAGGTAGACATCTCACACAAATCCGCGGTTTGCTTGGAATATTGTAGCCCATACCCAGGAGTGGCATGATCTCAATCCGCCTTCCCCTCTATCGGACTTCCAGACGTACGGCTGGGCTTCAACCCTACTAGGTGGATATTCCGAGGAAGCGCTTTTCAAGATCTTTTTGTATGAGCACCACCTGCCTGACCATATAATCCTGCAGTCTTTAAGGCTCGAGTGAACAGGAATCTTCTGGGCAAGCTCGTTCCACGTAACAGCCCCGTCTTTGCGTTCGGGCTAGTCTGGCGTCAAGAGTAAGCTGATTTTCAAATTAATCGACATTTTTTTCAAAGAATCCATTTTTTTATAATAATATTTATTAATCGATTTTTAATGAATCGATTACTTATATAATTTACACATTTAATAAAAATGTATAAAACTGCACATTTTCATCGATTTTTTTAAACCACCATCAGTGATGAATGAATAAATACCATATAAAGTTTTTGTAAAACAAAAAATATAGATATTTTAGATTTTTCACAAATGGATTTTTATTGAAAAGACAATTGTGACAGTTTTTTTCACTCAATATACTCTTTGAAGACGCTCGAAGCTCTCGGATTACAATTCCCCATTCTATCAATCAATCGTACTCCACTTTCCTTCACGAGCGTATTTATTACTGCTTTATTCAAACTTAAAGCTAATTCTCCCAAACATTAGCAATGTGAACAGGCAAGCGTTCTTTTTCAATCACTTTCAACGATTTCTACAAACGTCTTACATAATATTATGTTTGATATAAACTATTAAACTAACACATATTCCTATTAACCGTTGTTTAGATACACATGTAAATTTTCCCCTCAAATTCTTTCAGCTAATATTGTTAGACCTTGTATATTTATTTCTATATGTGCGTCAATATGAGTTTTGTTCAAATTTTCTATCAAGACCATATCATGGCATTCTAATCAGATATCCTGTAGATATCATATTGCATTAGATAGGTAGGTACAGTGCGATGCAAACAAAGTGAAGTTAGTTTTGTAGCGTAGCAGTAGCTTGTTGTAGGCGTCAGCGTCGCGTCAAAGCCAATCACAGAGGTGAGAGGCCGAGCGGCGGGGCTCTTGCAGCTAACTTCACAACCGCAATGTTTGCAATCACTGCAGTAGGATATTTTAAAGGTGGTTGTACCCATTAAACTCATAGGGAGCTATTACGAAGTATAAAATTAAATATCATCTGTGCAGTATCTGCAAAATTAAGAACGCAGTTCATTTCTTAGTTCCACGTGTACTTCCACTCTTCAAAATATCTGTAGGCGCTGATAAAACTAGAACTAGTAATTCGAAGAACTCTACTTCTCATATAACTTATTATGCCTTATGTGTTTGTTATTTCTTTCTATCTACCAAAATAATCAACTACCTTAAAATTAGGTTACCTGAAATCGTGGACGCCAACAAACCCGGCCGAGGGCGCCGCCGCGGCCGCAGCCTCGGCCTCCGAAAGCCCCGAAGATGGGGAGATTTGCAGCCTCTCGTGCCTGGTGGCCGTGGGACGGGCTCTCCCTGACCTTGTCTGGGAGCCCTACGCGGACGACCAAGTCCCACCTTCCAGGCACCTTCAATACGTGTCGCGCCACGCCACCGACGGCAAGTTTCTGTTCGTCGATCAAAGGTGTGTGTCGTAGGTCCTTCGATACAGGGAAAGGATTATATGAATAGCTTGGAAGTCAAGTGATCAAACTACCATTTTATAAGTTTCAAGATCAATCGACACATATTCTGTGCACTGGACAATAGGTAATGTAGTTTTAACGAGACACAATAGCGAATGTATTTTGGCCATAATGTTAGTTAGTTCACTTGGCTTCCAAGCTATTCAGGTAACTTTTCAGCCTGTATGGCCGCTGTCCGGGGCGCGAAGCGGGCAAGAGCCGATCTGAAGACCGAGATAACATCGTCCGAAGCCGCCGTAGTGCTATCTGAATGTGTGGTTTTGGTTGTACTCTATATTAGAGCTACGTCGTAAAAATTATCATACAGATACAGATATTCAAGTGAGACACTTAAAACAGATGCTGTCACTTTCTAACATTATTGTCAAAGAAGCGATAGCATCTGATTAGAGTGTGTCTATCCGAAACAAGGTAAAGTAATAAAAAAGTAACTGTATTAAAACTTTTATGTAGGTTATCTGTATGAAAGAGCTTGTTGCAATTTAAGAGACAATTTTCGTAACATATTGAGGTGTGTACCTATTTTTCACTCATACACATGATTTGCCAGTAAATTATATTGTTATTAAAGCTAGTAGACAGTTTTTTTTTAATTTAAATTGTATGCTTATTTGTAATGTGTGTTTACGTTTT
Organism: Ethmia dodecea; assembly: GCA_963855545.1. NCBI lineage: Eukaryota > Metazoa > Arthropoda > Insecta > Lepidoptera > Depressariidae > Ethmia > Ethmia dodecea. The sequence continues at coordinate 29,272,958 of OY979436.1, read as the reverse complement.
GTTGCTATTAAAATGATTATCCAATGCCTAGTTAGAAGTTCTATAATTCTTTTGCGAATCGAATTAGATGCGGTGGTGAAAGTGCAAGTAATTTTTTGACGTGATAACGTCTTATAAATCGATGAACACCGGCTACAAGCACCAAAAAGTGTCACGTTCCGTCAAGCCATAGAGCGGCACGATTGGCCTATGCGTTTGGCTTGACGCATCTATCTCTCTTCCACTAGAGTATGTTTTCTTATGACGTTATCACGTGAAATTATCGTCCGTAAACTGACTGTACAGACGGCAATTTTATAGGTCGATATCTATAACTAAGGGCCTAATCAGAAGATGCCACTTTCCAGGGTGACTCTAGCCCTAGGCTTCCTCCCTCAAGAGCTGCTGGGCACTAGCCTATACGAGTACGTGAGCGGGGTTGATCTTAGTGCGGTTGCTCGCACGCACAAACAGTCTCTGGTGAGACGCGATGCGCTCCACACGCCGCCATACTCGTTTCGCAGGAAGGACGGGACCATGGTCCGAATACAGACACACTTCAAGCCTTTCAGGTGAGATCTCACGCAAATCCAATAGAGTAGTTGACAGTATCTATCTATATGTATAAAATGATAAACTGACTGACTGATTGGTGATGTGTCAACGCACAGCCTAAACCACTGGGTCTAGAGACTTGAAATTTTGCACATAGATCGCTTATACAATGTAGGCATCCACTAAGAAAGGATTTTGCAAAATTCAACCCCTAAGGGGGGGGGGGGTATAATATACGTGGGCGAGTGAAGCCACTGGTAAAAGCTAGTCGAAATTTAATAGTTATTCACTAAAAAGCGTATCCTAAAACACCTTGCATGCATTTTGATTTTAATTTTACAATTGTAGTAATTTTTTAAACATTGTACAAAATGATAACTGACGGGCTTGTTGGCTCAGTTGGTTGGTAATGCCTTCTGAGTTGGAGGTCGCGGGTGCGATCCCCGCTCGGGGCCAACATTTGTTCATAAATGTATCTGTTGACTTCGTGTCTAGTCGTTTAATATTTCGTATGTTTATCAGTGATTTAGTACCCATAGTACAGTACTAGGCTCTGCCTAGTTTGGGACTGAACAACCGTGTTTGAATTGTGTTCCACATTTTTTTCAGAAATCCCTGGACCAAAGACGTGGAATGTCTGGTGGCCAATAACACCATCATGAGAAACACGGCTTCACAGCAGGTGCAAGACCCAGCCGCTCCTCAATTCGATGTATTTCCACGGAGTAAGTTGCACTGCACTTTTATAATATTGGCGAGACTACTCATGTTTAGTACTTCACAGTATTTTTTTACGGGATATAGGTTTTATACTTTAGCAGCGGCCCGTGGTTTCACCCGCGTAATTCCCGTTCCCGTGGGAATACGGACATAAAATATAGCCCATTTGTTATTCTGATGTATAAGCTATATACTTAACTGTAAAGTTTAATCAAAATCCGTTCAGCAGTTTTTGCGTGAAAGAAGAACAACACACATCTCTGTTCGACTTATACGCTAGAAAATTTAATTATTGTGTGTCATTATTATTTATTTTGTAATGTTTTATTTAACTCCAAATACATAATTTATTATTCAAATTATAATTATAGGTAGGTAACATATACGATTATACGTGTCAAACATAAATATAATATTTTTAATTCATTATAACATTTTAATTATAACACAGAGAGATTAAAAAAAATCTTTCGATATCTATAATTCTATTACTAATATTATAAAGAAGAAAGATTTATATCTTTGTTACGAATAAACTCAAAAACTATTGGATCGATTTAAAAAATTCTTTCACCAATGGAAAGCTAGAAGATTCCTGAGTAACATAGGCTGTATTTTATTCCGTATTCCCACGGGAACGGGAACTACGCTAGTGAAACCGCGCAGAATTAGTGTGATATAAAAAAGAAAGAGTCCAATTCTGAGGCGGTCGTATAGAATAGAAGGTTAAGTTGTGGTTTCAGAGGCTGACGGGGAAATCCAGAAGCTCATCGAATCACAGGTGGAGTCCCACAAGATTGGAAGCGCTATAGCTGACGAGGTACTACGCCGAGCCTCCTGTGATTTCTCTCCGGACAACCAGACTGCTCTGATACAGGGCACCGAGTTTAATGAAGAGGTAATTTTTTTTAACAATACAACACCCCCTTAAGTTATACGCAGAGATCGGCATTAGGTAGTGTGATTAGGTACCATAATAGGTAAAGTTGCTACGAGGATGTAATATGGAGTTGTAAAAACCCCCCCTTTATTTGGGACTTCTGAAAGTTTCCCGGCAAATTTCCGAGATTTTTCTACAGTATTATTAACTTACTAAATATAAACTTCTTTTGTTCTTATGTGATTTTCTCTACAGTGGCCGGTTATGGAGATAATCAACAAAATCTGCATATTTGTAATAGTATGGCTCCTTAGCTAGAAAAAAATTTTGTTTCGGTCCCATCCGACACAAAGCACACATATGAAATACCAATTTAAAAGTAGGAACATGGTGGTTTTAACAACTCCATATAATATCCTCTACCTTCTTTGGTACCTAATCACACTACCTAATGCCGATCTCTGGTTATAAGTTAAATTGAAAGTAGATACAAAAATAAAGTACACATATTTTGAGTAACAATTAAAAAAAAAATTTTAAAAATAATAATTAAAATCAGGTTATTACAAATGGGCGTAAGTGCAAACTGTGGCATAATGCAGGCGTACCTTTGCCTAAGTACACAAATTAACAAAATGTCAAAGTTGACAATGTGTTATTTATTTCTTGCAGTTAGGGTAAGACACAAATTAAGTTGTGCCTGAGTTTTCATTTTTGGCATATAATTTAGAAATTATTGAATATTTCAGTAAATAATAATCAATTTTTTTTATAAAATAACAATAATAATAATATAATCTCACGCTTTTCACCCCCGAGGGAGTTGCCAGAGGTATTCCATTACTGGATATACCCACGTTTCACGAGATACATTGGACCCCTAAACGTGATAGGTGGTGAGCCTATCGCCGGACCGGGTCTATTTACACATGTCTCAGAATTAATTCTGAGACCTGCGGGTTTCCTCACGCTGTTTTCCTTCACCGTCGAGCTAGTGATAAATATGTACGTAAGTTTTGAAAAACTCATTTCACATGCCAGGATTCGAACCCGAGCCTCACTGATTTTCGGCCGGCTCTTTTAACCGTCAGGGCTATCTGCTCTAAAATTTTTATTCCTCACGCTAATACCCCTAAATGGTTTTCTAGATGGGATTAGCAATAGCCTAGTAGATAGCCTTATGGTTAGAGCCTGCTTCACATGATGATAAATTGAGGCTCGTGTTCGAATCCTGGCATGTATGTACCAACGAGTTTTTCAAAAACTTACGTACATATTCATCACTAGCTTGACGGTGAAGGAAAACATCGCGAGGAAACTTGCAAGCCCCAGAATTAATTCTGAGACATGTGTAAAACACCGGTCCGTCGATGGGCTCACCACCTATCATTACGTTTAGGGGTCCAAAGAATATCTCGTGAAAGCAGGGAATATCCAAAAATGGAATGGAACCTACCCCCTAGGGGATAAAAGGCGTGATATATTTTTTGTTATTTTATTTTGAAGACTAGTGCCTGTCTGTTTGTATTTTTAGAAGTTGCACGAGAGCACGATTAGCTTGGAGGGTTCCGTCACAGATATTAGAATACTATAGTAGTTCCGTGCTATTTAAATTCTGAACTGAATTTAAATACATGAAACAAACATTTTCTATTCACGAATATTTTCAGTTTCGTGGCCCTTTGGTATTTGATGTTATAAGTTCAAAAGTGTTTTTGGATTGATCGGAAATGGATTCACGCGATTCTCCAACCAACTCTGCCAAAAATGGCAGAGTTGGTTGGAGAATCAGAAAGTAACATCAAGTATCGGCAATAGAAGTATGACTATACAAAAAAGTCGGCAAAATGGAAAAGTCAGCAAAAAGTTCCATACTCTTTCTTAATATACGTATAGGTAGACGAAGCTGTGATCAATAAATAGTAATTAAAAAAAAACCCTTTGATTTCGGAGATTAAGCTAAGCAACAACTGTAAAATATAATGACGTAGGTATTTCTCATTATTCTTTTATTACATTTTGATTTTCTAATTTGCTTACATGTGTGATTCTCGATAAGTTCAGTCGTTTCAATGAATGTACTATCAGAAAAGTATCATTTTAGCGAGCAGTTATCTTTTTCCACCCCGTGGTGACAAACCCCTCTCTTATGATCGTTGAGTATTGAACCAACAGGAGACGTCACGCGCACTAGTTTCTTTGCAAAAAAGTCTGCCAATATCTGCGCGGGGGACGCGGAAAGGCACACCAATAATGTTAACACAAACGCATTTTTTGACATAACAGTAAAACACTAGCTTGAACTAGATGCACACACATACATTGTATATAACAGGTATGATCGTTGACTGACACTTTTTTTTGGCAGAGGGGAGCGCCTGTTAGTGGCGTCTCCGGTTGGTTTAATACTCAAAGCTTATAATAGCAATGACAATTACAAAAAGTGTTTCTTTCATGTGTTTATAACCATTTAGTTTCGATGAATGCATCGAAATGGAAAAATTACGGTGTTACTGGCTTCTGATTGTAAACTCTGATTAGGGTCGGATTAATAAAAACTTGAGCTTTCAAGCGACAATTCTTCCAAATGTAGCAGGCTTAGCGTCTGTAGATAGTACGGAACCCCAAAACTAAAACCTGCATGCAAACCATCCCGAAAGTAATCGAGACACCTTCGGCTATAAAACAAATAGACAGACACATTATAAGAGTAATAACCTGAATTATCACTTAGGCTACCAAAATGCAATGGCAACTAACAGCAAACTTGGACCAGGCTTCGATCATTGACACCTTGCTTGAGGTTCCGGACTACGGGCAGGTAAGGAACAACGTCACCCTCAACTCGACTGGATTGCAAAGTACCCCCCCACTAGCGGAAATAGGGGAGACTGTGCAGTCTTCACCTCCGGAGACATCGCCTCCTCTAACTGCGTTCAGTATGGACGGAAACGGGGAAGCAGCTATGGCCGTGATCATGAGTCTGCTCGAAGCCGACGCAGGGCTCGGTGGCCCGGTGAATTTCTCAGGCCTGCCGTGGCCTCTACCTTAAAATTAGTCTTACTTGGTCTAGGAATTTAGAAGGTCTGTGCGAAAAGAGGCCGAAGATTAACGAGTGGACTATTATGATTTTGGGCGGAAACCGACCGATCGAACTTGTCTCAAAATTCAGCGTATATGACATTAAGGTTACCTATTTTAAAGTACAAAAATCCCAAAACCAGCCAAGTACAATAAATAATGGGATCCATTTTGTTTTTTAATTTTTTTGTTGTTACTGCGGCAATAGGAATACATATTCTGTGATAATTTTAAGTGTCTACCTAATACTGTACACTGACAGACAGACAGCGAAGGCCTAGTAATAGGGTCTAAAAGGGCCACTAAGAAACCAATAACGGGAATTGAGCCCATTGGTGGCGCTCTGAAGTCCTAACGGTCCTCTTTTCGCAGAGACTATTTACAAAAATATTTTCTATTCTACATTTTGATATGCCGAATACAAAGGCCAGTATTTATAAATCGATGTCTAACTTTTACGGCAACCGTGTTTATTGATATACAATAATATACATATATGTTTAGATATTTTTATATACCAATCAATTTATGGTCCAATCCGTATAGGAAAATAAATTACGACCAAGTCAAAGTTAAGGGCTCACAGAATGTACCAAATATCGCAGTAGCGATCTATATCTTAAGTATATTAAAATATAAACGTACGATTACTATGAATATTGTTGGAAAAAATATATATACAAGGAATTATTGGTCATCATAGATGATCTTTATAAATAGGTAATGGTAAATTATTATAAATAATCAGTAATATAATTGTGTTATGTCGAAAATCATGAAATTTATGTCCGTCTAGCAAAAAATTAAATTAAATTTGCATTCATTTCACTTGTCAATTCCCCAATATTGTGTAGACTGGAAACACTAGAGTGATTAATAAGTTTAATATAAACCTAATATATTGTAATACATTAAATAACAACTATATAAGAACTATATTTAGTTCTAGATTATGTTAAAGTAATGTAATGTAACTAAATATTATTGTTACATTATATACATCTAGGTATATAATAAATATTATATATTTCTATTTGTGTACCTACTTAATGTTGTGTAACATAAGATTAAACCGCCATATTGACTAGAATGTTTATCGTTTTAAGTGGAAATGGAGTTATTACTAGGATTAAACCCAAACCAACAGTTCAGTACAGGTCAATACAGGTCAATACGTACGAGTTAGATAATGATTTATCGGATTAAGCACGGATTCTTCCATCCGAATTTCATGTCGCATGTGTAAACAAACTTTCGTTGTTATTAACTTAAATTATTCAAATACTTGTAGCATTTACTACAAAGCCGTGTATCAGGACTTTGAGCGGTGGCGCGGGCTCTACGTGGTAGTTGCGCAGAATGTCACATTCTCAAAATGACTTTTCGACGCAGAATGTCTCAGTAACAAAGTGTCATTATGACGCAGAATGACAAATTCGCAAAAGGACATTTCGGGGCAGAATGTGACATTCGTAAAATGACATTTTACAGAAAGTAGCATTTGAAACAAAAATCCTGACATTAAAAAGTCCATTCCCAACCTATTATAGAACGATTTTCAAGCACTGAACGCCGCTTGTGGACAGTCAGAAATAGAAATAGACACCGCTATGCTTAACATATAGCTTTTCTATCTGACAATAGTTTTTGTTTTGAGAACCCAACACCACATCACGGTGAAATAGTTGAGTGGATAGATACCGTAATAAATACAAAAAAATATAACTCTAGTCACCAGTTTGTTGTTTGTTTGTTTGTTAAACGTTTATTCAGATTGACCTTAGTAAATTTATATCTTTATTATTAATTAGTTCTAATATTTTCAGGCAGCCATAATGTAAGCGAACCACGAATTTCATTGTCTAATATAATCTTAGCTATTTTGTAAAATTATTATTTCGTTACGGGAAAATAATTACCTATTACCGATGTTTAGTGATTAACAGACTATCGACCATTTTTTCTCATATTGTATGACGTGTAAGGCGGATCTCACATTAAACACGTCGCGTCGTGGACGACGGAGAATGCATGTTTCTACCTCACTGTCCGCTTTGATATTGTCAACTCTCAATGTAGTAAGTAGGTGATCTATGAAAAGTGTGATATAAAAACTAAGATGCTGTCTACTAAGAGCGGATTCAGCATTTGAGTCAGAGGGGTCACATAGTCGAGGTCCAGTCAGGAAAGGCTCTTATTGGATTATAATAAAGATTAGACGTAAAGTCGTAAAATTGATACTGGTGACATTTTCGAAATGGAATACCTCTGCCGGTTCCATTTCGAACATTTCATCCGCCATTGCAGTCAACGTTAAATTTGCAACCGCGCGCTCGGTGGCCGATAATGCGTTTTTTCAGGGTATAAACATCTATTCACGCACACCGTGATAGTGTGAGATCCGCTTTACCGCCTTAATAGATAAGAATGGCGCATCAAAAAGCCAGTGTGTTTGGCATTTAATAAGTTTTTCATAACCTTACGTAAATATTACTATGTTCTAATGAGTCATCGTCTTCTTATCATTCAATAGTTTCCAGCAACCCTAATACAGAGAATACTTTTTTCTGACGTATGTGTTGGGAACAATCCTCTAGAATAATATAGTTCTTACCAAGTAGTCGGCCACTTTCTACATATATGGTTTTAATAAATAATAATGCTATTAGTTTTTTGGCTATTCAATAATTATAAAAAAACTATATTTTTGTAATAAATTAAAAACGAAATAATGTAAACAAAGTAAAAATGCTTCTAAGATGTAATATTTTTAAACAATCCGATATGATTAAGCCTCGTCCCCACTACCACAGCCTCGCCCGACATCGCCCGATATCTCCGGGGACATATGTCGCTCGACAAATGTTCCTAGTGGGGACGAGGCTTAAAACCCGATTACTCTATAGAGAGATGACTACTCTATAGAGAGCAAATCCTACAAGTTTACAAAGTGGCTGAAAATTCAGATGCATCTCTAATAAATTGTAGTATTAAAAGCGTGATACTAACGTCTGTAGATTAAGTAATCATGATCATTTAAATATATATTTTTTATAAACTTTGTGCAATTATGGGTAAAAATAATTTTATTTCATTCTAAATGTTATTTTTAAATAATATTTTATTTAAGTTTTATGAATTTAATGATACAGGGAGTATCGTTTTAGAGGATTTTATATAAAAATTAGACTAGAATGTTTTGTAAATGAAGCACATGATATTTTTAGGTTACTTTTCTGACCGTGATTTTGCGATTGTCTTAAGATTTTCACCATATTATATGTACAGGAATGAACATTTTATATTATTGGAAAATATAAAATGGTGATTTAAAAAAACAAAAAACATATCGAAAATTGGGAAATTGAGAGTGTCAAGTGTAACGTACCGGTCGCTTTTAACATTAACGCAGTAATTTGGTGATGTACGATTCAAAATGGCCTACATTTTGAACGAAACGACGGTACTTTAGTTATAAGGTTATTTTAATTGGTTTTTAGCTGCATTGGTTGCAGGTTGAAATATTGTCGTTACAGTTTATGTTCACTAAAATTTATTATCTGTGAACTTTTGTTCGTATTAAGTATATATCAAACATATGCCAGTAGAATTTACTCACTTTAGAAACGAAACAGAAATATAAATTATAACATTATGAAGTGTCATTCATACTTGGATCTCTTTTCCTTGTTAATAAAAATTCAATTCAAGAGATCAATGTCACACCCTGATATAGTAGTACGAATTAATATATTATTTATTTTTTATATATACGTTGTAAAATTTATTGTTGTTTAAGTCTATTTCCGTTTATTAAATCAAATGTTTTTACAATTGTTTTCTTTTCGCTGTGCGTCGTCTACCTGCTTGCGATTAGTTAATTGATTTCTGTTATCGAATTTTCGTTTTAGATATAAGGTCATATAATTAATGTTTATTGAAATAAATACACAAAAGAACGTGAGTCTTATCTACTTTATTTCACTATTTAACAGTTGCTTATTACATTCTTTTCATTTGACACTTTACATGAAGTTACAAGTATAATACAAGCACAACCCGAGGTACGTTTTGTTTTAATCTCTATTCGTCCCATAGTTTACATACAAGTTTCAACTGACAAGAGATCATATAAAAATATAGTGGTTGCTCGGGTTATTTTAATACGATTATTCATTCTATTGCATTTTTTCTATTTTATAACTCAGATGATACAGAACTATATTAAGTCGTAGTGAATTTTATTTTTGTATTTTGCGCTATGGAGAGACAACTGTCGCTACTCATCAAAAACGCTGCTACGATATACTTGTTAAGTAAACTTCCAGGGTCTCAACACTGCTTAGCTATATAGTATAGTTGAACAATAGCGGCTGAGATGACGTCACATTTACTCCATAACGTCACCGTACTTGTTCGTGGAAGCCGAAGGTGGGGGTGGCGGTGGCCGACGAGATATAGGCGGCATCGCAGACGAATCATACCTGTATAAGATTTTTTGTCAGTGTCTTCACGGGCAGATGTCATACCGAGACTGACAAATTTTTGCATTTGGAGCAGAATGTCTCATTCGAAAAATGAGATTTCGACGCATAATGTCGCATTGGCAAAATCACATATCAATAAAGATAATATGAACAGTAGAGGTCTAACAATGTATGCGATGTGACATTTTGCCGAAGTGACATTCGGACAAATGTCATTTTTCGAATCCGTCATTTACACACATTACACCTGATCTAAATCATTGTATGACTATTGACCACTTACTGGTCATCTCTGCTAATGCTCTCCGATCATTATTATAAAACTGACATTCGAGAAATACACAAAACACCTACCTAGCATGGCGATGTGTACATAATTAAAATGCTGATTGCGAACTGTTATTCACAGATGTGTAAACACAGTCATTGTTTCATGTTAGTGTTTATTTGCCCTTACTTAACATTGCAACAGAGCGAAATTACCGCCAGCCCCCTAGCCAAGTAGCATTGCACAATCTAATCGAATGATCTTATAGATTGACATAATATATGGGATTGACATTATAGCGTTAGCGCTCGTTGGCAAGTGCTTATGTCAATCCCATACATGTCAATCTAAAAGATCATTCGATTACAATGCTACTTGGCTAGGGGGCCAGGTATGCCTAAAGCCGGGGGTTTCATAAAGGGGAATACGCAAATCCTTAGAGCGCGTATCGACGGATGTTTTCAGCGCAATTTCCTCCTTTCAGACCATCAATTTGAGTTCGTTCCTTAATGTTATTGCAATATAAGTTCTATTCTAATTACATAAACCTAACACTGCGTAAGCGCAGAAAATACACTCCTACAATATGGGTATCAAATGAAAGGGCTGGCCGAAAATAACTTAAAAAAATAAAGTGAAGTCGTTCTAACAGATTGAAGTTTTTGTGCTTTTTTTTTGGGATACAATTTACACACAGTTATTTAGTCCCAAACTAGGCAGAGCCCGTACTATGGGTATTAAACAACTGATAAACATACTTAGTACAGGCATAGTACAGGCTCTGCCTATTTCGGGACTAAATAACCGTGTATGACTTGTGTTCCACAAATATTATTGTCAAGAAACTGACAGCATTTGTTTCAGTTAACTTTAGATCATGTTTTGTAATAACAGGAAGCTTTTAGCTGTGTTTTGTGTAAAAATCCATACTTGTATGGGTCCTGCTTTGCTTCGGAGTGTTGGGTGCGGTTCTGGCGCCGTAGCTCGTCGTAGGAGAGCGCTGGGCCTCTCGGGATCAGTTCAGGCTCAGTAGAGTTCGCATTCACGCCTCCTGCGGCAACATACGTGTATCATTCCTGGATTAATCAATAAGCTATTTAAGCAATTGCTTGGGGCAAAAAAAAGGTTAAGAACGAGCACCCGAAAGGTAAAGTAATTTTAAAATGATGCGGGCGTTTTGAATTGTCGGTGGCGTTCGGTTCGGTCGCAGTCATAACCTCACTTCATACAGCCTAAAATCCGGCTGCAAAAAAGTGTAGGGATCGAGTATATGCTACAAAAATCAGCGATTTTTCATGATTTTTCAGAGTAAATTACCGTGAAGTGGACGATATTTTATGTAAAAAAACAAGTAAATGAAATTTCGTCCCAAAAATCTATTTTTTTTTATTAAAAATACTAGCGGCCATATTTCGATAGGGCACCCTGGTAGATATATATTCTCCTAATCATAAATATGCGTAAAAATTTGGTTTGTAGCATATACTCGATCCCTACACTTTTTGCAGCCGAATCTCGTACTAATAGGGGGGCCCAAAGGGGAAGATGGCTTAGGGCATCCAGTTACCTTAATCCGGCACTGCGCTTCATACAAAGAGATTTAAATATAATAGGGCATAGGGGGGGTATTGGGAATATTTTCATACAAAACTTTGAAGCATATGCGTCATGTCCTTGTCATGTCAGTTAGTATGAACGCGAGCTCTCATTCGGTCGAAATTGTACTAGACTTATTCCATTTGGAATAACTTTTGACTTCAAATTTACCTCGCTTTGTCCCCTCTATGCCTTATATTGAAATCTCTTTGGCATCATACAACTGGATGTGGCATATTGTCTGTTTCATTTTGACTTACTGTCAGGAGCACAGGAATGCGAACACTTGTAGTGCGAGTCTGACCTCTAAGGCGATTGTAATAAGAACGTAACAAAGTCAAATGAGTCGAACTCCACGTGCTCTCGACTGTACACTGCATTTAACGTACATCTGTCATTAGTGATTGTGTATGCAGAGCAAGCAGTGACCGCGAAATAAATCTATCTACCCTTAATATTATAAAGAGGAAAGATTTGTATTTTCTCTATGGAGAGAGAGATCAGACTCCAATATTCTTATTTATACTTAAAAGTAATATAAAATTATTCATAATTATTGTTAGCCAATAAATATCGATTGGAGCAACTATTGGAACTACGTCTCTATGCGTGACGTCACGAGGAACTGTCAAGTATCCCGCGCATTATGTCTGACGAGCTAGGCTGTGGCGCGAATAGTTAATTGATATAAATGTTTGCCCGAGTCTATGAAAGTCTGTAACTTAAATAATAAACCATAATATGAAAGGCTGTCGCGTTATAAATTAATCCTAGTAGTAGTATGTATATGCGTGGAACAGAATAAGCGCAATTCCTCATACACCCCAATTAGTATCTTAATATAAAAAAATTATGCATTCGTACTTGAGTTGAATCTAACCAATTGTCTTAATACAGAACAATAATAGTACGATTTCTATAGGTAGCACTAAATTCAGCTATGCTAATTCATTTTTCGCAAAAAAATTAACACATTCATAATATCTGATACTGAACAAACTAATTTCATGAATTGCGCTTATTCTGTTACATATTGCATAGTTAACTCGAGAGTTACGGGTTGATGATGATCGTAATACAATACCATCAGTGTCAGTAGGTCGGAATGCCTCCTCGTTGAAGAGCGGGCGGTCGGTGTCCAAGTCGAGAGAGTTGCCTGGACCTGCGTCCGAGTAGATGTCGCGCTGGCTCGCTCCGAACATCGTTGGAGGAGCCTTCTTCATTGCCACACTGCTAAAAAATTAGCAATTAATTAAATAGAATAGAAACACTTTATTGACGGGCCTGTTGGCTCAGTTGGCAGTGACCCTGCCTTCTGAATCGGAGGTCGCGGGTTCGATCCCCGCTCGGGGCCAACATTTGTGGGCGTGAACATGTCTGTTGGCTTCGTGTCTGGTCGTTTAATATTTATTTATGTATGTTTATCTTTACCGTGTCTGAATTGTGTCCCAGTTTGTTTTATTTATTGATTGATTTTTTTTATTTGCTTAAACAATGCACAAAAAAGAAACAAGTTACACAAGCAAAAGGGCCATGTCTCAGCACTACTTTATTTATCACATACAATTATTTCTCTATTTATTTAGTCTAGCTGTTTTATTCTGGTATTTCTTCTTTAGTTTCTATGTTATGTTACTAACTCCTCTACCTCCTTTAGGTACATAAAGACAACTTGCCAAGTACATAGAAAATTTGTAGCTAATGATGTTAGTATTTATGTATTGTATTTAAGTATTAGGGTGAGGCCAAACGAGCGTAATTTTGTGAGTCGTGAGTAGCAGAATTTCGGTCGCTGAAATTCTGCTGCATTCGGTTTCATACAAAAGTCCTATTTGATTCACACGGCGACGCAAAATGAGTTGTCTGCCGACTAACATGCATTATGCGGACCGAATTTCAGTTCGCGGGGCGATGGTGTAGACATAGACAATGTGTGAAAGAGATACTAGAGTGGAATTTGACGGATCACTTAAGAGGGAGTGAGAAATAAGATATATTCTGCTACTCACGACTCACAAAATTACGCTCCGTCTGGCAGCCCAACAGAATTTCTGTCGGGCAGAATTTCTGCAACCGAAATTACGCTCGTTTGGCCTCACCCTTAGTGTTATGAGAAGATGACAATGGTATGGACTCCTTTCGGGTATAAGCCTCCTTTACTTTCTTCCATCTCCCCATATTTTGTCCAATTTATTTTTACAACAACGTTAGAACCTTGTAGTTATTTTAAGGTTACCTTACCCTTTAACTTTCCCATCCTTTCTCTCCTTGAGAAGCTGGCCGATATAGCTGCCGGGTAACGCCATCAGCTTCTCAGCACACGTCTCCTGGTATGACAGCTTTCCGATGAAGTACCCCATCACCACCGCAAGGGTAACCTTGGGTAGCACCCCAAATCGGATGTTCGGTTTTAGATGACCTGGAAACATAGTAAATAAGAATAATAAATTGTGGGACACAATTCACACACGGTTATTTAGTCCAAACTAAGCAGGGTCTCTTCTATGGGTACTAAACAACTGATAAACATACTTAAATAAATATTAAACAACATGAAGCAAACAGACATTCATGCACACAAATTTTGGCCCCGAGCGGGGATCGAACCTGCAACCTCCGGCTAAGAAGTCAGGGACCATCATAAACACTAGGTTTTAATAATGAGATATTTGTAGCATGTATTTTACTTCTAGGACCTTCAAATATCTTGGTGGCAAACATTATGACAGGGTAAATAAATACAATTTAGAAAACACAAAGTTTTTGAATTTATCTCTAAAACCAAAGGGAAAGACAGCACATAACAGCACGCTGGCGGCAAGGCGGCATAATCAAACCGGATGTTTTATATCAAAAGCCATAAGAATATTCTTAATTAGATAGATAGAGAAAACATTTATTTGCATGTTCACTGTGGACCCACCAGAGGGGCATGGCGGTGGGACCACGGTTAAGAGTGGGTTCAGATCAAGACACATCAAAATAAAAGAAAAAAATAAATTGTCAAACATTTTACATAAGACACACAAGTGCAGTAATATAGATGCAAGCTCAAGAGCTGCTAGTGTAGTAAATTAATAAAATATATAATACAGTAACAATTGTCTGTTTGTTCTGGCGTAATACAAGTAGGGCTTAGCTCAGGACGTAGTCTTAAACTGAGAGCAAACACAGATTTTCAGGTACATATAATATTCTATGACCCAGGAGGAAGATTTGCAAAGAAAAGAACAATAAAGTCAGGAGAGTAAAAGAAAAAGAAACCTTAATCCTCCATAAGATGCACTATCTGTCTGCCAAATTTCATCAACATTGGTTCAGCATTATAATAATAAAATAGTGACTACTGAGTTAATAGGAAATGGTATAAGTTATGTAAGTAAGTAATGGTATAAAAATACACAATTAAAAAGATAAGTATATTAATAATCTTTTCTTATCTGGCTTTGGATGTTCAGAGTCATGTTTCCATTGTGCAAAGTACTTGAATGCAGGTATGATGTCAAATTTGCATAGATACGTACAGGTTGTACAGTCCAAAAATTAGTATACATTAATTTTACAGACACACTAATCAAGTCTATTTGCACCTTACTGCGAATTAGATTTCACTTGATAAGGGGGAATTTCGGTATTGACTTTATACATTTCTGTGTACGTACCACTTAAATATTATATCAAACTAGCTGACAGGACAGACGCTGTCCTGTAAAAATGTGATAAATGAAGAACCACTCGACAGATTTTAAGCAAACTTCACATAAACCATCTGCTAAATAGTCCGAATAAAGCCTAAAAATTTGGTTTGAATATGTGAGCCCCTTCTTGAGTTATAAAATAACAACGAAAAGTGGCATTGATTTTTATATATATAGATATATGTAGCCGGCTATGCAGCTCAACCTCAATGAAAATACCCTAAATCATATGTACAAGATGATTACTTGCTCAATCTAGTCTTCCACATTCTAGCATGAATTCCAGTTACATGAGAAAAGAAAATTATAATCTCTTTTTTCATTTTTATAAACATACACAAGGCACAATGACATATTTAAACAACCACTTTGCTCAAATTATTATTAATAAGCTTTATTTTCCCACACATTTTCCTTTTTTACATTTCAAATTTTACAGAATGTGTTAGTTAGCAGTATAAATAAGTACATTAAATTCGAGTTAGCAGAAATAAAGTTGACAGTTTTGTATGTTCCATGAATAAGGTGAAAGCCTTTACTTTTGCAATGCTTACAGTATAGTGGTCAAGAGGGTTGTCGAGGGCACAACAATAAAACACAACAACACAAAAATAACAATACACAAGAATGTTGAAGAAATTGTTATTTTTGTCAGAACATAACAGTTTGTAAATCAGGTACTATATTTATTGACATATTTGCATATAAGTAGCAATATAATTAAGTTTCATTCAAGCAATGTAAATGATACTGAAAACTGTTCAATAAAATTTATAGAGTCACATCTCTGAAATACTTTTCACCAATGTTACATACAATTGTAGTACCTACATATATATCTATGTAGGTACATTTCATGCAAACAAAATTAACAGTTGTCAACAACACAAGCATCGGATTAATGCTAAGAATAACATTGTTGACAACACACTCACCTTTTTGGATGGCTATAAAAGTGGTGAATCCCATTGCAGTGCCCAAGGGCAGGGATCGTTTGAAGAAACTCTCTTGGTTGCATTCTCCCAGAACCCTCAATTCGTCTGGTGAAAATTTGTAGTTGCCCTACACAATAAACTATTTTAGTCGATACAAAAAAATATATTGATGACACTGCACTTTCTTGATCTTCGATAATATCCTGGACAATAAAAAATATAACCTTACCGGGATAGGGCCGGGAGTGGGCGCCGGGTCTAAAGTTCCAGGCCCATTCTCTTGATAACCAAACGAATTTGAATCGTTCATTTTATTAAATCGGAATTCAAATCGCACTACATTGGGTGTACAAAAGCATTTATAAAAATAAAACGAGTCGGTCAACCAACTTTATGTCACGGACCTAGTTTTTTTTTTAGCCGTACTAGGGATTGGATTGGATATTAAGAAAATAACGATCAACCACCGAATCATGTAATCGATGATCCCGCCACCGACTCGTACCTACATCGATTTTCTTTTACAAAAAATAAATGGTTCTCTGTGAAAACTGGATAGGATATAAATTAATTCCTATATTTGAAATAATCGTCTTATAAATACAAGAAATAAGCAGCTTTGAGGGTTTGAACTTTGAAACAGAATGTTAACTAATTTCATGAACCAGTGACGGCGCGGCGGCGTGGTAGTAGTCTAGCTAGGCAGGCAATAAAGGTATAGTCTATTTCACACCAAATGGGTTCGGTGACAGTTCAGTGTTGACAATTGAAGTGATGTGTCCCAATGAAATCCAATCGATTCGAATCGATAAAAAAATACGCATTTTGCGGAAATTTTTCAAACTTATCAAATAAACAATGTGCCGTTGTTTTCATTTTAATGCTTACTGCCCCCTCCGTAAGGTTGGTTAAAAAAAGTATACATCCATTTTGTAGGTAATTAAATTCCCTACAATTTTTATTCTTATACTTGTTTTTCTCAAATAGGCCAAAATTGAATTACAGCGTTCTAAAGTTAGAAGTTTGAAAAATTTCCGGAGAATGCGTATTTTTTTATATTTTTTAAAATATCATATCTCGTGAACTATCTGCCCTACAAACAAAATTTAACACGTATATTATAGGAAATTTCATTTTCTACAACATTGAATAGAACTGTTTTGTAGCTAAAATGCACCGAAACAAAGATATAAGTGAAAATCTAAAAAAAGTGCCGATTTTTTTCGGTTTTTTCAAGATGGCGGCGGGCGCGGAGGGAGGGGAATTGTGCATTTTGCATTTTAAACACTTAACAACCATCCTAGACAACATGTAAAAAATTTAGAACTACCGGACCGTTTGTAAGGTATCAGCTCTCTATTCACTGGGTTATATAGCATGAGACAATACTTGCATAAAAAATAAAAAAAAAACCTAACCGAAGTTACCAAGATGGTTTTTATTTTGGATTTTCCTATTGTAAGTCCACAGCTACTATTAAATGACATTCCAGTTAAAAAAATAGACTGAGCAATTTTCCCGTGCAAGGTACATACTGGATGATTTTTTTTACCGACTGGAAAAAAATATGACGTAAAAGGTATCTAGAGGCGAAGTTATACACGAGATTATTTGTTAAATATAGTCATGTTTAGTGCAATTTACAAAATCTAGAAAATTACGCACAGTACTACGCGCAGCTGGCGGTTGTAGGTAGATTGCACATAAATGGAAGCTACGGGCTTGTTTTTTTTTAAAATACCATTTCAAATATCTCAGTGTGTATTATTGACTACAACTGAGTATTGTATATTAGTTAAAGCAAGAAAAACATTTTTTCAGAAAAAATATTTTTTTTAAGTAACATGGCCAAATGAATCTATTACACTTACCTATCACACCACATTTTTTTCCAGACGATAAAAAAAAGTCACCTTGTATATGTCTGAGTTTTGTTGTTTCTACCAGGAGATTTTTTTTTGATATTTCGCATATAGCTTTCTTAACACTCATGAATATTGCTGGCTAAAAAAATTTTTACTGAGCATTTTTCCCAACAAAGATATCATATTAAATAAGTATTTCAGTAAAAATACCTAACTTCGGTTAGGTTTTTATTGGTTTTTTTTATGCAAGTATTGTCTCATACTATACTACAATCCTGCAAAGTTTCATCGACTGAGGAATTAATGTTGGGGTCTTCATACAAAAATCCGCTCCATTGCCTGGACTATAGGGGGAAGACTGGAAAAAGAAATCGACTTGTCCCTACTAGGAGGGACAGCTGGTAGGGACTAGTGGATTAGCCTGATTTATTTATATCGATTATCAATCGTTTTGTTTTGACAATACGACCATTTGCAATTTCTCATCCTTAGTTGCTGTCACAAGAAAAAATTTATTTTTCTCTTTTATGGGGCAAATGTGTTAAAGCCCAATGCCATGGATTTCATTGAATAGCCTATGGACCAATATTGACAAACTTCTGAATGAAAAATATAACTTGGTTCTTTGACCATGATCACAAATACACATTATTTCATAGGTATTTTGTGCAGCAATTTACTGGAGCCGCATCTTTAATGTTTTTGAGTCTCTGAGTAGGTAGATGGTTTTATGAGTTTGGAGCTGAATACCTTAAAAAGAGGTACCTAAGTAAATATTTTAGGGTGCCTCTGAGTATGTAATCACCCTCCAGCAGCCAACTCAAGTAGGTACTTATTTTGAAGTGCGAGGTATCGTTATGAGCCATTTACAAAAAAAACTTGAGGACAATCCATTCCATTGTCCTCAAGTTTTTTTTTGTATGCAGTCTTAGTGGATTGTCTTAGTGTATTGCCCTCGTGTAAATGGCTCATTAGATTCGTTTTCATCTACGTACGGAGTGTCATCATAGCATTTGGCTAAGTAACACAGATATCTTTAACTAGTCGGAGACTAGGTACCTTTATGTTACCCGACTGTAGCAGAAAAAGATGTACCTATTAAATCTTTTTAGTGCCTTCTATGCTCAGTAGTCTTTTTTTTGTAAATAGTCTTCTTCCACAGTAGAGCTTTCACAGTAGAGCTTTCACAGAAAGTTAGTAGGTGGAATATTTGAATCAGTTTACTTAAGTAGTTTAAGTTAACATTAAAAAATAACAGCAACTCCGTCGATAAAAGTAATAATAATTTTAAATATCGATCTTTGCTATAGGTATCCCAAAGCGGTGGAGTTAATATGATTTTCATTAAGTGGACTTATAAGCCCATTGAATAAAAACATTTTGACTTTGCTTCGAAAATATCAGAAAGACATTTTGAATTAAATTTGTCTTACCATGTTCTTATTACTATACAATATCTTATTATTACTATCTTCTTATTAATATACAAATAAGTATAGGTATCGACCTACCGACTCAGTTAACTCCAGTCCTCCTATCAGTTAGGGGGTCCAAAAAAGTTTATACCTACTGGTGAAATGTGGCAATTTCCTCAAATTTAAATACCTACTCTGCCTACCCCCATGGGCACAAAAGGCACGAGATTTTTTTTCTCCTCAGTATATTGCTATGATTTCATTAAAATTGGTGCAATTAATGCATTTTGGTGCCAAGTTTTTCTTATTTGTTAGTTTTTTTTGTAATAGTTAAATTTGAATAGGTGCCAAATAAATATTTTTTTGTTTCTTTCTTTTTTCTTTCTAATGTAAATTGGAACTTAGCAACTAAAAGAAAATATTTGTGCATTAGGTACTTTTAATATAAATTCCAAACCATAAACATAAAAAATTATGTTACATCAAATAAATTATTACTAACGGACGCCTATTTCGAACGCAACAACCAAGTAATAAAATATTTGTGCATTACTTTTAATATAAATTCCAAACCAAAAACATAAAAAAAATCTGTTACATCAATTAAATTATTAATTTATTACTAACGGACGCCGATTTCGAACGCAACAACCAAGCAATAATTTAGGAAAATAGACTATTATTTTTTCTTTTTAGGATCCGAAGGGTTGTGCTCCTCGTGGTATTTTCGCATCAAATTCCCGAGGTGACTGTCGGCTGGCAACTCCAGTAGTTTTTTCTCACACTGCGACGTGAACGACACCCTGCCATATGCATGGCCGATCAAAGCCGCCACCAAAACTTTTGGTATAGCTCCGAAGTGAGGAGACCTCCTTAGCTTATCTAAAAAAAAATCATAGAAGTAAGAAGGATTGGAAGGAACGTCACTAAAATTTAAAAAGGCTACAGACTATGTCCTTTTATCGATTCTTACTTCTATGAATTTTCGTGGCGTCCCTAACAACCTTCCTTCTTGATAAAATTAAAAAAAATATGTCTTACCGTATTTTATAGCAGCGTATGTGATGGTTGCGAAGAGAGTGCTGAACGGCAAACAGCGTCGGTAAAAACTTTCCCGGTCACATTCCTCTAACACCCGAATCTCGTCTTGCGTGAACTCGTAGTAGCGCTGCAACAAATTATTCAAGATTATTTGAATTCCGAAATAGATTTTTGGTGAAATACCACACCTCTACCGAATGTAATCATCTCTGGGTACTATTCGATGGAGCTATGAGCCGCACAGGTGGTTCGGGCAGGCAGGCAAGCAGTGATGCGTATATTGTACAGTCAGGCCACACAATAAATAGGATTAACGTAGACGGGTTCAGGCCAACGTACCTATATTTGTCAACATCACTGTGAAAAGGACCTTGCGTAGATTTACTTTTCAAGACGACTGTACTAACTTTATAGCCTGCGTCACTAATTAAAAAAACAATTTAAATTTAATAGTATTTATATTTTGTTCTTAATAAAAGCTGTGAATGTTAGACCAACGAGCATGTATGAACCGATTGATGGACGTAGATGAAGCACTAGAGGTATGCCAGGATCGTAGCAGTGACGGTCTCTTGTCTCTGGTTACCCCTTCGGGAAAAAGGCGTGAGCATATGAATGTGTTAGATAATCTTGGCCTAGAAGCAAATAGATTTAAACATCATGGGACACAGAGGGGATATTGGGAATATTTTCATACAAAAACTTTGATCTCGAGCGTCATGTCAGTTATGAACGCGAGCTGTCATTCGGTCGAATCAGTACCCACTAGACTTATGACCTTAGGTAATAATTTTTGGCTTCAGATTTTCCTCGGTTTGTCCCCTCTATGTCCTATTATGTTTTAATCTCTTTGCGGAGAAGGTAGGTACCAGTGGATGCGTGACATTCCTGATAGGAGGGCAAGCCTTTTTTGTGTGTGACTTCGCGTAGCAACCACAGTCAATGTCCTCATTTTTAGTATTTTTATTGGCCCCACTCATCACGTCTCTACACGGGGTACTTTATCATTGTCATGGAAAGAAAGGATGGAGATACACTCATAATTTATTTTGTCAAAAGGATTTTTATTTTACACAAATAATTTCATTTTAAAATTTTGTTTGCGTCAATCACAAATGTCAGAAAACTTTTTATTCCTCTTCGATTTTCCAAATAGGTTTGTACCTGATTGCATGAAGACTTTTTATACTCTTTACATCAAAATTCGGTACCAAATAAAAGGTAATAACGCATACCTACTCTTTTTCGAAAAACCAAAACCAACTGGCCTCGAGAAAAATTCTGACAATCACGTCGTTATTACAACGAGATAACAATCCATCAATGTCAAATTCGCAGTCAAATCTATAGAATTATGCCGCAAATTTCGCACGGTAGTGCTCAGTGGTGTCTCCGAACGCCATTATAACAGTGGCAATATACAGCCGCAGCTGCGCCGTGGCGAGGTTGGATCACAATGGCGCGCGCCCTGCTTCTTGCGTTGGCGTTCGCGGTGGCGTCTGGCGAGCGCTACGTGGACTACTCTGGTGTCAAGATGCCCCAGTACGGTGGCACCGCCGATTACGAAGGGCCCCGTGACTCCCCCGCGCCCCCCGAAGACTATCTTGACCGCCCAGACGCGCCTGCCTCTCTCGCCGACTACAAGTACGAGGAGGAAAGTGGTCAGTTTATTGTAGCTGCTTCCACTATTTTTAGGAAGGCACTTTCAACGGTCGGCCTCATTTTTTAATGTTTACGTATGATGCTTCAAACTTGTATTTGTTTTAGGAAAAACAGAAGGACCTTCACCCAGGGACGAAGATTCCGAAGTATGGCAGAAACCGGCCAAAAAGAAACATCGTTCGCGCCTCACAAACGACGCCCTGGATCCTCCAAGGAAGTATAATGCAGATGAAGACCCTCCATTTACGAATCAGCACTTCTCTAAGCACCGGCCCAGACTCAAAGCCCGGAATCCTATCAGAGACGAGGAACCACAACATTCATCGAAACACATTAGAAGTAGGAATGATGACAGCGATGTCGAGGGTAAACATTTTCAGAACGATTTACAAGAAGATATAAGAGACTTTGATGATGTTACTAATGATTCTCGGAAGCCAACCACGGCGAGGGTGGCGCGTCGGAGGCCGAGGGACCAATACGTGCCTCAGAGGGGCCGAGATGAGTTAGAAAGAGACGACGTGATGCGGAGAAACATGTTTAAGAAAGACAAACGGTTGTTTCCGGACTATCCGGACTATAACTTGGGTGCTGATATCCAGCCTGAAGGTCCGTTGCGGCGACCGAGTGGAGTAGACAGACGGAACCAGCTCCCCAACTTCGATCTAAGCGACGATGATGAATTGAGCGGAATTGCGTCACCTAACCGCAGAAGGATGAGACCAGCGAATCTTGCGAAATCAAAATCCAAAGACGATTACAGCGATTACTACGATATGAAAAGAGTACAGGGTATCAGGGAAAAATTGCCGAATCTACTGCGCCGGACGAAAGGTAAATAACATGATTATAAGGTATCTTAGCCTTCACCGCTACTCTTTAACTATAGGATCAAAAATCTATCTAGGTACATAATCTGTATAATCATTGAAAAGATTTTTATTGTAGGTAGGTATAGGTAGTCACCTTGATAACTATTTCAATATTTCGGGAATCATATCCTTTTGGCGTTGTAACGGACTCGTGGATATTACAGAACTTAATATACGTACTCGCATTTTAATAGTGAAGTGTAGAAGACCTGATAAATTTTGTGAATCGGAGCCACCAATAATAGTAGGCTTATGTGTGCCCAGCGAGGATTATCACCCCGACGAAGACCTGGCCGATGGCGGAGCCGACTATCACGCCGGAATGGCCGTACCGCCGCATGGTCCCGCACCCAGAAAGTCCGACCACAGAATCCACTACAACCACCAGTACCACGACGACGACAACCACTACGACTACAACAGAAGCGTCAACACGCCCAAGAGTGTTATCGCTGGGCGAAAAATCGAGACTGTCGATTCTGAAGAAGGCGGAGCGGAAGGAGGACATCAGAAACGGGACCGGGACAAAAAAACCACCAGTACTTCTGCAGGTGACGGACAAGATGCAAACATTGGTGATGGTGGAGCCGCCGACCAGCATGGAGCCTTGGTTCAGGGCGAGGGAGGTAGAGGAAGAAACACCGGAGCGAATCGAAAAGGTAAAGAAGATGATGCGACAGAGACTGGTCGCCAACGCCAAGAACATCCGAGACTTGACTGATAACTGGGACGAGATGGTGTGCGACTATGTTGACTTAAAACTATTAGATAACGATGCCACTATTCATAGAGTAAGTGCGGGTGTAGCATTTCTAGTATTATTGGTATTACTCTTGAATTAAAGTTAATACCTATTCCGATCTGAACCAGTGATGTTTTAAAATGGTCATCGACCATAGTGTTTGTATTGTGAAAGTGTTTTCATGTATCATTATATTAAACAATAAAACGTTGAATATGTTACCTCCGCTTATTGGCTTCGCTTCTTCGTCATCTCGTATTTTCAGAAGAAACGCAAGTGTTGGACAAGATACGCAGTTCACTATAATCAGATATTATTATTGTATTTCTTTTTAACCAGATAGATAGAGGTATTGCACTAGTCTGCTTCCTTTCTAACACAAATAAAAAAAAACCTCAAGCCTTTTATCCCCGAGGCGCGGCGGTAGGAACAGGTATATTTTTTTTTGGATATAAGTACCCGATTTTCAGGAGATATTCTCTGGACCCCTATCTAACACAATCTATTAATATCCAAGAGCGTCAAAAGGCATTTGTTTACCATTTAACATTCAATTTGATATTTCGGTCAGACAGAGGTCACTTAGGTTTGATGAAAGTTTACACCTTGAGGAAGATAAGCTTTTCGTCCCTGTAAAATACACCAGGACGGCTAGGTAGTCACTTTGATTTTATCTCTTCTCTACATAGTATAATAGTATATTGTATATTACATACCTACCTAGGAAAGTAAAATAAGAAATGTCTCAGATCACAAATTAATGTAATCTGTGTCTAAACTTTTTTCTGCTCGACGGAGATGGAAAGCGGCAACTTCGTTAAGCGCAGCGGGCCGAAAGTTGACGCTTTCCGCCCGGAGAGATAAAAAACTAATTTGCTTCCCGCCGTCAGTTAGCTTAGATCTTTTAAACCACGCAACGGATTTTGATACGGTTTTCACTAATAGAAAGAGCGGTACACGAGGAAGGTTTTTGTATTAAGGGCGGGTCGCTAGTTAACGTGTACCTAAATTAAAATTGGGATTTCGGTTAGGAAGGAACTATTTAAGATCTGCTTTATAATAATTGCTTCTTATGAGCAAGCCACATCAATTTCGTGTAGCTAAGCTTAAGCAGGTAGCTGCGACGACTTTTACTACCGAGAGCTAAAAGAACTAAGCGAACTTACTACTCGTAGCTATAGCTATCTCGACGATGCTAGAGTAAGCTGAACTAATCGAAGTTAGCTTTAGTCACACCTGTAGGTACCTCGTTTTACGTCTATTTCTTTCACTGAATAAGTAAATAATCTCGCGCCTTTTATCCCCAAAGGGGTAGGAAGAGGTACCTATTACATTTATGGAAATATTTTTTCACTAAGTACTATTGTACACCAGTAAACGTGATAGGTGGTGCGGCATGACCTGCCCTTTAACCACATCTGTATGTACCTCGTTTGCGTCTATTTCATTCACTAAATAAGTAAATAATCTCACGCTTTGTATCCCCGCGGGGTAGGAAGAGGTACCTATTACATTTATGGTAATATCCACTTTTCACCACTATATTCTTTGGACCCTTACACGTGATGGTGAGCCCATCGCCAGGCCCGGTTCTGCTACACATTCCTCAGACGCAATTCTGTGACCTTCGGGTTTCCTTAACATGTCTTCCCTCGCCGTCGAGCTGGCCATCAATACTTATGTACTTACTTAAGTTTTTGTTTCGCTAAAAGAAACAGAAGGTGAAACCGTTTCTCTAAATCTTTTCAGGCCCTGAAACCACGTCAGTAACAAGCGTCGCTGAGCGGGAATTGAAAGCAATTCTCAGCGCTCACCGTCAACGGAAGGACATTCAAGAGACTACCCTCGAACCGGACGACTTTACCACAACCACCCGACTCCCCCCCACATTCCCCCCCGACGCGGTGGACCCTGGCTTCAACCGCGATTGGAACCGCTTCATAGATCACAATCACGCCAAGGGATTGCAATTTGCAAATTATATACTTTATTTAGCTTTAATATTAAACTATTTACAAAGATATAAACAGATTATTTTGTTGATTACAAAGGGGATGTATGTATATCTGTGGCACGGTCGTATCTATAAGTAGTTTTTATTGGGGATTCCAGTTTCGTAAGCAATTAGACGACCTACTCAGTTGGAGGTGTATAAATGCAGGGATAACATATAGCCCATGTGTTATATTGATGTGTAAGCTATATAACTGTACAGTTTCATCAAAATCCGTTCAGTAGTTTTTGAGTGAAAGAGGAACAAATACAATACAATCATAACTACTGGACCGATTTAATGGAAAGCTACAATATCCCTCAGTAACCTAGGCTATATTTATTCCCCATATTCCCACGAGAACGGGAACTACGCGAGTGAAACTTCTAATTGTATTACTTATGTATAGCAAGACATTTAATTACTTTTGAGTGGCGACGTGTGTTCTAAGCCTTAGGGTTTGCGCTAGTTAATTTATTGTTTTGAAACTATTACCTTGGGATCCAATGGTTTAATTGCGACATTCCCTAGACGGGTTTGTTATCGAATTCCGTAATTATAAGGGCAACCTCGTACGTTTACCGAATAATCCTAGGAAAGCGTGAATGTTTGCGGTTTCTGGATTCCCAGAGGATTGGGGTAACACGTTATCAATAGGTATTACGGAAAGAAGTGGTCTCTGCCTACCCCTACGAGAAAGAGGCGTGATTATGTGTATGTAGGCAATATGTAGGTATGTATTTATTACTTGTTACTGGATGAGTTAGGTGCGATTTTTTTTTAACTATATTTTTAAAGACATTTTATTTAAAATATACCTAGTTAAAAAAAAATCGGCGATGGGCTACCTACCTCATCAAGTGAATTGAATCACGTTGAAATTTAAGGGCTTCAACTATTGATATCACCACCTATCACGTTTAGGGGTTGAATATTCTGGTGAGATGTGGGTATATCCGGAAATCGAATACCTCTGCCTAATCTATCTATCCCCTCGGGGATAAAAGGCGTGAGATTATTTATTTTATGGGTAGTTCTTACAGTGAAGGAATTTTGGTGGGCTCAGCTCGTAGCTTCTAAAGTTTTAAATATTCCTGATTTGTTTTTTATCTGAGACAGTTAACTAATAGTCTACTATTTGGGCACTGAAATTCAGAGCTGTAAGAAACTTATTTCTTGCAAAAGTAAGCCCAAATGTGATCAAATTTGTCACTTTCCTGTGGGGCGATTTTCCAAAACTGAAGCTTTCTACCCAAAGAGATTTAAATACTACGGCATAGAGGGGGCATTGGGAATATTTTCATACAAAACTTTGAAGCCTAAGCGTCAGTGCTGGTATCTAGATTTCAATAACTGAAACAAGTATTCAAACAATTAGAAGTTGTTTCAGCTATCGACCGGTAGAGGTCACGCTGATTAAAAGGGATGTTACTATTTCATACCAAGGTATCGATAATATCAGTTTATTGACAAAGTATAGGTATATACAACAAAATCAATTTCAATTATACATACTACACTCCCGGACACATCTATCGGGCCACCTACGGTCTTATTAATAAAAATGGCCTATTCCTAGGATGATCAGAGGTTACGCTAGAAGTAGTTAATCCCTGAGTAACCAAGTATTACCTCAGTTTTTTTTATGTCATTAATAAACACGGAGTATCCTCGGACTAACTATACATTCCTTACACCTAGCTTACACTTAGATTACGTCTGAAATGTGGCAATACTGATGAATTTAAAAGTAAAAAGAGAGATAAGAACTTTTCCAAAATGGAAGAAATCCGGCCAAGTGCGAGTCGGTAATGGTACGAAGGGTTTCGTACCATTACCTATAAAAACGGCAAAAAAATCGGCATTGGTTGTATGGGATCCCTCCTTAATTTATTCTGTTTTTTAGTATTTGTTGTTATAACGGCAACAGAAATACATAATCTGTGAAAATGTCAACTGTCTCGCTATAGCGGTTCTTGAGATACAGACTGGTGACGGACAGACAGCGAAGTCTTAGTAATAGGGTCCCAATTTTACCCTTTGGGTATGGAACCCTAAAAAAATGTGTTTCACAAGTGACAGCTGACTATCTGACATCCGTATTTGTGGTTAGTGAGTAGCAAAGAGATTAAAATATTATTGGAAATCAGAAGCGGATCTTATTTTTTAAAAAGAATTTAATTAACCTAAATACAATTTAACACAATATAAGAAATACACAAAAACAAAGGAATAACAAAAATACGTAAATAACGTTCACCACGTACGACGACGGTCGACCAAGAAAAAGAGGCCGCTGCCCCTTGTACTGCCGTTTATATAGACACAGTGTTGCCCCCACTACTGTGTTCAGTAGGGATGTCTAATACGGCCTCTCCTGACATCCTGACGTCCTCGTCAGGTAGATTGAGAACATCGAGCTCCGGTATGTCTGATAGCGATGGCATATCTAGACCACGAAAGGCAGTAAGCTCAGTTTCATCTGGACCCAGTGGTGGTCCTGGCTGGTCTGGCCCTGAAGAAGGCCCTGGCTGCTCTGGTGCTGAAGAAGGCCCTGGCTGGTCTGGTGCTGAAGAAGGCCTTGGCTGGTCTGGTGCTGAAGAAGGCCTTGGCTGGTCTGGTGCTGAAGAAGGCCTTTGCTGATGAGGTGTTCCTTCATCATCATCATTTGCTGTAGGCAAACACAAACATTACATAACGATATAGTGTAAAATCTTAGAACCCCACACATTTATGTTAGTTTAGAGGTTAGGTCATGAATTTATAGCAACCATAAGATAAAAATAAATAAATAGCAACCAAGCACCGTAAATATTAGTGCTCTGGAATTTAACTATAGGAAAATACCAAATATTTCAAAACTAGGATACCGTAAATTTCTCCAGAGCACAAACATTATATAACTAAACATTACTGCACAAATACAAGAAAGCATGCTTAATAACAAACACTGTGAGCGTACTGCACAGTGACTGATCGGTTTGCAAGGCCGACCAGCTTCCGAGGCCGGTAGATACACCCCTTTGAATGTACCCACCGACAAGAGGGCCAGCGATGCCAATCCATAGGATAGACTCACAACAACAGAGGGCCAGACACACTTACTCCCCTTCAAAGAAGGTAGAGCAAGTTTCGGGAGTCAACTCGCCTCCCCAGGGGACCATATACTGCGCGGCAGCATAGGTCGACTTTCCGTAGGATCCAGCCAACAACCGTAGCTCGTAACGGCCGTGAGGCATGACCCTAACCACTCGGTAGGGGCCACGCATACCATGAGCAAGACCAGCTCATCCTTCTGAAACACACGAGGGGCACGTCTGTCCCGATTAACTAGGGCATCCATTGCTGCCCGATTCCTGGTCAGCCGTTCGGCCGTCCTCTGCCTGGTGTTTTCCCTCATCGACTCACGGTTGGCTGCTGGAGGCTCCATGGCAACGTCGCGCACCAGCGCTCGAATAACTGGCGTAGCATTTTCATGCCCCACCAACAGGTATAAGGCGGATGTTTGTGTGAAACTAATGATACGTTGGTAAACTATAGGCGCAATTGGCTAGCCCATAGGGTATTTTTAAATATTCAAAATGCCTTCAAGCTCGATTGTCAGCGTGACATATTGATCAACTTGAGTTATCGATTCGCCTACCCCTTTTATTTGTCGGTTAATATTCTTTTTTGCACACGAAAAGTGATTAGCAACTGCAGCAGATATAAGTGAAACATCTATGGCACCACTGTCGATCAATATGTCTACTGGAATGCCCTGAATGACACCTACCACGATATCATTGCGTTTATGCAATGGGGCGGAACAAAAACTAACCTTTTTTTGACTACGTTCCTGATCAACACGTTTTTTAGCAAAACAAGATTTTATATCGTGGCCTGACTTTTTGCAATAAACGCATGTTAGTACACCTGAGCTAGATTTTGTAGGAACTTGTTGGGAATTAGTGGTGGGCATCGGTTTCTTGGGGCACATAATTTGCCTATGGCCAACCTCACCACACCCATAACATTTACCAGAACTCCCTGTGTTAGATGGCTTCTTAAAGCCCTGAAACCTAGTAGTTTTATGATGGACGAGTCCATGACCAGTGTGAGCATTTGTAGCAGAGGTTTTTGAAGGTTTAACAAAAGTAGATAAGTAATTAACTAAATCATTGGGTTTCAAATTAGCGTTAGTTGCAGTGGCTTTCACTTGTGGATCTGTATGCCTCTCAAAACTATAGCCGTAATTAGGTCATCGCTTAGACCTTTTACTATATGCAATCGTAATAGTGATTTCCGCGCATACTCGGCGTATGTTTGGTATTTATCGGAATTAGTGGACATAACCTCAAACAAAATACCGGCTTTATCTATTTGCCTTACACACAATGGCTTAAAATCTGCCTTAAAATTAGTCCAAGTACGGTCATTACATACCCACTCATTTAGCCAAGATTTTGCATCGCCCTTGAGGCAGTTATCTATCCGGGAAAGACACTCAAGATCTTTCTATTTATTAACGAGCCTAGCCCTATCAACCTCACTAAACCAGGAGTCTACGTCATGAATACTCGGGTCAAAGTTGGAAACATAATAGCTGTTAGTACTCACAGATTTTAGCGAATGTATCGCCTCCACAATTTGTTCAGTGCCTAGCCCAGCCGTGGGCTCGATCGATGCCGGAGCCTGGGGACGACTCTCCAAAGCCTCCAAACGAGACATGACAGTATGCCACGACTCACGGTCACCCCGCGGCTGCGCTGGGGGCGTACGCACACTGCGCGAATGGTCCAAACCTTGGCTGGGACGATTGGGGCCCCGGCGGGTTACGGCAGGGCTGCGACTCTCTCTATCACGCTGCGCATGCCGTGGTGAACACTTGCGATGGTCGAGCCGGTCGCGGGAGCGCCGGTGAGATGTGCGCCGGTCGCGGGAGCTCCGGTCGGGGGAGCTCCGGTCGCGGGAGCTCCGGTCGCGGGGGCGCCGCTCGGATGTGCGTCGGTCACGGGGGCGCTGCTCGGATGTGCACCGGTCGCGGGAGCGCCGCTCGGATGTGCGCCGGTCGCGGGAGCGCCGCTCGGATGTGCGCCGGTCGCGGGAGCTTGATCGCCTGGCTCGTGAACGCCTAGACAGCGGAGAGCGATCACGCGAATGACTGCGGGAGCGTCGACCGTGAGACCGCCGATCACGCGATCGCCTGCCTCTGGATCCTGTTGGACGCGGATCACGAGAACGCGAACGGCTGGACCTATACACCATCGTTAGGTATCACTTATACACAAAACTCAATTACTGAGAGCAAAGATAGCAGCTATGAACATTAAAAGAAAGTAATAAGGTTATTCTAACACGTGTTGCAAATTGTAAAATGTAAATTTGAAATTTGCCGTTAGAAGAAGTAAATACCAAAGAATTTTTCAAATTACACCGTTAATTTTGAATAAGTGTGGGAATGGAAGCAATCCCACTTCTGATATTGGAAATCAGAAGCGGATCTTATTTTTTAAAAAGAATTTAATTAACCTAAATACAATTTAACACAATATAAGAAATACACAAAAACAAAGGAATAACAAAAATACGTAAATAACGTTCACCACGTACGACGACGGTCGACCAAGAAAAAGAGGCCGCTGCCCCTTGTACTGCCGTTTATATAGACACAGTGTTGCCCCCACTACTGTGTTCAGTAGGGATGTCTAATAATATAATAATATTTAAATCTCTTTGATCCCATCGCCTTACCGTCATCCTTCCGTCATCGATGAATGTCAAAGTAACTTTTAGGTTAGCATAAAACCTAAACCATGGCTAATCCCTGCTTAAACTAGGTGACACCAAGGCGTAACTTTTACTCCGGGAGTAGGCATGGATTAGGTTACTCCTTGCTTACTCTGTGTTTATTAATACTGAAATTGGTTAGTAATGAGTTAATACTTGGAGTAAAGTTAATCTTTCTCTAGTCGGAATTTATTAATAAGACCGATAGTGTTTTAAGTTTTGACGGTCCCTAGCTAAAAACGTTGTCACACGAGATCGCGGTCTTCCTTGACAACAAACGAAGCCGCCAGTCTCTAAGTACCTTAAATTATTTATTAAACTGTTTGTATTCTTAAAAACAGTATGCCTATATTTTCTACCTAATAAATAAATATCGATAACAAAAGTCGATAAACAGCACTACATCACTAATTAGTAGTGAAGTAGTGGTATAAGCTACTCAATAGCAGAGGGCGTTAATTTACAATATCAGCAGAATGTTCTAGAACGAATATAAGAAAATTACTAATTTTGTTCTTTTTTCTGAGTAAATATGAAAAATACTTACGAAAATCAACTAAAATCCCTTCCAGGCGTTTTGCCGTAGCGTGATTTGCAACCTAGCAAGGCGCATCTCGGCATATTTACTTATTTTGGCGAGATACGAACGAGTCGGACGACTTATTCAAGTTATTCCACTGTGGAATAAGTTTTGACTTCAAATTTTTCGGGCTTTGTCCCCTCTATGCCCTAGTATTTAAATCTCTTTGTTTCTACCGGAATATTAAGCAAAATATGTACATAATCAAACAGATTAGCAACAAATTACAGTAAGAATTAATATAACTTTGCTAATACATAAAAAAAATATACGTAGCTCCCTCTTTTTAATCATTTTTCCATAAGAGAATAGAGGCGACAAGAATTTCGTATCACATTCCTGTGAGCTAAAAAACATGATAAAACACCAACAATTTAAACGATAAGCGAAGTTGCCAGACTTTCGATGCAAAGTGCCTACCTCAATGTGTCCATTGCCGCTCAATCCGCAGCCAATTAGATAATCAGCCAGTCGGGACGGAGATTTCTTCTAGCGCAAACGTGTTCGGGTCAGACAAGTTCTCACTCGTATGGTAAGTACTTACGTAATCAATATTAATTTTTTTTAAATATTTTTAATAGTTTTAACTACTATACCTAGTGTAAATATAATAAAAAGCCTTGAAATTGCAATCAAAGACAGCATTTTTGTAGAATTCATGAAAAACCTTAAAATTACCACTTTCCTGTATATCACTTGTCTGAATCCACTTAGACAGGAGAATGATAACACTGCAGGAAAATGATAAAAATTCACAGATTTGTTGTTCCTGTATGTAATAACGTACCTGAGAGATGAAAATTAGGTACTTTAAAGGATTTAAAGTACGTATACGTGTAGTTGTTGTTGTTTTATTTGTATAATACTTAGTTACCAGGACGAAACAAATATATTAGATTCCAATCAATTGTCTTCTAGTTTGTGTGGTTAAGTATTATTAACTTATTGAGGACTTTTTTACAGAAACTAAAATGCCACCTAAGAAAAAGAAGAGCCGGGAAGAAATAACTAGTAATATTAGTCAAGAACTACTGCATAAGCTTTAGACACTCGAGAGAAATGAATCAAATTTCGGAAACTAAGAATGCTAGCTTAATGAAATAAATTGTGTTAAATAGACAATATAATACCCCTTAAATGAAAGTAATAAAATTTCGGAGTCACTAGATTTTATTTCATGTATTGCATAAAAATAGCATCCTCACCAATTGACCATACATGGATCAACGTGTTCATTGATAATTTCTTCCACATATCTTTCGCTAGTTAAAGAGCCATTTTCTTTAAACACCAGTTTTGCGTGACTCTCAGAAGCAATCAAGTACAGACCCATTTTCCTGGATGCATGCTTGCTTGAATCGTTCCCCTTGTCTTCTACACACTCTGTGTCCTCCATCGGGCTTGTAGCACATAAATTTTGATTTGTTAGAGAACATAACTTTTGACCAATCTTCAACACTCCAATTTAAGTGGTTATAAGCATATCTTAGTCTTGAAATACGATACCCATGCTCCAGTTTAGGGTTAGTGGTTTCAAGTTACCTTCAGCAAGTGGTCGTCTTACTGTCCTTGGGTTACTTCCTCCAAGGCGTCGACATTATTTGTAAGTTCAGTTCTTCGATAACGAAGCATGGAGTTCACAAAGTATCGATCTTCTCTTGCTGTGGGACGCCTGGTTCTACCTGTTCCTGGTCTGCGTAGGTTAGAGCCAGTTTCATCAAAACGTCAGAGAACTCTTTGTACTGTTGATAGTGGCACACCGACAGTCCTGGCTGTATTGCGCTGCCTCCGGCTGGTTTTCAGCATTGTGACAGTTCTGGTGCATTATTCAGGTATAAGCGACATGATTACAGCTTGAATAATAAATATTGAACACTATAAACATGGTTTATATACCCACTTAAATCACAGATTAGAAACAAAAGCAAAAACAAATGCCAGTACCAAATCTTCGAAAGTATCACTTTTTTAAATTTGATTTTCTATGACATAACTTCAGTATTACTAAGATGGTTTAATACCTTCATATAAGGAGTATTTAAATGTCTATTAAACAAAAAAAAATCATTTAGCTGGTACTATTAGTTTCCAAGATTTTCAAGTATCTTTAAGTGACCCAGATTCTTTGCTCTAGAGTGAATTTTTATTAAACAAAGATTTCTTTAAAACGCTGATGATTGCTAGTACTCCACTGTTTACTCTTTGTGATTATTTGTTTTTAAATAAACAATAAATATGGACATTTGTGTGTGATAATTTCAATTTCCTGGTTCTCCTCATTTTCCTGGTAGTGAATTAATGTTGTTATAATGGTATTTTATATTGGTTTTCAATCCAAGGATAAAACATATATGTTATGTACTATGCTATTAACTTATTATGCATTTTTAAACATTTTAAACCACTGATTTCATTTTCCTGCGCCACGTCTCACTTGCCTGTCATGTAAAAATCTTAAAACGGCCATAATTTGATAATTTGCAAATATTTTGTCTGACCCGCAATACTTTAGCTTATTTATGTCATATCCTTGATGTCTGGCTAGTTTGTATACTAAATCTAGTAAAAAAAGTGTGGAACCAAAAAGGTCCAGTTTTATTCCTTCATAATGAGAACTACCCTTATTTTATTAAAAAACTGTAAATCCGGCACTGCTTATAGGTACCCTAGTATCTGTAATACTTCCGGTTCTGAAAGTTAGGCAAATAACTAAAGATTTGAAAGTCTTATGATTTTAACCCTCATAAAGAAAGAGGTCATCATCAAAGAAAAGGTCTTTTTCAAAATTGATTTCCAAATTCTGAGGCAGAACAATGCGGTATTTTCTACGGTAATTGACTATGCTGCCATCTATAGATTTTTTCCAGAATCATCTCCAACGCTGAGTCGCAACTGTGAACTTAATACTCAAATTGATAAGCTGATGGCGGCGTGTGTTACCTACTTTATCTATTAGCCAGCTTGACGTCACAAGTATTTATCTAATAAAAGTTAAATTGTGTGTGTCTGTGACTTATATTCGGTAATAGCTAGCCACATCGTAATTTAGTAAACACATAATCCAGACACAAACTGTTTGTTGACTAGCACTAGCCAGAGCAGTACGCGATGTTGGTGCTGTCTGGTTCGCGCCAGATCATTGGATCATTGCACGTGACTGCGTAGGTCTGTTTCCGGAGTCATGTGGTCAAGGATATTATTTCAACAATCTGAGATAAGTTGTGTTATAGGTTCCAAAGTTCACCAGCCAATAGTTATGGTAAAATCTAGGTATTCGAAGCGAAGATATCGTGAATTCTCGTTGATTAAGTGCAGTAAGAAATGTTTTATCGTTTATTATGTTCACATATAGCGCCATCTATGAAAGGAGCGCGGTTAGCAAGCGCGAGCGGCTAGATGGCGCTGCTGCCCTTGCGGGTGGATTGATTGCGCGGAGGGAGGTGAAGTGAAGACGAGCGCTAGCGAGCGAGCGCCCGCCGCGTTTAATTATTTATTCGCCGCGCGAGCCGCGGGCCGGAGGTCGGTCGTGGTCAAGTGTGTGCGGGGCCGGCGTCTCCCCGTCCGGTGTTGTTCTACCCACTGTACCCGGTGTTAAGTGACTATTATGAGCGACAGGGACAGGTCGTCGCCTTCCCTCACGGACACCCCGCTGAAGACGTACATAGGCCGACACGACGACGACTACCCTCTCATAAACGGAAACGGTAAGTGCCAGAAGTTGAGGAAGCCGGTGGACCCAGGTGGGACGGATTTAGTAGCGTGGTGGGCTGGGCGCGCATCACGCGCTCAGCGCGCACGCCGCGAGCGCGCACGGGGGCACTGGGTCAGCGGCGAGCACGCGCCCGTCTTCGCGCCCGCAAGCCTCGCGCTGCGGATCCCTACCCGCTTTGCCGCATTGAAGCTTTCGCGGGTTCGATCGACCCGCCTTAGCCCCTTCCCGAAATCTATACTACCTACGTTCTATATGTACAGCTACCTATCCACCCGCGCCAATGAATGAATGAAAGTGAAAGCGGTTCGTCTTGGGAATAGAGGCTTCGCTTTTCCTACTTCCGAATTTTTTCTGGAAACGTTTTTGACTTCCGAAATTTTTGTGTATGTGAAGAGGAAGCGAGAGAGCCAATTTGGTGCGGTCTCCAACTGCCACGGATCGATAGAGAATTAGGTAGGTACCTTAGGTTCAAAATTCCGAGACTTTCCGGGGTGTTATTTTGTTATCGGGAGATAAGTTTCGGTGGACCCGCTTCCAAATCACGCCTGGCGAGACCTTCCGCGCAATGACGCTCCTATCTTATCTCCATGCCAGCTATCGTACAAACGCAACAAATTAACACACCTTTCAAGTTATCTCACTCCGTCTAGTTGATAACTAACTTCTACGCCGTAGAAACACAATCATCAACTTCTTCAAAGTTTTACAATTCAGCCTTCCAAAGTGCTGGTCGTAAATATTCGTGGAAATAGTTTTGAATTTCGCCGAACTACCGATAACTGGCTTTTTATTTTTAGCGCGCCTTCCGCGACTTGGAAATTTTTTCAATGTGCTTTCTGACGTTCCAAGGAAAGTGCTTTGAGACCGAAGAGTTGTCATATAGTTGTCACAAGTTTATAAACTAATTTTACCTGTAAGCGCTCGAACAGCTACAGTTGAACATGCGAATTTAATTATTACTTATTAAAATTATTAAAGACAACGATAAACAGGAAAAAGAGTTGTTTTCCACTTCGGGTTCACCACACTCTGTCACTTAAGGAAGACTATAGGTACCTACTTTGTAAACCAATGGCTGCAGCAACTGCAATTCATAACACGGATTAAAAATAAAAGCATTTAGAACGGATGAATATTTGTTTTTAGACAATCATTGATCACTCGGAATAGGCAGCCTGAAACCAGCTTCGGAATGAAACAAGTGAAGCAAAGATACCTTACTCGAAACAAGAGCCGACATCGAAACAAAACAAGCCATCAAACCTCTGCAAAAACATCGGTATAAAACTAAAATAGGATATTGAAATTAAAGTCGAGTTTCGCGTAATACTTGGTTATTCGTTTGTTTTTCCTTTTAAAAACATAGCAAAGGTAACAACACATACCTAGGTTTTTTAAAACACTTTTTTATTTCGTGAACTACGTGAAGCAATTTTGAAATAGTTCGTGTTACATATTTCAACTTATTATAAACGCGAATGTCTGTGAGGATGAACCGACGTTTGTTACTCTTTTAAGCGAAAACTACAGAACGGATGTTAATAAAACTTTGAAACTATTATAGCTAATACATCAGAATAACACTCTACATTCGAACAATAAATGCTTAAAACATGTTTTGTTTACCTCGAAACCTATAGTGTAAAATTTTAATTAAAAGGTTTCAAGAATACATTAATAATAGTACCTCGATGTAGGCCTATAATAACCGATAAAACTTAGTGGCTAGATAACATTAATATAAAATAAATTGGATGACTGATATGATAGATAACTCTATAAGAGGTACACTACCAATTTTAAAACTCACAATCAATCAGAAGAATTACAAATCATAAGACACTGCATCCAGACCAAAAATTTGCTATACGTTTTCGCGTCAGTTAAGTATACAAAGAAAAGAAAGCAATGTTACTGCAGGTCTACACCCAACAGCTGTCGCAGTAATTTATAGGACAACTGCTGCAAAATATATGGCGGACATATATTATACTCTAGTGGATATGAAAAGATCTAGTACAGCTAAGCAGCTTACTAGAGAAGGTAGTGTTTAGCAGATTGTAATTGGCCATAATGATAAAATAATTCAAAAACAATATTATCTCTGCCGTTGTGAAATCTTGAGTGGAAAGATTTTGATATAACAACTCGTCACTTATCTCTATGCGTATATTGTTAATTCTTACGACGCATTACTAGTAAATAAGATCACTTGGATCTACGGTTTGAGCTGGATGAAAATAGATTGGTTAACAGTGATAACAACGGACGGTAAATGGCCGTTTAATATAGTAATACCTTGCTTGCACTGCTTCAAATCAGTTGTGGACAAACGAAAACGTAATTACATCCAATCCAACCAATTTGTCAACTATCCGAATCCAGGCCATTTTGGGATTGTGGCGGAGATGATTCATCATCTATCGTCGCAGGATGACTCGATTAAGGAAATCAAGTCTGGCGTTGATACGGAATTTAATTAGAATAACTAATATTGTTGCAGGCTATCTGTTCCAAGCTATTTCAATCGTGTAAGTTCCGTTTCTGTGGGTGAATTGGAGCCCATACCTAGAAAAGTAAGCGTTCCATTTATGAAAGATATTTTAAAGTCAGTCCAGTATTTCCGGAGCAAATTTCAAACAAAAATACAAATAATCACACTAAAGAGTAAAAAAACGACTTCAATCTTCAACTTCTCATGGATGCCGTTGTCAGAACTGGACGAAATTAAAATGGGACCAATCTGGAAGCACCAGCTTTCAAATAAAAAAGAATCATCAAAATCGGTTCACCCAGTCAAAAGTTCTGAGGTAACAAACATAAAAAAATAAATAAAAAATAATAATAATAAAAAATACAGACCAATTAATAACCTCCTTTTTGAAGTCGGTTAAAAAACAAACATGTACTCGGTCGCGTGTAGACTAGTGAAGATCAAATGTACTCGCGAGTACAATATCTAGTAAAAATATCAAAAATATTTTAAGCACTGCTCGACGTTTGCGCTCAAATTTTATGTTCCAAGTATTCCAAGGCGGTTTTTACTCGGGGCAGTGAGATCTCACTCGAGTTTGTTTGACAAAAACTTGTCAGTCCGCGGTACCGCCTCCCCTCCGCCCCTGCGCTGGCAACATTAACTGGCACCGACAAAACTGCAATGCTCAATTTAACATTAAACGACACGGGCTACCGAATAGCCCATTCAGATAATGCGAGCGCTGCTGCATTGCGCTCTTTACAGCACCTGTCAATGGGGGAAGCAATAGCTTTTTTCATCTTTGGAAGGTTTTAGACGACTAATGTTTTGCCATTTCCCCGACCGTGAAGCCTAGAAATCATGTTTCTTGTTTTCCCAAATGAAAAGTAGCCAAGCTTTTGAAGATGTATACTCGTACTATCCTCCTGCCTTCCAATTCCCGCAAATAAGTTCATGGTAGACCCGTATTTTAAACGGATTTATTTAGCTTGCCCTGTTCTGTTTTTAGTTCTTGTTTTTTGGGTCAAATTTAGTTTATTTTATTATTCCTTGAACAGTAGCTACACAACTGTGTCCGCACAAATTAAGTAATTGAAATGGATTAGGCGCATAATGCCACATTCGCAAAATGACACATTCGATTTTCGCAAAATGCCACATTCTCAAAATGCCACATTCTCACAACGCCACATCGCAAAATGTCACATTATCAAAACGTCGCATTATCAAAATGCCATTTTCGCATAAAATGGCATTTTGATAATGTGACGTTTTGATAATGTGACATTATGTTGTTAAATTTTAGAGTACTATTCTGATGTATAAGCTATATTACTGTAGCGTTTCATAAAAATCAGTAAAGTTGTTTTTAAGTGAAAGATTAACTACCCATCCATAGGATTTAGCCTAAATTATGAACACCACTATTTTTGTATTCCTTAGTAATTGTTTTATTATTTTGGAATTTCTTTTGTAAATATGAAATACGTTTTCGAGGTTTTTTGGAATATTTTTTTAATAAGTGATTAGCTGCCATTTAATTTTGATACAGTCCACTTCATCTCTTTCAATTTCTTAGAACATCTATTTAAATTGTGTTTTAAATTAATAAAAAGTGTACAATTTTCTTCTAGATTCTTGATTACTGATCGCGAAATTCCAAGAAGAGCTGAGAATAAATCTGGCTCAGTCTCTTGAAATGTAATTGGAAACTAACTTTCTTGTTGTGTATTTTTTCTACAACTAAGTCTGGATTTATATCTATACTAGGTAATATTATGAAGAGGAAAGATTTGTATTTTTGTATGTTTGTTAGGAAATCACAAAAACTATTGTACCGATTTTAAAAATTCTTTTACCAATGTAAAGCTAGAAGATCCCTGAGTAACATAGGTATATTTTATTCCCGTATTCAAACGGGAACGGGAACTATACGCGGGTGAAACCTCGCAGAACTGCTAGTTATTAAATAAATAGCAGAGGGCCAGAGAGTTTGCCCAAGTGTACTCCATTTTTACGTTCCGTGGGAATTTCGAAAAACCCTTTCTAGGGGGATCCGTAACTACATCAAAATTTCAAACCAAATTACATAAAATATTTAGTATCTAAGTATGTAAAAAAAAAACAGAACTGTAAGCTATTAGGTTTAAATAACAACTTCTAATTATAAATACCATATCATATCTACTCATACTCTACCTGCAAAACGCTTTAATATATAAAGTAGTATTTTTTGCGGCGGTTTTTCATGTGCCGTGCCTGACCTACGTCATGTTGTACTATTTGTAGTGTAGTGCGCAAGCGCAAGGTCAGCGTGTTATTGTTGTGTAGATATGTTTAATTTCGTTTTGACCGCCGCTTCTCTGGTTCGGGATTCGAATTTTGCTTGTAACCCGACAGCCGTAGCCGGATAGAAGAAGGGTCATTGAGTGGAATATTGAGAAAGGTTTAAGTATGATGAGGTGACCGTATTCGGCCATGGCGACCACCGGCTCAGTCAGCTTGGCGACGCTGGTGCGCCCGAGTATGGCTAATGTAGCCAATCTTTGCGGAAAACTCCCGTGCTCAGTGAGGTATATGCCTATCTAGTAACACCCTTGGCTGTCACACTGTTACTGGCTGGGAGAAAGATTCGTCATCGAGTAACAGTGTTACTGGTTGGTGATAGATAAGTTAATTCCCATAGGGTAACACTGTTACTCGATGAAACATTTTCTCACCATCAAGAAACACTAGGTCATTTTATTTAAATTAGGTTCCATCCAGAAACACTATAGCTCGTTATAGGTAACTAATTTTTGTCTGTTGCTTATTCCCAGCCAGTAACAGTGTCACAGCCAGGGGTGTTACTGGATGGGCATATACTCTCAGTGAGGGCACGTGAGCACGCACTTAATTGCGTCGGGTGGACGGGCTTTTAACTCATCGCGCTTAGCGTCGAGGTCATCTAAACGTTGCTCCTCGAATTCATGGATTCATGGAGGTTTAAGTATACTTACTAAATGACGCTAACGGCAGTAGGTATATCCATAGTAATACCACAGGTAATACTTAGATATTTAACCAAAGATAACTGAATTGTTATCTAAGTTTTTTGGAGTATCTCCTTCAATCTGGTTTAATTAATAGTTACCTTTAGTTCTTTCTATTAAATTTTGATACTGTCAATGACTCTAAGGGTAGATTACGGTCACTATTTTGGCACTGAACATTGAAACAAGCAAAGCAGTCGGTAACTTTACCTTTGTTCCTGTCTGAGAACGAAATTGACTCACAAAAGAATGCATTTTGTTTATTTTTAATCGCTATGTTGCCAAGTGTCTATTTATTGGTAGGTGTCCAATATATTACTTTGGTTTCTACATCAGATTTCGTGCATACAGTTGGCGTATTGTCTATTTACAACCTTAATCGCACTCGTCTTCATTTTGACGTCCGTTGCTTCTTCGGTACATCTGTCTTTACCACCTGTGTAAGTAGAGCTATCAGTGACCGCGAACAAATGTCAAATAAAGACGATTTCGATAACAATTACAGATAGAAAATACGCCCCCTGAATTGTTAATAGAAAATCGGAATCATTGTAACCAGATTGTAACTGTCCTTGTCCTCAAACATTATCAATTCACGCCTAAACCATAAACCCGATGATTTTCGTTTGTTCTTTTTTCGTTCAAGTTCGTTCGTGATTACAAACGTTAACAAGTAACTTGATCACATGCGGATACTTTGTACCTACGGCACAAACTGAAGTGGCCTAGGTATATTATAAGTATTTATATAAGAAAAGTATAAATTCGGGTCTGACGAAGTATCAAAGAATTCATTCTATCCGAAGAAAATCTATATGTTAAATACGAGAAGTAAAAACTTTGTACCTACCCCTTTTCGAAGATTATGAAATTTCGAACACTTGTGGTTTAAATAGAGAAGACGGGCAGAATGCTATATTTAAAAAAATATAATCATCAAAAAACTTTTGATTTAAATTAATTATGGTCGAATTTCGACCACTGGGCGACCACTACAAAATATAACTCTCCCGGTAAAACTACGATTTCAACACCTCACACTACTCAGGAAACGAGAAGACTCCTAATTTGCTCATTAGCTCGAAGGCGGCTGCGGTCTTCGAAGCACTATGTGCTCTCGTTTGTCCGCTTCATATATTTTAATTAAGGACATGCACAGAGGCGGTAGTGGCCTCGAGCGGAGGTTTTTGTATTCTATGAACTTACCGGATAGAAACCTGTTAGCCTATTAAAAAGGAGACGTTTCAGGAATGTATGGAGACTAGGCCTGCACCATGTACACCAGTTTTTTTAGATAAATATAAATAAAATAGCTATAGTTTTATTCAAGATTTTGCTCATATTTTTCTAGTTTCGTTGTACAATAAATTTTAATTTTTATTAAAATTCTTAGCATCGCGGCGATCGAAAAAAAATGGCGACCTGACCGGTGACCGGGAAATGGCAATTGACATTATATTTTGACGTTTGTCGAACTAATTCACAATAATATGGAAATTGGGTTTAAGCAGTGATAGCCCGGACGGTTAAAGAGCCGGCCGAAAATCACTGAGGCTCGGGTTCGAATCCTGGCATGTACCAATGAGTTTTTCAAAAACTTACGTACATATTTATCACTAGCTCGACGGTGAAGGAAAACATCGTGAGGAAACCCGCAGGTCTCAGAATTAATTCTGAGACATGTGTAAGCA
Organism: Ethmia dodecea; assembly: GCA_963855545.1. Classification (NCBI taxonomy): domain Eukaryota; kingdom Metazoa; phylum Arthropoda; class Insecta; order Lepidoptera; family Depressariidae; genus Ethmia; species Ethmia dodecea. The sequence continues at coordinate 29,229,909 of OY979436.1, read as the reverse complement.
GACCCGGTCCGGCGATGGGCTCACCACCTATCACGTTTAGGGGTCCAATATATCTCGTGAAATGTGGGTATATCCAGTAATGGAATACCTCTGCCTACCCCCTCGGGGATAAAAAAAAAAAAAAAAAAAAAAAGGCGTGAGATTATATTTATTTATATTTATGGGTTTAAGAAGTTAAAAATAGTTGAATAGTATTTGATTATTTGAATAGGATTCCACGGATCATCGTCGAGTAAAATTACTTTTGTGCAAGTTAAATACATGGAAATGATTTTTTAAAATATTTTTCTGATAATCACTAGATTTTTGTCTATCTTTTACGCTGGTGTACAATGTGCAGGCCCAAGATAGAACGACTCCTTTGAAACAATGGCTAAGCAAAAATTATATAACAAATTCTAGTATAAAATTACAGACTACTTAACCTACATGCACGGGATTAACCGACTCGAGACGCTGTCAGGCTTTTCATCGTAATTATTATTGTAAATCATATTAATAAACAATATGTAACAGAATAAGCGCGATTCCTGAAACTAGTTTGTTCAGGTTCGACTACTTAATAAATTTTAGCTCTTTTTAATGTATTTTTTTTTAAATGAATTAGCATACTTAGGTGAATTTAGTGCTACCTATGGAAATCGTAATATTATTGCTCTTTAGTTAAGAAAATTGGTTAGACACAACTAAATTACGAAGGCATAATATTTTTTCTATATTAATATACTAATTGGGGTGTATGAGGAATTGCGCTTATTCTGTTACGCGTTGTATATGACATGACACTAAAAAAAAAAAAAAAGAGATGCCTTCGAGCTTATTGCTGGTTCTTCCCAGGGAACCAGCAACTCGTCGGTGAAGATGGGCTTCTGTTTATATTTGGCAAATCTTCACGGACAGCAAATCTCATAATAAGCAGTTCGCAAAATGTGCAAGCAGATCTCAAATAAAATAATAAAAAATCATTTATTTTACAGAAAATAAACTTACAAATTTCAATAGTCTAATAACAAGGCACTAGGCGTAGCTAGACTGGATCAGCACGGATACCTCACCACCTATTCTCTAGAGCGAAATGCGCCATTTTGGATCCCAATTCAAATCGCAAACATTGACTGGTAACCACTAAATTCCATTTGACTTAACGTGATAGGTCGCCATCGCCGGACATGGGTGGTGTTGCATGTCAATTTATTGGGATCTGCGGGTTTCCTAACGATGTTTTCCTTCACCGTCGTGCTATTGATAAATATTTGCGTACCTATTTTTTAAAATTCGTTGGTGTATGCTCTCGCCGTGACTCGAACCCTAGCCTCACGAATGAGAAGCTCTATAATAATCCTTCTAATATTATAAACGCAAAAGTTTGTATGGATGGATGTATGGATGTTTGTTCCTCTTTCACGCAAAAACTACTGAACGGATTTTAATAAAACTTTACAATTATATAGCTTATAAATTAGAATAATACATAGGCCATATTTTATTCCTGTATTTCCACGGGATCGGGAACTACGCGGGTGAAACCGCAGGGCGCTGCTAGTTTATAATATAATTAAAACATTATGAGAAATATGGGATGTCAACTGTGCCGCCTATCTCACACTATCATTATAATGCAAATGCGACTTGTCTTACGTTCGGATTGCGTAATCGAACTGCCTTTGTCAAATACAAAACGAACTCGATAATCACAGTTAAGTCAGTCAGGGTCAGTCCACCGCTGGACAGTACACCGCTGTCATGTCACAAGCGTGATTTTGCGACGGTTTAAAAAAATACCTACATTTTGCGTGTTTAACTACACATGTAGGGTCCGCGGGTGTATTCAGGGAGATTCGATATTCGACTCGGAATCGGAAAAAATTTCGAATCCTTAAGTCAAATGTGACATTTGTGATTCTACTAACGTCTTCAGATTTTCCGATTCCGAGTCGAATATCGAATCTCCGTGAATACGCCCGTCGGGTTAAAATATATGGGTACTAACATAGCAACGCCCCGCGGTTCCCGAGGGAATACGGGCATAAAATGTAGCCTCTGTTACTCCCTGATAAATTAGCTTTCCATTGGCAAAATAATTTTTAAAATCGGTTCAGTTTTTCAGGCATGCAAGGGTAACAAACAAAAAAACAAAGTCACTTTCTTACAATATTTATTAGCTGTTCCGCGCGGTTTCACCCACTTAGTTTCCGTTCCCGTGGGAATACGGGAATAAAACATAGCCTATGTTACTGAGGGATATTGTAGCTTTCCACTGGAGTATTTTTTTTTTAAATCGGTACTGTAGTTTTTGAGTTTATTCGTAAAAAAGATGCAAAAATACAAATCTTTCCTCTTTATACTATTAGTATAGAAGTGTAGATATATATAATGTAGATAATATACAGTGTACAGACTGACGGACAGACACCGAAGACTTAATAGTAAGCTCCTGTTAGCACCGTTTTGCGGAACTCTGAAACGTCCGACAATATACCTACTCTACTACAATATTCGGTAGTGTTAGATCGGGCAACGGTCGACCGCTCCAGCCATTAGCTCAGTCACTTGTGCGCCGGAAAAATCAAAGGTCTCGATATTATTAAACACACAGAAATAGTCTAGTCGACGACCGGACGGGCTGGCTACTCCGAACTGAGAGGACTTTATTTCTTTTGTTATTAGGTAAAAATACAACGCGTCACAGAAAAAGCGCAATTCCTCATACACCCCAATTAGTATATAAATATAAAAAAATATGATGCATTCGTACATCAGTTTAGCCTAACCAACTTTCTTAATTAAAGAGCAATACTAGTACTACGGTTGCCATAGATATAGCCCTAAATTCAGTAAAATAATGAGTTTTTCGGAAAAATTTTACACATATTAAAAATAGCTGAAATGAATTAAGTAGTCGATACTGAACAAACTAATTTCAGCAATTGCGTTTATTCTGTTACATATTGTATAAGAGTTGGACGTCTCATGGGTTTAATTGCTAGTTTTTTCAAAACTTACGCTATTACACTAGCTCAAACGGTGTAGGAAATAGTGAGGAAACGCGGGCCAGATTGGATATGTAAGTAGAATATCAAAATAGAGTATTTTACTGCCTAGTGAAAAGACTTACTTTTTATAATCTTGCTAAACGAAAATTTACTTTAGAAAATGTACTATACTGACTTGGAGCAGTCACCATTTTTAGTAAGCTTTACCTACTCAATTGCCTCACTTTTTTTATTGGTTTGTTATTTAAAAAAATTCTTCGTAAAATAAACATCGAAATGCATTTTAGAGGTGTTTTGGATAAGCTTTTTAATTAATGAATTAATGATTATTCTCAATTTAATTTCGATACTGGCATGACCAAAAAGTTTTTCACTAGCTCGGGTGAAGGAAAACATCGCGAGGAAACCCGCAGGTCTCAGAATTATTTCTGAGACCCGGTCCGGCGATGGACTCACCACCGATAGGGGTCGAATATTCTTGTGAAATGTGAGTATTTCCAGATATGTGGAATGGAATACCCCTGCCTACCCCCTCGGGGATAAAAGGAGAGAAATTATCGATTTAATTAGTGAAATACCCCATTTCGACATTCTGCTTAGCTGTTATTTTGCGTACAAGTTTATATAGGGGTCTACCCTGATGAAGAATGGGTAGGTATTTAATAATAATAACATAAAAGTACAATTGAAGTAAAAATAAATACCAAAATTACATAAATACAAAAATATTACTATGTAAATTACAATTACAATCAAAAATCAATCCAAAAATTAAGTCTACCAGAGAACATTTTTATTCCATATAACTATCGTATGTTTTAAACTCATTTATTATCAAGAACCGATAAAGTTTGAGAGACTGATAAAGTTGACATTTAATTGGATTCCACGATAGCCGCGAGCTGCAATCGGGAGAGATCAGTATTAGATACTGTCTGTTAACTTCCAATAACTAATAGAGGAAACTCAAAGAAGATCGAAGTTCATTACTGGAAAATTGCATGTCATATTATTATAAAAAAAGAGCTGCCCTTGAGTTTCTTGCTGATTCTTCTCGGGGTGCTGCATTTGGAACCAGCAACTCTTCGGTGGAGATGTGCTGTTATTTAGCCAATCTTCATGGACGAGTTTAGAGTGCCCAGACTATTGACCTTTATGAGTGTACTTTTTGTACCTATAGAAAATAAATGATTTTGACTTATATCGTGCTAGCAAACGCCTGCGACCTGCGAGAACTTTTTGCTATCGCGCCCTCTAGGAACGATGTGTTTCCAAGATAAAAAGTAGCGTAATAAGTCTTTTTCAAAGGTCCATCTAGTTCTAGATCTACTAACCGTTCACCGGTTTAGCTGTAAAAACTTAACATTCTCCCTTTTGGATTTATAATATTAGTTAGGATATTGCGAACTTGCGCTGAACTGCCCCCTAGCCTAGCAACATTACCTCCTTTCGTGACGTCATTATACTCAAAGTGCTGACATAAAAACGCCAGCCCCCCTAGCCAAGTGGCATTGCACAATCTAATAGAATGTTCTTTTAGATTGGCATCTATGGGATTGACATAAGCATTTGCCAACGAGCGCTAACGCTAATGTCAATCCCATACTTGTCAATCTAAAAGAACATTCGATTAGATTGTGCAATGCCACTTGGCTAGGGTTGCTGGCGTTTGCGCTAAACTGGCGTTTTTATGGCAGCGCTTTGAGTATTATGACTTCACGGCACATCTCGAAAATTACAACAATCGCACGAATCGAACGAATAGAGATATGAAGCAATTTAACAAATAAAGAATACATACCTCTGCTCTGCCGTCTTCATGCCTGAGTATATTTATTTATTATTTTATTTACAATATTTAAGAAATAGGCTTTAATATTACTAGTAATTGGTTATTTTAGCTTTAGTACCTACGGCTTAAATGGGTTAACGGATTGTATACTAAATAAATTTGCCTTTTTATCTTATTTAGTATAATATTTTACAAGTACTGCATGAATCATACATATATTCAATAGCATTAAATAAAATACACCTTTTACAAGTCACACTTAAACGTTGTCGCAAAATATATTTTATTATTTGCAAAATAAATTTACAAAGCTTGTTAAAAAAATACGTTTAATAGTTTTAGTTTTATACCTTCTTATTTCTAAACGGAAAGGTCTGTAAATAGTTACCTTGTTAGCGAAGCTCTTTGTTCATTCAAGCCGTCTTATCCCGATCCATGTAGTCATGAAGGCGCAACTGGCTTTGGCTTGAAGCGGCTTAAAGTTTCAAGCCTTAGTACATTACGAGATAAACTCTTCTTTAACTCTTCCCCTTCCCTTACCCTATTGCTTATACTTACATTGCACGAAGACATCCGTGTTTCAGAATGCACTTTAAACCGTTGGTCCCGGTTTCTTGCTGTGCTGTGTCTGCGCACAATCGAAGTCGTTAACTCATGTCAGATAATCTTGGATGGCTTAAAATTCAAGACAGTTAGATGGTCACTAACCTAACACCATCTCTCAATCCGCGGTGGGCTCGCGTGGAAGATTATAGCCCATACTTCCTTAATGTGAGGAAAGAGCCTTAGCTCAGGTGTGGGCTGTTACGCTTTGACGATGACGAAATATATATAAGCTCCCGTATTGTTTCTAGGGGAGTTAGCAGAGTTGTTTAGTTAGTGGAAATGCGCAGTCCATCCATTCATAAGGACCACGTTGTATGGGTTTTCTTTATCCAATTTTTCAGGAAGTCTAGAACAAAGTCCGCGCCTTCGAACCGCACAGCCCCAGTCTCTACCCCTAACGGCACAAACTTATTTATATCTCTCAATGAGATCCGTCTATTCTTATTGGACTGCGTTGAATGTGCAATTATACAATTCCTCAGCGAGTAGACTGTCCTTAGTTCCGGACTGTCTCCTACAGGAAACCCTCCTCACCTCCAAACCTCTCGGCCCCATAGTCTCCCGCAAAAGGTAAAAAAATTTAGCCCTAATTGAGATTCGTATATTAGCATTGCAACTTGATCAATGCGCAGTACCTTCATTCATATCGACTCCGATGTATGATATTCATTATCTAATTCCTCAGGAAGCAGACTTGCTGTTCCGCACTGTCTCCTACAGGAGACCCTCCTCGACTTCAAACCTCTCGGCCCTATGGCCTTTACCACCAAACGGCACAAACATGTAGTCTTCATGGAGATCGGTACATTAGAGTTGCAACTTTACAAGTTACATTCAAACATAAACTGCTGAAATCATCCATTTCCACTGCTGTACAAAAGCCTCCCAAAAGGAGCGCCAACCATTCCGGTCTTGGGCAGACCGTATCCATCCACTGCTAGCCACCTTCTTTAGGTCGTCGGCCTTTGCCTAAACGCGGTCTGCACTCCAATACGTGTCGGCTCCAGCGGCCAGCGGTCCGCCTGGAGACATGACCGGCCCACTTCCGCTGAAATCATGTCAAGGTATAAAACCGTCCCCCTGAAGCGACCTTATTTTAACTTTTATAATTGAATTTTTATAAAGTTGTTTTATAGTTTCACGCAAATGTTGTGCGTGCTATGAATTGGCGATCATAAATGGAATAGTTTTAGTCTACTTTAAGTTCAAAGTGGGTTCGATTCCGGTTTACAGCGACTAAACTTATTTTAGTTTACTCCTATCATTTTCATCGAGATATTTAGTCCTGTCAAATTAAAATTTGTCCTATCAACTAAGGCATTTCATAACGTGTTTATTGCTTCTGTAAAGGAGTCACTACTAAAAAAACAGCCTCTGACAAGACTTAATTCGGTAGGTTATCTTTTATCCCTTTTCTTTTTTTGAGGTAAGACAAAGACAGGACTAAACTAAAATAAGTTTAGTCGGTGTAAAGCAGAATGGAACCCAGTTTGCTGTAAGCATGCATAATTAAATAAATAGGTCTTAATCAATGCGCATTCCGTCCATTCAAATGGACCCCGTTGAATGTTATTCACTATCCGATTCCTCAGGAAATCTAGGAGACAGTGCAGTTGCGATGAAATAAATTCATATCTTAGCAAGAGCTCAATGCCTTGCGATAAGAGTGTCGATACCGATTCCGACTATCCGGAAATGTTTGCACAGTTGACGAGGATTGTGATAGCGGAGTTGTGAGTGTTTACCGTTCTCGCGTTTAGACTATTATGTATCAAGTGCGTTAGTAAGACGGGAGAGACAGCGGACTCAATTACTTGTTTCATAGGAAATGGCCTGTCACTTAATGACACCGATTGGCCCAATGTACCTAACGGCCAATGTGTGTTATCACCATCATCAGCCGGAAGACGTCCACTGAACAAAGGCCTTTCCCATAGAATCTCTCAAAGATATTGTAATTTACCTCATTTACTCTTAGGTACTATGACAAAATTTTATTGTTGACATTGTTATAATTGCTGACATTTTAAAATGGGACCACACGGGAAGCCCCAGCTTTTCAAATAAAAAAGAATCATCAAAATCGGTTTACCCAGTCGAAGTTTTGAGATAACAAACACAAAAAATATATACATAACCTCGTCCTTTTTTGAATTCTGTTGAAAAGTGGCAGGCGCCATAGTACACTGTCGTTGGGTACAAAAGTCGTTAATTGACGAAACTCAATAGCCCTCCTGTTCCTTGGTGGGGGGGTAGGGGTTGTAGCCTCGATTTGAAATTCGGCTACGGAGTGTCCAATAAATTAAGGTACTACGTGTCGGGGAGGTCAGTACCCGTTCGGAGTGCTACGTCAATTTTACTTGGTCACCATAAAATGCTACGCCTAATAAGTCGAATGCTTACCAATAATAATAATTATAATCTCACGCATTTTATCCCCGAGGGGGTAGGGAGGTATTCCATTTCTGGAAATACTTGCGTTTCACCGGTAATATTTTTCTTTTGGACCCCTAAACGTGATAGGCAGCCCATCGCCGGACCGGGCCTTTTACACACGTCTCAGAATTAATTCTGGGACCTGCGGGTTTCCTCACGATGTTTTCCTTCACCGTCGACGTAATGATAAATATGTACGTAAGTTTTTTTTAGACATGCCAGGATTTGAACCCGAGCCTCACTGATTATCATCATGAAAAGCGGGCTCTTTCACTGGGCTATCACTACTATATCCCATAATAATATGCTTATTTCAATCCCATAAATTGTTCATTCTATACGACGGATTACGTTTAAAGTGCCTTGTTACTAGACTATTGACTTTTGTAATTGTATTTTCTATACCTACTTGTACAACGCAACTTGGTTAGGCCCTTAGCAAGAATGCTGCCGTTGACAAAACGCGATCACCTCAGCTTGTCCAATAGATCTGGAGTTTGAACAAACTTCACAATACCGGTTCAACTTCACTTCTCCAATGGAGAAGCGAAGTGAAGTTGAACCATACGGGCCTGTCGCAGGTCGATTAACTTCATTCAGGTGGGCTTGTGAGTTCGAAACTTAAATAGCTTTTAGAATGATTCAATTTTGTATGCACAATTCCTCACAAACTGTTGTTTTAGTTGGTAGCATTCAAACGAATTTAAGCTTTAACAAACTGGGACCCGTTCTAGTCATTAATACTTACACACATGATTTATCCCCATGGTAGAGGCAGGCCTCCGTCACTCGCTCAAGGTCGCGCTATAAGTGCCTACCGCACAGTAGGTCGGTACCGACCCAAGCGGCAGTTGGTTGGCACACGCGAGACTGCGCACACGCGTCACGTTTCCCGCGCTCGCTACCAAGATGCCCGGTTATTGCGATTGTTATTGCCATATAGTCAGCAGCCCCCGAGCTACGTAGTAACAAAGAAACTCACAAACCTACCAGGCTACTTTTTATCCCAGGGGACACATATAGCGGGTCCACGCGGGTGAAACCGAAGGAAACAACTACTATCAATAAGATTTTTTTTTTTTTAATTATGTAACAAATTTAATTAACAATAAAAAATTAAGTTTTCCAGCAACTGTGTTTAATTTTACGCGCTCAGTACAACCCTGACGTTTTCGCTTGATGACGCAATCACGCAGCGTGCGCGGGAAACTCGCTTCTCGGTGCGCGTTCGTAGAGTACGTTTCTTACTGCAGCCGAGTTGCGGCGCATTTTGTAGGTAAATATAGCGTAGGTATTTTAGCTTTTGTATGGAAGTGCTGTATCTGTTACGAAGTAACTATTCTTTAATCTGTGGTAGAGGTTAATTGGGAATTAAATGTATTTGACGTAAAGAATTTGGTCATGTAGAACACAACCAATATTTTTAAATCACCTTCGTTTTTATTATTATTTTTAATTAAAAAAAGTAAAGATCTCATTAAAAAGGCATTAATAAAAAAACTGGAGACTCTTAAAAAATGTATGAATTTTATTTTTCATAAAACGACATGAACATTTTACTGAATTATGCTTATTTTAAATTTTAACCCACTAAATTATAAGTCCTTCTGTTTTACTATTAAAATGTTAGGCTAATGCCTAAGCTTAATATTATGCGACCCAAAAAGGGGTGGAGGGGGTGGGCAGCTAAGAAGGCGTATTTCGAGGCTGTCTGCCTAGAGTTACTGAATGTCCGGAATTTTAAGGCTCTGCGGTTCAACTATGTTGTAAAAGAAATGCAAAAAATGATAACATTTTGGTCTCGGTAATTCCTATCTCGTCGCCGTAATTCTTCATATCCGGGAATGTCCGGATTTTTACGCAAATATAAGTACATAGACTGTTCAAAATTTTAATTATATGTACTTGTAAAAAAAGTGCAAATGGTATAAAATAATATATATATATCTATACCTACGCTCATTCCTTTATCCGCGAGGGGGTCGGCAGATGTATCTAACCTACCTTTATTTTTCGGACTCTAAAATGGGACACGTGGTAACGTCGCTGGAACAGGGGGGCCGTTACACAGGCCTCCGAATCAATTCTGGGACAAGCGGGTTTCCTCACGACATTTTCCTTCACCGTCAATCTTGTGATAAATATGTATAAGAAATAAGCTTGCAGTAATTATTGTTATTTATTTACTTATATTTAACTGCTTGTACCAAGATAATGCCAAAGGGAACATATTGCCTAAAGGCGTTATCCCAACTATGAGGCTAAACAGTAATAATTTGGTGGAATTGGCCGACAATAATAAAAACGATGAGTGAAACATAATACTCGTCTGACAGTAAATCCTAATACTTATTTACGTATCCTACTTTATAATCCTACTTAATATTATAAATGCGAATGTTTGTATGGATGGATGTTTGTTCCTCTTTCACGCAAAAACTGCTGAACGGATTTTGATGAAACTTTCAAGTTATATAGCTTATACATCAGAATAACACATAGGCTATATTTTATCCCTATATTCCCACGGGAACGGGAACTGCTACCGCGGGGCGCTGCTAGTATATATAATAAACGAATACATACTATAACCAAATAAACATAAATACACAAAAAATACTTACATAAATTTTAATACTCACGTAATTTCGCGATGGAAATATCCGCTTTGGTGTGGACTGTAATATTGCGCATGGTAACCCTAGCCTCGCACCGCCATTTGTTTAATAAGGCCCAGCGCACACCGCTATAAGCGCGGCGGAGCGCATTTGTAGCAACTTTATTTTTCACTCCACCATACAAATCAGCTGAGCGCTGAACCCGAAATGTACTGAGATGAGAAAAATAAAGTTGCTCTGATCAAGTTGGTCCCATAGTGAATGTTGTTCCAAATGATGTCTCTAACAACCCACTTTCGGCTTGATATACCCTTTCGGTAACACGCTGTATACTACTGTTATAACGAGGAAAGATTTGTATTTTTGTATGTTTGTTAGGAATAAACTCAAAAACTACTGGACCGATTTAAAAAAATCCATCACCAATGGAAAGCTAGAAAATCGCTTAGTAACATAGGCTATATTTTATTCCCGTATTCCCATTCGAACGGGAATTACGCGGGTGGAACCGCGCAGAACCGCTTGTTTAATGTAATCCTTAACGAGTTGGACCTACGGTCAATAATTTCATGAAAAGAATAAATGAGGCCCCGTTCTTCGTTCATTTCATGCAATTATTGACCGTATGTCCAAGAGGTTAAGGCTTTTATTAAATTGTTGTCTTCCAGCGGTGTGCGCTGGGCCTAAATGGGCTTAATCCGCACGGTATTCAGGCCTCTTGTTTTGTACCTAAACATTGGTAAATTACAAAGAGATTAAAATATAATAGGACATAGAGGGGGCATTGGGAATATTTTCATACAAAACTTTGAAGCATGTTTGAAGCTCAAGCGTCATGTCAGTTAGTATGAACGCGAGCTGTCATTCGGTCGAAATTGTACTAGACTTATTCCACTTGGAATAACTTTTGGCTTTAAATTTTCCTCGCTTTGTCCCCTCTATGCCCTATTATATTTTAATCTCTTTGGTAAATTACAATTTACTTCTCATTTTTGTTCCGAAGGGTGAATTTAGAAGATCATTATTGCTGGCCAGCTCCTCCCTCGCTTCGCTTTACCTATATTAATATCTTTTTAGCCCTAAAAGATAATGATATACACGAATATTGAAGAAAAAGTTCGTGTTTAATATAATAAAAATTATCATTTGAATCATGTTGAGCGGTTTCGAGACAAACTTTTAAACATTTAAACATTAGAACGTTGATAAAAACAAAAATAAAACGACAAACAGGCAACTAAAAATAGTAAAAAAGCACGTTGTCACCACTACGATTTTCGACGGTTCTCCTCGATTTCTCAGGGATGCCATCATGAGATCCTACCACCACCATCTCCCTTAGGATATCTCCTTTCCAATTCAACAAGAATCATCAAAATCGATTCATAAACGATAAAGTGACACATAAAAAAATATACGGTCGAATTGAGAAACCCCCTTTTTTCGAAGTCAGTTTAAAAAAATGACGAAGGTGAATGCGGAAGTGGCAGGTTTGTCGCATTTCGACCGCAGTGACAACCTTATCATAGTTTGTTTAGTAAAATCTGGGCTGTAGCAAATTGTCGTATCACATATCTCTGATAAACAATAGAGATACCGCTATATATTTAGTAATCATTTCAATTGCAACGTGAGTTGTGTCAAGCTGTCTATATCGACGGGCCTGTTGGCTCAGTTGGAGATCGAACCCGCGACCTCCGACTCAGAAGGCAGAATCACTACTAACTGAGCCAACAGGCCCCATAAGCAAAGTTAAAATGCATATTTTTTATAACAAAACCGTAAATGAATATAATATGAATATCTCGTGATTATCATTCAGTAAATTTTTTCTATAAGTAAACTTTAATGTGAACAGTGGCGGTTATCACAAGTTCTAAACGAAACGAAAGAACATGTCAGGTACGTGTCAGGCCATACCTTGAAGCCAGGCAATAGAGTTGAATTTTCAGTACCGGATATTTTGACATTTAGACGCGTTCTGCCGGGCGTGCCCCATACATATAAAAAGAGGTAGATATCTTACGAGAGCGAGGAAACTAAGGCCGGCAAATGTAGATAATTGGTCTAATTTTATTTAGCCGCATTGTAGCAGCGAATGTTTGCATTTTTCACCTAGTCGTATTTCAAACGCAACTCTTGATAGATAGCTGTCTCTTTCTTTATTATTTGTTCCACATAATCTTTCGCCGTTAAGTCGTATCTACAGTCAACAAGAGCACGTGGAGCTTCGATACATGACTTTGTAACGTTCTTATTACAATCGCCTTGGAGGTCAAACTCGCAATACAAGTATAAAACTTCATGTGCTCTTGACTGTAAATATTGGAGTCACTCTTAGCGGAACAATATCCAAACACGAGCAGTATGAATAAAACGCATCTTTACTTTAATATCTTTGCAACCGACCGTATTTTCCAGCTAGTGACAACGATTGTATGAATATACCTCATCTTTGCTTTAATATCTTTGCAACCTACCGTATTTTCCAGCTTGTGACAACGATTACGATCCTCTCGCCTGGGAGTTGGTGTTTTGTGTACAGTAGGTATGTTGTCTCCGTAAAGCCGATGTTTACTCGAGGGCGAGTGTTACTCGTACGGAATATTCGCAAGGGAGTTCTGTGAAGCGGCACTCTTATTTTCTATTTATCCGAGTGTTCTGTGAGATTGAATTCATGTCTACTAGTTTACACGCGCGACTTCTGGGTCCGAGACGAGAAGTACTCTACAGCTGTCTTCCTGGAAAATGCTTTAGCAATGATTTAGAGGTTTAGCCGTGAATAACAAACAGATCTATTGGTTCTTGCTCTCGGTCTATTTTCGTCTTTGGATGTTAACAAATGTGCTGAAAGAGAATGTAGAAGCACAAAAAGTAGAGTACCGAACCGACTTTAAAAAAGGAAGAGGTTCTCAATTCGACTGTATTTTTAGTATAATTGAAATCGGCTTTTAACCTTCATATATATGGTAATACTCTCCATCCGTACTTTATACCATACCACAGATTAGAGAATAGTTTACAGCGACCCGCCCCGGCTTCGCACGGGTGCAATGCTAACACTAAAACCTTCCTCTTGAATCACTCTATCCATTTAAAAAACCGCACCAAAATCCGTTGCCTAGTTTTAAAGATTTAAGCATACATAGGGACATAGGGATATAGGGACAGAGAAAGCGACTTTGTTTTATACTATGTAGTGATAGTGATATCAACAGAATTCCGTGTTTCGTTCTAGGTATAGTTACTGAATAATTGGATTCGACCCGTTAGGCCAGGCTTACACGTTATCGTAGGAGGTGGATGTTCGCCAAATGCTCACTTAGGGATACACTACACGGGGCTTTAATCTTAGTCGATTGGCAGTTATATCGTTCGATTTGGACTGTTAACAGTCGGAGATAAATAATCCCAAGCGATAACATTGATCGTGTACAACAACAACAGTAACTCTTTATTGTACAACAAAAATAACAGTATGGATAACACAATAATTAATTAAAGTACAGGGTACATTTATCTATATAATCAATGTGCCCTGTACTTTAATTAATTATTGTAATAAGAATAAATAATCTCTTCTGACGAAGCGCTTCGTATTATTATGATCGAACTTCACTTACAGGTAAGTTGGTTTAATCATTAAATATACAGACTACCTTTACATGTTTATATACTTAGTTGTATACATCCTAAGGTTGCCTAGAAGTGATCGCTTGAGCGATAACATCGCCCGTTGTAACTGTTGTAAGTAAGTAAGTATTTGCAAGAATACTAAATGATAAAGAATAATAATAATATAGGGTTAGTCATGTATTCAGCTCTCAATCAAGCAAGCAAAATATTTTGTTAGTACCTAATCAAATTTAAAATGTTAATGAAAATGAATTCCTGAGTGTCAACTCTCTTTATCATTGTGTTAATACACATAATTATTATAATTGGTGTATAAGTTGTTACTTACTTCCTTTTTACTTCTATCAGTCCTATACATTTCTCGTTGCCTCTATTATACAGTTTATTCGATCTTAGAATCTTTCTCGGCTAGACCTGATGCAGTAATCAATCCAATCCAAAACTGGTAGTTCCTACAATTTAGTTTTTGGTAGTTTATGGTTTGGCCCTTACAGCAAGTCTTTATTTTTTTTCTCTGCTTCAGAGACCATTCACAAAAATACAGTGTCTTCAATACTTTATAGGTATATTTGCTTTTTGGTCGACTCATCGACTCAAATAATAGTATTTGAATTAACTATTTCGAATATTGCATTGTGATTTGTTGAGGTAATCTGAATCAAATAATACAGGCTCTGCCTAGTTTGGGACTCAATAACCGTGTGTAAATTGTGTCCTACAATTTATTATCATTATTATTATTACTGTCAAAATTATGAGCCCAACAGAAATGAAAATTTTACAGAACATGACAGCTCTCTTTGAATTCCAAAAGCCTTACCTACAATACAATATAAATCTGAAAAGTGCAGATAAAATGTATCTTGATTTATATGTAGACGTTGAAAGAGCCATTAACTGAAAAAGGGATTTGTTGTAACCTCGTAAACGCATGGTTACGCAATTTTAATGATGCTTTAGCGTTACGTTTCTAACGCGATGGGACTTCATGGTCAGCTTTATGACGTACTATAGACAGAAAGACTGTGCTGGCTTTCATAGTTACTATTTTTAAAGTTTGTAAAGCGAATACGGACCGTGAACAAGATCAATGTGAACTTCGTGACTGCTTTTGATACAAATTTGTAAAAATCTCAAAGAACGTAAAACGCTACATCTTTGACAGCTGACGTCATTATTATTCGTGACATAATGGTCTTACATATTGCATCATCACTACATAGTATAAAACAAAGTCGCTTTCTCTGTCCCTATATCCCTATGTCCCTTTGTATGCTTAAATCTTTAAAACTACGCAACGGATTTTGATGCGGTTTTTTTAATAGATAGAGGGATTCAAGAGGAAGGTTTTAGTGTTAGCATTGCACCCGTGCGAAGCCGGGGCAGGTCGCTAGTACATAATAAAACTGTACGAGGCCGTGTCTGTAGGTACATGAAATGTTTTTGTAAATGTTTGTCTTACATAGTGTAGATAGTTCCCGATGTAGATATCAAAACACAAATTTTTGCAATTTTTGTCTGTCTGGTTGTGCACGCATCGCTCAAAAACTATCACGGATTTTGATGAAATTTTGTGTGGTATAACTGTCAAAGGTCTATAGTACTCTTTACTATTCCCAAGGGAAAATATAGGAACTGGTTAAAAAGAGAAATACGTTCTACTCTAAAACTATAACACGTAGAAACTCGAGATGTGGTATGAAGGTGTATTATATGTTGAAGGCTACCACTATAAAGGGATTTTTGGAAATTCCTACGAGAACTGGATACGCGGTGGCAACGCCGCCGCTGCTAATATTGCATGTAACAGTCAGCAAGGAATCACGTTTTGTCAGGTAACACAGACAAAAGTTGCACAATTTAATCGGTATCTAGCTAACATACTCGTATGTTGTAGACTCAAAAGTGAGTAATGAATAGGCTGGGAAAGTAATAGACTGATTATTAAAATTCCTTCCCAAATGGAAAGTTTGTATTTGACATGATAACGTCTTATAAATCGATGAACGCCGGCTGCACGCACGAAAAATTACCATCTTTCCGCCTGAGCCGAGCGTGCAAGCGAGAGCGCGGAACAAGGGGTAGAGAGGCACGATCGGCCTAAGCGTTCGGCTTGTGAGGCGTCTATCTTTTCCACTCTGCAACTTTTCATCAATGTTTTCTTATAACGTTATCACATAAAATTATCGTCCGTAAACCGACTTTTCGTCAGATACCCTTGGGTGGCTTGAAAAATTGTGCCTGTTAAGTGGCCACTTACTTAACACCATCTCCCAATCCGCGGTGGGCTCGCGTGGGAGATTAAAGCCCATACTTCCTCGTGTGCGAGGAAAGACCCTTAGCTCAGCAGTGGGCTGTGACGGGTTGATGATGAAACCGAATTTAAAGACAAATTTTTTTATAGATGACATGAGCATCGATCGGCATTCGGCATGTATGTTACGTATGATAAATAGATAGGATAGTTAAATACGTCGTTAGTCTAGCATGCGGTGTTTAATCATATTAATGAACTGCTACTGCCAGCTACTCTCACAATAACCGAACGAATATACTAAGCCAACTATTGAACCGTAGAATGGAGTGATATATATGTACTTCACACGTGCTACGGTGACACTACGTACTATGCTGGTAAAAAGGCCGGATTGAACAGTCAAGAGCACGCTAAGCTCTTGGAGTATTAAACCAACCGGAGACGCCACTGACAGGCGTTCCCCTCGGCCAAAAAAAAGTGTCGGTCAACACGCATACCTGTTATATAGGTACAACTATTTTTTTTTGAGTTCACGGAGTGCTTGGATTGGTGAATGTATTTGTGTGCATCTAGTTCAAGCTAGTGTTTAATTGTTTTGTCAAAAAATGCGTTTGTGTTAACATTATTTGTGTGCGTTTCCTCGTCCCCCGCGCAGAAATTGGCAGACTTTTTTTACAAAGAAACTAAGTGCGCGTGACGTCTCCTGTTGGTTTAATACTCAAAGGCTAAGCTTGACACTTTGGACTTTGCCCCGGCCCTGTATTCTATGGCGCGCAGTGTAAATCAGAGCCTAGCTATCCAGAGAGGGAATGCAGCCAGTCCTCTGGGAACTGTCCCACATGGTTCTTCTTCGGAGGACATTTTTTATCTGTAATTATTGTAAATGAATGTATATTTTCTTTGTAAATAAATGTTATTCTATACCCAAAAAAAAACAAAACTCATCTTGAACTGGTAGTGTCAAGCTTGACTTGCTATTGACTGAACTAAACACTGGAGGTGGGTGAAAAAACAATTGTGACTAAATATTGTAAAAATAATTTGAAAATAGTAAGTATATGTACCTATACATAGTTTGGAAAGCACTGACTATTATAATATTATTGTAGACGTAGGTACTAGTAAAACATGAGATTAAAACGAGCTGCCCTTGAGTTTCTTGCTGGTTCTTCTCGGGGTACTGCATTTGAAACCAGCAACTCGTCGGTGGAGATGGGCTGTTGTTTACATTTAGCATATTTTAACCTCTTTGCATTTAGCCAATCTTCATGGACGAGTATAGAGTGCCTTGTTGACTATTGACGTTTCTAAGTTTACTTTTTGTACCTACAGAAAATAAATAATTTTATTATGTATTATTATTATTATAATAGAAAATTGTGAACCGATTTCTTGGACTCAATAATACGACAGGGAGCCATAGCAACGTTACCATTAGCATCGCAACAAACTTATTTATCTATTCAGTTGATCTATTCGAATTTTTTCCTATCATTAGTGGTGGATGTCGATGACAGATCGTCTATTTTAGGCCTCGTTAGTGGATACTGTTTCTTATGTCTGGGTATTAATAACTAAAGTCCCCCAAAGAGACCTCTCCCGCGGTACAGCTGTCAACACTGATGCTTTTGTATTCAAAGGTGGATAGCGTGTTGCTTCGGACTTCGGTGGAACTAATTCAGTTTTCGTTTTGCATGAAACTGGGAAATGTTTATAATAATATGGAGGTTTTAATATCACTACATAGTTAAAACAAAGTCGCTTTCTCTGTCCCTATATCCCTATGTCCCTATGTATGCTTAAATCTTTAAAACTACACAACGGATTTTGATGCGGTTTTTTTTAATAGATAGAGTGATTTAAGAGGAAGGTTTTAGTATTAGCATTGCACCCGTGCGAAGCCGGGGTGGGTCGCTAGTTAGTAATAATAAAAACCGACTTCAACGAATAGCACTAAAAAGATTATTATTTACATATATACAACATCTAATCTACTGTTACTAAACCTATTACGCTGATAGCGAGTGATTGGCTGATGTCTGTTGAAGAGTTCCGTTCTCCACCTAAAGTTCTTCATCAGATTTTCAATGGAACCAACCTTGTATGCTTGACAAAACAAAAAAAGTTGAAATTGGTTCAGATTTGAGGAACTATGTTATAACATACCAAAGAATCTCCTCCTTTTTTGAAGTCGGTTAAAAAGAGACATACACTATAGTTATTAGTACTTGTACCTGTATATCTTTGAGTATTAAAACAACAGGAGACGTCACGCGCACTAGTTTCTTTGCAAAAAAGTCTGCCAATTTCTAAGGGGGGGGGGGGGGGACGAGGAAACGCACTCAAATAATGTTAACACTAACGCATTTTTTGACAAAACAATTAAACACAAGCTTGAACTAGATGCTAACACAAAAAAACTAGTAGTATATAACAGGTATGACCGTTGACCGACACTTTTGTTTGGCAAAGGGGAACGCCTGTCAGTGGCGTCTCCGGTTGGTTTAATACTCAAAGCTGTATATAGACGAATTTTCTCTAACTAACGCATGGTTGACAGTTAGATTCCTAATATTTTAAGGCTTAAACAGACTAAGAAAGTATTTGACGATATTCCCTCGGGAACGGCAAAAACCGGGTTCACGCTGAAAATGCCGCTCAACACCAGATAGATACCAAATTCTGCCTTAGAATATTCTTAAACCTAGCTACCTATATAACGTGCACAACTTTGCAAGACGAATCCTGCTTTTTCTCATTTGAAAATGGAAGATGGCAAGGCATGTTGAAATCTAATTTCTGAGTTAAATCCTCACCTTTCAAACAATGTGAAACCCATCAGACGGAACGGTGCCGGGATAATGCAGCCATCTCTGTCCTACTCCTGGCATTAGGTAGCTGAGTGCTTTTCGCTCTCTGTCTTTACTCGGAAGCAAAGTTCAGAGCTGAAGAGCATAGTTTTAACTGGAGAGAAGATGCTATTAAAAATTCTTGACGATGCTTCTACTGGCACTTGATTGTAATATTGGGTATTTACCAAAGAAATTTAAATACAGAGCGGCTATTGGGAATATTTTCATATAAGAACATAGAACTCTAAAAACTGACTACAACGATTTATAATAAAACACATACATACATACATACAGCTCAAGCCTTCTTCCCACAGGGGTAGGCAGAGACGATGGATCGCCACTTTGCCCGATCTTCGCACACTTCCCTCGCTTCCTTCACATTCATAAGCCTTTTCATACACGCTCTTTTATTCTTCCCACTCTTGACCCCAGCTTTTTATAATAAAAATTCAGTTGAATTGAGAACCTTTTCCTTTTTATAAAGAAAATATAGCCTATGTTACTCAGATATCTTTTAGCTTTCCATTGGTGAAATATTTTTTAAAATATATAATAAATAAAATAAAACAAACATACAAAAATACAAATCTTTCCTATTTATAATTTTAGTATAGAAGTATAGATTGATAACCTATTATGTGTCTATTCATTTATGTATCTATATACTAAAATAATATTATAAGGAGGAATGATTTGTATGTTTGTAACGAATAAACTCAAAAACGACTGGACCTATTTAAAAAATTATTTTATTTGCATCCTTGCAAATATACGTAGGTACTTCCTTTTTCAAATCGTTTCGAGTACAACTATTTTGAGTACAAAAATAATGTGTGTTTTCTTTCGATAAAGCTTTATATCATCAATATTTAGCGTAAATTCCCTGCAAATACAGCCGCCTACAAGTTCATTGGCGATATCTCTTTTCGTAGTCAAATGTTAATCAATATTCATAGTGGACAGTCATTGGTGCGAGACTCAACATGCCATTATTGGAATTTATAAACTCCTGTGAAATGTGAATTCCTGGTACCCAAAAAATTTTTAAGCGTTATAGAAAACTATAGATATACGGGGTTCTTATTGGGTTGGTACGAGTATTCAATATCATAAATAAAATAAAAATCTCACGCCGTATATCCCCGAGGGGGTAGGCAGAGGTATTCCATTTCTGGTTATAGATACCCCCTTTTCACGAGATATTCTTTGGACCCCTAAACGTGATTAGGTGGTGAGCCCATCGCCGGACCGGGTCTGTTTACACATGTCTCAGAATTAATTCTGAGACCTGCGGGTTTCCTTACAACGATGTTTTCCTTCACCGTCGAACTAGTGATAAATATGTACGTAAGTTTTGAAAAACTCATTGGTACATGCCAGGATTCGAACCCGAGCCTCACTGATTTTTTATCATGTGAAGCAGGCTCTTTAACCGTAGGGCCATCACTGCTTTTAAAAATCACATGTTTTTTTTTCTATCAAAGCTCTCTTCGAACTAAATTTAATCCACGGGTCTTATTGTGTATTTATGATTTGACACTTTCTTATACTTTGACAGTAATGACAAATGTACGTTAGAAGCAATGTACTACATCAAAATAAAGCCGATTCTTCGCACTCCGGACCCCAGCTTGAAGCACGTCACTTATTTGATCCGTGAACGTCCTTACTCGTATTGTCCTCTTTCCTTGCATTCTTCATCA
This sequence comes from Ethmia dodecea, assembly GCA_963855545.1. Taxonomy (NCBI): domain Eukaryota; kingdom Metazoa; phylum Arthropoda; class Insecta; order Lepidoptera; family Depressariidae; genus Ethmia; species Ethmia dodecea. The sequence continues at coordinate 29,209,013 of OY979436.1, read as the reverse complement.
GAAAATCATTCAGAAAGTCTGACAGAATTCGTAACTTTATTAATTTGTGGGCTGCTGTTTTTTACGAATGTCATAGGTGATTCATTTTTATGTGAGATTAAAAAGAGCTGCCCTTGAGTTTCTTGCTGGTTCTTCTTGGGGTACTGCATTTGGAGGCAGCAACCGTCGGTGGAGATGGGCTGCTGTTTACATTTAGCCAATCTTCATGGACAAGTTCAAAGTGCCTTATTATTAGACGATTGACTTTTTCTAAGTGTAATTAGCAATTACCTACGGACATAAATACATTTTTCATTATGGTTACCAACTGGACCCTCTACTACTAAAGCTCAGCTATCTGTTTGTCCGTCACAGGGATGTATGTTTTAAAACCTAATATGTAGTGTATTACTAAAATCGCTATAAAAAATTAAGGGGGATAAAAAAACGTTTTATTTTATTGTGCGGCGGTACGAAACCTTTCGTGTGTGTCCATCTTGCATGTGGCCGGTCTTTTTTAATAAAAGTGTCGTCAATCTTCAACTGTACAAAAATACTGAGCGCGGATACACAGCAAACGTTACGATTGTTGTCAACCAACGGAAAAATCTCGGGATGCAAACTCAATGCAACAGAAAAACAACCTTAACCCTCCCATTTTGCGGTCATTTTCGCAAGCATTTGACAGCTGTAATAAACATTGGGGAATAATTCAGGATTATTGCCAGAATTTTTAATAGAGCTATAAAACGGAATATGTTAAAGTCGGGCCGGAAAAACGGGATATAATTCAGGAGTCTTTCCAAATTGCTTGCTATTCTAGGAGAGTCTCGCCAATTCTGTTGGCAATGGCTTGATAGCGCCCCAAGATTATAATCCCCCGTTCTACGGCTATCGTTATCCTCAATCTTCTATCTAATGGCCTAATTTATTGACGGGCTGGTTGCTCATTTGATTTGGTAGTGACTCTGCTGATTATGGATGTTTTTGTGGAGACTTGCTGGTTTCGATTGGATATTGTTTTTATCTACATCTACACTAATATTGAGGAAAGATTTGTATTTTTTTATGTTTGTATTTTTGTATGTTTGTAACTAATACATTCAAAAACTACTGGACCGATTTCCAAAATTCTTTCACCATTAAAATGCCACTTTATCCCTGAGTAACATTGCCTATATTTTTTACTAAAAAAAATAGGGATCCGTACTAAAACTGCAATAATGTAAAAAAATTCTGCTATAAAATCTCTTTCATCGCATGCGCTGCGGAAACTATTGATGATAGAACAAAAAAGATTCTACATTATTAAAGAACATACTAATATCAACAAAAAAATGGTCGTAAGTAATAGATCCAATAGGTAGTTCTGCAAATACATTACTAAGTGGACAAACTGACAGCTTATGAAATAGGTCGGTCACTTTGCAAATGAAGCCATCACTTATTTTCAATTAGGGAGAATGCTTTCACTTGTTTTTCACGACTAGTGTTATTGCTCACTTATACCTGAGTGATGTCATACCGAACACTCCATAATTATGCACATACTAGCGGTCGCCTGCGACTTCTTGTGAATTTATACTCAGTCAAAATGTTTTAGTCAAAGTATAGGGACTTATAAGTCCACTTATTGGAAGTCATTTCAACTCCACCGCTTCAGCATGTATGGTTGAGCAGAAGAAGTGGGGCAAAAATCTCCTCAACACATTATTCTTGTAGTCCATTCTTACTTAATATTAAATATGGTTATTTTTCTTTTGTCATATTGCGCTGTGCTGGAGAAAATCTGTTCCAAGCATCATTGTCATTTACATAGTCATCTAGTTTGTAGTTCGCCATTTTACGGATGCTTAGGTTTTACAGACGCCAGACGTCGCTTCTAGCCTCTGCGGCAGACTTAGGTAAAAGCAAAAAAGGAAGATACGCTACATTCATAGAAAGCATCGTTGACATTCGGACTACATACAACAGCACTCGCCCGTGAGTTTTATTTTTTGTTTTAGAGCTACATATTTGCACACTTCATAAAAGCACATGAAGGCATTTGATTCTATAGCTGTTTAACCATTCAATGTGTTTCCTTCTCGTCGACTATCACGTACTGTATTGTACGCCCGGCCCGATTAAGACTGCAGCGAATTAGGTTTTTTGGACCTAATTTAAGCGGTCCACGCGCGAGGAGCTAGTACCGCATCTTCCTTTTTTGTTTGTATCTATACACACAGACAGACCATCCGCTGTTTTATATTGTAATATTCACTGCTAGCTTACATCCAACAGACACAAAAGTGTTTACGTTTCCAACGTTTCAATTTCTTCGTTGACATTGAATGCGACGCCTACCGCGTTCAATTGCGTCTGATCGCTACAGTGGTTTGTTGACAAACACGTATTAGGACCAGTTGTAGATGACAGGAACAGGAGACCAAGGTTGCCGGGAGCGTCCAGGAAGGCGATAGGTATATAACGACATCCGACCACGCTCGGCACGATTAGATAAAACGCTCAAAGAGGAGAGGGCTTATTACTATGGTGTCAACTGTGTTCGTAGCGTCAACTGGATTTAGTCGGTTTACCGAAATTGAGATGGGAAAAATCATGGGTTTTTTATCGTTGGACACAATGCAAAGACTTGTATAAAATACCTTAATAGCTAGCCACGAGTCATATTCATGCAAGCAAATATTGATAGAGTTCAGCTCTTTGCCAATTTACGATCTAGACACGCGGTAGCGTGTCAAGCCAAGTTCAAGTAACAGAACAGCGAGCAGCACCGTGTGTAATATTACATGAACCATTTGTAGATGGACTACACGACATACGACTGATAAAGAAAGGTCCCCTCTCTACGAGCTTATAACGGGCCTTTACGTAAATAAATAAAACAGCCTTTATTGCTGTTATCTTACAACGGATAGATGCCTACTTACTAACTAAATTACTGTTATTGTAGAGCTGCCCTTGAGTTTCTTGATAGTTCCCCTCACTGTATTTGGAACCAGCAACTCGTCTGTGGAGATGGGCATGTTCCATCCTACCCTACCAGTAGTCAGATGATCGAACTGTTTGGAGACTTTTTTTCCACATTGTTGCACTTTATAGACTCTCTCTGTTTACATTTAGCCAATCTTTATGGAGTTTAGAGTGCCTTGTTATTAGATTATTTTATTTCAGTACTTTTTTATCTACAGAAAATAAATCATTTTGTGATTTGATATACATATTTCTAAATAATATTGTTTTAATCATCGGCAACTGGATGGACTGGATGTTTGTCTGAAACCTGGGCCTTTAAGGACTAGTATTTAAATAAATAAGAGTGTAACAATTAGAAACACCAAATCCAGCTCTACATAACTTGTACGTCATATTGAAAAAAAATCATCTAGTAGGTACCTATACCTACTAAAAAAAATCTGGCGATGGTCATAAGCCTAGTGCGATACGTCCGAATGACAGCTCGCGTCCATACTAACTGAACTGACGCTTGAGATCAAAGTTTTTGTATACAAATATTCCCACTGGCCCCTCTATGTTCTATTGGGTAAAACTAAAGCTAGAGATGGAGACAAAATACTCGATTGTCGTATCGTTGTAGGTACAAATCGAAAGGAAGTCGATTTAAAACGGGATGCTGACCAGGGCGCGCAGGGTTGCCAATTCGTTTCGGGAAAACGTAAATTGCAAATTATACGATAACAAGAACTGTTTTTTCTGGTAAGCTGGTATTTTTTTGCAAATGGCCGACCTTCGCGGCCGGCGCGGTGCGGCTTGTCTAATATTACCAAAGAGATTAAAATATAATAGGGCATAGAGGGGGCATTTTGAATATTTTCATACAAAACTTTGAAGCTCAAGCGTCATGGCAGTTAGTATGAACCCGAGCTGTCATTCGGTTGAAATTGTACTAGACAATAAATTTTTGGCTTCTAATTTTCATCGCTTTGTCATCTCTATGCCCTATTATACTTAAATCTCTTTGAATATTACAAATCAATATCTCGGACCAATATTATTATGCGTTCTTTTTGCTGTTTCTATACAGAGAACTTTAATATATTATTCACGTTACCGTCTATATAATAACAATGTAAAATAAATAGTGTTCAACTATATTACGAATTTATAATTTAATCCAAATGTTGCAAACCACTGACTGATTTTTTTACATAATTTATACATTCTCGTAACGGGTATTATAGTTAGAAAATGGTGCTGATAAAAAATAGTATTTTTTTTTAAATCCAGTGATCGCTAATTAATTAAAACGAATTCTTCCTGAATCTATTAGACGCGTGAACAATAAAAATATTTTCTGTAACTATTAAAAAACACTACCTCTCAATCTAATAATATAAAAAATGTATTAGGTAATACTAAAATTGTAATACGTTTAATAAGAGAGTTCCGATCCAGTCAAACTGTTGACACAGTTTTTTGGGGCAATGTATGTATCATTATTTGTGTTCTTATTAATTCATTAAAAAAATGCTATAACAGGAATTTTCTATAGAAATACGATGGTGGCGAATCTGAGTTTAGAAATCTTCACCCCTACTTCTATCTCTCACGGCACTGACTGACTGACCCAGTGCTCTTGCCTGTTAGCGACCAATCACCAATTACGTCTGTGATTGGACTCTGCGTCTCTGTTGTGACTCAATTCAATGCCAGCGTGAATCGCCTATGCACTCGCAAACTGGACAATACATTTTTATAGATTTTGTTACTTAGAACTGTCAAAATATACTCTGTTTTACTGATATCGGTAGGTAGGTATATGCGAAAGTGTGTAAGCGGAATTTAGGTGATTACCAAAGGCGTTAGAAAAAAGTGGTAAAATTTAAAAAATCCACCTATGAAATTGCTGAACATTTCTAACTAATGTTTTTTTCTAATTTCAGCAACTTTGCTAATAACTCTTCATATTAGGTGATTTTTGTTTGTGTTGAAAAAAGTGATGAACACAGATTCATTCTTGCATGTGTAATAATATGTGTTGCTCGGCCCGATATTCGGAATAGGTTTATTAATTACAGCTGACATTAATTTAAAAAAACTAACTATCTTAATTAAACCTAGTGATTTTTTTCTATCATGGTCATAATATTTTTTCTATCATGGTTTATAGGTAATATTCTATACATCAGATTTAGGATTTATCAATGCCGAAAACAAACTTTGTTTGAATAAAAATACTTTTGACAAAAGAATTAAAAAAAAGAGGATGTTATCATTTCGACTGTATGTTGTTTTTGTTTGTTGGGTGAACCGATTTTGTTGATTCTTTTTTTATTTGAAAGCTTCCAGTGTGGTATTCGATCCAGTTCTGACAATGGCATCCCTGAAAACCAAGTTGAAGTCGGTTTTTCTACTCTTTAGAGTTTCTAAGCTATTTCCTACAAAAAATTTTTTTTTACAAAACAGCAATGCAGAGTCCACTATCATCCTAAACTCGAAGAAGCCATTCAATCATAAAATTAGAGGTAAGAATAGTGACTGTTAAGTCCAGCGGAATGATACAGTTTACGATTTATTGGATTCGTCCTGGCTGAAAATGTAACCCTATTCAAATCCACGAGAGCGTAGCAGGCTAAAGGCCGTGGCCAGTTGCGGTTAAATAAAAAAAGATCTATAACAAAGAGATTAAAATATAATAGGGCATGTCCTATAATGACCACTTATTGCGTAAATCGAGGTAAATATTTTAAAATAAGAATTTTATTTTGTTTTATTTTGGTAACAGACAGTCATGTATCTTAAATTTCACAAATCAATTTGCTACAGTTTTCTAAGAAGATATCTGAAGTTTACTGAACTGGTGATCAATTACAAGTTTCTTATATGTCTTTGTATTTGAATTGTTGCTGAAATTTACTCTCTAATGAATTTCGAATTATTAATCTATTTATATATAAAAAAAGCTGTTGCTAGACGTCCGATAACCGGATGAATAAATATACACTTCGTATAATAGAACTGTAATGAGACCGTGTCTGTACCTACATAAAATATATTTTGAAGTTTTTTGAGGTAGTGTATATAGTTATCGATTTAGATACCAAAACAACAATTTTTGAAATATTTGTCCGTCCGCCTGTGCTCACAAAAAAACTACTGGAGCGATTTTGATAAAATTGGGTGTGTAGTTTACTCCCAAACTAGGCAGAGCCTGTACTACGGGTACTAAGCAAGCGATCAACATAATATTAAACACCCAAAAACGAACAGGCATGTTCATGCACACAAACGTTGGCTCCGAGCAGGAATCGAACCGACCTCCGACTCAGAAGGCAGGGTCACCACCAACTGAGACAACACTAACGTCAAGAAAGCTAATCCCCTTTGAATACTATAATCTATAAAGACGACAACAATTACTACATTATTTTTCTGTAGGTACTAAAGGCACACTTTAAAAACCTCAATCGTCTAATAATAAGGCACTCTAAACTCGTCCATGAAGATTGGCTAACTAAACAGCAGCCCATCCGACGAGTTGCTGGTTCCAAATGCAGTACCCTAAGAATAATTTGACGATTGAGTCATTAAGGGAATAAGACATTATTGCGGCCAGCCCATTACAACCAGCACCGTCTGAAGCCCGGACGCTGGCTTTAATCCGGTTTATTCCGGTTATTCGCACTGCACAGAGTTCACGGCGGCGTGTGACAATTGCTCTATTAAGCTGCTCGGATCTGTAGTCCGGATGCACAGTTGACTGACTCTGTTTACACCTGCTTTTGTGCTGGTACTGACTTTAATTAATTTTCAATACGCCTAAGCAACTGTCGTCCACGTGGCTGGTAGTGATTTGATCTAACCTTGTTTGCAAGTGTACTGGGAGGCCTCCCAGATCTAGATAATAATCTTAATTGATGACTGATGGTTGACTGGAAGGTAGATAATGCCTTTAGGTATTAAGTTCACCATGTGTATATTTTCTTGGTACATGGAGTTAAATAAATCCTACTACAATATTATAAAGGCATAAGTTTTTATCGATGGGTGTAGGTATAGATGGATATTTGTTCCTCTTTCACGCAAAAACTAATGAAAGCTTTGATGAAACATTACAGTTACATAGCTTACCATCAGAATAACACATAGGATTTATTTTATCCCCGTATACCCACGGGAACGGAAACTACACAGGTGAAACCGCGGGGCCCTGCTAGACCTACAAGTACTTTTATACTGTTACAGGGTGTCCCAGTTATTACATTTCATATGTTTAGGTACCCATCTCCGCTATAAAAACGGCAATGTTTGTAAAGTTTGTGGTTAATTGGGACAGCCGTATCTAAAAAAGATCACTAGCTCGACGGTGAAGGAAAACATCGTGGGGAAACCCGCAGGTCCCAGAGTTGATTCTGAGGCATGTGTAAACAGACCCGGTCCGGCTATGGGCTCGGATAAAAGGCGTAACATTATTATTTATTATTATTATTTCTCTGTTAACAATTTAAAACCACAAAAGAAAGATTAAGGATTGTAAAACAATGTTGTCAATATATATTTTCAATTTTAATACCATTCTGTTCATACCAAAATCTGAATGATTTACTTAAAGGCTTAACTCATCCAATGTTATATTGATTTTGCAAATTTCACCTCCGAGGCCTATTATTTTATTGACAACTAGCTTGTTACCTAGCTTTTACGGCTTCGCTCGCGTACGTTTATTTCATCCCCTTAGGGGTTGAATTTTGCGAAATCCTTTCTTAGTGGATGCCTTCACTGTATAAGCTATCCATGTGCAAAATTTCAAGTTTCTAGACCCATCCGTTTAGGCTGTGCGTTGATACATCCCCAATCAGTGAGTCAGTTTATCATTTTATACATATAGATTACCAATAGCGGGTAAACAAAGTGTATAGAGGTATAATCGCCTTGAAGCTATCTTCGGTCGTTCCTTATGCACTCATTCTCGCCAATCGATTGTATGTGTTTACGCGAACATTGTTCGACAGCCGTTGTTTGCACTGGCTATACGAGTAGGTATATTTGTTTTTCACTTCATGCTCTAAAAGTACGCCAATATAGGGCTCGATTCTGCATTACAGCGACTAAACTTATTTTAGTTTCATCCTGTCATTTTCTTTCTCCTAGAAAAGAAAAGAGACGAGAGATATTGAGTCCTGTCAAATTAAAATTAGTCCTGTCAACTAAGACGTGTTTAGCAATTTTAGCGAAAATTTCAGAATTTTTATCGAGTGTATTTGTTCGGTTTTACATAAATTTGTAAAAAGCACTAAACTCAATGGAATAGGAAAAGTCAGATCGGTAACATCACTTTACAAATAAAATATAACTCTTGTCTTTGCTGTCGATCAGTCGGGTAGAGCCGTCAAAATGGGAAAGTCGACAAAAAGTAGAATGCGTTTCATCAAATAGTTAATATATGCCTTTATGTTGGCAGAAAGCAAAGAGATTTAAGTATAATAGGGCATAGAGAGGGCATTGGGAATATTTTCATACAAAACTTTGAAGCCCGTTACCTCCTTGTCATGTCAGTTAGTATGAACGCGAGCTGTCATTCGGTCGAAATTGTACTAGACTTATTCCACTTGGAATAACTTTTGACTTCAAATTTTCCTCGCTTTGTCCCCTCTATGCCCTATTATATTTAAATCTCTTTGGCAGAAAGGAATAAGTGTTGCATGTGTTGAGAGACAGGGGAGCCAACATGACCGCATAGGAACTATTTTATGAAACGGATTCTACATACCGTAGTCCATTTTTTAATGATGAAGTGACAAATCCCAATCTATTTTCGTTTAGGAACTAATAGCTCCGACAGATACAAAGGCGCCCAGTGTGCAGGAATTCAACGGTCGGCTTGCATCTGACTGCGGCGTAGTCCGACCGTGTATAGATTCCTTTAGTCTATTTTTCGATGCTCGAAAAAATGAAGCGTTCCAATTTTGAATTGGATAGCGAATTTGAAGTTAATTTCAACAGGCTACGGCTATCGTTCTACATAGTGGGGACATTTTTATCGATATCGAGTTGCTTTGGCAGTGGATCAAATGTAGTTAGTCTGTCGATAAATATTCGACGCGAGTGATGCGCGCCGCACCGTGGCTGAATGCCCTTTGCAGATGATGGTTGAAATATCGGGTTTAAAGTTTTTAGGGATATTATTAAGATATTAAAACGTTTTATTAAATTTATTTCTTTGAACTCATAATGAATGAATACTAAAATAAACACCTGGAGTTTCATTAACTGAATTTAACTAAAGTTTTATTTGGAACTAACAACATTATGGTTTAAGTATTATATTATTTATTTCTTACAAGCGCTACATAATGTAGCTAGTTATTGTTTTTTTCCCAAAAAAATATATTTTCTCTTTATAAAATTGTCTGAAGAGTTTGATGCCGTTGCCACGACGATTAATGTTTGACATTGACATTAATTCGGTCAAGAACTTTTGGTTGGAGAACTTTTTGACATTGGAAGTTACGAAAAATGTTTTCTGGTGGTTTATGATTGATTGCGGGTTGTTGCAGTGTTGTGTTCTGATTATTATGACATATTTTAGGGGGTAGGTTTCAAAACTTGTTGTTGTTGTCACCAATATAATAGGGCATAGAGGGGGCATTGGGAATATTTTCAAACAAAACTTTGAAGCATGTTTGAAGCTCAAGCGTCATGTCAGTTAGTATGAACGGGAGCTGTCATTCGGTCGAAATTGTACTAGACTTATTCCACTTGGAATAACTTTTCAGTTTCAAATTTTCCTCGCTTTGTCCCCTCTATGCCCTATTATATTTTAATCTCTTTGTAGGTATATAAAATTCGTTTTCTTTTTTATTTAAACCGTGAGATAGAACTGCAATCTTCACCGGAGTTGCAATACAAGCCGCTCAGGCTACAAATCTCTTTGAGCGTTCTCGTGACTCACATATTATTTCCGAACACGTTAGTGAAATTACAGTTCTGTGTAGGTAGGACAGGTAGGACTATTCTGATCATTATATGGGTGATGATGCTGAGAAACTTCAATAGTTTAATAGCATAGAACTTCAAAATTGTCCATGGATGTTGGCTGGATGGCTGAAAAAAAAACAAAAACCTCTCTTTATTGACGGCGAGCAAAATTTAGAGCAGCTCTTTTCTTCAAAGTCATGATGACCATTTACCATCAGATGGCTCGTCTGCTTGTTGCCACTACTTTAAAAAAAAAGACTACCTAGCGTGAGAGCAGTGACAAAAAAAAATCTCGCTTTTTCTCTAAACAAATGCACGCGAAAAGCGTCACATAAAACAGTTAAAAAAAATATGGAGTTGGTTGAAACGTTACAAAATAGCATGAAAATAAAATTGGCTGCAAAAGGCCGAGCCATTGCCTATATTGCCTTCCTAAAATGCAGGAAAATCTAGTTTAGGAGCCCGAGCTTAACTTATTTAACAAACCTTTTGCTGCAAACAATGTTACTCGTAGTTTGTTAGTTGGTTCAATATTGTACAGTACGTCAGTTTTAACTTGGCTTCTCTGAACATAGGCTTCGCCTGCGCAAACCCCCTCGTACCGCCAAATGGTCGCTAACATTTTTTTTTTAAATTATTATTTATTATTGAGCAGCCATTTGCGCAACTTCAGAGTTGCCAAGTTAAAACGGCCGTACTGTACCTTCACAAGATCTTTTACATCAAAGTGATTGCTGTAGAAGGTTTTAGGGATAGAACTATCTAGAATATGCCTAGAGCTTACTTCCGGCTATCTCTATGCAAAAAATTGCTTGTCTTTAAAGTCGGTTTACGGACGATAATTTTACGTGATAACGAAAGCATTGATGAAGATCGCGCCTTTCTATTGCTTGTTCCGCGCTCTCGCTTGCACGCTCGGTTCAGGCGGAACGTGACAATGAGTCATCCTTTTTGGTGCGTGCAGCCCGCGCGTTCTTCGATTCGTAAGACGACTTTAGACAACCCAATTTTTCTTTATTAGTGTTGTCCGTTGAAGTAGGTTTTTTACTTTGTAGAGTTCTTTGTTATTTACACAAACTAACAAAGATGGCGTGCCATAACGATTTAATTAACATGACATAAGAATGTTGCTACCCGAGCATTTTGGCAACAATTTGAATTTAACTAACTTGCGATTCAAAACCACGAGATTCACAGCGTAGGCGGATTACTTAGGGTTGCCACGTGCCAACATTTATTCGACAAGATATAGGATTTCTACAAATAACCTATAAATTATAAAGTACACGTAGTAAAGTTATGGAAACAGCAAAAATACACAAAAATTTAGGTATTTACTAGTATATTTTATATCGAGGGACTAAACGAAGCCATTATATACCAGAGGTGGTTTGACTCCCGAACTAGCGAAGGAGTCAATGAAACCGAGGGTATATTAAGCTGGCGTTTAGTTTCGAGGTGCACTTTGAGTGCGAGAAAAATTGTCAATTTAGTAGATAAATTTATTTAAAACCGAACAAATACACTCGACAAAAATTCTGAAATTTTTCTGTCACAGATTAACAAAGAGATTTAAATCACTTTTATAACATATGGCACCACCTCCTATGCGGAAACACCATGGAACTAAAACTCGCAAAATTTTCGCAATGATGGTCCACACTCCACAGATATTTACTGGCTGTTTGAGTTTGTCTACATCTCATTAAGGAAATTCAAAAACTAATTACATTTTACTCCCTAGGGACTAAAGTGACCACTTTAGTCCCTAGGGCCCGCTTCGTAGGGCTATACCTATTGGCGTACTTTTAGAGCATGAGAAGTGAAAAAGTATGTTAAGTATGTATTATTTGTGTTTTGCATTTATAAATTTTTTTTTTGTCTTAAATGAAGTGTCAATGCTTTGTCACATTTAATTTTAATATTATTCACATGATGCAATACTATAATAATATAATTATTATGGTACGGTTGGCAACCCTAGGTCTACCGTCGCTTCAGATTGTTTTATTGTATGCACTTTGCTTTCGTGAATCGGAGATGTTTACTAAAATTTACGAGCTTCTGCGCTCGAATTAGTACATACCTATATTGTGCCACTCTTTAAATTTTACGGGTCGATACTGCACCAGATGGCGGAAAATGTTTTTTGGGTGTGAGTAGAGAAGTACGTGAGTATTATTTGGCGCAGTCTAGGGAATGCAATCACAAAAGAAGTTCTCAATCCCGGCATTTGCGGGATCCCGCAACAAATAATGAACATCTTTAGAGCCTGCTTCAGATGATGATAATCAGTGAGGCTGCGGGTTTCCTCACGATTTTTTCCTTAATCGTCGAGCTAGTGATAAATATGTAAGTTTTGAAAAACTCATTGGTACATGCCAGGATTCGAACCCCAGCCACACTGATTTTCATCATGTGAAGCAGGCTCTTTAACCGTAAAGCTATCTGCTCTTATTTATTTAAGGAAAAATATACATTTATTGACTATTCCAGTGTCAAATTCACTTATTGGATGCCAATACTAATCGCTATCTATCATGGATTCGGGTAGTGTTCGATAACATACGCAACGTGAAAGCCAAAATGATTGGATTGGTCCCATCCTCTTCGTTAAAGGAGGATTATCCGTATTCAGCTTACAGCTGGCTATTGAGCACATGAAGATTTACACTTGTAGTGCGAGTCTGACCTCTAAGGCGATTGTAATAAGAACTTTACAAAGTCCACTGTGTCAAGCTCCACGTGCTGTTGAGTGCACAGTGTAGAGATCGTGGAGCGTCACACATTTATAGGACACATATGACTTTGTACCGTTCTTATTACAACCGCGTAGAGGTCAGAAATGCACTACACCTAAACCTCATGTGCTCCTAGCTGTACAAGTGTCTGTTGAAACTAACACGGAGAAAGTCAAAGGAAATTCTAAACGGGTTAATATAGTTTCATAAATTATGATTATTAAATTTAATTCTGTTTGTTGGGAAGCGCACGATTTTAATATTCCTAATAAGGTTTTCATTGAACGAGACAATGAAATGTAAGAGGAAAACTGAACTGAATATACACATTTGTTTTTTTCACCTACACCTTATTTTTTTACGTTTCTAAATATACGACAGACGGACGGACACAGCGGAGAAATAATGGTCCCGTAATTTTATTTTCATTTAAGTTGTGACGGGATTGTCTATTCCTTAATTCAAATGGGATAAGATTGCCATAATCATCGTAATTTCCTAACCTTGTAGGCGGTTATAGTAATATAAGTACCAATTTGAATACCAAATTGGTCATGGAAAGCTTGAAAATCATGAAAAGACAGAAACAAAAAAGGAAGATAAGGCACATTCATAGAAAGCATCTTTGACATTTGGATTACATACAACTACTCGCGCCATTGGGTTTTATTTTTGTTTTAGTGTTACTTGTACACTTCATAGAAGCGCACGAAGGCATTGTATAGTTTAACCATTCAATTATGTGTTTGCTTCGCGTCTACTATCACGAACTGTTGATAGGCCGGCCCGATTGAGACTGCAACGAATTACGTTCCTGGGACCTAATTTAAGAGGTCCACGCCCGAGTCTCTAGTACCGTATCTTCCTTTTTCGCTTTTATATAAGATGGAAAGATATTGATTTTGGCGAGAAACATAACGAAATAAGTTTATCCCAAAGGACGAAAGCAGCAAACATAAACGTGGAATAACATAAGTTCCCGGACTCTTAACAAGTTTAACTCACTCCACGCGAAAACTACAAAATGGGCTTCATTAATTTATTTGTTTACGTTGTGTTTCTTAAAACTGTTTTGACTTTGACTTAGGATCCTAAGTAGATACTTAGTTTAAAAAACAGCAAAGGGGCACAATTAATTTGCAGATGAATAAATAAACACTTGTTTCAATATCTATATCCATACACTCGTAATAAAACCCTAAAGGGGCGGAAAATTTTAATGGTAGTGTAGATAGTTATCGATTTAGATACCAAAACACCAATTTTTGAAATTTTTGTCTGTTTGTCTGTCTGTGCACGCATCACGGAAAAACTATTGGACGGATTTGGTATAAAGATAACTGAGCATCCGGGTCAACATCTAGGGTACTTTTTATTCCAGGAAAATATCTCATTCCCACGGGAAAATAAAAAACTGGTAAAAAAGATAAATACGTACTATTCCGAAACGAATACACCTAGAAACTTGAAATAATAATAGGAAAATTGTCACCTACACTGTGTCTTATAATAATATTATGTGGTAGTAAACCGGTATGAAGGCATTTTCAGAAATTGCAACGAGAACGGGAATAAAATGGGCACCCGCTATTTGAAATATTGGTATGTAGGTGTGTTATATAGGTATCATACTTTGAAGAGATTTTCGGAAATTCCCTCGGGCACGGGAATGAACTGCGCGGGCTACGAAGCTGTGGGCACCCGCATTAAATAATTTTTTACCTAAAGAGGCAAACGGGACCAATGTGTCTATTTGATAAAACTCATGATATACAACGGAAAACAGACAACTTAACAAAACTTCAGTAAAAATGCACTATCGGTTTACTGTTGATTTCAGTATCATTCCGATAAGTTTTGTAAAAACATATTGTATTTTTGTGCATAGACTAAGCTAAGCTAAAATCTTTAGGTGTCGTGTTTTGTGCTCATGACTAATTTTCCAATGCCTTCAAAGTAAAGAAAAAAATTTATATGCGTGACATTTTACGAAGGAAAAGTGATTTGGACGACATCGTAGGTACCTACAAGTGCATTTACTTATTTCATCGGTGGCAATGACATGAGACAATCTTCTGACCTAGATGGCGGCACAGGCGGTGCACAGCTGCCAAGTAGCGGTGCTAACTCAATTAGCTGCTGTCAATGCTGCGCGCGCGCCGACGCTCGTTTATGGGATGATTCTTTCACTGATACCAGAATGCAAAATGTTATAATAGTGATCTGGGAGTGTCATAATATTTATCTACCTATATCTAACACTAGCTGTTCCGCACGGTTTTACACGCGTAGTTCCCGTTCCCGTGGGAATATAATATAACCTAATGGGAATATATTATAATAAAATATAGCTTATGTTTCTCAGTGATAATGTAGCTTTATATTGGTGAAAGAATTTTTAAAATCGGTTCAGTTGTTTTTGAGGTTATTCGTTACAAACATATAAAAATACAAATCTTTCATTTTTATAATATTAGTGGGTACCTATAGGTACCTATATAACTATTATGTTCTTTTCTTTCTTTCTTCGAGATTTCACCTGTGTAAGTTTGGTTCCCATGGGAAAATTGTAACTCTAGTTACTCCCAGAAAAGTAAGATTTCCATTGCTAAAATATTTTTTATCGGTAGTTGTTTCGATGTTTCGGACTCTATTCATTAAACATGCCAAGAAATAAATCTTTCCTGTTGTAACAATCCAGTGAAGCATCAAGGACAATCGAATATAATTTTGTGTCTGAATTTCGTTACTTGACGGGCTAAGTATATTAAAAAAAACTTGGAATTGAATAAGGATGTCTCAAAAACCATAGATAATAAAGTTTGTTAACGCGCCAAGTGACATCTATTAGACTTAGAATACAGAGTAAATAGTAGATTGTTATACAAGGGTCGGAAGGAATTGATAACTTCCACCCGCGTTAAACACTCTACTTTTCATTTCGAATTCAAGGAAAGTAAACAAAAAAAAATACAATTTTACAAAAATTCAAACATGCAAAAACGCAATAATACCTACAAAAATAAAAACAAAATTGTCAACAATACAACCAAAGAGGTTGGAACAAAGAGAAACTTTTTCTTCTAAACTTGAATACTACATCATATAGTACCTAGCCTAAATTACATTAATATACAAATCCTTCCTCTTTATAATAATATGTACTTTTAGCCGAGTAATAGTGTTCTGTGCTTATTAGTGTCGATGAAAAACAAGATTTTGAATTTCGGAACAGCTTACCAAATTATTACTCTTTTTTTTTATTTTAAATATGGAACGCGTACAGTCAAGAGCAAGTCAAGCTTGACACTACCAGTTTTAGCTGAGCTCTGATTTGTACTGCGCGCCATAGAATACAGGGCCGGGTCAAAGTCCAAAGTGTCAAGCTTAGCGTGCTCTTGACTGTACCGCCCCGCGCGCCGGCTATTTTCTGTTGTTTATACCTACACTCACGAGGTCGCACCTTTTTTTCTTATTCTAATTGATGTAAAAAGATTCGTATCCCTACTAAGTACCCAAAAAGGCTGGAAGAAAGTCATTCTCTTTCCTAGAGAAACTTTTTCTTTAAACGTCTTTGCTAAATGTAGTACTATATTTTTTTTATACATTTCCGCCCTAAGGCCGGAAGCAATTACTATGAGTCTTTCCCGACCGAGGGCGGGAATCACAACCCTGAATCTCTCTGTGGTGGGAATCATCGCTTCCGACCCGGTACTCAGATCAAACATACACTACTTTCCGAGTATGAGATATGAAAATATATGTTATACGTCGTCGTATCGAACAGAACTCGGAAGGGGTGTGCAGAACAACTTTGTTCGGAACGGACTCTCACGGGAGTTTTTCTATAACAAACATTTATGTAAAGCCACATTTATTAAACATTTAGTTACACATGTCTCAGAATTAATTCTGAGACATGTGTAAATAGACCCGGTCCGGCGATGGGCTCACCACCTATCACGTTTAGGGGTCCAATGTATCTCGTGAAATGTGGGTATATCCAGTAATGGAATACCTCTGCCTATCCCTTCGGGGATGATAGGCGTGAGATTTATTTTTATGTAAAGCCACAACTTATATTGTTATTCATATTAATAACATCTTGCACCGACGTGACACTGTCTCCCAAGTTACAGGCGCTTAGCTTAGTTTGGGATACAGGGCGCATCCATGAACATTACAGGATTGTCAATATAGTTCTAAGATCTCTGTTAGCATGTAAACACTTTTTAGTAAATAAATATTTTATTATTATTATTATTTTATTAACTAATAACTTGACGACAGTAAACGAGCTGTGGGCTTTTCTTAGCTTTTAACATGTACCAATAACTTAATATTATAGTGTATCATGATATTTTTTTTTGTACTAAGTAATTGCCTATTCAATGATAAGTCATCGTCTTAATTTCGCTCTTTGAAATGTTATTAAATAGAAGTAAGTAGATATCGTTATCAGCCTGTGACAGCTTCAATTACCAGTAGTAGAAGCCAAAATGTTTTAATTTATAATGAGTATCTGTGCTTATATTTTTGTATTTACAGAATAATATGGAAGGAAAATTTATCTAAATTGACATTTATGAATAACTAGCGGGTGTTCCCGTTCCCGCGGGAATTTCAAAAATTTCTTCAAAATGGTTGTCTACGACATATAAGACACCTAGTAGGTACCTACATATCATATTTCAAGTTTCTAAGTGTTATCGTTTCGGAGTACTAGGTACGTATTTCTTTTTAACCCAGTTTTTTATTTTACCATATGAATGAGACATTCTCCCGCTGTAAAAAGTACTCTAGATTACCCAGTTACTCACTTATCTCCTCGCAAATTTTCATCAAAATCCGTACAGTAGTTTTTGCGTGATGCATTCTCAACCAGTTTTATTATATTATCTATATACGAGTATATAAAAATCAATGCCACTTTTCGTTGTTATTTTATAACTCAAGAACGGGCTCACCTATCCAAACCAAATTTTAGGCTAGAGTGGTTCTTCATTTATACGTTGCGAAGCACTTACCGGGCCGCTAGCTATGTATATAGATGAAGATTATTTTCAGATTACACTGGGAATGAAGATTATTGTCAAATTATTTTACACTGGCGGGTACCCAGCGGTATTCCCATTTTATTCGTGGCCACCCGTCTCTCAGTGTATTATCAAGTCAAATTAATCAGTCAATAAGACTGTTTCTTCTACAATAATTGTGAGATTTCTGCATTAACTTTGCCAGGGTTCAAAGAACTGCAATGTTGCAAAGATTATGCGCGAGTGTTGCCAGCAGTTGACTACGTTACACCCGCGACAAGAATAAATTCCCCACTTATCAATATTCTACTCCGAACTCTCATCAGAATCGAAAGAAAATACCTTGGAAGGTATTGCATAAGCAGAGATGGTGTCAGATCAGAGTTTATTGGCACCGAATTGTTTAACGATATGTCAAGACAAATATTTTTCCCACCACATTCTCGACCAATTTTTTTTTTATGATAGAAAAGGGGCAAACGAGCAGACGGGTCACCTGATGGTAAGTGACGTCCGTCGCCCATGGACACCTGCAACTCAAAAGTCACAACTGCGTTGTCGACCTTTGAGGTGGGAGTAGGGGGAGGGGAGGGGAGAGGAGGGGAGGGGAGAGGAGGGGAGGGGAAGGGGGGATTGGGGCCTCCGGTTACCTAACTCACTCAGCGAAACGCAATGCATTGCTTTACGCTGGTTTAATTATATATCATGCAAACCTCACCTAAAGCAAGTCATTATTAACCAGCGGGTTATAATGAGATTCAGTACAATATTGTTTTAATTTTTTTTTACCTACAGAAATAAATGTTTTGAATAATAAATCTTGTTGGTAGACCCCTGAATCCGGTACTGCCCAATAATGTGCCTTACATTCCGTTCACGTCGCGCGGTCCCTGCCGCGGCTGCGACGCGATGGGCCGCGGATCGATTCCGGCACTCAGCACCGCGCCGTCGCCAAACCCCCCAAACGTTCGCAAACATCCATCCGTTCAGAAATCCACTACAAAGGCCTTTCTTAAATGAGTTTTCTGAGAATATTCGACCCAAAAAAAACAGGCGATCAATGAAGTTTTATATGTAGACACGTTATCGTCAACTTCTTTGCTAATATTGTAAGCAGTAGCAGTTGTTTGTAGTTATTTTAAATGTTTTTATTTAATGTTTGTAGATGGTGATCTCTGACGTCTAATCTCATTATAAAAAATCTTTCACCAGTGGAAAGTTACCCTGTTCCCGAGTTGTTACTTGGGAACAGGGTAACTGTCTTTGTTAAGACAGTCATATTTATTGCACAAAATCAATAGCGACAATACCAGTTACGTTTTGGCAGATGTCAGAAACAATAGTTGGACGATCGTTGATTTGATTTACATTTCAAATATAATCAATTGACGCTATTTAAATTAATTTAGGCTATTTGTACTACAAACAGTTGAGAAAAGATACATTTCCTGATGACTGTTTCATCTACTTGGGCAATTAGGTAGGTACTTGATATTTATATTGTTACTAGCTATAGTTATCTCAGATAATAATTCAGGCGGTAAACTGTCTGTGCGACAAATTTTATTCAAATCCGTTTAGCCGTTTTTGTGTGATAAAACAATAAAATTACAAGAGGACCAAATTCTCTAAATTGCTTTGAATGTATGAAAATGTGCCTATGATTGTGCCAATGTGTGTGTGTTTCAAAAATAACATAAATATCTTTTTAGGTTATAGAAGCCCAATGGGTTCGATTCTGCTTTACACCGACTAAACTTATTTTAGTTTAGTCCTGTCTTTGTCTTACCTCAAAAAAAAAAATTAATAGAAGATAACCTTTCGAATTAAGTCCTGTCAGCTAAACACGTTATGAAATGCCTTAGTTTACAGGACTAATTTTAATTTGACAGAACTATATCTCGTCTCTTTTCTTTTCTAGGAGAAAGAAAATGACACTAGTAAACTAAAATAAGTTTAATCGCTGTAAAGCAGAATCGAATCCAATGTCTGCATTGGGTTATTACAGCATAAGCATATTAACGACTGAGGTGATAGCTGCACGTTGTTATGACAACGCAGATATTTGGCAGCGATAAACGCATCGCGTTGTGTCACTGCGATGTGTTCTGTTCATCAAGTATTTTCGCACTGACTTCATTATTGTGGGCAACGATTGTCTATATAGACTAAGGTAGATGCGTCACCTGTTCTCAAAACATGGCAATACGAGAACTAGGTAATTGCAGGAAGTTGCCTGGTCGTATGAAATTGTCATCGGGATAATTTTTTTCCAAACCGATTTTAGTATGAATAGCCTACATAAAATCTTTATATAAATAGGTATATAAGCGTACCACTCACTCACTGATTGATCACCGAATCTTATCACTACATAGTATAAAACAAAGTCGCTTTCTCTGTCCTTATATCCCTATGTCCTTATGTCCCTATGTCCCTTTGTTTGCTTAAATCTTTAAAACTACGCAACGGATTTTGATGCGGTTTTTTTTAATAGATAGTGATTCGAGAGGAAGGTTTTAGTATAAATGATAGAAACATATTTTTTTAATTCGGGAAAGGGGAAAAACGGGAGCGGCGCTGGTGTTACGTACACTGGAATTGTCGCCATTATATTTAATGTAATATGTAAGAATTTCTTCTGCTCCGCATATGTGTAATGTGTCTGTATAAAAATCTTTTCAATTTATTGTTCTTTCTATTAATGATAACCTTATCATAATCCATTGCGTAGTATAGAAGTAGCAAAGAAGAAGAGAAACAGACAGTAGTATTTTATAGCATTTAGAGATTAGATTAGAGAAGAGATAACATGTCTACCTTTAAAATATCATTGATTACGGGCCCTGGCCGGTTGAAGAACCATTATTAGTTTTTGCTAAGTATAAGCTGTTGCAACAAAAACATACGAAATATTTTAATAATTATTGTCAAATTAAAACGAGCGGTTTAGTGACCGCGGCGGTTCCGTCTGTCTGTCTGTCAGTGGTAGCGCGTCTTGGCATCGTTGCTAAGTGGAAGATACTCTTTGTCACACCGCTATTTCTGTATGCTATTTTAAAACTTGTCAATGATGGAGTGTCCGCCATCATGTTATAATTACTTCAGAGATACCCAGGTATGAAGTATCATTCACATTCTTCAGCAGGAATATACTTGCAATTGCTGAAATGTATTTAATATACTTACTGCGCTCACAGTAAAATTGCAGGTGTAATACCACAGTATTTTATACATGAGGTACACTCAAAGCAAGCCCTAAACCAAAGAGATTTAAATATAATAGGGCGTAGAGGGGGCATTGGGAATATTTTCATACAAAACTTTGAAGCCTAAGCGTCATGTCAGTTAGTATGAACGCGAGCTGTCATTCAGTCGAAATTGCACTAGACTTATTCCACTTGGAATAACTTTTGACTTAAAATTTTCCTCGCCTCTATGCCCTATTATATTTAAATCTCTTTGCCCTAAACACATAATTTCTTTGTAGAATAACCAAAAATATATTAAGATAAAAAATAGGACATTCTAAATTTGAAATAACAGGCGTTGCCGCGCCCAACAATGCACCGTCTTACTTTGTTTTAAAAACAACATATGGCAGCACCAACCGCAACGTAAATAAAGGCTATCGCACACTTTCATCTCAACCTAACTGACTCATAGTTTTTCTAGCAGCGCGGCGCCACCGCCGTGTCTCGGTAGCATATTTCTGAATTTCGGCACACGACGATTTCTTACTATTTAGTACTTTTAGAAAGTCAGTAGAACCCACACTCAATTCCCCGTGGAATTGAAGATATACAGGCACATTGGTAGCGCTGCCAGAATGACGTCTTGACAGCAGCACCTGTATCTCCATAAGTAAAGGACATTTATAGTACCTATTATGACTACACCAACATTTGGTATTCGTGAGTACGTTAGGTACGTAACGTTTCCGTTTCAGTTTGCAAGCTACCTGGAAAGATATAGACCCGAAAAAAGAAATGTTTGCATTGCATGCATTGGCAACTACGAAATCTGCATATAAAGATGCCCCGGTACGAAATACTTTCAATTACATTGATACATTACATATTCTCCACGGTTAAGTGACGCGGAACAGCTAATCTATACTAATATCTATATCTATCTATACTAATATTAGAGAGACGAAAGATTTGTATTTTTGTATGTAGTAACATAGGCTATATTTTATTCCCGTATTCCCTCGGGAACGGCAACTACGAGGGTGAAACCGCGCAGAACCGCTTCAAATTTTCGCTGAATCGGGCTGAATAATTGTTCGAAAAAAGGTTTAGATGTATATTTATTTGAAATAATAAAACAATATGGGATAATTTACTATCCCAGTTCTTTTAGAAATCAACAAAAATATTTTGCGAAATTAGTTATGCGGTAAAAGAAACATCAGAAAAATTTGGCAATTCGGGAATTTCTGAAATTAATTTTTCTCCGGTATTTGGACAGGACATCTGTCTGGTCAGCTAGTAATAAAAAGGGTCAGTAATCAGAATTACACATTTACTTAGTCCTAAAGGTTAATACAGAAATAAAATAGGTAAGCTTCGTTTGCCACTTAAGTAGGGGTTGCGCTGACCAAAATTGGGTAACATTGAAGAGAGAAATTCTGCGAGGTGAAGGACCAAAATGGTGGCTTTACGAGCGCGTATATAGGTCGGTGCGTCGGTTGCCTGACTCTGCAATAAAAGAGGGTAGGGTTTCTTGAACTCTTATTTATGACTAGCGTGTGCCCAGCGACGTTGCCCGCGAGGAATCAGTTTATTCTCGTTCCGTGAATTTCCAATAATCTCTTCATAGCGGCTGTCTATATGACATAATATAAGACTAATACGTACCATGTTTCAAGTTTCTAGATGTTATCGTTTCGGAGTGGGACGTATTTCTCTTTAAAACCAGTTTTTTTATTTTTTCCTTGGGAATAAGACATTTTCAGTAAAAATTACCCTAGATATTGACCCAGTTACTCAGTTATCTCCACACCTAATTTAATTGAAATCCTTTCTGTGGTTTTTGCGTGATGCGTGCACAACCAGACCGACGGTCAAAAAATTCCGAAATCGGTGTTTTGATATCTAAATCTATTTAGGCCATAGTTCGCCATGTGTACATTTTCTTGGTAGGTACAGTCAAGAGCACATGAAGCTTTACACCTGTAGGGCGAGTCTGACCTCTAAGACGATGATAATAAGAACGTTACAAAGTCCAATGTGTCAAACTCCATGTGCTCTTGACTGTACATGAAATGAAATAAATATTTTTTTTTCAAAAAATATTTCATGTACAGACACGGTCTCGTTACAGCTCTATTATTTGTATAGATATTATTCTGATTCGGAGCCGATAGAAATCAGTACAGTTTGAGTCTATATTCGTTGACGAGTCTAAAAATATATATAAATTTTTTTTAGCTTAGCTTATTTTTGTTATTTTCACCCGTTTCATTTTTCCTTCAGCGACGAGCTAGTAATATATATGTAGGTACGTAGTAAGCTTTTGAGGAAACCTGTAGGTCCTAGAATTAATTCTGAGACATGTGTAACAGCACTCTGGTCACGTTTAGGGGTATATAGAATGTACGCGTGAAACGTTTGCCTAAGTTATAAAAGTAGATTTAAGATACCGACTGTACCGTTTATGATAGTCATAGACATAGACATAATCTCACGCCTTTCATCCCCGAGGGGGTAGGCAGAGGTAATCCATTACTGGATATACCCACATTTCACGAGATACATTGGACCCCGAAACGTGATAGGTGGTGAGCCCATCGCCGGACCGGGTCTGTTTAAACATGTCTCAGAATTAATTCTGAGACCTGCGGGTTTCCTCACGATGTTTTCCTTCACCGTCGAGCTAGTGATAAATATGTACGTAAGTTTTTGAAAAACTCATTGGTACATGCCAGGATTCGAACCCGAGCCTCACTGATTTTCGGCCGGCTCTTATACCGTCTGGGCTATCACTGCTCTCTTTATGATAGTGATGATGTTTATTTAAAAAATCCTTTTTTTTTTCAGGTGAGCCTCATGTGTCAATAGTAAAACCTACATTGATTCCACACACGAAGGTGAGTCTATAGATTGGTCGCAGATTTGAATTCGAAGTTCTACTCAACAACTATACTCACAGTACCTACACATACATAATTCATTCATCATAGATAACAAATTTAAGAGTAACTAAGAAACTTTGTTGAAGCAAGATTTAGAGTAACGTCCCTTTATGTTTTCGAGTTATTCTCAGCAAGTCCTTTGATTTAATACCCATATACGTAATTAATTACGCATTATAATTTAAAGATATATTTGCTTTTGATAACTACTTGTGATCCATATCAGTTATTGCACACTGCGATCCGCTGTATTCACAAATGCTTGCTCGAAAAAAGACTTAGGTACACTTTGATGTTCTACGTATACGTTTTTAACGTAAGGGACATCATAGTTTTTTCTAGGTATACTTAGGTAAACTGAGCATGGACCTGTATTAATTACTACGGAACAGCGTACTACGCTATCTCTACGTTAAATCGTTATCAATTATCAAGCATTTAGTGTAAATATATATATGAGTATCACCAGTTCGATTGTGAGCCCATTCACTCAATTATCGGGCTAAAACTGATAAAATTATCTATAGACTAAAATATTCGGATCAACTCCGTCGATCGTGCTATTTAAAATACACAGAACTAAAAGGAAATTGAGATTGGAAGAAAAACAAGCCAATAATAAAATAGCAAATATGTATCAACGGAGATCGTATTTTTACAAAAATGACATGTTCTAAACCACATAACTACCTATTAATAATATCAAAGAAACGTAACTAAGAAACAAACGTTGTCTCGTTTTATTTCAATTAATAATTTATTATTTATTAAAATAAAACATTGCGAAACTGACGCTCTTTTATCTTTCAACACTGAAACGTTCAGGAATACAAGTATCTCTTACAGTCATGAGCACGTGGAGCTTGACACATTGGACTTTGTAACGTTCTTATTACATTCGCCTTAGAGGTCAGACTCGCACTACAAGTGTAAAGCGTACGTGGCATGGAAATGGTAGATTCTCCAGAAGTAGGTCACCCTATACAAAATTGCGACGGATCTCTTTTGTTCGTCGCCTCTTCGTCTGGAACTGGGATCAGTCGTCATTTGTTGGGACTCGGGAATAAATGTACATAATACAAATTTGAAACAAAAATACAAACACTTCAACGAATAACACTAAAAAGACTATTATTCGCATTACTAAACCAATTTCGCTTATAGCGAGTGATTTGCTGATGTCCGTTGAGGAGTCCCATTCTCGAACTGAAGCTCTGATTTTCACAAAACTTATATGGCATCAACCTTGAAGTATACCGATTAAACAATTGGAACGAATGTCCTTACCGCGCGCTGCGAAATGGGGCTAGACGGATGATGATGATGAGATGATGATGATGATGATGGAACTTCGTTCCATCCGGGTGTCCCTTGACGCCACTCAAATTTTTTTTTAAATTGCTTTAGGTATAATTATTGAAGTTTTAAATTAACATAGCAAAAAAAAGGTAATAAATAAATATACGCGAGGAATTGAGAACCTCCTCCTCGTCTTGGTTGTCAATAGTCGGTTAAAACCATTGACGATGAAGATTAAAGTAACACTCAGCAAGATCTCTCTAGCGAGCCCGACTGTAAATGAATAGATGTGCCGGTTATTTACAAAAATAAATTAAAATATTAAAAAGAAAAAACCAACCACAAAGTTTTTACCAAAAAAAAAATGCAAATATTTCTAAAAAGAAGCTACCTACTAATTTGTTTCAATATCAGATTTAATGATTTGATTGAATGAGTTAGGTTAGGTTTCATTTCATTAAATTTCATTTCATATCAATAAAAAAATTCTACTGAAGACTTGGCTGTATGGGCATAGTTCCTTTTGCCTACCGAAAATGGGCGAAGAAAACGAAAAAAAATCTCTATTACTTACATATTTTAGTGCGCGAACTTATTCGTACTGGCCAGCACGACGATTGAATGAAGCAAAACACAAATTTAATAGGTATATTATTTAAGCAAAGAGATTTAAATATAACAAATCTGTTTGTATTTGAGCTGTTTTTTTTACATACATAGTATTTTCCTCGCTGTTTGTTTCGCTCGACAGCAAAGTTGTGAAAGTTATATATTCTCGTACCCTTACTTTTGGTGAAATGAGAATCTATTGAACTGTTCAGTGCATACACCAAAGATATAATATATAGAAAGACGGCATACACGGTTAGGACTATAAAGTTTTGTTTGCTTTAGCCGCTGTATCCCCAAGATTGTTTAAATCTTTCTGTATGGGTTTGTAGGTAGTTCATAAAATATTTTTGACTACACCAAACAAAGTCTGGCAAAGAGATCGCATTCCAAGGTAAAATGTAATCTATTACTACAAGATACAAGGTTTCTGTTTGCTAAATTTCAATTGTCTGAAAGGTTGTTACTTTTTTACGGCTAAATCGCTGAAGCAGGTTAGTAAAATTTTGCAGGCAGATAGCTGGAATACTTACTACGTAGGTAGGATATTTTTATTCTGAAGCACAATTGTATTACGGGCACGGATTAAAAAAGTGTTTACGTTCATAGTTTTGTGTTATTAATAGTGCGAATTACTGTATATGATGACGAATCTATAAAAAAAATATAAAACACTAATATAATAATAAATAAATTGTAGGACACAATTCACACACGGTTATTCAGTCCCAAACTAGGCAGAGCCTGTACTATTGGTAATAAACATGTCTGTGTGCCTAGCGGGAATCGAACATGCGACCTCCGACTCGGCAGGGTCACTACCAACCGAGCCAACAGGCTCGTCAAATTATTAAACTACCTATCTAGAATATTTGAAAGCAAACAAAACTTTTTGTAGACCTATCCTACGAATAAGTCCTTATTCGTAGAACCTGGCGTATAAAGTACCAATTTCGACAAAATCATTTCTGTTTTCTGGACGAATTCATTAACATATCGTATCGTATCGGAGCCCGTGACAAGCAAAGTCCATTACGCTACAGCACGTTTTAACCCTTCAGCGTGGGGGAAACGCTAAAAATGCTCAAGTGGTCAAAATTCAGCACAGCACACTTTAAAGTAAAGTGTCAAAACCTGCCCAAATTTCGTTCTGATGGTAATTTTACGTCACAAAAATAAAATTTAAATATGCTCACGACTGTACCCAGAGGTAGTTTATTCCTGAAAACAACCAATTACAATACAATTCTTAAGTTTTTAAATATTTTACGTCACAATCTTGTCAAGATATCTTCGTGAGTCGTTTCATTATCATTTGGGTTCTGAAATTAATTGTTAAGCCAATTCAAAAGTATGTCGCTTGTGTACAAGTATATAGTTTTAATATTGTCCAATGATTAGCGGTTTATCGTGAGAGCTTGCCACTCCTTACGCCCCGATTTTTATCGCAAATTCGTTTCGTTCGCGTTCCCCTGGCGATGTCGTGCTCAGTCATTCCCTAATGCCTCATTTCCAAGGTCCCGATAATTCCCCCACTACTCACTATAAATAAATAAATTGTGGGACACAATTCACACACGGTTATTTAGTCCAAAACTAAGAGTACTAAACAACTGATTAAAAATACTTAAATAAATATTAAACACACACGAAGCCAACAGACATGTTCATGAACATAAATGTTGGCCCCGGGCGGGAATCGAACCCGCGACCTCCGACTCACTCAACTCTCAAGGCAGGGTCACTACCAACTGAGCTAACAGCCACATTAATACAATACGCGTAACAACACAAAACTCTTAAACTATGCCCTGTCTACTAAGATCTAGCTTCGCTGCTAATCACTATCACTACATAGTATAAAACAAAGTCGCTTTCTCTGTCCCTATGTCCCTATATCCCTATGTATGCTTAAATCTTTAAAACTACGCTACGGATTTTGATGCGGTTTTGTTCAAGAGGAAGATTTTAGTATTAGCATTGCACACGTGCGAAGCCGGGGCGGGTCGCTAGTATTGAATATATTCTAGTCATTGAGATTCTAAACAATAATAATCTAGCATGTTTACTATATACTGTCTCTCACACACACATTATACACGAAGTTATAAATTATCATGTGTAGGTGTGTAGGTGTAGATAAACGTCGAAATATTATACACTAGCGGTTTTCCCGTTCCCGTGGGAATACGGCAATAAAATATAGCCTATGTTACTCAGGAATATTCTAGCTTTCAATTGGTGAAATAATTTTTAAAATCGGTTCAGAAGTTTTTGAGTTTATTCGTAACAAAGATACAAATAAACCATTTTTTCCTTTTTATAATATTAGTATAGACTTCTCTTTATTTCTATAGATTTACCTGAAAACACGAGTCAGTATAGATAAATTATTTAAATGCTGAACTATATACATATTATATTCCAATTTATAAATTTATAATAGGACGAAATGTTATTCTCAGCATTTCGTGGAAGTTGAAATGTCTCGTGAACTATTTAAAGTAAGTAAGTGGTTGACGGGTAACTCTAGCCTTGTACAATAATAATGTGTTATTTCGAAATTTCGAGCGGAAAGAAATATTTCAACGAACAAGACGCATCCCCCCAAGCGCGTGATGCCGCAGTCATGGGATCGTGTGGACCACGTGTGGACCGAGTCATGACAGGTAGCGGGGAGCGGAAAATTCATAGGCGACAGCAGCGTTGCCAGATTTTTTTTTGCCAAGTCAGGGTTTTGGCGGGACATAGTAAAAAACATATATGATTAGAAGTTTTTAAATATTTATCCTTTTATTCGAGTTCAAATCTGGGGGCACGGCAGTGCCCCCGCCAAGTCTAGCAAAAAGCGGCACGGCCGTACCATCCTTTTCTCGAAGCTATTCAGGCCATTTTCGACCCCTTACGTTTACGTGACAATAGATAGCAAAAATAGCCATAGAAAATGTATTTGTCTGTTTAGCACACATGTTTGTGCCACCCGCCCGCGCTTCCTCAGCACGCTGCACGCACGGTCAAGTTATACCCGAAAAGCGGGACTGAGCCTGTCCCGCGCGGGACATTAAATTTTGATTTAAAATCGGGACGTCTGGCAACGCTGGGCGACAGCGATCTACTTCGTTGTACTCTACTTGCTTGAAACTGTGTTGAAAACTCATGTTAAACATGTATTTGCAAAATGGCGTATTACAAACTAGACGACTATATGAACGACCATGATACTTGGATGATTTCCTCCAGCACAGCACAATATGACAGCAGAAATAACGAAATTATGTAACCCAAGTAACAATTGATTAAAAGAATACTGTGTTGAGAAGTTTCTTGCCCCGCTTTTTCTCCTCAACCATACATGCTGAAGCGGTGGAGTTAAAATGACGTTCAATAAGTGGACTTGTAAGTCCATACTTTGAATAAAACATTTTGACTTTGACAAGCAGTTCCCCGCTATTTTACCCCCGAAAGTCCCGTTCCCAAGAAAAAAATATAGCTTTATAATATTAGTGTAGATGTAGATAATATGACTTGCCTCTACGCAATTTAATGTACTATTTTCACACTTGTATGTTGTAGGTAGCAATTGCAACTTTTAATGATTTTTTTTTTGCGTCATCCAGTTGTATCCATTAGGAACAACTAGCTCATAGCTAACTACTTATCGATAACTTTTTCTTTGCATTGAAAGCTACGGGCGTAGGCTGAAAATAATTTCAAAGTATCATTTTAGATTTCAGAACGACAGAAAACACTAGTAACTCAAACACTATACGTAGTTGGAGACTCCAAATCATCATGCAAGGAGATTAAAATATAATAGGGCAGAGGGGACAAAGCGAGGAAAATTTGAAGCCAAAAGTTATTCCAAGTGGAATACCTAAGTCTAGTACAATTTCGACCGAATGACAGCTCGCGTTCATACTAACTGACATGACGCTTGAGCTTCAAACATGCTTCAAAGTTTTGTATGAAAATATTCCCAATGCTTCCTCTATGTCCAATTATATTTTAATCTCTTTGTCATCATGTAAGTGTTATTGTGAGATTTGGTATTTGTGAACCAGAAAAGAGCGTGTTGTATCCGCAGATCGCGACCGCTCGTGGCAAAGGAGCGTGTTGTATCCGCAGCTCGCTACCGCTCGTGGCGTGGGCTAGTAGAATTTAGTCACGGGACCGTGGATGGTAGCCCCTGGCTGACGCACCGCGTATTTTTAACTCGGCGCGCGTTTTAATGATGCGCGAACCATTCATACAGCAGATCTAACGCGAGAAGGTCTGCGCACAAGACGCAGACAGTCAGTGATCGCGTCTTCTCAAGACTTGTACACCTTTAATCTATTGTTTTGTGGTTCCCTTTCACAATGCTCGGAAAACACCGCTAACACCTAGTGTCTATTGACAATCACTTGGACATTAGCCATGCACTCGTTACTCGTGAGTAATTAACCCGTAAAGGACTTACACGGTACACAATCTTTGTTAAATGGATACACATTATCAGTAGCAGTGTTGTGAAACTGTCTTTTACGCGTCAAATGGACAGATCGAAATAGAAATCCGAAAACTGTGGAAAACTCTGGGAAACTATGCTGAAAGTTCGGTGGTCTATATTTGCGGGCTGCAGCTTTCTGGCAGCGCGTGTGTGCGCAGCCGAGGACGAAAAATAGGCCGGTCGAACCGCGCGAACACATTTCAACCGATTCATTCCGCACATATTTTTTATTTATGTTTCGTTTGGACTAACGCCAGGGCTTAACTGATTGATTTTACTAAGACGTATTACCGATATAATTATTCTATCCGGCTATTTATTACTGCACAGTGATTTACGGTCGCGATAACGTTCAATGGGTCCAACTAAACAATTTGACACCTGTACAGGTTCTGACTTTTATTATTTCTCTGACGATTCTACGTCAAAGTCAAAATGTTTTATTCAAAGTAGGAACTTACAAGTCCACTTATTAAACGTCATTTCAACTCTACCGCTTCAGCATGTATGGTCATCTCTCTTATAAGGGCTATAGTACTATCATGGACGATTGGTTCCATCTCTTGCTGAGCTGACGAACCAATCCAATACGATTATTTTTTTAGAAATCGCTAGGAATTTTGTTTTTTCTTAGGTAAGTCCTCCATTTAATTGCTTCACTGGTTTGACCGTGAAAATGTAATGGACAAACTTACTGAGCTACTTTTGTATACTTAGAGCAGAAATGTTGCTGTTTCAGTAAGTTACAACTCTTTGTACACAAATAAAAATTGAATATTATAGTCTATTTCACTTAAAGTTCGGTGAGAGTTCACATTAATATTTTTATTAGTCGAAAGTAAAAGGGAAAAATGTGAACTGTCACCAAACCTATACTACGTGAAATAGACTATATAGTATACCTGTAGGATCTACTTTACGATACTAGGTTTGTAAATCGTTGTGTGTTTATATCAGTTTCAGAGTTCTTCCCCTTTGCAATTTATGCGACAGAGTTGCACCGTCTCGTCGTGGGATCTCTGCATCGCAGATAATAATAGAGCTATCGCTTCCTTGTTCCCCTGCGCCCGCGCAGACCGCTTGATACATCTCCAACCGATACACAGACACTAACCACACATTCCTACATGTCCAAAATTATGCTAGAACATAATGGGCCGTAACCACTAAGTAATATGCGCTAAGCAATTGTCTCTGAAACAATTACGAGTTGTTAGAATAGAACAGGAGTAACAAAACAATAAAGAAGGTATAAAATTTACAAGAGACATAAAAGTCAGTGTCGTTTGCCAATCAAACGAGCGCGCTTCTATTCAATCGAACGTTTCAATAGATTTATGAGTTCTACGGTGCAGTCTGCGAGACTAAAAATACCTCGTATGCAAAGTAGAATAAATAAAGCTGATTCTTTGCTTCTTTCATTCTTCGGGAGACTTTGGGGGTTTAATCCATATATTATTATTAATATATAAAAGAAAGTCGTGTTTATTACACTATTTATAACTCAGTTACACTCAGAGAGCAGTGATAGCCCAGACGGTTAAAGAGCCGGCCGAAAATCAGTGAGGCTCGGGTTCGAATCCTGGCATGTACCAATGAGTTTTTCAAAAACTTACGTACATATTTATCACTAGCTCGGCGGTGAAGGAAAACATCGTGAGGAAACCCGCAGGTCTCAGAATTAATTCTGAGACATGTGTAAACAGACCCGGTCCGGCGATGGGCTCACCACCTATCACGTTTAGGGGTCCAATATATCTCGTGAAATGTGGGTATATCCAGTAATGGAATACCTCTGCCTACCCCCTCGGGGATAAAAGGCGTGAGATTATATTATTATTTTATAACTCAAGAACGGCTGAACCGATTTGGGTTGGTGAGGAGGTAGCTTAGAACCAGGAGACGGACATAAGATACTTTTTATTCCTATATTCAAACGGGAACTACGCGGGTGAAACCGCGGGGCGCTGCTAGTAGAGATATATATTGAACCCAATTTTTTTCGATACATACATACGTACATACATACTCACGCCTTTTTCCCGAAATAGGCAGAGATGTTAGACCTCCACCTGCTACGATCCATACATGCGGTTCTTACATGGTCGGTGCCGGGTATTCTTTAACTGGCTCTTCTTCAATACATTGCCAATCTGATCGATGTAAGTACGCCTTTGACGATGAAATCGGGAAATCTTTAGAGTTATTTATTTCGAATGCAAAACTTCCGGAGTTGCAAATCAGACTGGATTTCTTAAATTTTGTTAACTTCAGCTGCAGTCGACTCGAGTCGCTCTCAAATCGGTTTACGCTCAACATTGATCCATTTGTGGTGATAAAAATACCGCTTAGATGCGTCGGTTGTTCCTGATCTCAGTTTCTAAAATGTGTCATTTATTTATTATTTTCTGGGGAGCTTACAGCCACATTTGCAAATTAATAATCCTTGTATAAGTGCGTGCTAATTACAAGCTTTTACTTCTCATGTACTTCTTTTTATCGAAGTCAAGGGCAAAACCTAGTAAGTAGGTTTGTAATCATGTAAACAATGTTCTTAGTACATTACATACATATGGTCATTTAATAGTATAGGACAGATATAATGTTGATAAAAGTATAGTTGACAAACAGATCTACTCTATAATACTAAAATAACACTGTATAATTTACTGTCGTGGATTGATCACAGTATTTTATTTACAACGACATTTTTTTTTATTGAGTTTACCTAAAACCACTAATTTAAAAAGTGTGACTTTATGGTACATGTTTTTAGTATTAGCCGACTGCACTAGAAGGATAAGACCGCCCATTGTACTTTAGTTAATGTTGGTAAAGTCGGTATCCATATTGTGTTGTTTTTGATGTACAATAAAGAGATTGTATTGTATACCTTTTAAAACTTGTAACATACTAGACTCCTCGTATAAGGCATGTGTTAGCAGCGAAATCGACATTTTCGTCTTTAGGTCCCATAGGAGGTACATTATCGTCTTGCAAAGCAAATTGTACTGTTAAAAATCACAGATCGCTATAACCATAGAGTTCATATAGAGTCAAGAAGCCATAGCTTGTTATTAATGACTAGCGGTTCTGCGCGGTTTTACTTCCGTAGTTCCCGTGGAAATACTGGAATAAAATATAGCCTATGTTACTCAGGGACCTTTTAGCTTTCCATTGGTGAAAGAATTTTTTAAATCGGTCAAGTAGATTTTGAGTTTATTCGTAACAGACATACAAAAATCCAAAAATACAAATCTTTCCTCTATCTCGTATAATATGACTGTATACTTGTATTAGTATAGATTGCGAAAAGTAGAAACTCATTGGTTTTCGAAAACAATGCAAAGGATTCATAACAGTTCGACATTTTATCATTGATGCTTAATTTACTGAATATCATGGAATGGGCTTGTAATTTTGAAATTGATTTCAGTGTTGAATATCTGTTTGAATGATTGACAATATCTCCAGTGCTATTTGAATGCGGTTTAATAAATTGGAATCCGAAAATTTGTATCCCAGAATTATTAATGAGGATAAATTTGTACGTGCGTTACGTCAAACGTTTATGGGGGGATGCCGACGAATTGTGACATTGTGTGACAAAGGGATCCTAAATTTTGTGATGTTCTAAATATAATATTATGTACTGTTATTTTTGACAAATGTTTGATTAGTTGTTGATTTTATTAAAAAATAATCTACACAGAAATAAAACGAATTTTGCAACTGCTGTTTTAATTCAGTTCTAGATGTATAATTTCAAAATATGTGATGTCATACTAAGGAGGGGAGTGTCTCACAAATGTGACCAGCGTGACCAACGATGAGGGATGGGGGAAGGGGGTTAAAATAATGAAATTTGTGTGACGTAATTTATGGACGGCCCGTAACTACTCGTACCGGCTCCTGTGGCTGAGCTCGCACGGGGATTCCCACAGGAACCGTTCAATGTTGGATCAAAAGCGTCGTATTGTTAATGCAGGATTCATGCTACTTATTTGCAAAATTTCATCAGGTCAGCCGGTTAGGTGTGATTGATTAATAATAAATAAAAATAATAATCTCACGCCTATCCCCGAGGGGGTAGGCAGAGCTATTCCATTTCTGGATATACTCACCTTTCATGAGATATTTTTTGGACCTCTAAACGTGATAGGTGGTGAGCCCATCGCCGGACCGGGTCTTTTACACATGTCTCAGAATTAATTCTTGGACCTCCGGGTTTCCTCATGATGTTTTCCTTCACCCCCGAGCTAGTGATAAATATGTACGTAAGTTTTTAAAAACTCATTGGTACTCGCCAAGATTCGAACCCGAGCCTCACTGATTATCAT
This sequence comes from Ethmia dodecea, assembly GCA_963855545.1. NCBI lineage: Eukaryota > Metazoa > Arthropoda > Insecta > Lepidoptera > Depressariidae > Ethmia > Ethmia dodecea. The sequence goes on along the minus strand of OY979436.1, from coordinate 29,174,439 downwards.
CATGTGAAGCAGGCTCTTCAACCGTAAGGCTATCACTGAACGTGATTAAAAAGCCCACAAACTTTCATCATCATCATCAACCGGAAGACGTCCACTGTTAAACAAAGGTCCCATAGAACGCTACAACGAACGGCAACTTGCCGCTTGCATCCACCGGTTACCCGCGACCTTGACGATGTCGTCGGTCCACCTGGTGGGAGGCCTACCAACGTTTCGTCTTCCGGTTCATGATCGCCCCTAGAGAACCTTTCTTCTCCATTCGGTTATCAGTTCTTCCAGCGATCTGATTTTAAAAATTCTTCCACCAAAACTACATTGTCAGGGAGTAACATAGGTTTTATTTAATCCCAGTATTTTCACGGGAACGGGAACAATGCGGGTGAAACCGCGCGGAACAGCTATTGTTAATAAACAAAATATGTTTGCTGTTTACAATGAAGACTTATATTTGTTCCGTATATCTGTTACCCCAGAATACAATTAAACGAAAGTTCAATTTCCGATCCGTAAGTCTCAAGGCGAGTTCGAGTATCGTGAGTGATCTTGACAAGGTTGGCACAAGAATAGGCAGAGGTCATGAAATTTATAATAATATCAAAACACTCAGATCTACAAATATATTAATAGCCGGCGGTACGAATACATTCACACTATCGAATATTCACTCTCGCTGAAATTGACGGGTATCATATATCCTATCCATAGACATATTAATATGTCTATGATCCTATCAGACGGATAGGATTTTCGACAACTTAATTAATATAGATACTGTTGCAAAAATTGCATACCCTAGGGAAGTAAAATGTCTATAAGATTTTGATGAGGCTTTCTTATTTAGTTCCCGAGGTGTGTTTACATTTTTCTGCTCGACGGAGGCGGAATGCGGCTACTTCGTTTAGCCCAGCGTGCCGAAAATGGACGCTTTCCGCCCGGAGAGATGAAATAGTATACATTTTCAGCTCGACAAAGGCGGAAAACGGCAACTTCGTTTAGCCCAGCGGGCGGAATATTGACGCTTTCCGAGCGGAGCGATGAAAAAACTATTTCCGGAGCCAGAAACTATTTGAATCCGACAATAGAACGTCCGAGCGAATTATCGACTGTAATTAATTCAATGAGCAGAGGTCACGGCGGTTATCAACTGACGCAACTACCAAAACAAAACGTACTCGTAGTAGCAGTTTACAAGTTAATATTCGGAATAGGGCTCGGCAGACGTGCCACTTTGCGCTGCTTACCCGACCGTACCAAAAGGAGTATAATGTTTTTCGGGTGGATGTATCTATTAAAGTATTTGAGCATATTTTTTGTATACCTTTTAAGAAATTTCTTGCAACGGTTTACATAATGTAAAAGTTAAATGATCTTGCTACTGGCTACGATACAGGCTCGGCCTAGTGTGTTGACCGCTGTCTTATAAACTGTCACTATTAAATAAAGATTATTATTATCTGGTTTTGTACCTACTTCTCGAAATATAAAGACTAAGTATATTTCGGTAAGTTATATTATTATTATTTTGGTTGTGACCCTCTGCGGTCTCAATGGTTTGATATATTTCTAAGTGAAAGATTTTTTTTTTAATTTTTGGGACACAATTGTGTCTTAATAGGCTACATTTTTAACCCAACTCCACCAAAAGGAAGGTAGTTGTAAACCATCCATGTCCATTTGACAAGCAGGTTGGTTTCTTGATCTATGATTAATACCTATTCTTGTTGATAGTGGGGAAATAGCAATAAAGAAAGAGATACACTCCATTTTCTAGAACCCATTTAGGTCTCCAATCCCCCTTACCGAGAATTCTTGATCAATACAATTGTACACAAACCAGCGATCCAGATATTGACATTTTCCATAACTCATTTAGTAGTTTTAAATGCAGAATACAAATAAAAGTTCTTAACAAATTGTTAACTTGCCACTTTAAATATATGTACCTATATTGTTATTGAATTAAGTGCTTAAGCCATTTATTAGTAGCAAATGTTATGTTACAGTCAACAAAGTTGTTAGGGTTACATGGCCAGTAACTAAGAACTAATTTTTCTGAGGTAGTCATAAATAAATCTTATTAATCAATGTTTATTTCAAAAGGTATCTTTGAACCCTATAATTTACCAAAAAATACTATAAATACATTTAAGGCTTTAAGAGAAAACTGAATCTTAGTTTTTGTCCATGTAACCGTAACAACTTTGTTGACTGTACACCGTAAGTGTCATAATATATATCAGATATTTTACTAATTAATATCCTATTCTTTCAAAAATGTAATAAAAAAAATAGAGACTGTATTCAATAAGTCCTCCATACATTGTGAACAGATTAAAAATAAAACTGCGGGAACCCCCTCATGAACAGGGGAGACACATTAGCGTTCGCTGTCCATACATCGTGTGTGTTGACATTTACTTAAGCATATTCTACTATCGCTTTGCTGACTTTTGTCACAGTAAATATATAAGCTAAAGTAGTACGGTAACTGTATACAAACCGAAACGACACAGACACTTGCTGGAACAGGTTTTCTAAGCGATTTTCGATATGCAGCTGTTCAGGCGTGCCGCCTACGATCTTTTTAGGAATGCACAGTAAAATTGTATAGCAAATAATTAAAAGACGAAAGTATTTATAAATCAATTATATTAACGTTAAAATTAAATTTTAGTATCTATTTAAAAAAAAAAACTAGTTAATTTCAAACAATTTTGAATCTATTATTGCAGTATCCTAGAACCCAAAATAAAAACCTTTACAATTTAACAAAAAAATAAGAGTAAGAGGTAATTATCTCAGAAAATAGGCGTAGTTGCCGTACTGCTTTAGCTTATACAATATGTAGGTAACAGAATAAGCGCAATTCCTGAAATTACTTTGTGTAATATCGACTAATTAATTGATTTTAGCTATTTTTATTATGTGTAAATTGTTTCCGAAAAATGAATTAGCCTACTAAAATTAGGGCTAATTACGGAGACCGGTACTATCATTGCTTTTTTAAAAAAAACTTGGTTAGACAAAACTAAAGTACGAATGCATTTTTTTATATTTGGGGTGTATGATGAATTGCGCTTATTCTGTGACGCTTTGTATATTTACTGTTCTTCTGTCCTCCGCGTAAAGTGCCTCGTCTGCGCAGGCCTTGAATCGTACGGAAATAAACCGTAAACTCGCGCCAAAGACCCCATTCATCGACTGCTAATTGCTAGGCCCATCGGCTGTCTCTCGAAATGCATCGAAGCAGAGATTACAGCGATTACAAGCGACACACAGTTGTGAGAAAAAAAAACTCACGCCTTTTATCCCCGAGGGGGTAGGCAGAGGTATTTACCATTACTGGATATACCCACATTTCACGAGATATATATTGGACCCCTAAACGTGATAGGTGGTGAGCCAATCGCCGGACCGGGCCTATTGACACATGTCTCAGAATTAATTCTGAGACCTGCGGGTTTCCTCACGATGTGAGACATAACTGTCAATCAAAATTGGATGAGCTGTGATTTTTTTATAACTTCGACTTCATGCATCGTCATGTCAGGCCTATCCGACTCCGCAGTTTAGGCATAAATATTTGCCTACAGCGCGCCCAAAAGGGCGCTCGTCGGCGACAGACTGCCAAGCGTTGACCGTGATTTTACACCTATATTTTTGCAGGGAACTGTATTAGGTAGTAGATTTTTTTTTAATAAATAAATAATTTCTGTTTTACTCGTTTTTGTCTAACTAATACTCAAAAGAAACTTGAGTCGGGTTTTCTGTATATTGTACAAATTTGTACTCTTATAAATTCTGTGGTCATGTGTCAATTGTGTCAGTGTCGTGAAATCGACGACACTAACATTACTAATAGTTGTAAAACAATATATAGGTGTTCTTTACATTATTAACAGACAGACAGGCAAATAAAGCAAACAGTCAGTTTTAATGTGGAAATGACATTGTTAGAGTTTCAATACTGACAATGAATAATTTCCGCAATAGAGCGAGTGCATGGAAGTAGGTCAAAAATAAAGTACTTATGGAAAGAGTTGCGCTTTTAAAATATATTTTTAACCAACTAAATTCCATTACATGTCGACGTTTAGTTATCGTTTCTCTTAACGTAATCGCCAACATTGTCTAGGCCATTTTATTGAGACGGGCCTGTTGGCTCAGTTGGTGACCCTGCCTTCTGAGTCGGAGGCCACAGGTTCGATCCCCGCTATACCGCCTGTTCTAGTTACCGTCTGGAACAAAATATGGTGTGATAGGTAAGTGTAATAGATTCATTGTCACTTAAAAAAATATATTTGTACAAAAAAAAAACTTGCTTGGTTAAACTAATATACATTACTCAGTTGTAGTCAATATTACACACTGAAATATTTGAAATAGTATTTTAAACAGAAACAAGCCCGTAGCTTCCATTCCCGCTTGCTGGTACATAGTAGTGTGCGTAGTTTTCTAGACTTTGTAAATTGCATTAAACATGACTCTATTTAACAATTAATCTCGTGTATAACTTCGGCTTAAGATACCTTATACGTCATATTTTTTTACAGACGGTAAAAAAAAACCATCCAGTTCATTGTCCAACATTTGTGTGCATGAACATGTCTGTTGTCTTCGTGTCTGGTCCTTTAATATTTATTTATGTTTATCAGTTGTTTAGTACCCACAGTACAGGCCCTGCCTAGTCTGGGACTAAATAGCCGTGTGTGAATTGTGTCCTACAATGTATTAATATTATTGTTGTGGCAGCTCGTCTAACTTCCATTGATCTATTCGTTTCACATTATATTCAACTAATAGTTTCTTTACGAGCTATAAACTTTACGCCGCTGGACAATGCACTAAATTGTTGCAGTTATCTCTAAATCACAGTGCACAAACCATGTCTGCTGCTAGAGGTCAGTTTTCAGTGCGGCCTTCAAACTAAAATTAGTTTGAAGGTATTTTAACTAAAAAGGCTAAAAATATCAAGTCAGCTTATAAGGTAGGTACTTTTTCGAAACAGGTGGGTTCTTACTACAATAATATTAAGTTTTTATGAGTTTTCAAAATCCTTGGAAAATTAGGAACTCAATTGCCTCTCTATTTTAATTGTTTAAAAACATTATACAAACACAAGAAATTACCTGCCTATATGTGGAGTTGGGTAAAAAGTGAACCCACGCCGAGGCTTGTAATTTTGAAATCTGCCACAAAAATACTTTTATTAATTACGATTTATAAAAACTCTATAAAATAACAAAAGGTACCTAAGTATTTTACCAAAAATATAATAAAAAGAATATGTTTTGAAAACGCTGATTTCCGTGTCCACACTGCAAATAAAATATTGTTCCACAGAAAATAAATCTCCGTTATACAATATAAACGACTAGTGAACAGACTAACATTTTCGTGTCGCATTTCCAATGATTTTCTGTGAAAAAGGTCTGTTTGAATTCTGTTGCTTTTGCAGCTTTCGTATTTTGTGCCAGAAGCTATATTTGATAAAAACTTTTACAATTGCATGAAAACTGAATCTTTAGCTGTATTCTGCATAAACGTACACTAACAATCTAGGTAGGTAGGTAGGTACCTTATAAAGATACGTATTTTTTTATTAAAGGTGTAAAACCTCATAAAAATACGTATTTTTTTAATAAAGATGGTTTCAGCACCCAAGCATCAATATAGAGCCGAAATTCCCACGGGAACGTGAAAAAAGCGAGTGGAGTCGATCCGGCAAAGCTTTTTTAGCAAAATTTGCTATACGAGTACTTTGTCGAGTTATCTTCTACACCAATACAATAAAATAAATGCCACATACGTAAATAGTTGCTATTTATACGATGCATTTGTACTTTCTATTGTATTTTATTGTTGAAAAGAATAACGTTTTGAGGAGTTTCTTGCCTGCTTCTTCTCCTTTACTACATATTACTATATAATCCAATTAATGACTTTTAATAAGTGGAGTTATAAGCCACATTGAATAAAAACATAAGTAATCACAAATGCCTATTTTTATAGTTTTTCACTGTCAGCCTGTCGGCAAATTTTGTGTTGAATAGGCTCTGAAACAGCTTATCGGATTCAAATTAAAATTGTAAGGATTAAAACGGGAATTTGACATAAATGTTCGTTTATGTTCCATTTCGACTTCTTGCAGGATTGAGAGGATACTTTATTTAAATAAACCAAAGCCAAGCGAAGGCGGAGTCCGCTAGTCTAATATGATTCCGTGATAACTGACGTCATGAAAGAAAAGTACATTAAAGTATGACAATGGCAAGCCAGTAGGATATAAATATAATTTAATAATACAATCTCACGCGTTTTATCCCCGAGGGGGTAGGCAGAGGTATTCCATTACTGGATATACCCACATTTCACGAGATACATTGGACCCCTAAACGTAATAGGTGGTGAGCCCATCGCCGGACCAGGTCTACACATGTCTCAGAATTAATTCTGAGACCTGCGGGTTTCCTCACGATGTTTTCCTTCACCGTCGAGCTAGTGATAAATATGTACGTAAGTTTTTGAAAAACTCATTGGTACATACCAGGATTCGAACCCGGGCCTCACTGATTTTCGGCCGGCTCTTTAACCGTTCGGGCTATCACTGCCAGTAGGATAATAAATGTTAATCCCAAAGTCAATGTTATTGCGCCAAAATCCCTACGTGTAATTTGCTTGATGACTACCATTACGTGATTATTGGCTGTTTTATCGCAATACTAGCAACCCTCACTTCGCTTCGACTTCACTACATAGTATAAAACAAAGTCACTTTCTCTGTCCCTATATCCCTATGTCCCTTTGTATACTTAAATCTTTAAAACTATGCAACGGATTTTGATGCGTTTTTTTAAAGATAGATTGATTCAGGAGGAAGATTTTAATATTAGCATTGCACCCGTGCAAAGCCGGGGCGGGTCGCTAGTGTCATATAAAGTGCAGGGATGTACAAAAATAATAGATTTTCAGATTAATCGATATTTTTTCTCAATTAATAGATTTTTTACAAACCGGTGTACCTATGAACCCAATTGGAATGGATCACCTAGTTAAAATTCCTGTGCCAAATTCATCGAATGAAAATTTATCTGTTTTGGAGCCTACTCAAGACAAACTTTCTTACATACAGATATGGACCAAAATTACAAAACCAAAGACTTAAAAAAAAAAATTGTTTTTAATATTTGCGTTATATCATCGGCTATAGAAATACACACTCTGTGAAATGTTCAACGTCAACCTATTACGCATCAAAAGATGTAGCTTTGTGACAGACGAACGAAAAAAATCACATTGAGACACGTAAATTTTATCATGTTATCAAACAAAGTGTCCTGCGACACTTTGTTTGTTTGAAGATCACAGTAGTTTAGGCGGACGATAAATGACCTCCTGTATGACATTAGGCACGCAAACTCTCAGCTATTTCGAGTTTCAAAGCGAGTCAGCGGGACTAGGCGACCAAAACAATCTCACAAAAATAAAACGGATAGTACAAATAAATATCAAACAAATAAGTCACAAGAATAGAGAATGTGAATAACTGACACAGTTTCGGCTCGCTTCTTCGCGGAGATTAATTTTATTGCGCTCGCGTCAACGGCGCGCGCGCATGTGGCCGCGACGCGCCTGCGCATAGATTAGGCTGCGGGCAAATTGTTTTGTCGTCTTTACAATACAATACAAGTCTTTATTGTACACCAAAAACAACACAATATTAACCAAAGTACAATGGGGGGTCTTGTCGCTTTTTGCGATCTCTTCCTGACAACCTTAGGATGGATGAAACTGAGAGATTAGAACTAGGGTAGACGGTGCACTAAAATACTTACTATAATATTATTATAGTTGCTTTTCTTTTGTTTTACGTGGAATTGCTTTTTTAGCGTTCCGTACCCAAATTAAGGCAACGGGACCCTATTACTAAGCCATTATTATGTCTGTTTTGCTGTCTGTCTGTGGGCAGTATCTCATGAAGCGTAATAGGTATATAGACTGTTTCACAAAATGTAATGTAATGCCGCTTAATAATACATTGTGGGACACAATTCACATACGGTTACCTATAGGTCTATTTATAAGTAAATCTATCTTAATTATGTAATGTATATCACTTATTATTGAATTATTATTATTTTCTAATTTTGTAGTTTTTGTACAACTGTACTATTGTACTTTTGAACTATGGGTGCTTTATGCCTGAAAGAAATATATTATTATTATAGTCCCAAACTCGGCAGGGCCTGTCTGCCATGGGTACTAAACAACTGATAAACATTTACTTAAACAGACAAGTTCATAATAAATTAAATAAGAAAATGGTTTTTCTTTTGTAGTTTTTATTAAACAACACTTCGTGTGCGAGTCCGACTCGCACTTGGCCGGTTTTTGTTCATTACCTCAGAGAAGTTCTTGTAAGATTTTATATTAACATTATAAAAGTTGACTAACTTAAACCGCTGAATAGATCCTCATGTAATTTGGCAGGTCTACTTTTCATAGTCTCAAATTAATCTTCCTTCACTCCAGTTTCTATTGACATGGAATCTTGTGAGTTAGAAATAATTAAAACAAGCCGAAGGATTAACAAACCACAATATTGACGGGAGTTAAAATAATATGCCGTCATTAAAACATTTAAGACCCTGACACACGGATCGAGGGAGCCCAGAAATGTCAATATCATTTTGTTGAGAGGCGTCGACTACCGCAGATTGTAAGTTGGGTAGTGGCCAGATGTTAGAATTTTTAATGGCCCATCATATGATGATATAGAATAACAATTTCCATTGTAAGAGCAGTGATAGCCCGGACGGTTAAAGAGCCGGCCGAAAATCAGTGAGGCTCGGGTTCGAATCCTGGCATGTAGGTACCAATGAGTTTTTCAAAAACTTATGTACATATTTATCACTAGCTCGACGGTGAAGGAAAACATCGTGAGGAAACCCGCAGGTCTCAGAATTAATTCTGAGACATGTGTAAACAGACCTGGTCCGGCGATGGGCTCACCACCTATCACGTTTAGGGGTCCAATATATCTCGTGAAATGTGGGTATATCCAGTAATGGAATACCTCTGCCTACCCCCTCGGGGATAAAAAAGGCGTGAGATTATATTATTATTATATTAATTTGCATTGTGGCTGGGCAAAGAAATGTTACGGTAAACAGTCTTCCGAAGTAGGTGGAATCCGCATTGTTTGTGCTAGTACCAAACTTGTACAGTCAAGAGCACGTGGAGCATGATACATTGGACTTTGAAACGTTCATATTATAATCGCCTTAGAGGTCAGGCTTACTGTGCTCTTGACTGTACAGCCTGTAGCGAGTAACAACGTGGAAAATACGCTTAACCAATTATATTAATGCACAAAAATGTTGGCATCGCGCGGGAATCGATGCCGCGACCTCTGAATCAGAAGACTGGGTCGATACCATCTCGTCTGCCAATAAAATACTACAATATTGTATTGTGTGATGTTTATTATTAAAGGCACGAGTAATAAATTTAGTGAGCCATAAATCCCTGTAATAATTACCGGATTAAACTGTTAGTATATTTTAATAGTCGTGTCGCGTGCCGCCTCGGGTCGCCTGCGGTCGTCCGTCTGCCGCGAACCTTAACTATTTTTATGTCAACCATTACAATTATTTATACAGAATTCGAGACATTTGCGCTTTGTTTTCATCCGAATAATAACGGAGTAGAACGAGTGTTGCCTCGAAATACTGGAGATAAATTTTCGATGATACAGATGTTTTGTTTTAATAAAAACAACTGAGCTCGATTTTAAGTTTGCTGGGTGGTTAAGAAAGCAGCTGTCACATCCAGAGATAGGTCATCGAGGTCTCTTCGGAAAAGTTTTTCTTCTCAGTTTGTAAACAAACATCAATACAAGAATAATTATAGAACTTTAAACAGTAAAAAACCCACTTCAACTAAATGGATTTCTCATGGATGCTATTGTCATTAAATTAAACTTAAACCACACGGGAAGCACCAGCTTTCAAATAAAAAAAGAATTGTCAAAATCGATTCACCCAGTTGAAAGTTCTGAGGTAACAAACTTAAAAAAACCGTCGAATTGAAAACCTTCTCCTTTTTATAAGTTTTTAAAAACTATGCTCACGTCTTAATCCCCGAGGAGGTCGGAAAAGTTGTCATTATTGGAAATACATACCCACTTTGCACGTTACAGGTTGGTGACCCAAACGCCGGACTAGGATTCAGGTACCCCTCAATCGGAGTCAACTCTGGGACTTAGTATTAATAATGTCCAATGTCGTTGTATAGGTCCCCCTCATTAGAAGGTTTCGTACCTAACAAGAAAATCCAATTAAATCGGCGCCGACTATAGAATTTTAGAGGAAATATTTAAAAATGTAGCTTATCTTCATGAGATAAAGTCGAATGTAGCGACACCTCGCACTTCAAAACACCGTTCTTTCCCCTCTACCCCCACGTGGGGAGAATCAAAATATTCATCTTCCCCCTATTTGTATAATACGGTGGATACTGAAGGTCTAATTCATGAATTTATTTACCTTAGGCTTGGTAACAACGGCGTTATATTATTATACCTAATAGTAGAGATGCCAAGAATTTTAGGTATTCGGCCTATTCGGATTCAGTTTGTTTAATATTCGATATTCGGACGAATATTACAAACTTATATGCTCTCACCACCTATCACGTTTAAGGGTTCAATTAGGGTTCATTCTCGGGAATTCTCGAGCCGAGAATTCCCGGGAAATCATTGGGCTTTGTTCCCGGGAAATCAAGCTCGAGAAAAGTCGAGAACTCGAGAAATCATGTACCCATATAGAAATTAAATCGTCGTTTGTTGTGTTGCGTGGCGACGCGGGGCAAACTTTGATCTCGCTGCAAGCGCTCTGGCGTCATTTTTCCACGTGTTTCGACTCTAGCCAAGTATAGTTTACAGGTAAGTCTTTTCAATTTTATTAACGTATCACAGCTTTATTATTCATATTATTTTTGTCAATAATATAATTTATAATATGATCTTAAATTTTACCAGGTAGGTACGAGTCTATCTGTTCTTTTCTATAATTTTTGAGTCAAACTTTAATACATATTTTTTTTTTGTTTTATAGAAGCTATTTTTGTTTACAAGTTTTAAGTAGATTTTTTTCTAAATAACCAGCCAAAAATAGAGCTGTGATTGTAATTTAATTATAAGTTATGATATTAACATTTTATTTTATGTAGATTTTTGTTTACCTTAATATAAACTACTTTTGTTTATAAGTTCTAAATAACCAGCCAAAAATGGTGCTGTCATTATATAAGTCTGAATAATATTATTTCTCTATTAAAAAAAAATTTTTAGCTGATTCATAAAATTAATGTTTTTAAATATAATCAATAAAAGTTTTATAATTAATTTGATACTTTTATTTGAGAGGAAAACCACTAAATTTGTTGACGTCACTGGAACCAAATAACATGAGAAAACATAAGTTAATGTAAATTTCTCGACAACCCGAGAAGCCCCGAGAAATTAGCCTCGAGAATTCTCGAGACCCGAGAGATTGAAAAGGTCGAGAAATCATGAACCCTAGGTTCAATGTATGTCGTGAAAAGTGGGTATATCCAGTGATGGAATACCTCTGCCTACCAACCTCGGGGATAAAAAGGCGTGAGACTTATTACAAAATTTTCGGCGGAATACCAAATACCGACTCATAAAAAATAAAAACATAAATATTAGTCAAAAATTCGATTTAAACGGTGCCATGTTTTGATTTGGACGTAGGTACAAATAGCGTATTTTTTTTAGCATTACATACTGTAACAAAACTATAGAAACAATCTGACGTAACAATAAACAAATAACGATCATCGTGACATGATTAGCTTGCAAATTAAACAAATTCGCTCCATGCACGCACTCACTCGTGCTGCCACTGAAAGCACTCCATGGCACATGGTAACATGTCACTCGCAAAATGAAAAGTACAAATAGAAATCGGTGCCGAATATTCGGTATTTGGCTAAATCACTGTTCTTCGCATCTCTACTAAATAGATTTCGCATATGTAGCCTAAACCACGCAAATCATTAGCACAAAGAAATACGTCATAGTGACGCTAAAGAACACGAGTAAGACTAGTCGAAGTTAGATTTTAACGACACCTCATTATGTACATAAAAGAACCTGATCGCCTTATTATGAGCAATTGGTACCATTTCTCAATTTGTACAAATACTAAGTTTGTCACAATTTTGATGATAAGATTTAGCAATTTGTACATTCTGTCATCTGTAAATTTAGTAGGTACAATTTCTTGGTTTGGACAAATGCTCAATTCTTTCTTCGATAATAAAATTTAAAATTTGTTCGATATTTAAAATTATAAACTGACTGGCTGAACGATTGATTATATCCATAAGAAATCATAGTGAAAAAAAGGCAAGTAAAAAGTCAAAAACCATTTTTGTCTGTATGTATAAAAAGAACACTTACAAAGGTCTATAGTCTAATAACAAGGCATTCTAAAACCGCAGTCCATCTCCACCGACGAGTTGCAGGTTCCAAATGCAGTACCCCGAGAAGAACCAGTAAGAACTCAACGGCAGCTCTTTTTATTAATTTCGTACGGCGGGTATTTACGATGAGTTCAAGATAATAGTTGGTCCAGTATGGCCCGGTTAGCAAGAGACAGGAATAAGTGGAAAACTTTAGAGGAGGCCTTTGTCGACAGACAAGCTGTTTCAAACAATCATCCAGTTGCCTATACATTAAACAGATTTAAATTTTAAAAATATAATATCAGCAATATAGTTAGTAAGCGGGCGTCTATATATTGGAGGATAACAACAAAAAAGGCCGGTTAGCAAGAGACAGGAGTAAGTGGAAAACTTTAGAGGAGGCCATTGTCGACAGACAAGCTGTTGGCTGGATGTGTGTCAGACAAACATCCAGTTGCCGATAATTTAAACAATATTATTTAAAAATAAAATAACACTGATTTAGTTAGTAAGTGGGCGTCTATCCATTGTAAGGAAGAAAACAGCATTATTTTATCTATTTTATTAACATTTTTAGTCTAAAGGCTGTATTATATTACGTACATACAAAAGGGGCCTTAAATAAGTGGCCTTATAAGCCATAAAATAGATTTTAAGAGCAGTGATAACCTTACCGTTAAAAAGCCAGCCTCGCGTGATGACAATCAATGACACTCGTATGCGAATCCTGGTTTTAAAAAAAATGAGTTGTTCAAAAAACACAATTACTTTGCCAATTAGTAATAAGTTTTGGTTTCAGATTTTCCTCGCTTTGTCCCGTCTATGCCCTATTACATTTTAATCTCTTTGCACTATACTAATTGGGGTGTATGAGGAATTGCGCTTATATATACCTACACACTGACGCGTTGTATATCCGAAAAACCAACCTCCTCCTGGTACCAACTTCAAGTAACAAAGTGTGATAAATAAAATGCGTTAATCAACAATTTGAACGTACCAGCCACTCGTGACCCGCCTAAAATGTGAATCATGTGATTTGGCACCACTAGTGACTAGTAGTACGGCAACATTCGTTTATTTCTGACGTGCATTGTACGCTTGGCAACTGAAGTTTTGTTTTTCTGACGGTAGGCCTGTGTTGGCATGGTACCGGCCAAGCGAACATGGGGTGGTGGGGAGCGGTACCGTCACTAGGGCTGCCACTGCCACCTTATGAATATTTTTATAACCGGCATGATGGGACTCTTAGACTCTTTGGGCACATAATGCGATCGCCACACCACAACCTTGAACGTGACATCACACTGGGGCAAGTTGAAGGCAAGCGCACTAGAGGAAGAGCTCCGACAAGATGGTCGGATTCCATTAGACAAGCATGTGGTTCCATGCAGAGGGCAGCCCACATAGCCCTTGGATAGCCCTTAAATGGATGGATATAGTTCTTGGTCACGATCCTCAGTCATGAGGGAACGACGAAGAAGAAGAAGATGATGGGACTGAACCCTCTGACTGAATAATATTAATATTAAATTGTGGGACACATTTCACACACGGTTATTTAGTCCCAAACTAGGCTGGGCTTGTACTATGGGTACTAAACAACTGATAGACGGACTTAAATAAATATTAAACGACCAGACACGAAGCCAACAGACATGTTCATGCACACAAATGTTGGCCCCGAGCGGGGATCGAAACCGCCACCTCCGACTCAGAAGGCAGGGGCACTACCAACTGAGCCAACAGGCCCGTCAAACAATACTGAATGACAATGATGTTTGGTGTAAATGTTCTCCAGCTCAGCAAAGCACTAAAACCATGTAACTTGTACTTTGTATTAGTAGGTATATTGATTGTTTAAAAGAATAATGTGTTGAGGAGTTTCTTGCCCCGCTTCTTCTCCTCAACTATACATACCGAAGCGGTGGAGTCGCAATGACTTTCAATAAGAGGACTCATAAGCCCCTATATTGGGTAAAAACTTTTGACTTGGACCTTTAAGTCTCCGCGAAAACGGATTTTTTTTTCAAAATATCCATCGACGAACCGAGAAAAAACATAGGTACATATTTTTTTTGTCGAATACTAGCTGTTCCACGAGGGTTCGCCTCCGTAGTTCCTGATCCCGTGTCAGTACGGGGATAAGATATATCTTATGTTATTCAGGAATTTTTTAGCATTGTAATGGCGAATTTTTTAAAACGTTTTAGTAGTTTTTGAGTTTATTTGTTACAAACAAAAACAAGTCTTTCCTCTTTATAATATTAGTATATACATATTGTTAGCCCATAAATATCGGTTGGAGCAACTCTATTGGAGCTACGTCTCTACACGTGACGTCACGAGGAACTGTCAACAATCCCGAGCATTGTGTCTGACGAGCTAGGCTGTGGCGCGGATAGTTAATTGATATAAATGTTTGCCAGTGTCTATGAAAGTCTGTAACTTAATAATAATAAAACAATATAAGGCTATCGCGTTATAAATTAATTCTTCCAACAATATTAGATTATATTAAATTGCTGAGCGACTAAAAATAATTTTGATAAAAATCGGCATTGCACAACCCTATGGTAAAGCGTCTACAGAAAGGCATGAAGGCGAAGTTTATTGTAGTATCAAAGCAAGGCAGCGGTTTTCCCTAACCCGTGGGTTTTATACAATCTGTCCTCGATTAAATGTACGTTCACTATTGGTTAGCGAAACGTTCGATTTTGGTCCAAATGGCTATTTCAATTGAACAGCTTTTTAGAATACAAAACGAGAACTTTCAATAAATACGTTAGTCTATTCATAAGATATTAAATATTATAGATAAAAATTGAATTTAATTTAATGTTTCCTTTATAGTTAGGTATGGTCTATATCATTTCTATAGAATGGTTTGGCGAGGTTCACTTTTTTGTATGTACCATTAAATTATTTAAACGATAATATGATAACATGAAAAATATCTTGGTTTGTGGTTAGATGACAAATTAACATGGAAGCCACACATTGAGCATGTCAGATCCAAATTAATATCATTAACAGGTGCATTACGAAAAGTAGCCAATTGTATACCACATAAAGTTCGTAATGTTATATACAACTCACTCGTGAAATCACACTTAGATTACTTAGTTGAAATATGGGGATCAGCTGCCAAGACTAACCTAAAGGACTTAAAAACTACGCAAAATAAAATCATTAAAGTACTGTTCCGTTACAACTATTTAACACCCACTACAGAATTATATAAACAAACTAAACTATTTAACGTAACTCAGATATATACATACAACACATGCTTATTAATTAAAAAGATTACTTTAAATAAACTACACTCAAACATATCATTTACTAAAAAGATTTATAAACATAACTTAAGAAATAGAAATAAACTTGAACTGCCAATGGCAAGAACTTTAAACTATGGTCAAAAGAATCTTATGTTTGAGGGAGTACAAATGTTTAATAACCTACCTAGCACAATTAGGGAATGCGAAAATATAAACGTATTTAAAACTAAACTTAAGGCATATGTGTATAAAAATATCTCTCCTGCTTAATTGAACTTTGTGTACCAGACTAATTAGTTATTAAGATTGAAATGTAAATCTCATTATAAGTGAACCTGTGTTCTTTATGAGAATAAAGTTCTTTAAACCTAAATCAGCAATTTTTTTTTTAATAAAAAACATTTGTGTTGTAATTTTCAACAGACTTTCAAAAAAGGAGGTTCACAGTTTGACTGCATGTTTTTTAAATTTTTGTATGTTACGCTATTACTTCGCCAATTATGAACCAATTTTGATATTTCTCATTTTGTTTGGTCCATCATATTTCAGAGGTTAGTAGTCAAATTTAAATTTTATCGAAATCACTCTAGCGGTTATTAAAAAATCAACTAGTCTAAAAATCCATGATATTTTTATTGCTATTTGTAGAAGTCGGTTTTTTACTTTTTAGAGTTGTTTGCTTGTTCTTTGTTATAATATAATACTACTAGCCGTTCCGCGCGGTTTCACCCGCGTAGTTCCCATTCCCGTGGGAACACGCGAATAAAGTAAAGCTTTTGTTACTCCCTGATAATGTAGATTTTAATTAATTAAATAATTTTTAAAATCGGTAAAGTAGTTACGGAGTTATATATATAGCTACGTTTTACGACCAAAAAGTTTAAAAATCCCTTCTAGTATGTAGAATGGAACAGAATAAATCAGAAATGGGACATTACTGTATCTACTCAGGCAACTCTACTGACGTGACAAGTTGTATTAAATAAATGAAAAATTGATTGATGGATGCTATTGATAACATGTCTATTTTGATTGAACTGTTTTTTCAGTTGGCAGACCCTGCCTTCTAAGTCGGAGGTCGCGGGTTCGATCCCCGCTCGGGGCCAACATTTGTGTTCATGAACATGTCTGTTGGCTTCGTGTCTGCGTGTTTTATATCTATTTAAGCATGTTTATCATCATTTAGTATCCATAGTATAGTACTAAATAAACGTATGTGAATTATGTCGCACTACTATTCATATTATCGTTTAATTAATGAAGTTAGAATTAAACCAAAGTTACGAACCCAATTTATGTCTTTAAAAAGATTACAGAAAATCTTTGCAAAAATTCCGCACGACAATGTCGCTAACGTTCCCCGAGGCATCTTACAAAGAAAATGGAGACATTGAAGGCTCGCGAAAAGCGACTTTATGTTCAGCGGCCAAGGTGCATTCTGTACTTGATATGGAATAGGGGCTTAGTGGCACTGTGCTTTTGTACTATCGGGCTAGTCACTATGGCCGTGCTGTAGTGCTTGCTGACTTGTCGTTTTATTCTCCGTCTGCGTGAACTTTAAGTTGTCGCTAGGAACTATGTATTTCTCCGGGATCAAAGTAGAATGTTCTTTTGCAAGGTACTATTTATCCCAATACAGAAATTCATCAATCGGTTCACCGAATACTTGAAAAACAAACTCAATTTCGCATTTTCAATAATATTAGTTACCTTTGCAATTATGACGAGGCGAGACGGTTGTGTTGTAAGATCAGATTTTAAATATAAATAAAAAATTAAACAAAATAACTTTTATTGCAGGCACAAGCAATAACATATTAGATGGATTATGTAATTAAAATTAAATTTAATATAATATTTAAAATTAACAATAAAAATAATTAATTAATAATTCATTTAATTTCATTATACAATAATAAATAATAAAAATGCGTTGTTATAAATAAACTCCACATTCCAATATTCCCTCCAATTATTATAGGATTATAAAATGGCTGCGTATCATGAAATGCCTAGGCATATCACAACCTGCCTAATTCTATGGACCACAACATATACAAACAGCCATATAGGTAGAGGTATATACCTAATACCTAAATCTAATAGAGACTCTCTCAAAAGACCCGAACACTATTTTGTTACAGACCCACATAATTTCACTTATCTCAAGCATGTCAAAGGACTTGAAAATACAGAGATGTTTTTACGTATAACAGCTTTTTAGGGTTCCGTATACAAAGATAAGCCTCAAATGTTCGTAGATGTTTACCGAGTTTGTATTACTATAGTCACTACTGTTAGCCCATAAATATCGATTCGAGCGAACTCTATTGGAACTACGTCTCTTCGCGTGACGTCACGAGAAACTGTCAACAATCCCGCGCATTATGGCTGACTGTGGCGCGTATCGACAATTGATATAAATTTTTGCCAGTCTCTGAAAGTCTGTAACTCAATAATAAACCATAATAAGGCTATCGCGTTATATATTAATCCTCTTAACACTACAAAAAAAAAGTTATTTAAAAATCAAAACCCGACTGCTTAATAAGTAATAATAATAAATATAATCTCAAGCCTTTTTTATCCCCGAGGGGGTAGGCAGAGGTATTTCATTACCCACATTTCACGAGATATATTGGACCCCTAAACGTGATAGGTGGTGAGCCCATCATCGCCGGACTGGGTCTGTTTACACATGTCTCAGAATTGATTCTGAGACCTGCTGGTTTCTTCACGATGTTTTCCTTCACCGTCGAGCTAGTGATAAATATGTACGTAAGTTTTTGAAAAACTCATTGGTACATGCCAGGATTCGAACCCGAGCCTCACTGATTTTCGGCCGGCTCTTTAACCGTTCGGGCTATCACCGCTCTCATCATCACTATCACTACATAGTATATAAAACAAAGTCGCTTTCTCTGTCCCTATATCCCTATGTCCCTATGTCCCTTTGTATGCTTAAATCTTTAAAACTACGCAACGGATTTTGATGCGGTTTTTTTAATAGATAGAGTGATTCAAGAGGAAGGTTTTAGTATTAGCATTGCACCCGTGCGAAGCCGGGGCGGGTCGCTAGTTACATATAAACAATACACATACAATTGTTTACAACTCTGTTTTCCGTCGAGGGTTATAATAATAAGAAATTAAGCAGAATGCAAACCGACTTCTGCGAATAGCACTAAAAATACTATTATTTGCATATTCAACATCCATTACCTACTGTTACCAAACCTATTACGCTGATAGCGACGATTTGCTGTCCGTTGAGCAGTTCCGTTCTCCACCTGAAGTTCTTCAACAGAATTTCACTAAACTCATTGGGATGTTCACATGAAGTACCTATGACCAAAGAAACGAAAAAAATATATTCGAAAACACTTCAGATTTGATGAACAAACAAAAAATATACACATTCCTTTTTTGAAATCAGTGATCAAGGCCAATTAAGTCGTGATCCCTACCTAAGTAACGACGGAATTAAAAAGAATAGTCCTTAAATCGTTTCCAAGAAATATTCTTAGCTGTAATTTTCTATCATCGATCGCGAAATTGCTAAAATTGTCGTCTTCGTGTGAGCAATATGAGCTTCGTTTTTATCAGGAATAAGGTATATTTTCGAAAACAGGATTTTTATGGGGTCGTTCTGCGATACCGATGTATTTATCGAGGTACCGTCAGCAGAGATAATATATAATAATGGTAATATAATCTCACGCCTTTCATCCCCGAGGGGGTAGGCAGAGGCATTCGATTACTGGATATACCCACATTTCACGAGATATACCTATTGGACCCCTAAACGTGATAGGTGGTGAGCCCATCGCCGGACCGGGTCTATTTACACATGTCTCAGAATTAATTCTGAGACCTGCGGGTTTCCTCACGATGTTTTCCTTCACCGTCGAGCTAGTGATATGGTGAAAAACTCATTGGTACATGCCAGGATTCGAACCCGAGCCTCACTGATTTTCGGCCGGCTCTTTAACCGTCAGGGCTATCACTGCTATCAGCAGAGATCTATATTAATAATAGTAGGAGAATATATACTCGTGAAAAGTGGGGATTTTTAGAAATGGAAAACCTCTGCCTACCCCCTCGGGGATAAGGGATGTGTTTTTTTTAATAATAGGTGAGTATGTTAAAAAAAACACGTCAAAAAACGTGCCACATTTTTACCCGTGTGCACCATCATCCTCAACCCGTAACAGCCCACTGCTGAGCTAAGGGTATCTTAACACATGAGGAAGTATGGGCTATAATCTTCCACGCTAGCCCAACGCGAATTGAGAGATGACGAGAGGTGTTAAAGCTAGTGGCCACCAAACAGTCACAATTTTTCAAGCCACCCAAAACTATCTGACATGGCTTAACGACTTCCATTGTGCGTAAGCTCAACGAAAACCAGACCAACGAAGACCAGGTTTAACGTGCCTTCCGAAACACGGAAGCGCTCGCGATATAATGACACTAGCCGGTCAACCATTCACTGACTGACACCTTTGCTTAACTAGTGTGATCGTTACTAACACACTGGTATAACAGGCAACACAGGTCTTTTTATGGTTGTAAACGACTTCATAAAAGTAGGAGGTACTAAATTTTTAGTAACTTGTCGTCACGTCCAAAAAATCCAAATAAGCCCCGAATTAAATATTCAAGTCATCAACTACATAGTATAAAACAAAGTCGCTTTCTCTGTCCCTATATCCCCATGTATGCTTACATCTTTAAAACTACTCAACGGATTTTGATGCGGTTTTTTTTAATAGATAGAGTGATTTAAGAGGAAGGTTTTAGTATTAGCAAAGCACCCCTGCGAAGCCGGGGCGGGTCACTAGTCAAGTTGTAAATTTAATTATTGTGGTCGTCTTAGTGATATTCGTTGGAGTCAGTTTGTATTTTTCTTTATTTTTCAATAAAATGAAAGCACTCATGAGTATGGAAAAAAAACATAATTCGCAGGTATTTTACTGCAGCGCCTAAAGGGTAAAAACGGGAACCTATCACTAAGACTTCGCTGTCTGACCGTCTGTCTGTTTGTCACCAGGCTGTATCTCATGACCCGCTATAGCTAGACAGTTGAAATTTTCACTAATTATGTATTTCTGTTGCCGCTATAACAATAAAATACTGAAAATAAAATAATATAAATATTTACAGGGGGCTCCCATACAACAAACACGTTTTTTTGCCGTTTTTATAAATAATGGTACGGGATCCTTCGTGCGCCAGTCCGACTCGCACTTGGCCGGTTTTTAAGGGTCCGCACCTTTTATATTAAAAATGCAACGGGGCGTCACATGGTCACGGCAGGCCCGTGGATATTGTCTATGAATAATATAGTTTTCCAGTAATGTCAATGTCTAAAAGAAGAGTCCATTACGGAAAGGGGCCAGTAAAGATCACTTTGAATGTCGTACAGTCGCGTGCCTTCAAGAAACCTTTCACCCCCATCGACGTACATATGAAATGATAATCAAAATTTTAAACGAAATTGCAAACTGACGTCACACTAAAGACTATTTGCATATTCAACATCCATTACCTACTGTGCACTAAAGACTATTGGACTCGATTCTGCAGCTAAAATTCCTAATTTTAAGTTAGCCTATCCTTCTCCATAGAATACGGAAGAAAAAGGACAGAAACAAACCATAGATTGAAGAGTAATGTCAAACATGTAAAAACCAACTAATTTGAACCTTATGAAAGTGCTTATCTGTCACTTTTATCCATCACCTTTTTACATTGTCGCTTAAAATTGCTAAATACGCCTCAGTTGACAGGACTAATTTTAATTTGACAGGACTAAATATCTCTCGTCTCTTTTCTTTTCAAGGAGAAAGAAAAAGACAGGACTAAACTAAAATACGTACGTGTAAATTTTGTACGTGGGAGAGCCATGCTTCGGCACGCTTGGGCCGGCTCGACCGGAGTGATACCACGGCCTCACAGAAAACCAGCCTAAAGTAATGCATTGCATTTCGTTGAGTCAGTGAGGTAACCGGAGGCCCCAATCCCCCCCTCCCCTCCCCCTACTCCCACCTCAAAGGTCGGCAACGCAGTTGTGACTCTCGAGTCGCAGGTGTCCATGGGCGACGATAGTCATTTACCATCAGGTGACCCGTCTGTTCGTTTGCCCCCTTCTCTCATAAAAAAAAAAAGTTTTGTCGCTGCAATACAGAATCGAGCCCAATATTTGCCTATATATACATTACCTACTGTTACTAAACCTATTACGCCTGATAGCGAGTGATTTGATGATGTCACGTTGAGGAGTTTCGTTCTCCACCTAAAGTTCTTTATCAGATTTTCACAAAGGGTACGGAACCCTAAAAATTACAAGCATCGAACGTTGAAAAGATTTGGAAAACATTTAAAACCTTATTGCGCCGTCGGGTAGTGATATAAAAATATTTGCTATATTATCAATAGAATCGCGATAGCAACAAATCCTGCTGGATGGAGCAATTCAAATTGATTTTCCTAATCCTTGATCTCAGAAAACAGCTTACCCAAGTAAAAAGAAATCCTATAAATATTTTTTGTCTCTCGAATGAAGTATACTGGAAAGAAAGTCATTATATTACTGTACCTACTTTCCTACTTTATAATATTAGTGTGGATGTAGATTGTTACATGCCCTTGCCAAAATGCGAATTGTGAATCTAGTGTAAATCCATGTATTTTACAAAATTTGTTTAAACTTATGTAAATATTTAATGTTAGCTAGACGGTAGAGGAAAATATTATGAGGAAAGTCGCAGTCCCTAAAATTTGTTCCGAGTAAAGCGGCAATTAAATAAATAAATAAATAATCTCATGCCTTTTATCCCCGAGGGCGTAGGCAGAGGTATTAGATTACTGGATACCCACATTTCACGAGATATATGGGACCCCTAAACGTGATAGGTGGTGAGCCCATCGCCGGACCGGGTCTATTTACACATGTCTCAGAAATAATTCGGAGACCTGCGAGTTTCCTCATGATGTTTTCCTTCACCGTCGAGCTAGTGATAATAAATATGTACGTAAGTTTTTGAAAAACTCATTGGTACATGCCAGGATTCGATTCGCCTCACTGATTTTCGGCCGGCTCTTTAACCGTAAGGCTATCACTGCTCTCTTTTTCTCTTATGCGGCAATTAGTCGCCACTCATGTTGCGTGCTCTTTTGGAGACAGTACCTGGAAGGCCGAGCTTCGTTCGTTCTAGCACCAGTGTCGCTAACGCCATCTGCCGGTAAATGGCTGAATTATAATTTTTTCATGTAAACGATTTAATTGCATCTTGCCTAGACCTCACGGCATACCTAAATATATATGTAGCTTTTCGCATAGTTTTATGCACTACCTGACTTTTTCTGCCATGTGAAACCGGACGTGCATAATTTATCTCACTCCCTTTTGCCTTTGGGGTAGACAGAGACAAAATACCGTCACTTGGTACGAACATGGCTTGACTCCTTTATACATATATCTATTAAACGACTCATGCATCGTCTGTTTAGGTGAATGTAACTATCGCGTATTTGTTTGCCAGACAAATTAATACAGCAATATCAAATTGCATTTCTCCCGGATTGTTTACTTTGCACAAAGAGATTTAAATACTAGGGCATAGAGGGGACAAAGCCCGAAAAATTTGAAGTCAAAACTTATTCCACAGTGGAATAACTTGAATAAGTCGTCTGAATAACAACTCTCGTTCGTATCTCGCCAAAATAAATAAATATGCCGAGATGCGCCTTGCTAGGTTGCGAATCACGCTACGCTACGTTTATTTTCGTAAGTATTTTTCATATTTACTCAGAAAAAAGAACAAAATTAATAATTTTCTTATATTCGTTCTAGAACATTCTGCTGATATTGTAAATTAACGCCCTCTGCTGTTGAGTAGCATAAACCACTACTTCACTACTAATTAGTGATGTGGTGCTGTTTATCGACTTTTGTTATCGATATTTATTTATTAGGTAGAAAATATAGGCAATGTTGGCTACTGCAAACTTTGAGAAAGTTTTGACCAAAAAATATGGATACTCTCTTTGCTCCGCTCAATATTTAAGCCGTACTACTGTCCGAAGAGTTTATTAAAGGTACTTAGAGACTGGCGGCTTCGTTTGTTGTCGAGGAAGACCGCGATCTCGCGTGACAACGTTTTTAGCTGGGGACCTTCAAAACTTAAGACACTAGGTGGCCCGATAGATGTGTCCGGGAGTGTAGTAGGTATAATTGAAATTGATTTTGTTATACATACCTATACTTTGTCAATAAACTGATATTATCGATACCTTGGTATGAAATAGTAACATCCCTTTTAATCAGCGTGACCTCTACCGGTCGATAGCTGAAACAACTTCTAATTGTTTGAATACTTGTTTCAGCTATTGAAATCTAGATACCAGCACTGACGCTTAGGCTTCAAAGTTTTGTATGAAAATATTCCCAATGCCCCCTCTATGCCCTAGTATTTAAATCTCTCTGACTTTGCATCTGCTTTTATTTTGGCAGCCAGTTGCAATTAAACAAAGCGTTGGGTTGCTTGATGTAGCTTGAAATAAGTGACGTTATTATCTCTGGCGACTGCGAAAAGGCGAGTGATACTCGTGAATGTGCTTTAGTTTTATGGTTTTTAGTTTTTAGTTTTACTTCGTCTAAATAAAATAAAGAGGGCTTAATGAATTTGTGAGTTGGAGTCGCTAGTGTGTCGTTTAACCACACACTATCACTACATAGTATAAAACAAAGTCGCTTTCTCTGTCCCTATATCCCTATGTATGCTTAAATCTTTAAAACGACGAAACGGATTTTGATGCGGTTTTTTTTAATAGATAGAGTGATTCAAGAGAAAGGTTTTAGTATTAGCATTGCACCCGTGCGAAGCCGGGGCGGGTCGCTAGTATTACATAAAATAGTTGATTACCCACATAATATCTAGGGAAGTAAAATAAGAAATGTCTCAGATCTAAGGCTTTCTTATTACTTCCCGATGTGACCAAGTCGGAAAGCGGCAGCTTCACGGAGAGATGAAAAAACATTTTTCATCTCTCCGGGCGGGAAGCGGCAACTTTCGATACAATGACAGGTAACGCGTTGGCTTTACTGAACCACAATCGTTTTGCTAGACATATTGAATAAGCATTTAGTTTATGTAGTCTCAGTTCTAACTTAACCATGTTGGTTAATTATCTTTCTCCACACCGATAACTGGCAAACTGTTTATATTACTGCCCAATCAATCAATTTACGCAACCGAAGCCGAGGGCGGAAAGTTATTTATATGAGTATTATGAATAGCAAATATAATCTGAATATTTTTATGTACGAGGTAGATATTTATGAGGGGAAAAGTAAGAAAAACTATCTAAGAATTATGAATGAGGACTTTACTATCAGTGACTGCTAATGAATAGTGTATTAAAGAAGAAAACAATTTTCAGCATGTTATGGATTACATTAATGAGATTAAAAAATATTTGCGAACACAATTTAAGGCATGACATTCTCATTGTAAATAATATTTTACGAGCCTCTTAACACGGAGCATTTCGAGAGTCTATAAATAGAACGCTATTCAGCAATGAGGGAAGTGTCAAAGCTACTTTGCTAAGTTATGTTACCGATGTCTAGAATTTGCTGTTAACGTCGTGAGGCGACGAAGAGTCTCGCCGGGCCGCCCTCGTGGCGTCGCGACCGCTGGGAGTGGGGAATCCCCCCTTTCCAACTCCCCCACCCGGATGTACAGACAGGGTAACAAAGGGAGACCTGTCAGATAGTTCACAATAGCTTGATATTTTATATCGGCCTACTTTAAAATGTGTTGCTATTTTAGGGAAATCTTTAGGATGTTATAAAACAAAAGTGTTTTCGACAATAATATTATAAAGAGGAATTATTTGTATTTTTGTAACACAGGCTAAATTTTATTCGGTGAAACCGTAGAAACGCTAGTTTGTTATAATTTTATGTGTGTATTTTGAGTGTATTTTATTTCATAAAATCTTGTGTCGGCTTACTTTAAAATATGTTGCAATTTCAGTGAAATATTTATGATTCCTATATTATTGTATATAAATAAAAACATTTCGAAAATAAGAAATTGTAATTTACTATAATTTATTGACGTCGTATCTTAACTGCGCCGAAGCTGTAGCCATAACTAAAAGAGTAGATATAATTATACCGAGCGAATATAATACATCTGTCCCCCTCTGGGATCAGGTGTAAGCATAATTTATATTGACGTGATAACGTCTTATAAATCGATGTACAGTCAAGAGCAAGTCAAGCTTGACACTACCAGTTTAAGCTGAGCTCTGATTTGTACTGCGCGCCATAGAATACAGGGCCGGGTCAAAGTCCAAAGTGTCAAGCTTAGCGTGCTCTTGACTGTACGCCGGCTGCGAAAAAGTTTCACGTTCCGCCTGAGCCGAGCGTGCAAGCGAGAGCGCGGAACAATCGATAGAGAGGCACGATCGGCCTAAGCTTTCGGCTTGTGAGTTGTGACGCATGTATCTCTCTTCCACTCCAGTATGCAATTTTTCATCAATGTTTTCTTTTGACGTTATCGCGTATTATCGTATGTAAACCGACTTTACAGACAATTTTTTTTTTATTTTGTTTTCTAACCTTTTTAGTTTTGACAAATGAAATGAGAATTCTGTTGCTTGTCGTTGAATTTTAATTTAGTGAGATTAATAAAAAACAGATTTCATCACAGCGTGTGTTTGACAAGGACGCCCTGTATGAAACTTCCGGTTGTCAATCGAACTTGAGTCATAAAATTATCTTTGTAAGTTAGCTATAATGTAGACATTAAAATATAATAGGACATAGAGGGGGCATTGGGAATATTTTCATACAAAACTTTGAAGCATGTTTGAAGCTCAAGTGTTATGTCAGTTAGTATGAACGCGAGCTGTCATTCGGTCGAAATTGTACTCGACTTATTCCACTTGGAATAACTTTCGGCTTCAAATTTCCTCGCTTTGTTCCCTCTATGCCCTATTACATATTAATCTCTTTGGTTCGTAGTGACCCTGCCTTCTCAGTTCCCCGTTCGAGGCCAACTTTTGGGTGCATAACATGTCTGTTGGCTTCGTGTCTGGGTGTTTAATATGTATGTATGTCTGTCAGTTGCTTGGTACCCATAGTACAGGCTCTAAATAACCGTGTGTAAATTGTGTCCGACAAATATTATTATTAATGTATGAAAGTGACCTTATCGTATTTTCTATGTTCTGTATTCAAATAAAATTGGCTTCTAAGATTTACGAGATAGTTAGGTACAGTCAACGGCAACTTTTACAAACGGTATCACTATCACTACATCACTACATAGTATAAAACAAAGTCGCTTTCTCTTTTAGTTAGTAGTTTTAGTTTCTCTTTTAGTTTACATGCTTTTTTTGTGACAAATTTTCTTTTTTCGTCACAATAACCCGTCCTGAAATGAAACAGAATAAATATATGTTTATATCGGATACATTTTTTGGGACGGTCCCCAAACTGTAAATAGGTAGGTTGGAATTTTTACAGAGTATCTTCTACTAAAGTCGGTACTATCGGGTGCTGGTACGGCGTTGCGCGGATCTAGAATAACTTTTTTTTTAGTTTCAATTTCCAAAAATCCTTTAATATTGGTTGCTTACTAAATATAAGACACATACCATATTTAAATTTTTAAGGTCGTATCGGAGTAGTACGTACTTATTCCTTTTTTTAACCAGTTTTTTTATATTTTCCCGTAAGAATGACACATTCTACCGCTGTAAAAAGTACCCTAAATATTGACCCACTTACTCAGTTATCTCCACACCAATATCCGTCTAATAGTTTTTGCACAGACTGCAAACAGACACAAATAAAAATCGCCCTTACAAGAATCGTGTTTTTATTATTGTGCAAGGCTGTATCTTTTAAAACGTAATAGTCATTTAAAATGTTTACAGAATATGTATAACTGCTGCTATTAAAACATATAATAATGTTAAAAATGCCGGTGGTGAGGTTTAGTTGCACTTTATTGGGCGCAACTGCAAAATGTACAAAAATAAAGAGTTTATAATAACTAGTACAGTCACAGTACTCAAACACAGTCCGCAGAATTGCACTCGAAACGCTTGAGAGATTCGGATCGCTGTCGCTTCGAATGAATAACAAAAATAAATCGCACTTATCCGGTATAACATTCCTATCACACAGCGGTATATAGCCTATATTGGTAGGCTCCAAGGACACTCAAGCCATCCGGTAAACAAGCCACCCCTAGCTTATCGAGTTAGTTAAACGCGGCATTAAGCCGGCGTAATCAACACTAACGAATTCCTCGGCCCCCATACTGTCGCAGTACCGGAGTACGTCACAATCCGCCACAAATCAGTTTATATGAAGGCAGGGAGAGGATATTTAGCAGTGTTTTCTTCTTTTTATGGCTTTTGTGTTTCTGTCTTTACAGCTACTTAATGTTTTCGACTTTTAAATTCTTCGGCAACAACTTTATTTTAATAAAAATTATTTTATATCTACAACAAAAGGGTCGTTGTTTCTTATTGTAATCAAAATTCCGTTTTTAAAAATCAAATCGTATTCTTTATTCATTGGAATTTTTATGATCTGTAAATTGGATTGTTATATTCAACCACGGGTTAGTTAACTCTATCGTAAAACGTAATAAGCTCTTGATAGCTTTATATATTTTTTCCTAAATAAGTAGGTATAATGGAAGAATTGAACACTTTGTTTCTGCGCGGCCCTTTGAGTATCAAACTAACAGGAGACGTCACGCGTACTAGTTTATTTGCAAAAAAGTCTGTAGCTTGAACTAGATGCACACAAATACATTCACCAATACGAGCACTCTGTGAACTCAAAAAAACTAGTTGTATATAACAGGTATGATCGTTGACCGACACTTTTTTTTGGCAGAGGGGAACGCCTGTCAGTTGCGTCTCCGGTTGGTTTAATACTCAAACGCCACATCGGGCGAAGCAATTGAAGGGAGCCCGGAGCGAGTGAAGCGAGTAAATTCAGCCAAGCGAGCCAAATACTAGTTCTATAATCTATAGTCTGGCTTCTTCTGCTTGCGCTGGTTCCATCGTGGATTCCATTTATGTCCTCTGGGGTAGATTAAGGTAAAGATCAAGCCCAACGGTAATAATAAAAAATGGTTTTACTGCCTTGTTTTGTGAAATTATTAATATACCTAAGTCTCCATTTCGTATTGTGTTAGTAAGTGTCTACCATTTTCTTTCTCCTAGAAAAGAAAGGAGACGAGTGATATTTAGTCATGTCAACTAAGGCATTTTATGTGTATGATTTTGAAGAATAAACATCTTTCCGAGTCCATCACCGTAATCTCTCCGCCATGCAGAGGGCTCATATTACTGAAAATTGAATTACTGCAACTCAACCTCTTGAATAATGAAGGTACGAAGGCAACGAATCACCATAAATTAACCATTGGAAATGTCTGACCAGTCTCGACGGAAGAAATAAGTTTAACTAACTTAAATCAGTCACTTCGTTCATTCAATCTGCGATGCAGATTTCATAAAGATAAAAACGTGTTGTCTGTGTTTCGGAAGCCACGTCAAACCGTTGCGCGTTGCCCGGTTTTGATTGAGTTTACTCACAAGATTCTGGACATGTCGAGCGGATGGATGAAAGGCGTCTAACGAAACAAATATATAAGGGGATTGTGAGTGGCCGAGTCGGCAGAGGGCCTAGGCGTACTTACATCGATCAGATCGGAGATGTATTGAAAAAAAGCCAGATAAAGAGTACCCGAAACCGACGAGCTCGTATGAACCGATTGATGGATGTGGATGAGGCACGTGAGGTATGCCAGGATCGTAGCAGGTGGCGGGCTGTTGTCTCTGCCTACCCCTTCGTGAAAAAGGCGTGAGCATATGTATGTATGTACGCACAAGAAGTCATTAAGCTGGATACCGTTGGGGGGCTTGAAAAATCTTGGCACCTAGGTGGCCACTAGCTTAACACCATATCCCAATATAGCTAGCCTATACTTCCTAATGTGTGAGGAAAGACCCTTGGCAGTGATCTGTTACGGGGTACTGATGAAAAAAAAATCTCACGCCTTATATCCCCGAGGGGGTAGGCAGAGGTATTCCATTTCTGGATATACCCACTTTTCACCAGATATTCTTTGGACCCCTAAACGTGATAGGTGGTGAGCCCATCGCCGCCGGACCGGGTCTGTTACACATGCCTCAGAATTAATTCTGGGACCTGCGGGTTTCCTCACGATGTTTTCCTTCACCGTCGAGCTAGTGATAAATATGTACGTAAGTTTTGTAAAACTCATTGGTACATGCCAGGATTCAAACCCGAGCCTCACTGATTTGCATCATGTGAAGCAGGCTCTTTAACCGTAAGGCTATCGCTGCTCTTGGTGCTGATGACTGGTGGTAAAAAGCAATCATGCAAGAGTTCAGAGCATTAAGAACGAAATTATGTAACCCAATCTAGTATTCAGTAACAATTGATTAAAATAATAATGTGTTGAGGAGTTTCTTGCCCCGCTTCTTCTCCTCAACCATACATGTTGAAGCGGTGGAGTTGAAATGACGTTTATTGCGTGGACTTGTAAGCTCCTACTTTGAATAAAACATTTTGACTTTGACATACAAAACTTGTAAAATCACGTGTAATGTTCCTCATAAGTATAAAGTACTTGGCGTCATTATACATGTTAAACACATTTCGTTTTATAAAGGCAAACATAGACGTTGCGACTGTCGAATTCGGCGCCGTCTGCTGTGCTTCGAAGTATACATCCTACTAATATTATAAATGCGAAAGTTTGTATGGATGGATGTCTGGATGTATGGATGTCTGGATGGATGTTTGTTCCTCTTTCACGCAAAAACTACTGAACGGATTTTGATGAAACTTTACAGTTATGTAGCTTATACATCAGAAAAACACATAGGCTATATTTTATCCCCGTATTCCCACGGGAACGGGAACTACGCGGGTGAAACCGCGGGGCGCTGCTAGTATATTATACATGAGCAGGAAACGATTATTCGCGCGAATCGGTAATGCTAATGTCAATACGTCTTTAGTGAAAGCGGCTTTTCGGCTTATAACTTTACCCTACGATAATAAGGTTTTTATCGGGTGAGGAGATCTGTGACCTACATCGGTTGATTTTAATAAATTTGGTATCATTGGGTCCGTCTTAGTTTTGGAAGAGCAGTGTTACTGATGTCACAAAAAAGCAATATGGCGGGCGTGTTTTTAATAATTAGAAAGCAAAATAAATTGTTTCTGTGACTGTAAATCGGTTAATCGCAGTCGTCAGCCGCACCGTGTGTAGGCAGCCTTAGGTTACAGTTCAAGGCGTACGCGCATCACGTCACATAGATAACGACACAGTAACCTCGGCAGCGTATATTTATCTATTGAAAATGGATTTTGGTAGAAAAAGAGTTCTGGAAACATTGTTCAAAGAAATCACAGTACTATTTTATTACTGCTTAGTGATGTGAAACATAAATGACTAGCAGTTCTGCGCGGTTTCACCCTCGTAATTCCCGTTCTCGTGAGAATACGGGAAAAAAATATAGCCTATGTTACTCATGGATTCCAGCTTTCCATTGGTGGTAGTTTTAGAGTTTATTCGTAACAAAGATACAAACATACAAAAATACAAATCTTTCCGCTTTATAATATTAGTATACTCGTAGACAGACGTAGATAACGTGTAGGCATGAAACCTAGAGTCAGTCAAAACATGTATTTAACTTTACTACAGTTTTAAGGATGTGTCGAAGTGTTTATCTTCAAAGTCATTATACATTTTTGTTGCAAACGATAACAAGCTGGAAACAGAGATAAAAATATGTTCTATAATTTTACCTTAGACCATTAAACCAAGTCTTAAATGCTCTTATCTCTATACAGAGATATTCAATTAGTAACTTGCTAATGTCAGCTACAAGGAGATATAAAAAAAAATTATAACAGCAATGAAAAACCAAAGAATTTAGAACGTATGGATGAAAGAAGAGTAACGAAAGAGATTTATGGTGCGAATGTTGAAGGATGCAAGGAAAGAGGACGCCCCAGAAGGAGGTTCACGGATCAAATATGTAGGTCCGGAGTGCGAAGAATAAAAGAGCGTGAATGAAAAGGCGGATGTGAAGGAAGCGAAAGAAGTATGCAGAGATCGAGCAAAAGTGACGATCCATCATCTCTACTTACCCCTGTGCACAGAAAAAAAGGATTTCTTCATTTTAGTAAAACAAATATCTTGGAATATTTTTTTAGACTTAAAATATATCATCTAGATTCAAAAATATTGTGTCGAGTTAAAAATTCTGTTGATCTTACCTTGAAACATTTTTTTTCTCAAAATATGTTATTCAGTCAAGAATAGTAATATTAGCTTAAAATATTTTAAATTCTTCTAAGAGTATCAATGCGTCTTGCATCAATAATTTGTAATATTATTAAATAAAGTAATGTTTTCTTGTTTCAAGAAAAAATATTTCATTCCAAATAATGTACCTAGAAATATAATTCTTCGGTTAAGATATTTAGTACTTATTTCAAGAGAATACATTTGCCTTAAATTTAAGTTGCAATACTCTTAGCTTAAAATATTTTAAAATTCCTCTAAGAGGATCAATTCAATGCGTCTTGCATGAATAACTTGCAATATTATCAAATCGAAGAAAAAATATTTCATTCGAAATAATGTACCTAGAAATATAATTCTTCCGTTAAGATATTTACTATTTATTTCAAGGGAACACATTTGACTTAAATTTAAGTGTCAATACTCTCAGCTTAAAATATTGAGGAATTTCTCTAAGAGGATCAATCCGTCTTGTATCAATAACTTACAATTTTATCAAATCAAGTAATGTTTTTTCAGTTCAAGAAAAAATATTTCATTCGAAAATGTACCTAGAAATATAATTCTTCGGTTAAGATATTTACTACTTATTTCGAGAGAACACATTTGACTTAAATTTAAGTTTCAATACTCTCAGCTTAAAATATTTAGGAATTTCTCTAAGAGGATCAATCCGTCTTGCATCAATAACTTGCCATATTATCAAATTAAGTAATTTCTTAATCATAGAAATCGGGTAGTTTAAACTAAAGAAACATAATCTTGTATCAATAAACATGCTGCACATGGCTTAGTACAATATTTTCTTGAAATAAAATCAAACTCTATTAAATTAAGAAAAAATACATAATTTGAAGTATTTATTGTACTGAAACGAAAAACATTATTACTTAATGTAGCGACACTACATAGAACGCGCCAATAGACGGCCGAGTTCTAAACCGCGCTATCGGAGTTTTCTAATGAGTTTGTATAAATACAACTGTCCGACATCAACCGTTGGACCGCGGTCCCCAGGCACGATCACGTCGCCTGGCGGAAGATCTTCTCTTTCCACGATGAAGGAGCATTCCACCTCCGTTCCTCCATACTGGTGACCCTCGACACCTGGACATCAGCGCAACCTTCTGGAACACCTGGACTTCAGAAGCAGCATCGCATCGCCATCACTCATCACTCCCACAACAACCTTCACTCAAGGTCAGCAGCAGCAGTCGCACAGCAAGCCAGAATCCGCCCAATCAGGTCCATACGCAGCCGACGCACCGTGCTACCTGGTCCTGCAGGCTCACCACTCACAGCGACAGCACTCGGCCCACGCACAGTTCACCGCAGCCCACGTCCGGATCTTCAGCGGCTGGTCACCCTCGCCGGCGTGGCAGTCTCTGCACACTGAACTACGGGCGACTTCAATAGTCGCAGCAACCCGCTCAGTCTCGACTCACCGTAGACTTGGAGCAGCACTGGCACCTGCAAGCTACCTACGAAGCATCTCCGTACCTCCATACCAATTAGTAAAGTATTTCTTGAACTAAGAAATCGGGTAATTTCAATCAAATAAACATAATCTTGAATCAATTAACATCCTATATAGACGGAACATAATATGTATATTCTTGAAAATAAATAAAATACTATTGAATTAAAAAAGAAATATATAAAAGTATATAAAATACTAAAACGAAAAATATTATTACTTACAATTACTTCAGTATTTCTTGATCAAAGAATCTGGTAATTTTAAACCAAAGAAACATTAATTTCATCGAATACATTAAATTTACTTGGTCCAATTCTATAGTAATGTTGATCTAAAAAATCACAATCTTTAGGTTATTATTAAAATATTTGAATAAAGAAACTGATTCACTTCAGTTGACTACGCGTTTTTATTTTCAAGATTAAATATTTTTAAACAAAAAGTATTGCAATACTTGAATCAAGAAATACATTTCTTAAACTGAGAGCTGACAATCATTTGTTAGAAAAAAATTTTTTTTTTATATCCAAGATTATGCCTTTCTTAGATCAAATATAATTTTTGTCCAGTTGTATGATTCTGTCTTGTTTTAAATAAATTTATTTAAGATAATGTTTAACTGTTATCAAGAAAATATTTCTTTACGTCTATAGGGAGAGGACCATTTTCTTGGATTAAATAAATTTGCTTTGCGTGAAAAATAACTAAATTATTCTAAGAAATCTGTTTTTTCCGTGTGGGACAGTGGCTTTAGATTTATGTATGTTATGTTAGTGAAAGACAAAACAATATTTTTTAGATTATTCATCTGGCAAAATCTAATCATCGAAACAAAATTTTAACCGACTGTTAATATGAAACTGATCACACTACATTTAGAATAGATATTTCTTTTTGTGTTAGTCTAAGTATTTATTTAAGAAATAATTTAAATTCTAAATAATTTATTTCTGTATAAAAAAAACAATGAGGATCCGTAACGTTTTTAGTTGAGAATGCAGATTTATAGAGCTAAGAAATCCGTTAAGGATACAGTACAAAAATTTTTGTTCTACGACAAAAATTGACAAAGTTATGACCGAATTCCTAGTGAAGTTCACCGAGTAGCCGCCACGGTAGCGGTGACGTCATTGTGATGGAAGCCGCGAGTCAGCCGTAGGCAGCGATAAGGCGCGAAGTGTTTTGTTCCTTTAATTGGGACTTTTAAAAGAAATTAAGTGTCTGATTTATATCTAATTCAAGTTTTTAACTATGTGCAAATATTGTATAGTCCCGAAATGTACAAACACTTCTATAAAAACGCCAGAAAAACAATTTTTAAGGTGCCGAAAGATCCAAAACTTCGTAAAAAATGGTATTCCGTTGTAAAAAGAGATGTTAAAACTCCACCCTCTGCCCAGGCTACAAGACATTACTTTGAAGATCATTTGGATGTACGTACCTACCTAACTATAATATACCTATTATTTAGTTGATATTCATGGAAATAAGGTGGTACGTGTAGTGTACCTTCTCTTCTTTTAATCCTGCTGTATTTATAGAAACATACCTTACTTTTCCTGAGTATTGTAGATAAACCTACGTAGGTACCTATCTATTTGCTCGTTCTCTTTTCTGTGTAATATTCAAAGGATAATACGATGACACAGGGACGTACTCGGGTAAAAATCAAGAGTGAATAATATTTTTAGCGCAAATTCATATTCTACGAAAGGGCTATTGCCAACGAAATTTACGTGTGTATGTATGTATGTATGTATGTGCGGTGTCTACCAGAGCAGCTAGAAAAGTTCTAAAAGCATATTATTTGAATAGCTGAATCGAAGCGAAGTGAATTTATAGGGTTCCGTACCCAAATGGTAAAAAAACGGGACCCTATTATTAAGACTCCGCTGTCCGTCCGACTGTCACAAAGCTGTATCTCATGTACCCTGATAGTTACACAGTTAAATTTTTCACAGATGATGTATTTCTCTGGCCGCTATAACAAAAAATACTAAAAGACAATAAAATAAATATTTAAGGGGGCTCCCACACAACAAATATTTTTTGCTTATGTTTGCTCGATATTGATAAGTGATAACGGCAACAGGTATCTACCTGCTTGAAATATTCACAGAATATTTAGTTATAATATATACACTTTAAATAAATAATTCATTTAAAATAAAACAAATATTTAAGGGGGTACTCCCATATATTTTTTTAAATACGATTCCTTGTACTTTTTCACAGATCTTAAATAATTGCTTCCACAAAACAAACTTGTTTTTTTACGGTTTTTATAGATAAATGGTACGGAACCCTTCGTGCGTGAGTCCAAATCGCACCTAGCATCCTTTACTCAACAGGGGTGCATTCATGTTATTCCATTACTTGTGTCATATGGCCCTGCTTCTTACCAAATTTCATAGCTCTAGCTAGACCAATGGGAAGTACCCTGTAGGTTTTCTTAACAGACAGACGGACAAGAAAACGATCCTATAAGGGTTCCGTTTTTATTTTTGAGGTAAGAAACCCTAAAAAATTGCTTTATACTCAAGTCATCCTTCCTAAGTACATACTGAACGACTGATTTGTAACAAAAAGCGAGATGGCAAAAAAACCAGCTGTTGTCAACAAATATTCAGGTTTCTGTCATACCTTGATCAACAAGTGTAGAGCACTAAATAAAGTGCAAGTACATAGGTTAAAAAGCCATCCGCGTATTGATCTACCTACGTATGAATAAACAAAAAACAACTTTCGTTTATCAAGATACTGTAAACAAAATTTATAAGTTCTGAATACGTCCCTGTACCTACACTTTATATTCATTCTTTCTTACACCTACCAACCACTACCAAATTTAAGAGTACTAATAAGTACGTATGTACGTAATCGTAGATAAATAAGCAGCACCCTAACCTTTGTAGTTTCCAACCACCAACCAACTTAGAATGATTACCTAGGTAATCAAATACCATGAAAGAATCCACTTTTGGAAGGTTATATGATTGAGTTTGCACAAAACCTGCTTCTACTTTATTAGTACTCATATTATGTACTTTTGTTTTATACTTAAATATCACAAAATTACACTCTAACAACACAAATATTACGCGCCGCTTCCTCAAATCGTGAGTGCCGGCCGGCCGGCCGAGCTCGGTTCCGTCACAGTGACGTCAACATGCTCCCGCGCTCATTGTGTTTTAGCGACTGGAGCGGCATATTATGTTTATTATTTAATATCTCCGTAAGTAATGGTCCGATTTGGGTAATTCAAAAAGAGATATCATTCTTATATCATAAAGAATAACGTGGATAATATTTCTAATGGATTTGCTATAACTTTACTGATCCTCATTACACCCACAAACGTCAATAGTCTAATAACAAGGCACTCTAAACTCGTCCATGAAGATTGGCTAAATGTAAACAGCAGCATTTTCACCGACGAGTTGCTGGTTCCAAATGCAGTACCGTACAGTACAATAAATCGTAATAATGGGTAATATGTGTATAGGTTTGAATAAGGTTGAAAACTAGTTTTCATCTCTGGAAAAACTCGTTTACAGCAAGCACACGAGCCGAGCTCGGTCGCTCGCCAGGTACTAAAATAAAGTAGAGCAATAAAATCGCGAAGACCAGAGGCAGTCGAATAACATCGCTAAAACTGAAATACTTTATTTTCAAGCTATTTACAAGATGTTGACAAAATGAAGAGCAAAAAGAGAATACCCACATGTGCCACAACCACACCACAACGCAACAGCGCCCTGCGGTTTCACCCGCGTAGTTCCCATTCCCGTGAGAATACGGGGATAAAATATAACCTATGTGTTCTTCTGATGTATAAGTTATATAACTGTAAAGTTTTATCAAAATCCGTTCATTAGTTTTTGCGTGAAAGAGGAACAAACATCCTTACGTCCATAAAATAAACTTTCGCGTTATAATATTATAGTAGGATTTAAAATGAATAGTACAATTTATACTTACCACATTTTACCGTCATTATCGACGGCGTGAGTGATACCGACCACATCGCAACCACAACGCAACCACCAGCGACACTGCAAACTAGCGGCTCTTTAATAACTCTCTCACTTCGACATTTTGTCAGTGCCACAACGCAACTGCAAAAAGCGGCAGCGGCACTATTCACACGTAACCACAGCTTGACCACATTCTGTCGCTACGATGTAGTGTGGTTGTGGTGAGTGTGGTGTGTGGTGGTGTCTACCCATGGTTGCACGTTTTAACTCATCTGATATACCTTAGGATTTGACCTTACCACTCATTATAGAATTTGTCAGTAGGACAGGGGATTCCCTTTTTTAGATGAAAGCAAAAAAGGAAGATACGATACTAGATTTTCGCACCTAGGTCCAAGGACCGTAATTCGTTGCAGTCTCAATCGGGCCGGCGTATCGACAGTACGGGATAGTCGATGAGAAGGAAACACATAAGTAATTGAATGGTTTGCCTTCATGTGCTTTTATGAAGAGTACAAATAGCACTAAAACAAAAAATAAAACCCACGCGCGCGTGTTGTATGTACCTAGTCCAAATTTTAATGTCAACGATGCTTTCTATGAATGTAGATACCATATCTTCCTTATTTGCTTTTATCGAAGGATGCTCATCGATGCACTGGTTTAAAGAACAGTAGATTCTTGTAACAAAATAGTGTGTGACACCAGTCCTCACCTTTCCATAGCTCTGCTAGAACTTCATGTAGTTAGTGTCCGTTCTAAATTTGAAAAACTGAACACATAAGGAAGGTGTACTTATTCCTTATTCTTAGGTGTAGGTACATGTTAAATCGAAATCTAATCTGTTAAGTGGCGACGCTCATGCTAGGGCTGCTCTAGTTTGTCGACCGTTGAGCTATTTTGTGTGTCCAACATTCGTTATCGACTAATGCGATCGATAAAGTACAGCGTTGTACTTTATCAATATCTTTCTTCGCCAAACTCGTCGAGTCGCCTAATCGATTATTCCGTCTAGTCGATACGAGGGCACGTCTCTAGTCTATTTTTTAGCTACCGCATTGGGGTCTCATATCACTCCACCGTATCACGGGCGAGGTCGCTAGGAAACGTGGTACGCCAGCCGCGGAGGCAGGCACCGGTTATCCAGGTCACGTAAAAATAGAACCGTTTCTTTTGAAGGTATTTCAAATTCTTATGGTGCTGATGCGAGTACGGACGCATGTTCACATGTTGTGGGAATTAATAACATTGAACTCTAAAGAGTAAAAAACTGACTTCTTTGGTTTTCTCATAGATGCCATAGTCCGATCTGGACCACACTGGAAGCACCAGCTTTCAAATAAAAAAATAATCATCAAAATCGGTTCACCCAGTCGAAAGTTCTGAGGTACAAAAACAAACACAAAAACAAACACAAAAACAACACACACAGTCGAATTAAAGTCCTTTTTTGAAGTCCGTTGAAAATGTAAAAGATGCTTACGACTAGTGACGACCAAAAATCTTCTACTAAGTAAGATAAGATAGATTACACAATTTTATGCAGTTTAAAGATAGTGATTATGGCCTTGAAAGACAATCTTCATTCTAGTTGTCGACGATACGAGTACCGGTGATAGTATTTAATACATTCTGTAGACGAGAAATTCTTACTGATTAAATGTTCAGTATTTTACTACTAGTAAATTAAGTCACATTTCCAGCATTATTAGTATTGATTTATGGAATTTAATTATTCTATATGTGGGGCATGATTTACTAAGAATGGCGTCACTGTGCTCTTTTTTCGATGCAACTATCTTACGGATCTTTTGAATTACAGAGAAAAGAGCAATCATTGTCTGACTTACTGACCTATCAAAAATTTTAAAACCTAATCTTGAATGTAGCTTTTTAGATGTAGGTGTTAAAAAAGTGTCCAAAATTCCCCCTGGACCTGTGAAACGTTAGAACGAAGAAGACTTCAAAAAAGGAGGTTTCCCAATTCGACAGTATTTTTTATGTATGTTCGCGGATAACTTCGTCGTTTATGAACCCGGAGCCGTTCTCTCAATTGTTCTTCTCAATTGTTTTTTATTTATATTCTGTACTATACAGGGTGGATATTTGAGATGGGTCGGCCAGGGCAGCTACCTTAACCGTTGTAGCTAGACGAAAATGGTCTGAAGAGACTATCCACCATTTTTAAAAATATTTAGAACTGCATTTAAATATTTTTGAAAAATGGTACAGTCAGCGAGAAAATCGTCGATTCCCACAAAAAAATTTTTTGATGCCATTCGATCCAATTTCAGATAAGGATCAAAAGTCTCTAAGAGACTAACTGAGGTCAAGGGGGTAGAAAAGTCAGGAAACGCAAAAAACGTTTTACATAAATTTAGTAAGGAATACAACTTCAACCGGAAAAAAAGTTCAATGAAATGCTAAAATCTCTTTGTTGGTGATTCAACTTATAAATCTGAGCAGCGTTCTCCTTGGAAAACATCGCTCCAAGTTGCCAAGTGGCCAGTAACGTATTCTAAAAAAAACCGGCCAAGTGCGAGTCGGACTCGCGCACCGAGGGTTCCGTACAACCTTGCAAATTTATGGTTTTCGTAATTTTTCCTTTATCTATGCTATAAGACGTTGCTTCGTACCAAATTTCAAGATTCTGAGTTCACGGGAAGCACCCTGTAGGTTTTGATTCCCTTGCAAGTGTCGAAAATTTGCGGCATAAACGACTGTATCTTTTGATTGCGTTGGCTTAGAAGTTTGATTTTTTCACAGCTTCAAGGGACAGTAGACCTGAGTAATTGATATAAATTTCAGCTTCATACCTCCACGCGTTCCTGAGAAAAAGGGTCTTGACAGACGGACGGACGGACGGACAACAAAGTGATCCTATAAGGGTTCCGTTTTTTCCTTTTGAGGTACGGAACCCTAAAAAGAGATCTTAACTGACATTTAAAATTGTGGCAAATAAGAAAAGATAGTATACCATGTTTTCCAAGGAGAACGCTGCTCAGATTTATAAGTTGAATCACCAACAAAGAGATTTCAGCATTTCATTGAACTTTTTTTCCGGTTGAAGTTTTATTCCTTACTAAATGTATGTAAAACGTTTTTTGCGTTTCCTGACTTTTCCACCCCCTTGACCTCAGTTAGTCTCTTAGAGACTTTTGATCCTTATCTGAAACTGAATCGAATGGCATCAAAAAATTTTTTTGTAGGAATCGACGATTTTCTCGCTGACTGTACCATTTTTCCAAAATCTTTAAATGCAGTTCTAAATATTTTCAAAAATGGTGGATAGTCTCTTCAGACCATTTTCGTCTAGCTACAACGGTTAAGGTAGCTGCCCTGGCCGACCCATCTCAAATATCCACCCTGTATAGAAGACTAGCGACCCGCGGCTTCGCACGGGTGCAATGCTAACACTCAAACCTTCCTCTTGAATCACTCGATCTATTAAAAAAAAACAGCATCAAAATCCGTTGCGTAGTTCTAAAGATTTAAGCATACATAGAGATATAGGGACAGAGAAAGCGACTTTGTTTTATACTATGTAGTGAAGATAATACCTATGAGCTATGTGAAAAGGTGTGTGGTTACTGGTTACTGATGTGGTGTAGTGTGGCGATTGTTCGACCAGTAAGAAGAGTACTATTCGGTCATTGTCGACTCGTCATTAGCATTACCTACTGAAATTGACCGCTTTACGATCTTGGTGTGAGGTCTGTATTGGCTCGTAATCACATTGGTTGCTAAGCCCTCCACCCAACCATTGCTGTTTTAAGGATTAAAAAGAAACCCTTGCAACGGCACAAGGCTTATAAGGACTTAAAAGAAGCTCTTTCAACGTCTCAAGACTCTTATGTGGTAGCTTAACGCGTCACAGCACTTATTTGTATGAGACGAAATACTTACATATTTACATATTATACATACATACGTACATATTTATCAGTAGCTCGACGGTAATGTGAGGAAACCCACAGGTCCCAGAATTAATTCTGAGGCATGTGTAACAGACCCGGACCGCTGGGCCATCACGTTTAAGGGTCGAAGATTCTTTTATCTCCGACGGGGTACCATAGGGGATAAAAGGCGTGAGGTTTTTTTACGAAATACTTTTAAATCTTAAGATTATTTTTACAATTTGTAAAATTCTGTTCTATCTTCATCATCATATTAGCCAAAGGACATTCTCAGCTAAACTTAGTCCTCCCCCCTTTTCGTCCATAGCAACTGATCAATTTTTGTTGACAACCTCCACGGCCGTCCTGAATTACTAGCGACCCGCCCCGGCTTCGCACGGGTGCAATGCTCACACTAAAACCTTCCTCTTGAGTCACTCTATCTATTAAAAAAACCCCCATCAAAATCCGTTGAGTAGTTTTAAAGATTTAAGCATACATAGGGACAGAGAAAGCGACTTTGTTTTATACTATGTAGTGATTATGCACTAGCAGCACTTGGTTCTGTCTGATACGTGTAAACTATTGCACTTGTGTTTGTGTTTATCAAGTCTGTTTTTAAATGATTTCACTGATGGAGCACTGATCACACTTCCTGGTAATTTACAAAGTCCGAACAAAAAAATATATTCCACGCGAGCCAAGTACCGAACCCAACGGCGTCATACCTGCAATAAGTAGGTTTGCTTAACAAGATATAGAGTAACTCTTACCACATAATAATATGGTACCCTCGCAATTTGATTCGCCGATTCCAATCCTTATAAGAACTTTGTAATTGACGCAATAATTAAACGCAAAAACATAATACACACAGATAAGAACACGAGTATATTTATATCGCACCGTCCGTTGTTATCTGTTTTTACTTAGTTACCTAGTTATCGTATCTTAGCGTAATATGTGTTTTTATGTGTTGATTTTAGGCGAATTTATCAAAAACCGTGATAAGTCAGATTTCAGATAAGTGATTGATATAGATAACATAATGTATGGAGATAACTCAATTCACAGAGACAAGATACAGACGCAGTTTAGGACGCAGTCTTTAAAACCGGCCAAGTGCGAGTCGGACGCGTACACGAGGGGTTCCGTACTATATATATATAATCTCATATAATCTCACGCCTTTTTTATCCCCGAGGGGGTAGGCAGAGGTATTCCATTACTGGATATATACCCACATTTCACGAGATAAATTGGACCCCTAAACGTGATAGGTGGTGAGCCCATCGCCGGACCGGGTCTGTTTACACATGTCTCAGAATTCATTCTGACACCTGCGGGTTTCCTCACGATGTTTTCCTTCACCGTCGAGCTAGTGATAAATATTTACGTAAGTTTTTGAAAAACTCATTGGTACATGCCAGGATTCGAACCCGATTCTCACTGATTTTCGGCCGGCTCTTTAACCGTCCGGGCTATCACTGCTCTATAGCGTACTGTACATTGTCCAATAAAAACTCCGACAAAACACGTTTTTGTATGGGGACTATGGCCTAGTTAATTTCAGTATTTGTTGCTAAAGCGGCAATTGCAATACGTACCTATTCCTCGAAAATTTCTATGAAGACAGACGGACAGTGGATTTTAGGTACTTAATAGGGTCCCGTTTTCACTATTTGGGTACGCAATATTGAAAGCTATAAGTAAGTTAGATATAATATAGTAGGTAATAATAATAATGGAACACAATAATTCACACACGGTCTTTCATTCCCAAACTAGGCAGAGCCTGTACTATGGGTACTAAACAACTGATAAACATGCTTAAATAAGTATTAAACACCCAGACACGAAGCCAACAGACATGTTCATGAACACAAAAATTGTCGGCGAGTGGGGATCGAACCCGCTACCTCCGACTCAGAAGGCAGGGTCACTACTAACTGAGCCAACAGGCCCGTCAATTGAAGCAAGTTATGAATTTGACACTAAATAATTATTTTAGTATTTACCTATTATAACTAGAATATGTATTAGATTTATGAGGAAAACGTTTTTAAGGCGCTGCGTCGCATTCTGAAGGCCAATCGATTTCGGCGTGACCTCGACCTTTGGAAACGCAAGCTCTCGCATTTCGAGCCCCTATAACACAAAGTTTCTTTCTTTTTGCTTTTGACAGGTAGGTGAAGTTAAATGAAAATTTAACTTCTTAATTTAACTGACGAAAAAGGGGTTTTTTATAATTCGACGCGTGATTTTTTTATTGGAATTCCCCGCAGAATGTCGAGGTTGGTTGCTTTAAAATAAAAAATATAAGTATTTCGCATTTCAGTTTATATTTACGTCGGTTTTTTTAAACTCATCCGACGGGTAAGCGAAGGGAAGTTCCTACGTAAGTCTTGTATTTCTCGTATACTTACTATATAATTTATCACTAGTTCGACGGTGAAGGAAAACATCGTGAGGAAACCCGCAGGTCTCAGAATTAATTCTGAAACATGTGTAAATAGACCCGGTCCGGCGATGGGCTCACCACCTATCAAGCTTAGGGGTCCAATGTA
The DNA here is from genome assembly GCA_963855545.1 of Ethmia dodecea. Classification (NCBI taxonomy): domain Eukaryota; kingdom Metazoa; phylum Arthropoda; class Insecta; order Lepidoptera; family Depressariidae; genus Ethmia; species Ethmia dodecea. Next base: position 29,130,346 of record OY979436.1, on the reverse strand, counting down.
TCTCGTGAAATGTGGGTATATCCAGTAATGGAATACCTCTCCCTACCCCTTCGGGGATGAAAGGAGTGAGATTATTTATTTATTTATTTTTACTTATAATTACTTGTTGCGGATAGACCTTCACAATTCCTTATTCGTAGCCTTCACATAAGATTTTGTAAACAATTTTCGTTATACCAAAGTAGTCTTTTTACCTCAGATCGAATTATAATTAATGTTGCAATGTTTTATTAATTTGTTGCAATTTAGTTATGGATTACCTTTACTGATTAATTTGCAAAAAAGGCAGATAATTAATTATGTTTAGTGAGTTAGCTAGGTTTGACTTGAAAACCAAGTGTTTTGAACGTGTATTATGTTCAAACTAAAATGAAATCAACTTATATACTTAATAGATAATAATAATAAAATATATTCATTTCCATTACTAAATAACCCAATTAAAATTTAATATGACTGAATGATTGTGTTCTCGAATGTGTTAATTATTAGTTTACTTATTTTAATTTTTTTTATTTACACTATTTTACAGTTTACACTACTGAATCGTACTATAAGTTTTAATTACTAAATCTTTGTCTATCTTAACTTAATTTATTTAATAATAAGTAAGTAGTTAATTTTACTAAATATATCGATGGTAAAGAAAAAAAATGTTTTAAAACGAGATAGGTATTTTATTACATACTATTAGGTAAAAAACTAGATATAGAGGCTTAGTATTAGCTAACAGAAGATAATAAAATAAACAGGTATTACTTATATTTGTTACTCGCACCGTACGAACGTTTATTTATCATTATTTTACCGTCCTATTTACCCAGTTGCATTATGTATCTAACTGCCGCGCCAATGTCACTAATAAAATAATCATTTCACGCGTAACTATTACAGTAAATATATAATATCTAAAAATATATGTAATGTAAGTATAATATATATAAACCCGCAGGTCTCAGAATTAATTCTGAGACATGTGTAAACAGACCCAGTCCGGCGATGGACTCACCACCTATCACGTTTAGGGGTCCAATATATCTCGTGAAATGTGGTTATATCCAGTAATGGAATACCTCTGCCTACCCCCTCGGGGATGAAAAAGGCGTGAGATTATATTATATTATTATAATAAATATAGAAAAAAATCTCACGCCTTTTATCCCCGAGGGGGTAGGCAGAGGTATTCCATTACTGGATATACTCACATTTCACGAGATATATTGGACCCCTAAAACGTGATAGGTGGTGCGCCCATCGCTGGACCGGGTCTATTTACACATGTCTCAGAATTAATTCTCAGACCTGCCGGTTTCCTCACGATGTTTTCCTTCACCGTCGAGCAAGTGATAAATATGTACGCAAGTTTTTTTGAAAGACTCATTGGTACATGGCAGGATTCGAACCCAAGCCTCACTGATTTTCGGCCGGCTCTTTAACCTAAGGCTATCACTGCTCTAATACTCTAATATATTACCACAGTAAATAGATATCTACTTCACAAAACGGTTATAAATGATAAATAAACTACATCAAAAATCGATGGTTCTGAACGTTCTATAGCAACCAATTCCGCCGGCGACTTTTCAAATACTTTGTTGTTGTTTGGTTCGGTTACTACAGCCTATTATGTCACTGGTAATACAGACGTAAGAGTTGTAAAACTTGTAAACAAGATGGTAGCGCCACCTGTGCGCTTGCACGCGAAACAACCGGGCGGCCTTCGGCCTTGCAGTCACGTGCTGGTCCTCGCGCTGCTAACCGAAGTGGACTTACACCACCAATCACGGATCAACCTGCTTTATCGGCAGCGCAAAACCGGCCAATCGCGTCAAAGTATACTTTGCTCACAGTGCGCACATGTGACCGGCCACTATTTATCATTTTAGTACTATTTCAGTTCTTTTCATTACATTTTATGTTTATTTTATTATTTTACTTTTAATTTGTGGTAGTATTAACTAAGTTTTGTGAAGGTCGTCTTTACTTTAGTGAGAATGAGCTGGAAGGGTAAGTCCGTATGGCTCAGCTCAGAGTTAGTACCTACACTTTTAACTTCGGTACCAGTAGCGCCACCTACGGCGATGTACCAGAACTAGTTTCCTTGAAATTTTGGTATTACCTGGTTTAGTATTTAAAGTGAAATGTAGATAGCGCTGTGTCTGCTGCTGTGGCTTGTAGTAGAGACTCCTAGAGGGCAGTACTAACAAATTAATACCTTATCCAAATAACTTTCCAATCGAATGCGACTGAGAAGACATGGTCATGAAACTAAAAAGTATACAATTTACCAAGAGAAGTTGTGCGAGTCGTGACTCTTTAGGAGATTTTTACTAGCCTGCACCAGACGGAAATAGGGTACAAATACAAATAATTTATTGCGTGCAAAGAGATTTAAATATAATATTTTATCTCTTTGATTGCGTGCCACATTATAAAGGTACAGTCAACAAAGTTGTTTTGGTTACATGGCCAAGTAACTAAGAACTCATTTGTCTTTAGTAGTCATAAATGAATCTTATTGAATAATGTTTATTGCAAAAGGTATCCTTGACCCCTATAATTTAACAAAAAAACTATAAATACATTTTAAGGCTTTGAGACAAAACTAAATCTTAGTTTCTGGCAAAGAGATTAATATATTTTAATCTCTTTGGTTTCTGGCCATGTAATCTTAACAACTTTGTTGACTGTACATAGTCATTTTACAGGCAGGTACATTGTTTCTTTTATGTCACATCCATACAACGATTTTCAAATTGCACTAATATAATTTGTATAAACGTGATAGGTGGTGAGCCCATCGCCGGACCTGGGGGTCGATTTTTGAATCTCACCAAGTGACTAATTCTCACCGATGTGAGTGATTTCCGAAAGTCCGTATTTTTGAAACTCATCGGTGACTTACATTTGTCATACCTATGATATCGATTTACGAGTGCCCCCCACCCACTCGTAATTGAAATCACCATGCGATTGTTTTTTACAGTTGACGTAGTGAAATCTGCCAAAAGTATGTTTTTTGGAAGAATTTGCAGCGGGCCTCGATTGTGATATTTTGTGATTGCGACGATTTATTGAAAACAGCGTGTGACTTTCAAAAATACGGCTTTTGGAAAATGGTGACATAAAAGTCATCGGTGATAATTTTAATCACCAGTGATTTTGATATCACCAGTGAGATTCAAAAATCGCACTCCCGGTCTATTTTCACATGTCTCAGAACTAATTCTGAGACCTGCGGGTTTCCTCACGATGTTTTCCTTCACCGTCGAGCTAGTAAAATATATGTACGTAAGTTTTTGAAAAATTCTTTGGTACATGCCAGGATTTGAACCCGAGCCTCACTGATTATCGGCCGGTTCTTTAACCGTAAGGCTATGCTCTGAAATATTATTTTTAATTATGTATACTTACTTTTTAAAGGACATTTTTTGTAACGCTTATACACCATTGACTACTGATATTGTAAACTACTGCCATTTTCTTCTGAAAGAAACTTTAGTTTTATGCAACGGGGTGTTAGAGTGTGAGGTAAACTTATTTTTGACATATTTTGGAGCCTATATTATTACAATTTATTGCATTTATGTTATGTTTGTTTTTATATTTTATATATGTTTGCAGTTTTATAAGTTCTCATATTCTTTTTTAACATTCATTATCATTATTTACAGACTTCCTGAGCCACGGGGGGAGTTTCAACAAAAAATACGGTCAGTAGTTTAGTAGTTTACGACTACTTAAAATATAGTCTTGGGCAAAGTCGTTCGCCATTGGGCGCGCTCAATTTAGTTGTCCTACCGCGAACTAGTTCGTTCATTTAGTTCGTTTTATAATTATTTTTATATATGGAGATAACTCTATAATGAAATGTTTTTCATATTATTATTGTGAATAACTTTAACTTTAGCCGCTTTTAAAAGAGTTTCTTAATTTAATAAGAAACACTTGGGAAGAGTAATAAAAATAATTCAGTTAGCCATGCAGCGCCACAATGTAATAGAGGGAATTCCAGAAAAATACATATTTAAAAGAACTGAGAGCGAGATTCTGGACGAACTAGTTCGCATAGTTCACCTAAAAGAGCGTTCGAACTAGGTCGTTCGCGAACTACCCAAGACTGAAAATAATCTTCTTTACAACTCCAGCATCAAGTATCAGTATCTTCAGCGTTTGTTATTTGTTTGCGATCATAATTTTTATTTCTGGCGTATCTGCGATTGACGCAGGTGTAATGGAACGTGTCTTACATCGCAGGACCCCCCGGGGGTCACATTTGCGCCTCGTGTATATATAATCCCTTCCGAAGTTATTTTTAGCCATCCAAGGTGGGGAATAGAAATAATTATGTTTTATCTCATCTATATAATATACTCAATTAATATTGTAAACGATATTTATTAGTAAGACATGAGATTAAAAAGAGCTGCCCTTGAGTTTCTTGCTGGCTCTTCTCGGGGTACTGCATTTGGAACCAGCAACTCGTCGGTGGAGATGGGCTGCTGTTTGCATTTAGCCAATCTTCATGGACGAGTTTAGAGTGCCTTGTTATTATAAAATATTGACGTTTCTAAGTGTATGTTGAACTTGAATACCTATAGAAATAAATTATTTTTGATTTGATTTGATTCTCTCTCATATCTTATTGCATTGCATAAAATGATTTATGTAAAATGGCATAAGTTGGCCTGATGGTTGACTGGTAGATAATGCCTTTAGGCATTAAGTTCGCCATGTGTACATTTTCTTGGTACATGAAGTTAAATAAATAAATAAATAAATAAATAAGTATTATAATTGATATGAATATTTGTATGACAATGATGTTTGCTGTTTATGCAGCTCAGCGAAGCACTAAACCATGTAACTTGTGCATTGTATTGATTGTTTAAAATAATAATGTGTTGCGGAGTTTATTCCCGCTTCTTCTCAACTATACATACCGGAGCAGTAGAGTCGCAATGAATTTTAATTAGTGGACTCATAAGCCCTAACATTGAATAAAAACATTTTGAATAAAGATTGAAACCTTCAAGAAGAGAGCGTACTCCCACCTCAAAGGCCGGCAACGCACTTGTGGCTCTTGAGCTGCAGGTGTCCATGGGCGACAGTAGTCACTTACCATCCGGAGTGCAATTTTTGAATCTCACTGGTGATATCAAAATCACCGGTGACTAAAATTATCACCGATGACTTTAATGTCACCATTTTCTAAAAGCCGTATTTTTGAAAGTCACACGCTGTTTTCAATAAATCGTCGCAATCACAAAATATCACAATCGAGCCCCGCTGCTAATTCTTCCAAAAAACATACTTTGACACTTTTGGCACATGGCACTACGTCAACTGTCAAAAACAATCGCATGGTGATTTCAATTACGAGTGGGTAGGGGCACTCGTAAATCGATATCATAGGTATGACAAATGTAAGTCACAGATGAGTTTCAAAAATACGAACTTTCGGAAATCACTCACATCGCTGAGAATTAGTCACTTGGTGAGATTCAAAAATCGACCCACAGGTGACCCGTCTGCTCGTTTGTCCCCTCTTTTTATATATAAAAAAAAAGATTCTCTGAAACCGGCGAACATGATACGCGACGCATTTGATGGATGTGGATTAAGATCTCAACTTGGAAAGGGATCGCCACCGCCTCGCCTATAATAATAATAATTTATTTTCTGTAGGTACAAAAAGTACACCTAGAAAAGTCAATAGTCAAACAATAAGGCACTCTGAACTCGTCCACGAAGATAGCTAATAATAGATAGCAGCCCATCTCCACCGACGAGTTGCTGGTTCCAAATGCAGTACCCCGAGAAGAACCAGCAAGAAACTCAAGGGATGCTCTTTTTATTAGCTTGTCCCGAGAGGCAATGCCGTTACGATGTTGATAAGTTGATAACTGTCGATCGCTGCAACTAGGTACTGTCTGCATAAGTTTTGCCTTAAAAAGTCTCCGGCCTGTGACTGTGGGGCACCTCAACAAAGTCTATCACATCGTGGAGGAATGTCCCAACCAGCGTTGCCAGACGTCTCGATTTTGGCGGAACGTCACGATTTTTAAAGCAAAATTTGATGTCCCGCCCGGGACAGGGTCAGTCCCGCTTTTCGGGTATAAGATGAATTTAAATGGTCGGATGTCAGAAATAAATGCTCCTAAATTTAATGAGAGCAGATTTACTCATCCAGTTTAATCTACAGCTCTATATTATGTGAAGAGTTCTTAATTTTTATAAAAAATATCTTTTTAATAAAAATGTAGAACTCTTAAAAGGAAACTTAAAAAAAAAACCATCTCAAATAATATGTAGTTATTATCTAATTGTACGAGTAAGTTGCAATTTGTAACACTTACTCCTCAGACTATAAATTAAAAAAATCAAATAAAAAGATAAATACGGTACAGGTATTACGGGTCCCGCTTTCGATTTAAGAATTCAGCTATTTTTACTGGAAAAGTTCAAAAATCCCGAATGCAAAAAAAAATGTGGCAACGCCTGGTCCCAACCGACGTCTTCATGATGGCATCAAGCAGCGTAACGAGTGCTCTGAAGCGGCTATAGACTGGCAGAAAAAAATTGTTTTAGCTTTGTAGCGAACGCAGGACTATTTTTCATAATAATAACAAAATAATAGGCCGTACGATAATAGTAATAGTGTGCGTTGCAGTAGGGAGTTTCATACAAAGAATACTGAACACCTCTAGTTGATTCGGTGACGATCCCTATATAGCCTAAGATCCGGCGGATACATAAAATATCGTCCACTTCACGGAAATATGTATGAAGACCCTGAAAAATCATGAAAAATCTGCTGATTTTTCAAAATCTGTATGTATTTTGCCCCTTGGTGTATATTGCCGCTTTATGTATAAAGATTTTGAAAAATCAGATTTTTCATGATTTTTCAGTCTGTATCCATATTGCCGTGAAGTGGACGATATTTTATGTAAAAAAACAAAAATCAATATTTTTTTTTATAAATAATACTTGAGGCCATATTTCGACCCTAGTAAATACTTATTCTCCTTATTATAAATATGCGTAAAAATTTGGTTTGTAGCATGTACTCGATCCCTACACTTCTGTTAAATGTTCTGTTTGTGTCTATCCCGATCGACAAAAGACCGGAGAATATGTATGTGTGTATGTAAGAAAATATCGTTTTTTTGTAGAGTTGACTAAGACTACCGTTCTGCGCGGTTCACCCACGTAGTTCCCGTTCCGTGATAATACGGGAATGAAATATAGCCTATGTTACTCAGTGATAACGTAGCTTTCCATGGGTGCCCTTGCCCTAGTCTCGGAGATACAAACAAACAAAACAGTAATATTTTCTCTTTATGATACATATTAGTGTAGATTTTAAAACCTTCCCCGTTTAGTAAAAAACACATCAAAATACTATGCGTTCATTAAATTCTTTAAATAAAATTTCGCTCCTGTTATTATATTATTATACTAGCGGATGCCCAGCGGCGTTGCCCGCGCGGATTCCGTTTATTCCCGTTCCCGTGGGAATTTCCGAAAATCCCTTCATATTGGTTGCCTACGACATATTTAAAACACCATACATACATACCATATTTCAAATATCGGGTGCCCACCGGCGTTTTCCCGCTTGGATTTAGTTTATTCCCGTTCCCGTGGGAATTTCCAAAAATCCCTTCATACCAATTTTCTATGACATATCAGACACCTTCATACCATTTTTCAAGTTTCTAGGTGTTATCGTTTCGGAGTAGTACGTATTTCTCTTTTTAACCAGTTTTTATATTTTCCCGTGGGAATGAGATATTTTCCTGGAATAAAAAGTACCCTAGATGTTGACCCGGGTACTCAGTTATCTCCATACCAAATTTCATCAAAATCCGTCCAGTAGTTTTTGAGTGATGCGTGCACAACCAGACAGACAGACAGACAGACAGACAAAAATTCCAAAAATTGGTGTTTCGGTATCTATATCGATAACTATATACACTACCGTTAAAATTTTCAAAAAATATTTAATGTACAGACACGGCCCCGTTAGAGTTTTATTATATGTATAGATAGATAGATATAGATGTTGAAACAAAACATAATTTTAGCTTTGAATTCATGACGTATTGTGACATCTAGATTGCCTTATATTAGCTAAAAATAAAAAAGTATCAACAACTTCCCAACAATTAAGTGTTTTGTATTTCCTTTATGAGCGCTCCTTCGACATAGGAAAATAATTTTGCGTAAGTGCGGTAATAAGTCCTGGAATAATAAAGTAGCAGCTAACTCTCGGTTTCAATGTGGCAACGCGCTTTCATTTGCCATTTCTTCGAAAAAAACGTAACAAAAATCAAGAATAGCCGCTAATCGGTCTCGACAAACTTAAGAAATACTTAATGATGTGTTTTCCAGAAGTCTGATGAAATGCTAAACGAATATAGAACAAGGAAACCCTGAGTTTTTGAAGGACAAAAGTGTTGAGTTCACGTTAAAAATAAAACTGGCGCTTTGTACACGTACACCCCGTTTCAAAGTATATATATGGATATAAAAATTGAGGATCTGTCTGAATATTCGTGTATTTTATTTAATGTAAATCACGTTTGTTAAAATGAAATGCTGGTGAAAAGATGTGTGTTGAGGTGAATTCCAAAAAAATATGCCCCTGCATACCCGATCCACATATCCTAAATTAATATTTTAAATGCGAAAGTGAGGTTGTTTGTTTGTTACGCTTTCGAGCCTAATCTTATAAACCGATTTTAAAAATTCTTTCATCCATGGAAAGCTACATTATCACTTTATCAGCCAGTAACATAGAGATGAAGACTTGACCTCTACGCTGACAGCTTTTTTTAACCTCTTACGTATACTATGGTCACCATGGTCTCTAGGTATCACAAACGGTCCTTATTGCACCGAATGTGCACTCTTCCCCGCACAGTAAATGTTTAGCTATATAAGGTAATTTTAAATCAGGTGCAAATATTTTACGGAAGGTACATAGAAAATAGAAAAAAAAGGTAATTTTTTTCTTGTTCTTTTCTATCAAAAGAAAATATTATTTTGTAAACATCTTTGCATAAGCCCGTACTAAAACGCCAAACGCCACTTTTGTGTTATGTTTATTTATTTATTTTGTCATTTTCGCGTAATTTTTGATTAAGTAGTGCGTGTATTGTTTATGTACAGTCAAGACCAAACAAACATAATGTTCTGAAGAATCAAACAAAAAACATACATTCGAATTGAGAACCTCCTTTTTTGGAGTCGGTTGAAAAGACCTGCGATGCGGTGCTGCATTTGGAACCGGAAACTCTTCCGGAGATCGGCCACTTAGATTCAGCCAACCGCAATGGACGAGTTATTAGACTACTGATGTTTATGTTTATGTTTTTGTTTTTAGTGTATTTTTTCACCTACAGAAATAAATGAATTTTGATTTACTGGACCAGATAAGTCAGATTAATTGCCATCTACCCTACAAACAAACGAACATAAAATTTTACCTGTTTTTTTTATTATTAATTTTCATGTTTTAGGTTGTAAATACTCGCAAGTACTAAAGGCAAGTTTTACCAATAAACCCTTATTGCTAATAAATACCTAACTAAGTTATCTTATTTTTGACGGGCCTGTTGGCTCAGTTGGTAGTGACCCTGCCTTCTGAGACGGAGGTCGCGGGCTCGAACCCCGCTCGGGGTCAACCTTTGTGTGCATGAACATGTTACTCTTGGCTTCGTGTCTGGTCGTTTAATATTTATTTAAGTATGTCTATCAGTTGTTTAGCACCCCTATGGGTGCTTCCCAAATTAGGCAAAGCTTGTACTATTACAAGCTTTGCCTAATTTGGGACTAAATGACCGTGTGTGAATTGTGTCCTGCAATTTATTATTATTATTATTATTTTAAAATATCTTATAGAAATAGCAAAGCGTTTATATTAGTGTAGAAGTAAATATGGGAATAGAGGAGTAACACCGAGGGGTGACTGCTGTATAGGGGCACGGAAAGTTTTTCTTTGTTTAGCTTTCCAAAGTATTTTTACGCTAAAGATTGGGAAATTTCCTTCAGTCTCATGGCCTACAACGTGACCATTCTTATTTTACTTAAAACGACTAGTGAAGCCTCTTACGTAGCTGCTTCAGATGGAGGGTCAGGTATTGTTTTCGGGCGTAAATAGAAATAATAAAAAATGATCTCACGCCTTTTATCCCCGAGGGGGTAGGCAGAGGTATTCCATTTCTGGATATAGCCACTTTTCACGAGATGTTCTTTGGACCCCTAAACATGATAGGTGGTTAGCCCATTGTCCGACAGGGTCTTTTACACATGTCTCAGAATTAATTGGACCTGCGGGTTTCCTCACGATGTTTTGGTTTACCGTCGAGCTAGTGATAAATATGTACGTAAGTTTTGAAAAACTCATTGATACCTGCCTGGATTTGAACCTGAGCCTCACTGATTATCATCATGTGAAGCCGGCTCTTTAACCGTAAGGATATCACTGCTATTTATTTTCGGGCGTATGTCTACACTAATCATTTTAAAGGTAAAAAATTTTTTTTTCTTATTTATGTTTGTAATGGATAGTCTCCGAAACTACTCAATGGATCTTATAATTCTTTCGACTGTGGACAGTGTACTTTTCTTACTACAATTTAGCACATAAATAACATTGGCTATAATTTTCCTACGGGAACGGGACGTATGCTAGTGAAATCACTCTGAACAGCTAGTTACTACATAGTATAAAACAAAATCGCTTTCTCTGTCCCTATATCCCTATGTCCCTATGTATGCTTAAATCTTTAAAACTACGCAACGGATTTTGATGCGGTTTTTTTAATAGATAGAGTGATCCAAGAGGAAGGTTTCAGTATTAGCATTGCACCGGGGCAAGCCGGGGCGGGTCGCTAGTAAATTATAAATGGGAAACATTTTATTTTTTAAATAAAAATAAAATATATTTTTTAAGTGAATAGACTCCGAAACTACTAAATCGATTAAAAAAACTTTTATTAATGGAAAGCTTAGCTTTCTGGGAGTGACATGGGCTACAATTTTCCCACGGGAACGGAAATCACGATTGAGAAATTAGGGGTGACAGCTAGTTCGTGAGTTTATTCCTTGCATGATAAAGAAAAGCAACATATATTTGAGGCTATCGGTAAACTGTAATTTAAAATATTATCAAAAGTATATATTTCCAAAGAAAGCATTTTTTTTATTTCCACGGAAACAAAAAGCATTACGAAATCTGAACATAGAAACGGAAATACAGAACTTCTGGAAATAAAAACGGAAAATATGGAATATTACATATTATGGTAACGATCGTTAAAATGTTTCTTGTTTGACAAAGGAACCTTACGTAGTGCATGGGGGTGAATCCTCTTAATATATCATAGATTAAAAAACCAGTAGATATGCCAAGTAAAGTTATGTTTGGAATACTGAAAAACGGATGATTTATGTATTTACTAGTTGACTCGAAATACATTGTACTGTCCAAATCCTATAGAACAAGCACTTTTAGCTACAAAAAATCTTTTTCTAAAACCCCATCGAGCTTAGATTAAAAAAGTCTAGTTTTTTAATCGGTTTAGTCGTTCTCAAGTATGTACTGATGTTTGTTGGTACCTACATCATTTTTTTTATTATGGATAGACTACGAGGACTTCTCAATTCGTCGCGTATGTTTTTTTTTTACTTTATGTATTATTTACCTTAAGGGTGGTCCCATGTAAGTTTTGTAAAAATCTGATGAAGAACTTCAGGTGGAGAACGGGACTCCTTAACTCCCATCAGCAAATCACTCGCTATCAGCGCAGTAGGTTTAGTAACAGTAGGTAATGGATGTTGAATATGCTAATAACACTCTTTTTAGCGCTATTCGTTGAAGTCTGTTTGTATTTTTATTTCAAATTTCGATTATGGCGTCTGAAAATGAAAATGTAATCAAAAATTCCACTCAAGAAACAAGGCACTCTAAACTCGTCCACGAAGATTGGCTAAATGTAAACAGCAGCCCATCGACAAGTTGCTGGTTCCAAATGCAGTACCCCGAGAAGAACCAGCAAGAATCTCAGTATAGTGATAATACGAGCGCTTTCGCGACCATCTAACATCATCTATTAGTTTTCCATATCAATGTCAGGGGTATGCGGTAGGGGTACAGGGGATTTCTGCATCTCATAACTGCGGTAGACTTCCCTTGCATCAGTTCGCTCCCATAAACCATGGGCCCTTCCCCGTTTTAATTCAGTGTCGCTTAGCCAATCAAAGTGCCCGGTGCTTCAGCCACGTGACGACAAACTTGGCTTATTTGATCTAGCTAGACAATCACGTGTTTCGGAGAATTTTGTGTACGCACGTGCTTGCCCCGTGTATAATGGATATGCCTGACCTTGAAGTTCTGGAGCTCAACAGTGACCCAGACTCACCTTCAGGGAATTTGCACGACTTTAAATTTGAGCCCCATCCTTCTTGCAGTAACGTCGATGGGGGTACGTCTTGTACTTTAAGTGTAAGCTGCATGCTATTGATAGCCCGCCGAGGCAGCAGTGTATTGTCTATCTATACATATAATAAAACTCTAACGGGGCCGTGTCTGTACATTAAATATTTTTTGAAAATTTTAACGGTAGCGTATATAGTTATCGATATAGATACCGAAACACCCATTTTTGGAATTTTTGTCTGTCTGTCTGTCTGTCTGTCTGTCTGTCTGTCTGTCTGTCTGTCTGTCTGTCTGGTTGTGCACGCATCACTCAAAAACTACTGGACGGATTTTGATGAAATTTGGTATGGAGATAGCTGAGTACCCGGGTCAACATCTAGGGTACTTTTTATTCCAGGAAAATATCTCATTCCCACGGGAACATATAAAAACTGGTTAAAAAGATAAATACGTACTACTCCGAAACGATAACACCTAGAAACTTGAAAAATGGTATAAAGGTGTCTGATATGTCATAGGTAGGAAATTGGTATGAAGGGATTTTTGGAAATTCCCACGGGAACGGGAATAAACTGAATCCAAGCGGGAAAACGCCGCTGGGCACCCGCTATTTCAAATATGGTATGTAGGTGTCTTAAATATGTCGTAGGCAACCACTATGAAGGGGTTTTCGGAAATTCCCACGGGAACGGGAATAAACGGAATCCGCACGGGCAACGCCGCTGGGCACCCGCTAGTTAATAATAAATCTGTGTAAAATGTCCTTTTAAATCATGTGAAAATATTTCGAGGATAAATATATATTTTTTTAATATTTAATTTTTATATTTATTTTATTTATTAAAATATGTAAGAGAAATATAATTAAGATGTAAAGAGAAAAAAAAGTCGTTAGGTTTTTTGTTGTTCTTTTATCTAACGAAAAATATTTTGTAAACATGCTTTAAACCCTCTCTACCGCACAAAACGTCACTTTTGTCGTCACAAAATTTTTGATTGGGTAGTGTGCGTGTTGTTTTTTTAATTATTATAATAATCGATAAAGTAATCGTAATCGATAAAATAAAGTAGCGTATGAATATAGTTCCTTATTACTATTTCATCTATACCCTTCTAATATGTGCCCTTAAATATACTGTGTATTTCTTTTTTTTTATCTTATCTATACAACGCGTAACAGAAAAAGCGCAATTCCTCATACACCCCAATTAGTATATTAATATAAAAAAAATATGATGCAATCGAACTTTAGTTGTGTCTAACCAATTTTCTTAAATATCGATCAATAATAGCACGATTTACATAGAAAGCACTGAATTCAGCTATGCTAATTCATTTTTGAGAAAAATTTTACACATTTTAAAAATAGCTAAAATCGATTAAGTAGTCGATACTGAACAAACTAATTTCAGGAATTGCGCTTATTCTGTTAGATGTTGTATAAATGACTGACTGACTGACAGATCAATCAACGCTTAGCTGAAACCATTGGTTCTAGAAGCATGCAATTTTACACAAAGGACTGAAATGACGTTGAGCACTAAGTAAGAATTTGAAAATTCCCACGAGAACGGGAATAAACAGGGCCCTCGAGGGCAACTCAAGTATATAGGGAATCTAACTAGTACTTTCCCCCGACTCTGTCCGCGGTCCCCTTTGACCTATGTCTTTCCACAAGATGCAAGCTAGGTCCGTTCATGAAAATTTAATTTTTTTTTCGGGTATTGCATTTGGAACCAGCAACTCGTCCGTGGAGATGGGCTGCTGTTTACATTTAGCCAATCTTCACGAACGGGTTTAGTTAGTGCCTTGTTATTAGACTATTGACGTTTCTGAGTGTACATTTAGTACCTACAGAAAATAATTGATTTTTGACTTTTACTTGTCCAACAGAAAACAGAGACCAAATAATGTTTAAAAAAAAAAAAAACTCACGCCTTTAATCCCCGAGGGGGTAGGCAGAGGTATTCCATTACTGGATATAAACACATTTCACGAGATATATTGGACCCCTAAACGTGACAGGTAATAACAAGTAATGTTTAGGGGTCCAATGTATCTCGTGAAGTGTGGGTATATCCAGTACCTAATGGAATACCTCTGCCTACCCCCTCGGGAATGAAAGGCGTGAGATTATTTAATGTTTTTTTTTAAGTAATGATTGTGCAAGAGTAATTTCACTCGCTAAGGTCTTAACTTACGCAAGTAAATTAGGAAACAAGAAAAAATTACCCTACCCAGAAATGTACAATAAAAGTAGACTTTTACGCAATTATTTTTAATTTCTTGGTGCGCTTTACTGTTTACCTCACACAGCTATTGTATCCGAAAACTGCGTAGGAATTTAAAGAAAAATAATGAGGTAAGGGCTACTTATAGAAGTAAAAATATTTTTATCAAATGAAGTTGTGTGGCTTTCCCAATGTTGTTATAAATAAAGTTCTTAGGCATTGCTTAACCATGTTTTCGATAAAAATAACACCAGAAATTAGCATTGCCAAAGAGTATGGAAGAAGTATATTGAATTAAAATTTTTATATTGTTGATGGGATAACCAATTGTTAGATACGTTTAAGGGTCCGAAATATTTACTGCAATAGAAAACCACTCTACCCTCTTGGAGATAAGGTGTGATATATATTTTTAGGGTTCCATACCCAAAGGGTAAAACGGGACCCTATTACTAAGACACCGCTGTCCGTCTGTCCGTCTGTCAGCAGGCTGTATCTCATGAACCGTGATAGTTAGACAGTTAAAAGAGGAATGCCTATTAAAAGCCTTAAGTAGACAGAAAACATTGCTAGCCCTAAAATTCATTCATAATAAAATAGCAATAGTGAAAGTATTTTCGAATGTCATGATTATTGTATTAATTGAAAAAAACAGACACAAGGTTTTGGGTCTAAAAACATAGCATGCGAACATTTAATAAAATCTAATTATTTTAAGAAAAACAAAATAGTTTTTATGTCTTGGACTGTAAGAACAACTGACTTTGAAGGATACATGAAAATGAAAATATGACATTCGCACACTCGTTGATACCATTTGTATTTTTCGAGTAGCCCCTATGTTTTTAAAGGTTTATCAAAACCTATACAAAAGTTTCAGAATACAGAAAGAAACAAAAACTTCACTTATCCACGACATCAGTAAAGATAAGCATAGATAATTGTATGGTTAATTACCAGCGTGTATCAATGACTCGGACACTTCAATACAATATAAATACACAGGCAGTTCTAGGCACGTACCTAGTTCTATTGCTACTGGTCGGCTTCTAATGTATATGCAGTAGTTATAACGTATTCGTAATTCAAGGTAATATCCAAAGAGTCTGCCCATAGCCACGGTCGACTCGAGGACGAAAAATCTACTTTTTGTTTCGTCAACATAATTAAACTTACACAAGCGGTTAAGAGAGTTGAGTTAAATCTACGCAAGTGAATTCGATATATTTTAGGGGTTCGCGAGTTACGTTAATTCAAGTAAAGGCCGGTAGCCACCCCGGGGTGGGTTCCGCGGGCGTGCGGGTGGGGGAAAGCACGTGCGCACCCGCGCGCACGTTGCCGGCCGCCGTGCGGGCGCACGTGGCGCGAAATGTGCGGATCGCAGTCCTCGCCGGCTCCCTCATTCCTGCTTAGCTCCGCTCCCTGGTCGGTCGCGTCCTTCGGTCGGTACCTCGCAGCAACGATTGAGTATATCAGCGATCAGGGCGGCGCGTGCTCGCGATGCTGGCCCGCGCGCCGCCTGGACCGCCACGGCTACATCGACATGGGCAGAGACGCCATGGATCCATGCCCCCCTTGGGAGCCGCCGCACCCGCAGCCGGACCTCTGCTTTTTCCCGCCGCCGGCGCCGCCGGTACCCCCGCACCACTATAAGCCAAAAGCCGCCTACCCCGCAGGTATGCTGTCTTCCGAATGTCTCGTTGAGCCGGCTCTGTGGGTTGGAGCTGTCAAAGCAATAAAAACTTGACAGTGCACCGCACACGTTTGATTACGTTTGTTTGTGATTAGTTTGCGCGACGCGGTTTACGATTACGGAATGTGTTGTGCCGCGTATAGGGCAGTGCTGCAGCTATGTTGCAATACGGATTGATTTGATGGAGTATGTTAAATGAATGCGATTGCCGGGCGGCGTGACAAGTGATTCTGTTTACATCAGCGTCGTTCCGAACGGATACATGGTCTGTACACGCATACCGTGTTTTTTTTCAATTTAATTACCTATTAGTTCCTAATATTTCCTTCCATTGCAATTAATATTTGTAGAAGATGACATTTTATCGAAGATTATAGCTCGTCGCGGGTTTGATTAATGAATAATCAAGAGCTGGTACATTCACATTGTGTGTAAACACATAACAGCTGTACCTACGAAATCGTATTTTTTATTGGCTCACTTACGTTATTGGCTAAATACTTGCCAGTTACGAATGCAAGCTATTTATTAAAACTTATGACATTAATAGTGTAAGTAATCTTGTAAAATTAGTTAACCACGTTATTTTTCCGAGTTGCAACTGACACTGTTTCTAACACATTATTTTTATTATTGTTGAGTTCGAATAATTTAGGTTTATTTATTGTTACTATTTTGGAGTTTTTCCTACTTATGTTTTCGTTTTATTTAATTTCATTTTATAATTAATTGTCTATATATAATTTATTCACATAAGTTATTCGCAATCATTTGCGTTTATCGTCTAGAAGAGATTTAAATTCAAATATTGTACACCATAACCATTCCATATTTTTCCTGTTCACTAATTTTATTCCATTTAGATAAATTTGTTATTAAAGTATATTATTAAATAAAACAATATTATCCAGCATAACATAATATTACTGTACATTCTTTTGTTTATTATTTATATAGTCCTCTTATTTTTTGTAATTTAGTTTCCATTCTCGCACATCATACAGATAAAGTTACCTTAATCTGAAAATCATAAGAAAATTTTAGTGGCGAAGTTGTCAGAATCAATAGAAAGTTTTAGACATTTTCATTTAAAATAAATGGTAATAATAAAACCTGTTTAATATGCATATAGTGAAAGATCAATTATTCAACTATATAATGCATTCATTTGTTCGCTCATATTGTTTATTATGTTTAGCGTAACGAAGCTTAATTTCTGAATGAGCAGTATACACCAGTATATTTTTTGGCTTAGTCGATATACGTCTAATTCGTAAAATGCGTACCAGTCTACAAATGCCTAATTCTGCCAATTCGTTAAAGGACTAATTCTAAAAATGGCCAATTCGTAAAAGGACTAGTCCTAAAATAAAATTCCAATGCCAATTCTCGACTTAATTTAATTCTCTATTATTCGACAATATTATTTGGACCCCTAAACGTGGTAGGTGGTACGCCCATCGGCAAACCGGGGTTCTGTGACCTCAAGATCAATTCTCTTACCTACGATGTTTTCCTTTATCGTCGAGCTGGTGTGAAAAACTCAAAGGCGAGCTAACTGCAGGGCTGATGCTCTGAAAAATATCAAAGAACACAATTTGTCTCGTTATAACTATTTATAGTCTATTTCATACCCTTTCAATTGTGATATTTCTAAAGATATTCTAATAAATTTCTGTTGCAATATTGCATGATTCTCATTAGTGGGATATTTATGCTGGTGCAGAAATTATTGTTGTTGCAGACAGTCTTCTTTTGAGAAAATAATTATTTTGTTATGTCTTACTAGCTGATACATTTTCTCTCGTTCTCTCTTCTCCCGTTTCTTTAGGAACTTCCGATTCTTTTCTTCCCTCAAGTGTCGGCTGACCTCCTAGAGGTCGATAACTATTGCTCTTTTACTATATGACAGTTGAGCTCATACCTGAGTTTCCAATACATGCTCTTTTTACCTCGGAAAATTTTCATGTGTTCGGATAAACGGTATAACGACTGTATAAACAAACAAACTTTACTATTTTGTATTAAGTTTTGTATTAATTTCTCTTTGAGATGATTTGTGTTTTCGTTGTGTATCCATGGTTTATTCCCGGTTCCGTGGGAGTTAATCCATAGGACAATTCCTCATACACCCCAATTAGTATAGTATTAATATAAAAAATATATGATGCTTTTGTACTTAATTGTGTCTAACCAATTTTCTTAAATAAAGAGCAATAAGTAATCGGTCGATTTCCATAGATAGCACTAAATCCAGCTATGCTAATTCTCTGAAAAATTTTACACATACTAAAAATAGCTGAAATCGATTAGGTAGTCGATACTGAACATACTAATTTCAGGAATTGCGCTTATTCTGCTACATACTGTATATGAGACTTGTCAGATATTTAAATATCCACAACTACGTTTAGATGTATTATTAAACTTTTTTTTTATTTAAAAAAAATATTTTGTTTATCAAATTACTAAGCCTTAAAACTAATATTAGTAAAAGGTTATGAATTTTAATTTTTATTTAAATATATAATAATAAAATAATTGTGGGACACAAGTCACGAAGCCAACATACATGTTCATGAACACAAACGTTGGCCCCGAGCAGGGATCGAACTCGCGACCTCCGACTCAGAAGGCAGGGTCACTACCAACTGAGCAAACAGGCCCGTCAATATTAAATTCCTGATCGGTATTTTGTGACGTCACTAAGCAGTTTGCACTTTGCAGTGACCAATAACAAACTCGAATAATGTTGGAATTTGGACACATTTATCTTTCAATTCAACGGAACGGAAGAGATCAAAGATATTGCTCCAACACTTCACCCTTTGCCATATAAATTATCTTTCCGAATCTTAATGAGGAGTAAATCTCATCACGGCTGTGACAAATAAACACTTTCGCTCGCGCACCTTTATTTCTCCCTATTAGGGGTTGAATTTTGCAAAATCCTTTCTTAGTGGATGCCTACAACGTATAAGTTATCTATGTCACAGATATTAGAATACTATTCTATGTGCAAGTTTCTAGACCCAGCGGTTTAAGCTGTGCGTTGATACATCACCAATCGGTTAGTCAGTTTATCGTTTTATATTTTTAGATATTAGTTAGGGTCAAGATTTTCATAGTAAAGCATTCGATACACGTGAAATTAGGTTTTTTTTAAATTATCATTTACTAGCGGTTCTGAGCGGTTACACCCGCGTTGTTCCCGTTCCTGTACGAAGACGGGAATAAAATATAGCCTATGTTACTCAAGGATCTTCTAGCTTTCCATTGGTAAAATAATTTTTAACATCGGTCTTGTAGTTTTTGAGTTTATTCGTAACAAACATACAAAAATATAAATCTTTCCTGTTTTTAATATTAGTATAGAAGTATTGATAATATAATAATAATAATAAATCGTTAATTTACAGGAAAAAAACCTACAGTTTAAAAATAATAAACTACAAATCACAGTCAACTAACAAAGTCACTTTTTATTCGCGTTCCGGTGAACAGAAATCCATCGTTGGAACATCGGACGACGGACACCGATCATACTGCGGCTGTGTTTATACTCACATGATATTTTTTTTCACGATAAAGACATGAAGCCAATTTCCACACCAAATTATGTTGCCAAATTTAAATTTGTTAATTAAATTAAAAAATTAAATGGTAAAATAAATCTTTATTTACAAAGAAAATATACATTCATTTACAATATACAGATAAAAAATGTCCTCCAAAGAGGAACCATGTGGGACAATGCCCAGAAGACTTGCATTCCCTCTCTGGATAGCTAGGCTGATCCTTTGACAGAGATAGCTGCCAGTCTGGGGGCCAATTCTACTAAATGACAGCGGTGATAGTTGGATGACAATGGTCACTCGATGGTGTTTTTTGGCACTTTTCGTATTCTGTTAACTGTCAGTTTTCACAGTCATTCAACTATCATTGTTCAACACTTTTGGTATTCTACTATTCCTACCATGGAATGGCGCTGTCCACTGATTGCTTTTTTCCCCTTATTTTAAGGCATTGGCAATTTAGCCATCAGCCCTAAATACGACATGAAATTCAGATTTTAGCTCTGCTTCAGAGTCTATGCACAAAAATTCACAAGTTTCTTCAAAACTTATCGAAATGTCACATGTACCATGAATAAAATCAATCATCTAAAGATTTTAGTGCCTAAAACCCGAAATAAAACTAATGACACGCATGGTAGTAATAGTTATATATGGTAGGCAACACCTAATGTTGTCCATACTCATTCCATTGTAATGCCACTATGATTTTAGTGGAATACAAATTAGATGTCATAGTGTCAGTTGCATCATAATGGAATGATAGTTCGATGACAATGGCTCGCCAATAGCTGACATTTAGTGGAATTGGCCCCCTGGTCACCTGAAACCTCGGATTAAATTTAATTTAATTTAATTTTTAATCTTCTAACAACAGACAAGGCGATATACAAGTGTTCCGTTTTTACTTCAGTACTGTACGCCAAAACGTGAAAGTTCATTTACCAATTCAAATGAATCCACCAGTATTTAGTACAATAGTTCCTTAATTACTTCACCCGCCGTAGTTGCCCCAACAGTTTTGTATTAGGAAGCCCCACAATGCCCCACATATGCACGTTTAATGACACGTGACTACGAATTCTGGGTACTAAGAGCACATTTCGCATGAATTGGGTAGTTGGTTGCCTACTCAAATTATAAATGCAAAATTTATATAAAATTTCCTGAATATTTATAATAATAATAATATAATCTCACGCCTTTCATCCCCGGGGGGGTAGGCAGAGGTATTCCATTACTGGATATACCCACATTTCACGAGATACATTGGACCCCTAAACGTGATACGTGGTGAGCCCATCGTCGGACCGGGTCTATTTACACATGTCTCAGGATTAATTCTGAGACCTGCGGGTTTCCTCACGATGTTTTCCTTCACCGTCGAGCTAGTGATAAATATGTACGTAAGTTTTTTGAAAAACTCATTGGGACATGCCAGGACTCGAACCCGAGCCTCACTGATTTTCGGCCGGCTCTTTAACCGTCAGGGCTATATTTCACATTTAGTAATCAAATTAGTTATTATTTATCGTTTATAATATTATACTAACATAATCGGATTATTAAAAAACTCGCGATATGTATAAATAATTTTAAAGGTGTTTTCAATTTGTTTAAAAGATTACGTCTACTTTAGTATTAGCTTCAGAATCTGATAATGGTAATGGTTAAATAAAATAGTAAACATGGTATAAATAACGCACCACCCAAAATTCATATTAGTAGTGCATTTTCTAGAAAGATAAATTGGACAAAGTCATCTTAATTTTTGTCGGTAAAAAACGTAGCAATATGTTGGCATTTACTACATGTTTGGACAAATCTGCCCTAAGACTAGGAGGAATTTGATGCCTTTAGGATTAGTTAGAGTTAGCTAGGATAGTACGAGTATAACAGGATAGAAACATATTTAAACCTCGAAAAAAAACGACGGAGATGAAAGGCGAGAGATTATTATTTGTTTTTTACCCGAAAAATATTACCCTTCTTTTGTCGCACTCGGATTTTGCCTAAGGCAGGTGGATGGACAAAAGATCACCAAAACTTTTTATAGCATAAAATACTGCGTCGTATCGTATAAAGCCACTGAAAATATAGACATCGTTCGGCCGCAGTCGGTTTAAAAATGTAGCCTACTACTCTGGAAATAAAGACTAAAACAACCGCGTTTTACCCGTGGTCCCGGTAAGTTGACCCATTACTGGGTCCACGGGGAATTATAATTACCCTTGGTTCCATGGCACTAGGGATTAAAATTTGCCGAATATTTCCACATCTCGCACTTCGCTGCGTTTAGGCTACAGGTTGACATGACTGTACAAAATAAAATGCAAGTTGAAATTTCAAATGGACTGTATTATTTATAATTTTAAATTACAACGAACTGCTCATAGCGCAGACAAGAAGAGAAGGCCACAGATAGTCGAATAACAGTGTTGCATGTTTAGAAATATACAAAAAGTGTTACCAACTAAATAACACAAGAAACACTTATATTTTATGTTTAGATTCTTAAACATGACAATCTACACTAATATTATAAAGATTTGTTTGTTTGTTTATTTGTTTGTATTGGCTCCGAAACTACTAAGCCGATTTTAAAAATTCTTTCACCAATGGGTGCCAATGGCTACATTATCAAGGAGCAACATAGGCTAATCAATATTATTCCTATATTCCCATTCCCATGGATACCGCCCGTACAGCTAGTAATATTATTACCTAACTGGAAAGATTAGATTTTTTGTTTGTTTGTAATGAATAATCTCCGAAACTACTGGACTGTTTTTCAAAATTCTTTCACCGCTGGAAGCTTACTTTTCTATCAGTAACATGGGCTATAATTTTCCCACGGGAACGCGAATTACACAGCCAGTATATCTCATACACACTCCGAACAATATTTCCCTCCGTCTGCTGCAGTGGGGCAAAAAATGTTAATTATACACCTCCAAAGAAAACAGATGGGGATTCAGAAAACCTCACACTTTTGCGACCAGAAAACGGACGGAGTCGCCCGACGGATGCATAATATGCGTTATAATAGACGGCAGAGCTGCGCACACGCAGTCACGGTCAAGGCCAACAGTTCTCGCTAGTGATTGGTCAATCCGCTTATCTCTGACTCACACGTGGGAAATGAAAATGCAGTTTGTGGATTCTAAATATTATTTTATAGATTTTTATATTGTGGACGGTTTATTCATAGCACTGTGCCTATAAAACATTTTTATTTTCTTATTTCATCCGTAAAATTGCTTTTCGCTATTGGAAATTTAGATTTTTAATAGCACTATAATATCCTGTGCTTACCTGTTCCAAGGTAGACACATATTTAACTAAGTCTTGACATATTTGATTGATAGCAATGATTATAAAAATCACAGACCTATAAATAGGTCTGTGAATTTAATGTAAATTTATCTCTTATAAAAATATATCTACCTACGACACTTGTGAACTTACTCTGAATCTGTATATATGTTCTAATGGGTAAGAAATAGTTTTTTTTTTTAAAATAACATCATTTTTATTTTATTTTATTATTATGGCTCACGAAACAATTTATAATTAATTAGAAGTACATACAATTCTAACGACTATTAAACTAGATTATAAATCTAAATATGTGTGCACAGAATGATCCAGGTAGCACTATATACTTTTTTTATAAACACTATAAACTTAGTCGTAGGTTATACCACCTTGATATTCACAATAATATATCTACGTAAATTAACAAATTTTTGTACAAAATTTACACTCAGTTATTTAGTCCCAAACTAGACAGTCTACTATGGGTACCAAGCAATTGATAAACATACTTAAATAAATATAAACACAGACACGAAGCCAACAGACATGTGTATGTAAACAATTGTTCGCCGCGGGCGGGAATCGAAACGACGACCTCCGATTGAGAAGGCAAGGTCACTACCAACTGAGCCAACAGTCCCGGCTGTACAAACATATATACTGAAAACTTTTTTGTATCATTCGCATCTTTTGGGACACTATCAGCTTTAGTATCACATAGGTACAATACAGTAGGTTTTTATTTACTTTTCTACCTCTTCCTTTATTTGACTATTGGGAATGTGGGAATGTGGGAATATGGATGTGTTATTCTGATGTATAAGCTATATAACTGTAAAGTTTCATCGAAATCCGTTCAGTAGCTTTCGCGAAAGAGGAACAAACATCCAGACATACAAACTTTCTCGTTTATAATATTAGTAAGATTGTGATCTTTTGGTCCTATTCCTTGAAGACGATTAGTATTTTTTCCATATCGTAAATAATTTTAAGTCGTTTCGAATGTAGTTGCAGTTATTTTAGCAGTAATTTTAATATTGTTAGCAATTTTATAATTTAACTAGCGACCCGCCCCGGCTTCGCACGGGTGCAATACTCATACTAAAACCTTTATCTTGAATCACTCTATCTATTAAAAAACCGCATCAAAATCTGTTGCGTAGTTTTAAAGATCTAAGCATACATATGGATATAGGGATATAGGGACAGAGGAAGCGACTTTGTTTTATACTATGTAGTGATAGTTATGTACCAATGTAAGTAATTGATTATAAAATATGTTATTTATTTATTTTAAATGGGCGATAACTGTTTTATTGTTCTTTAACCCTCAATTGTCTGCTAATTTTTCGCTGTTGTAATTTCTAAAAACCCTTTCTTATAGAGGATACCACTTGATACGAATTGCATAGTTGTTATTGAGATTTCGCAATCAATCAATGATCAGAGAGTGCTATTTTGATGGAATTTACAAACCGGTGCCCAGGTTCTGCGACACGTTGTATACACATAGTTTTTTTCTAATGACCTCGACTACGTGGCGGCAAAGCGTGTAAATTGTTGAGCCTATGATCTATGTTTTAATTTACTACGTCGCTGTGTGCGTGTCCACGTGCGGCCTGCGCCTGCGCACGTGAAGTCGTTTATCGTCCCCTCCTATACTGCAGTTGCAGTGCTACGATCGGTGCAAAATAATACTGGTTACTTTCTGCTTCCTTTGATTACAGTTTTATTATTTAAAAAAATCACGCCTTATATCCCCGAGGGGGTAGGCAGAGGTATTCCATTTCTGGATATACCCACTTTTCAAGAGATATATTCTGGACCCCTAAACGTGATAGGTGGTGCCCATCGCCGGACCGGTTTAGCTTACACATGTCTCAGAATTAATTCTGGGTGCTGCGGGTTTCCTCACAATGTTTTCTTTCACCGTCGAGCTAGTGATAAATATGTATGTAAGTTTTGAAAAACTCATTGGTACATGCCAGGATTTGAACCCGAGCCACCCTGATTTTCATCACGTGAAGCAGGCTCTTTAACCGTAAGGCTATCACTGCTCTTATTATGACAGTACTAAAGTACATTTATTGGCAAATAATATTGACCGAACAGTCTTATCAGTGGCGGTCCTGTGGTTAGTGAGTCCTGTCATGCTCGGGTTGAATCCTGAAACACATTGGACTTTGGAACGTTCTTATTACAATCGACTTCGAGTTCAAACTCGCTACAACTGTAAAAGCTTCAAGTGCTCTTGACTGTACCAATAAGTTTATCAGATTTGGTTCTGTAGCTTTAATAACTGCACTTGGGTCCTTATTGTCTTTGCAATTGTAATCGCAATCGTCTTCATTTTTACATACGTTGTACAAAATTTTAGTACAAAGTTTTACAAAATTTTCAAAATTTTTCACTGGTTGTATTGACAGATGTAGCATCCTGTCAATACAAATACGGCCAGTGAAAAAGTTTGTGCGTTGAATTCGGGTTTTATATTTGTTTAAAATTTTGATTATGTTATTTGTATTCTCAATTTGCTTTCCTATATATGACTATGACTATGAAATCGTATAGGACATACGCTATTGAGTAAATAGACGCAATTTTAGTTTACGCATAAGGCTGTATCTTTCACTAATAAAGTCTGCTTCGAGTCCATGAGGATGTGTGGCTGAAATCCTAACTAATTACTATAAATGCGAAAGTAAGTTTGCTTGTTTATAAATTTTCACGTCTAAGACGGTGAACCGACCGAATTGATACAGATATAGAGTGAACTTTGAAGAAGGACAGAATAACGCGTGTAGCGAATAAAAAAATCTTTTGCAAAAAAATGTGTGAAACGTGAAATTCAGATCAAAAATTGTGAGCGGCGATTGACCTCATTATAAAAGTTAAAGCTCTCCAATTCGAGAGACCGTGATTGTTGCACACGAAAATATGCAGTTTTTCGAAAGTAGTTGCAGCGAGGCCTTTGCAGATAAAATAAATATCAAAATAGAAAACAAAGTAAATTAAAAAATTACATAAATTACATAAATTACAAACAAAATTAAAAGAATCAAAATTATTACTCAAAAATATCGAAAAGACTACAAAGTACAAACCAATAAAAAAATCTAAAAATAGAATAAAAAGAACTTAAAAAAATCAAAATATAATACAATTTAATTAAAAGGTCTTATAAACATATTAGACATATCGTCGGCAACCGCTATTAAAGGAAATTTGGAAATTCCCACGGGAACGGGAACAAATGGAACAGCGCAGGCAAAAGCACCCTTTAGTTTTTCCACAGAAAGAATATTACACAGTAAGTGGTACTAGTATAGAAAGAAAGAAAGAAAATAAATGTATTAGACACGAAACAAAAAACAAACAAAAACAGAAATAAAATAAATTGATAACAAATACTGCCTAATGGGCCCCACTCAGCTTGTGCTGCAGCATTTGCCACAGCGCTTGTATTCTGCGGGGCCCCGAGAGCAGACACATAAACTAAATTTACAACTTACAACTAAACTACACGCTGTATAAATATAATTGAAAAAGGTATACTTACTTAATATATATTATGTTAAAAATATTAACTACGGATACTAACAAAGATAAATAAACTAAATAGATTACTAAAATAAACTGCTTTATAAAATAAATACACAAAATAATCCTAAAATAGCTGCTATAACAACAAATGAAAAGAGTCCAAGTCACACTTGGCCGTTATTTTTTGTTTCCTGTGGGGAGGGATTGAAGATCACTCCGGAATATGATTGACGCGCAATGTAAATCCTAGCACGTGTTTTCACCCGTGACTCGACATTTGAACATTTGAAAGTGTGATTTTTCCCCAGGCCTCGGATCGCGCGTGTAAATTAGGTAAAAAATTACCCTGAAATCTACCGGTGGTTTACTCTACACTTCAGTACTATCCTAATCTAGAACTAGAATCTAATTTCAAACTTACTAATTTTTAGCCGACTTCAGCAGATGGTTCTCAATTCAAAATGACTCGTAATTTAATATCGAAACAGTCAACAGCCTATGAATGTTAACTTATTTAAGTGACCATAGATATGAGTCCTTTAGTCGCAAAAATCTATGTAACTACCTATAATATACATTTTAAAAATAAATGTAAAAAAAACTTTTATAAAAGCAAGCTTTTAGAATGTCGTCACTTTATTTTTCGAGTTATACTTAATTGTAAGATATGATAATGAAAAATTACTTAACAGTTATCACGTCTATATTATGAGCTTCAAGCGCATGCGCCATTAAGTTGAATCATAGCATGTAGTCAGCGTATTATGAATAGATAATCTATTGGCTATTCAAAAGACCTCATCATATTTTTGCTTTTCTCACGGATACATCGGGGATAGATCATAATATCCTACTTAATATTATAAACGCGAAAGTTTGTATGTATGGATGTTGTTCCTTTTTCAAGCAAAAACTACTGAACGGATTTTGATGAAACAGTCTAAATAGCTTATACATCAGTATAACACATAGGCTATATTTCATTTCCATATTCCCGCGGGAACGGGAAGTATGCAGGTGCAATCGCGGGGGGCTGCTAGTCCAGTATAAAACTGTCTAATATACCGAATCATTGGAATGTAGCGAGCTCGACGATGAAAAAAAACATTGTGAGGTAACCAGCGGGTCCTACAATTTATTTTATAACATATTTAACAGCTCGAAGCATCCAGCGTCTGCCTGCAGCCTTTCGCAAATCTGAAGACAGGGCGCTATGGCGCTCAGGGGAGGCCTATGTCCAGCAGTGGACAAATGTAGGCTGATGATGATGATGATATTTAACAGCGTCCCGATCCCATGGGCTTTACCACCTGGCACGTTTAGTATTCAAAAATATACTCCTAAAAAGTGAGCATTTTCAAAATGGAATTCCTCTTGGTGATAATGCAGTGAACACATTCATTCTGTATATTTATTAGAGGATAATAAATAATAATAATAAAATATTCTTGAACTCTGCTACAAAATAAAATACAGTAACATGCACAATACTTACTTAGTACAGAACACAAATATTACTTGTACCTGAACTAGGATACCCTGTTTTTCAGGCGAACAAGGCCTTAAATATTTTCTTAAATAAGTACAAATACTCACATACAAAGTAAAATCACATAAAAAACTATAAACAATATTTATATAACACAATTAAAACTACTAATAAATTTACTTTAACACTACTAGTAAGTTCTCTGTATCTTCGTAGGACAAGGTTTCAGTAGTTCCTATTAAAATAAATATACAAGAATACTCGTATTTATCGGGACCCACACGGTGAGATAAAATCCATTTGCCCCTACTTTTCCTAAAAACAAGTTGTTAGTCACTTGTTTCTGCCGAAGTAAAAAATGTAGCGCACAAAACGAAAGCCCAAAGTTTTTGCCATAGTCCGTTCTCACTTTCAAAATCTGCGCTTTCCGTGCCTACTCGAGGCAAATATTCAGATAATGATCGTTGGGATTTTCTACATTTTAATTTAATTCGTGAGATTTTTAAGAATTTAAATATTTTTTTCGGTCAATAATAAAGGGTTAAACACCGTTTATTGACACCCTAGTTCACCCTACCAATTATTTTTTTCAAAATTTTCGAAATTGCAATACACAATTATATTTAGAATAATTAAATAAAACCACCGTGTTTATTTGATTATTCTAAATATAATTGTCTATCGTAATTTCGTTAATTTTGAATAAAGCTGTTGGGGTGTCAATTAATTGGTGGGGTGTCAACAATTGGGTGTTTTATACTTCATTTTTTTTCGGTACATCTTTTGGGATAGCCGAAGAGGATGTGTCACGGAATTGGAGCGGCATCTGTCACCCGTGTATTGGACACGCGTAACCCAGGTGTGTCGGCGAGTGTAAACACTGGTGCTATTGTAAGACACAATAGCCCGATAAGCCGGCCGATAGCGCCACTGTACCAGCCCTGACACGACTTTACTCAATAACCCTCAAAACTTCAAGTTTTTTTAGGTTACAATTCTGACACCGTTTAACAGGTATTCATCAGTATTATAAAAGATTTTTTCCATCCTAAGTGTAATGAAAACTGAATGGTAAAAAAAAGAAAACATATTTTCTGGCCAGTAAATTCTACAAGTTGTAGCTTGTCCGAATAATATAGGTATACAAGTAAATCCCAGTCAAATGGTACTCCACTTTAAAACGACATTCTCATTACAGCCCAAAAACTAGAAGTTATTTTGAATTCTCCCATGTGCAATAAATTTGAAAAAGCATCATATCAAACTGGTCCAAATTACAAGTTGATAGCATAAGTCGATACAAAACAGGCAAAAATCACATTGCTTGAAGCGTGTCAAACGTTTTACACGAGCGCTGAAGTCATTGGAGGGGCTCCTACACAAAACTCTGTCGGCAACTCTGCTTAGAGTCCAATGTAATAAGGTTCAGAATGCTGTTGGGGCCACCACGGTTCTGCAGTGCATCTAGCATTTTCGCAGATGATTTCCATGACATGACATTCCATGAATTAGTACTCGTATCTATACTAATATTATAAAGAGGAAAGATTTGTATTTTTGTATGTTTGTTACGATTAAACTCAAATACTACTGTCCCGATTTTAATAATTCTTTCACCAATGGAAAGCTAGAAAATCCCTAAGTCACATAGGCTATATTTTTTTACCGTATTCCCACGGGAACAACAAACAGCTAGTACTTATAGTATATATTGTTGCTAAGCTTCCGATAACCGGACGAATAAATATAAATATTCAACTACTAATGTATTGGACAGTGTCTATACAACTGCTCGTCCGTCACTATTTGTCACCGACAGAACTGTCAGCTGATTTTTAATCGGTGTTGTAGTTAGCTCCTTGAAGCGGCTATTTCCTTAATTCCTGCCTAACAAGTTTTGGGCTTGTCACGTTTTGTCGCACCGGATTATCAACAATATTTTTTTCCTAATTATAATAAAGTTTGCCGGCCCACTTTCGTTTCTTAAATATTCTCTAGAGCTCGATATATCTATATATCTATACTAGTTGTCGCCCAGTGGTCGAAATTCGACCATAACTTAATTTAAATTTACATAATAAGTTTTTTATTTATTTAATTTTAAAAAATATTAGCATTCTCCACTCCTCTATATTTTTCTAATTTCATACTCCGTCAGTGCAATTTTCGTAAAAATCGGTTCAAAGTTTTTGCTTTACGTATTAATATATAGATATACTAGCGAGTGCTAATCGGCGTTTCCCGCGCATTACCCGATTTTTGTCGATGATTCCAAAGGGTACGGGGAGACAGATTCAACGCTTGGAACCCGGTAGTTGTCCATAAAATCTTCCAAAAGAAAACACAGTGATTGTAATCGTAACAGTTATAGCAAAATTAAGGCACTTACGGATTTGCAACCATTCTCAACCACTAGCAGGCACCCAGCGTAGGAATTTTGCTAAATACATTTCATATTAACCTTGTCCGGGAAATCACAAGTACAAAAAATACTGTCAAATCCGAGATACACATTGATCTCTTCATTTTATTTATATAGATTAAAGTTTTTGCTTAGCCTTATAGAAATTGTTATTACATCTACTGGATTGCTGGTGCTATAAACTATTCGCGTAGTTCCCGTTCCCGTGGAATAAGTGAATAAAATATAGCCTATGATGGGGACCATCACCGGACACTGCTCACTGAATAAACACCTACACCCCTTAACAGCCCTCTGTGCAGAGCGTGCATGAGGGCAGAGGAGACGGTAGCGCATGTGCTTGTGGAGTGCGTTGGCGTTGCCCAGATCAGCAAGGAAATTCTTGGAACACCGGAATCCCTTGCGGATGTCCTGAGTAGACTCGGAAGTTAGATCTGCTTTTAGGTTTTGAATTTATTCGTTACAAACATACAAATCTTTCCTCTTTATAAAATGTACATACATACATAGGTCACGCCTTCTTCCCACTCGCCACTTTGGATGATCTTCGCACACTTCCCTCGCTTCCTTTACATTCATAAACCTTTTCATGCACGTTCTTTTATTCTTCGCACTCGGGACCCCAGCTTTTTGAAGGATGTCACTAATTTGATCCGTGAACGTCCTTCTGGGGCGTCCTCTTGCCTTGTATCCTTCAACATTCGCACCATAAACCTCTTTCGTTACTCTTCTTTCATCCATAAGTTCTAAATGATATAAAATGTGTGTAGATTAAACAAATAAAATTAAAATAAAATTAAACAAAAAAAACTTATTAAATAAAACTTAATAAGTTTCTGGAAGTACCCCACGTTTCATCAGTTACTAAAGGCTTGCTATCAATTCTGTTTCCCCCATACTCTCGGAGCAATCTCAACGGCTACTTTAATTGTCGGGGTCACCAGGAAAATAGACGATTTACTAAGACGCAAATAACGCATTCTCATGACGTACAATTGCAAAAACGCCATAATAGTCAGCAGGCCGCAGTGAAACGGCGCATACATGTTAAATGTATTACAACTGAGAATATTTTCTCGTTGGTTTCGGCAAAGGTGAAAGTGTTCGTATTTTTGAGAAAGGAAAAGTAGCTTATTTTTTGTGGTAAGAGACTGCGCGGGCGCGGATGGACTGGCATGCCTCCCCCTCCCCCTTTCTCAAGCCCCGCCTTATGAAAGTGAAACTGCGCTCACTAGTTTTTGGTCTCAACTGATGTTTATATTCTATGTCAATGTTCGTTCGTTCAATCCTTGCTGGTTAAGCAATGTTGGGCGCGGTCAAACATTGGATGGGATGTTTACTGCAGAGTATCGTAGCTCAGCCGTGCTTTGGAAGGCACTCAGTTCCCAGAATTGAGTGCCTTCCTTGAGATTACCGGTTTATCGATGCTGTATACAATATGTAACAGAATAAGCGCAATTCCTGAAATTAGTTTGTTCTATATCGACCACTTAATCGATTTAATTTTTTCCGAAAAATTTATTAGCATAGGTAAATTTTGTGCTACCTATAGAAATCGTACTATTATTGCTCTTTATTTAAGAAAAATTGGTAAGACACAATTGAAGTGCGAAGACATCATATTTAAAAAAAAAAAATATCCTAATAGGGCTTATTCTGTTACGCGTTGTATACATATTAAAACTCAATGTTCTTGTTCGTTCCACGTCTTGGATTAAAAAAAAAACTTAATCTCAGTAATAGAATGTGTTCGTTGCCCATTTTGGTGACTTACTAACACGTAGTAGAATTGGTATATGACGCACTACGTACGAACGCAGTCTTAATCTTTCTCGTATGCGTTAAAAAAATAAGCTAGTTCGCTGTGCAGTTTTGAAATACTTGTAATTACACTTTGTACCTACGTATTTCGTTCCACAGCTGATGATTACTTACTATACTTGTAAATTTAAAATGAATTAAAAATATACACGCGTCACAGAATAAGCACAACTTCTCATACTAAATTATGCCTTTGTACTTAAGTTTTTCCGGAAATTTTTAACACATATTAAAAATACCTGAGATCGATTATAGGTAGTCGATAATGAATAAACAAATTTCAGGAATTGCGCTTATTCTGTTACTTATTGTATATTATATATATAATATAAACTGGAGGCTGACTGATTGGTATTGAGCAAAGTTTCCATAGATAGGTATTTTCGGAAATTCCCACGGGAACGAATATGATCGGTCATTGCCGCTAGGCACCCGCTAGTGTTTATATAGAAATTTAAAACCACCTTATTCAATAAGATCCTTGAAGGTACGTATTTATATTACTGAATGTATATCAAACAATCTTACAATGGGATTTGCAAGTTATTTTTATATCATCTATAATATTGCTTTTTTTAAATCCACGTGTATCTAGATCAAAGAGATTAAAATATAATAGGACATAGAGGGGACAAAACGAGGCAAATTTGATGCCCAAAAGTTATTACAAGTGGAAAAAAATCTAGTACGATATCGACCGAATGACAGCTCGCGTTCATACTAACTGACATGACGCTTGAGCTTCAAAGTTTTGTATGAAAATATTCCCAACGCCCCCTCTATGTCCTATCATACTCGTATTCTCTTTGATCTAGATTTACCTTCCTTCTCTCACGTGGTGTCAACTGCTTTCATAGCAACCATTGTGGTAACCCGTCTGACCCACCTAACATGTTCTACCAACGTACTAGAGGAACAATTATTTAAAAAAAGTTTTAAAAGCATTTTTTTTCTTAGGGCAAATCTCACCGTTTTTCCCAAGATTCAAACTAAGTAATCCGCCATATTGATTTTTGTTTCACCAATCGAGTAAATAAAACTCTAACAAAAACTCAACAAATGATTTGTTTTGTTGAATGTTACCTTTATAAAGTTTAAAGCTGAACCGATCTCCATGAAATTTTGAGGGAAATGCGTTGCTTTTAAGGAAGTAGGCTATATATATAATCTCAAAATGAATGGAGACGCGAGACGAAGCTAGTGGTATATTAATATTAATAACAGTCTGATACGAAGAACGGCGTGATATGACAGTGACAAGTTCGCATCCATGATAACCTTGCTATCTGATCGCCATACCCGCTACTGGAAACCATGGAGTCATGCGCCTGTCCCAGATGTAGTGTAGTAATGTTTACCAGAATTTACATCTACACTAATATTATAAAGAGGAAAGATTTGTATGTTTGTAACTT
Organism: Ethmia dodecea; assembly: GCA_963855545.1. Lineage (NCBI taxonomy): Eukaryota > Metazoa > Arthropoda > Insecta > Lepidoptera > Depressariidae > Ethmia > Ethmia dodecea. The sequence goes on along the minus strand of OY979436.1, from coordinate 29,096,388 downwards.
TGAGTATTAAACCAACCGGAGACGCCACTGACAGGCGTTCCCCTCTGCCAAAAAAACGTGTCGGTCTTTGAGCATACCGGTTAAATACAACTAGTTTGTTTGAGTTCACGGAGTGCTTGTATTGGTGAATGTATTTGTGTGCACCTAGTTCAAGCTAGTGTTTAATTGTTTTGTCAAAAAATGCGTTTGTTTTAACATTATTTGTGATTGTTTCCTCGTCCCCCCCGCAGAAATTGACAGACTTTTTTGCAAAGAAACTAGTGCGCGTGACGTCTCCTGTTGGTTTAATACTCAAAGGTTTGTAACGAATAACCTCAAAAACTAATGGACCGATTAAAAAATTCTTTCACCAATGAAAAGCTACAATATCCCTAATAGGTAATATTTTATTTCCGTACTCCCCCGGGAACTGCGCAACACCGCTTTAACTATAAAACTGAAATACCCCGAATTCCTACCAATATGGTAAATTCGAAAAGAACTCTGTTTGTATTTTTTTTACAGCTAATCTTTAAATAATGATGGCCAATATGATATTTTATATTAAAGACCTTTAATTTTATTTTTATATTTATTTTTATATACCGGTTTATAGAAAGACGTAGATATGTTATTAGAGCACGGAAAATGAGGCCGACAAATGTAGTTAATTAACCACATTTTATTTAGTCGCATTGTATTTCAACTCGTATTTTAAGCTCAACTCTTAACAGATAGCTCTCTTTTTCTTTATTATTCGTTCCGTATCATCTTTCCCCGTCATTGCTGTATCCTATAAATACGCTAAGAAGTAAGTATGTACATGTTGTAGCACACTCGTAGGGGATCAATTTTCAAACGCAAGCAGTATAATATAACTCATCCTTACTTTAATATCTTTGCCTTAACCTTAACCTTTTTTCATGTCAATGTTCAACGTCAATGGCGTCACGTGCAACAGTTTTTTTTTATGTGTGGCACTTGTTTTATAGTAAATTAATAATTCCAGATTCACCTTCTCCTCCAACCTCCAAAAATGCATTACGATTAACATTTTACAATCGTATCAAATTTTTAAATAGTTAAACATTTAAAATAGTAATTTAGTTGAATACTATGAGTTTTGAGATCACAGCTCAGTATTTAGTTCATACAAAATTTTCGTAATTTGATAGATTATAAAAAATAACCTATTTGACTAAGCAGGACACCACCCTATTTCTTTCCACTGTAAATTTTTTTTTTTAAATTTACCAAGTAATTATGATTCTGAAGAATGTTTTTTTCCGTCTAGTTAATCTTTTTACGAGTTGTAGGTATATATGTATGTTTGCGTTTGCTCATTGCAACTAAAGGAACATTTCCTTCAGAGGGTAAAAATAAGCCTCTCGTTAAAAATTAATTGGCAAAATCCTTTTTTTAGGATAAAATCTTTTTGTTTTGCAAATTAAAAAGTTAATCCGATAGGTAAGTATAAAATACATTCAACAAAAATATTGGCATCGAGTTTTTGTAAAAAACAGGGATCGCCATTTTATTTGTTTAAATTTTTATTTATAATTTTACTTTGGGGGATTACTATGTACTTTTTAATTTTAATCTCAATGTTTGAAATTCAACTTAAATCATGAAATGTATTGTACGTGCCTAATTGTACCTCCCACCTGTATTTTGAGTATAAAAAGATATTATTATATTATTTTTATTTCCTCGGCTACATAGTAAGTAACTTAAATTATTTAATTCATGCAGTCAAAATCTTTTCACTTGATAACACAAAAAAAAATTGTTGTATGTAAAGTCGCGTTACGGACGATAACTTTACGTGATAACGTCATAAGAAAACATTGATGAAATTGCATACTGGAGTGAAAGAGAGAAAGATGCCACAAGCCGAACGCTTAGGCCGATCGTGCCTCTCTATCGCTTGTTACCCGCTCTCGCTTGCACGCTCGGCTCAGGCGGAACGTGACTCTTTTTCGTGCGTGAAGCCGGCTTTCATCGATTTATAAGCCGTTATCACGTCAATGATGCATACGTACAGTACACAGCCTGTAACATTCAATAACCAAACTTTTCGTAAAACTGTGTTCTAAAAGTTTAATCTTGCTTCAACAATATTGAGCATGATTTTAAAATTTCGAATAATCTCAACATAGTTCAAGCCTCGTTTAAAACGTCACATAACAACAATATCCGTACTACCTACGCGTTTCGTTTTATGCACACGCCAAGTTATTTTTATTAGCGAAGCGCTGATAACAATTCACTTTTTGATAACTTGTTTTTATTATATACTGCTAGCTGCGCGGGTACTGACGTCAGTAAAGCGTTAGTATCCACAACTATATCGCACTTGGTCCAGCGGACCTCACGCTTACGACTATTCAACACGCTCGCTAATTCTCATATTCTCAGTTTCTAGTATAGCAACATTTATTTACAAAGAAAATATACATTGATTTACAATAATTACAGATAAAAAATGTCCTCCAAAGAGGAACCATGTGGGACAGTGCCCAGAAGACTGGCAGCATTCCCTCTCTGGATAGCTAGGCTGATCCTTTGACAGAGATAGCTGCCAGCCCTCTGGTCACCTGAAGCCTCGACCAAACGCACTGACAGCTCTTTGAGGAGCTGCCGCGCCCCCGGACCCCACGGTCCCATGGTCTCCACCCCAAACGGCACAAATATGTAGCCCTCTATGAGGTCGGCATATTTGCGCCGCTTCAGGCGTTCAGCGGCCGCAGCCGCCGCGCCAGCGCCCACAGAGGTGGCATCGATGTGGGATGGGGCCAATGTGTCGGCACATGTGGCATCCCACACCAGCGACCTGCCATGTCTCCATGGCCCGACAGTCATACCATCAGGCCTCCCGCCACCTATTCGTGTGATGCCGTTAGGCTCAAGAATAGCTGGGATACCAGCAGTGGTGAGAGCCCTGCGGATGATGTCGTTGAGGCATGCATGGCGCGACAGGCGGCCGGCGCTACGTGCGCAAGAGAGGCCGTGGTGTCCGAGTCGATCGACAGGCTCCCCACACTGGCATCTATGGGGGTGGTTTGCCCTGACGCCCAATCGAAGACAGACAGCGAGGGAAAGTGTCTGTCTATCCAATAGAGTACCAACGGTAGCAGAAGGCAATGCCCGCAGCCAATGTCCCGATTCTTTTTGAGACACTGCGAGGAGACGAGCACGCTCCGAGGTGCTGGTGCATGAATCCGTTAGATTCTTAAGCACCAACTCGCAGAGCGGCCCGTCCCAGTGCTTCTGACAAAGCGGACTGGACGGCAGACTAACACCCGGACATGCTCCCAGCCATGCATCTCTAGCCTCCGTCAAGTACGACAACTCCACGATACCCAGAGAGGGGCATATTATGCTTCCGTGGAGGTTGTACGCACTATGAGCAGAGGACAGAAACGCCGGTAGGGAAATACTGGAAATTTTGCGAACCCCCAGTCCACCAAATCTTACTGGGAGGGTGGCTTGGTCCCAGGCTCGCCCCTCTAAAGGGCTATTTAGAATTTGGGAGAGATATTTTTGTAAAGAAAGGTCCAGACTATCTAATAAACTATCAAACTTCCAAAAATGGGAGCAGCGGAGGACATATGTCAATTTCGGGACAAACAGGCAAGACCGTATTATGGACAGAGCCATATGCGGGTTAATTTCGAGGAGTCTGTCCGAGCAGTCGTTAAATTTAGAAATTTGCTCCTGAACAAACTCGAGAAAGATTCATCGAGAATCGGGGCTCCTAGGAGACGAAGGGATTCATTTCCGAGAATTTTTATATTTGGGGCTAAATTATTGAACTGCGTTATGATGTTAGATTTTATGTCAGACGGTACTGACGCCGAAACAAAAAGCTCGCATTTTGAAAAATTTAAATCTAAACCGATTAAACGAAAACTATCCATTAGTGAACGGAGGTCACTAAGGACCGCGGATGCTTCGCCTCCTAGGGTTCCGTCGTCAAGATACCAAATATTAAATTTTGAATTTAGTTCTGAAATTATAGGGTGGATGGCGAGGCTAAAGATAGCTGGGCCAAGCGGGTCGCCCTGTTGGCAACCTACAGCCGAATTCAATAAATGGTTTTTGTGAATTAATTTAGTGGGCTTTGAATAGCATTGCCAAAGATATTTGTAAATTTGTGGGGTCTTTTCTTTTATTTGTGACAACAGGGCGCCCCGGTCCACTGAGTTGAAAGCATTTTTGACATCCACCTTCAACAAAACTTCACCACCATAATTGAGGACGTACGTCCGGGCTGCGTGTACTGCTGCTTCGCATCCTCCCTTGGTTCCGAACCCCAGTTGAATAGGTTCAAATAGGGACGAAACATTGGGAAGGATGTTTTTGCAGCAAATTTTGGAAACAATTCTCCTAATGGTGCAGCCCACCGCGATTGGCCTTATCCCTCCGTCTTTTTTTTCAATGCGACAAGATTTGCGCCGTATAGGATGTCCGTGACTTCGGAGGAAACCTGACCAGACAGCATGAGGTTCGCCAGGGACGTCAAGCTTGTCAGGAGTGCTCTGCCGGCCTCCCCCGTAACACCGGATATGAGATCCTTGTAGTGTTGGGGGGAAAGGCCGTCCAGCCCGCCGGCAGAGCCACTCTTAAAGGACATAATCGCAGTCAGCACATCCTCTGGCGAAACCCGAGCTGCCGGATCAGAAGGCTCTGGCGGATCAGGGAGGCGAAGTGTTGCTGCAGGCTGCGGATGCTTGGACTGTAAAGCCGAGAGAGTTTTCGCTGTGTCAGGTGCTACAGTGTCATTGGAAAAGAGAAGCTGAGCGGCCCCCTTTAAATCGCCGTCATTAACTTTTGATTCAACTTTTTTGTGTAATTTAGATTGGCCATGAGAACGCGGAATTCGGTGGGAATTTAGAGAAGGATTCGAATTTGGGTGTAGACAGTTATTCCTAATAATCTGCGTGAGGGTGCCGCTTGAGCCATCAACTTTTTTTGCGTAAAGGACGCGATATGCGAAAGTGAGTAACTCTTCCCAGCTTTCTTTGGAATTTTGATTCAAGACTTTTTGTATGGCTACATTCAGAGATGTAGCTACTGATATACGCGCCCCACGGGGGATGCGTTTCACAACCGGAATACTGTTTTTTAGGTTGCCGATAGTTTTCCAAAAATCGTCACTGGGGACAGGGTCAAGGTTGTTATTGGGGGAAGAGGGGTCACCGTTATCTATCCGTACAGGAACGCGATGTTTTTTCGATATGTGGATACGGAGACCCCTGTTTCCCCGGAAAAAACGGGGCTGCGGGCACTGGTCACATCGCACTAGTTGACTGACAGCATCGGAGCCGGCAGCCAAAGACATGAAATTAGGTAAAGGGCGTCAGGCCAAATCATCCACCAGATCCCTACACTAACAATAAGACAGCGTGGACAATATTTACTAAGATAGTAAATATTATCCACGCTGTTGACGCGTTGCCGTGGGCTCGTTGACGCGTTGCCGGGGACCGGCTGACGCCTGGCCGTGGTTGGCGCAGGCGCGACGGGTTGCCTAGGTGTCGGCCGGATAACAGCAATGTCAGCTTACCTGAAACAAACACCAGATTTTAAAGTGATTTGCAGCTTTTTTTTTTGCAAACAGAACACGCCGCCTACACGGGGGCGCGTGTTCTGTATGCTCGTCTAACGTCTGCTCACTTTTGGGGAGCAGACGAGACCGGGAAATAATTTTGGTAATAATTTAGAAATACGGAAGGTTTTGCCAGACAGACGTCAACGTCAAATTCTTTCAGTTTCTTATATTCGCTGTTCTGATCAGAAAATTGTGCGGCTCACTCCGCGGCCGCAACCATTCATTCATTCATTCATTCATATTTATTTATTGCCTGTCATATATGTAGCCAGCCAGCAGGTAGAGATAGAGAGCATGAAGATAGAGTGAAGGTCGAAATTAGATAAAAGAGATACCTACATATTCAGCAGCCAAAGTGGGATTTATTGAGACTATGAAGAAAACACAATTTTGTCACTAAAGACGTGGCTTATCTGGTGGCAAAATATATTTTATTTATATAGGAGCTTTTGTATGTGGAGAAGCTAATTAAAAAAAAAGGAAAATGTTAGATCTAAAAATTTCAGGCAAGTACTGACGCTGTGGCGGTTAAAAAAAATAGAAGAGAAAGATGTCATTCTAATTTTAAATTCAAAATTTAAAATATTTGTCCAGATAGAGATGTTAAAAGCGCAAAAAGTTGATGAGATGAGAAAGGAGGTAGGATAACGAGTCACTCGTAACAATGTCTTCTGCATCCTCAAAACAAAAACCTGAAAAAAATAATGGTGATGTACTTATTAAAAAACTTACATAATCATCTCTGGCTCTATTGCGGAAAAAAACATCGTGAGGAAACTCGCTGGTCCCAGAATTAATCTGAGGGATCTGCACCTCTGTTCGATGTCACAGGTATTGCATACCTCAGCCGACGCCCTCGGTTATAAAATATGCAGTTTTGCGTTGTTTTGGTGAGGCGGGCTCACAAACTGAAAAAAAAAGCTGAAAAACTAAAACGCGATTGTCAACAGAACATTCAGTCACACGTGCAAAATTTCAGTGAGTGTAATCAAAAAGCGAAGGCCATTTGGAGCCGTGTAAACACTAACTAGGGGACAGTGGGGGGTAAGGGGGGAATCGGTAAGTATGCAAGCGATAGCGGAACAATGATGTTTACAACCACGTCATCTCGCCCAGGTGCGGAGAATTTTTTCCTTTTTTCGTTAGTTCCATATTAAGTTCCACCCTAGTTTTAATCTCTCAGTTTTATCTACCCCAAGGTCTGCAAAAAGATTGTTGAAACCTTAAATACTAACATATTATTATTTATTGCGGGATTGAAATAGCATAAATTATATTTTTATGAACGAATCGGGAAAGATATTGTCTTTTTTCTGACATATTTTATAAAGCATAAAGGCTGATTTTAAACACTGGTTAAGTTATTTAGTAAATAAGCATTGCTTTTTTACTATAAAGTTTGGCATTCGTATACCCGTTTATAGAAGCAATGATTATCTACTGTCTCTAGACAGCGGTCTAAGGGCAGCATATTTTATCTGGCTAATTTTGTATTTACAAACTTAGTGGCAACTGTCTTCATTTTGATGTACATTGCTTCTTCCGTACATCTATCATTATTGCCAATGTAAGTACAAGCACCTACAAGCACTGACTAAGAACGCATAAGGATGAGTTTTTCCACAGTTTATTGCTTTTTGGATTCTATTCTAATTACATAAAACTAATTTTATGTTTTTTAAAATTAAATTTATCATTGTCAATGATCAGTGGTCAACTTGGACCCAACCATGACCACTAACCTCTGGATCCGCCATTGGGAAGTCTTTGTGTGAGATTTCGACTCCCACTTAGCCGCATTTTTATCCTCTTTCTCTGCCAGTGGACACTGAGAGAGTAAAAGACTTCAACGCGCCGTATCTAGGTCAAAGAAGACTCTTGCAATCGTACATCAACGTATATTAGTTTTTAACAGACTCAGGTATTCACCTATATCAAATAGTGCATAGATGGGGCATTGGGAATATTTTCATACAAAAAATTTGAATCTCAAGCGTCGTGTCAGTTAGTATGAACGCGAGATGTCATTCGGTCGAATCACACTAGACTTTTGCCCACTAGTCATAATTTTGGCTTTAGATTTTCCTCGCTTCGTCCCCTCTATGCCCTACCTATATACATCTACACTTGGGTGTCTATGTGTCAATTTCGTTTCTCCTTCCAGGATGTAGCTGTTTAGGATTTTGGAATATTGCATTTGAAGTGTCAGGTGTCGTTAGATTGGGTTTCGCCTTAAATTTTTGCTCGACTAGGTACTTGTTGTTTTAAATATTTTCAGTGCCCATTACGTTCTTTGGTGTATTAATTTTGATAATTGTGCTTTAATTGGTGAATCTATTGCTACGTTCTTTGATAAATTCGTTGCAGGTTCGAAAGTTATACGGCACCTATTGCAAGGTTGTCTGGAAAAAATTGTTTAAAGCCATCTAACGGGACATTGTTCTTTTTTAAATCATTATGTCGCCTATTGTATATTTTGGGCTAATCTCCGACGCCAGCTAGTGGCCAACTGGCCACCAAAATCTCAGAACTTTCCGAACCACCTAAGCATATAAGGAATTCTGCGTAAACAACGAAACCGCTTTGCAGAACATGGGCTCAAATTGCGGCAAGGGTTTCCGGCAGTCGAATTGGTAGCTACAATACGTGGCTCATTATCCAATGACACAGCGCTGTTGTTTACACGCCGCACCACGTGCATATGCCTAGCGTGCAGCGATCGGTTATCGGCGACGATGGCGAGAGTGGTCGCGGATTATGTCACTTCAATTAAAAACTATGCCGCGGAAGTGGCGGAAGCGCGGGAGTGGGGAGCGGCGCGGGGGGAGTGGACCGCGCAGTCGCCGGCCAGCAGCGGCAGTCGCGCGCCGTCCGTTACCGCGCACGCACCTAGCGCGTGATCGTGCGCTCGCGCCGCGATGAGTGACCAGTGAGCGAGCGCGTCGCGGAGCGCCTCGACACATGGAGTTCCAGCACCCGCAACCGATCGTGCCGCTCGGGCCGCCGGCGCCGCCGCCCCAGCTACTGCCGCCAGCGCCGCCGCCGCCTCTACCCTCTCTGCCCCAGCTGCAACACCAGCACGCCCAGGACGAAGACCGCTGGAGCCAGTACCACATCTGGCGGCAGCACGTCTTCGTCAACGGTCAGTCGCCGTCAGGACGCGCGCGCACTTTCTCCGCGCCTGCGCCCCGGACGCGAGAGAGCCGCGAAAAAAAGAGAAAGTGCGCCCGCGCTGCCCGATATTGGACGGAACTTTTCGGTTGATTGAGAGCTCTTTGTTTCGGCGATTTGGGCCTTTCACCGGCCTCCGGCTGGACTCTGTAAACGCCGTGGCGGATAGCGTTCGGAAGTGGTCCCATATTGGCGTTGCCATCAGCATTTCCGCGGCGGAATACTGTACTTATTGTCCAATTTAATCGTATTCCGATACTCACCGAGTCGTGTCACAATTAAATCGTTTAGAATAATGGTCCCGAATATCAAGGCCGCGCGCGTCACACCGCGTCTATCGCGTAAATATTTAAAGATCGTTAAATTCGCATTTTTATGTGTGTCGCCCGCCGTGGCCGCTACTAGATTCCGTACGTTTCAATCGTTCAGAAAACATGCTGCTTACTCGTATGGCGGTACATGGAGCACACATGACGTCGTATTTAATCGACGTTTTGAATAGTTTCGCCGGTTGGAAACTGTGGAGGACGACGAAGGCGATCGATACAAATCCGCTGGTACGGAAGGAAGCCGTAGTGGTACTAAGCTGCATAAGCGTATCCACACACGCAGACAGCTCTACCGCGAGCCTTGGATCCCTTACAACATTGGCCAGGTCAAGAGAATTATTTAAGGCTGCTGGTTAATTCGTGAATCAATCCAAAGGCTGATATTTCATATAGGTAGTCCATTTAAGACAAAATTTTGCACTTCGTTTAGTAAAAGATTCAATTGATAATTACGAATTGAATTTCCACATATGCAGAGCCTATTAGCATAGTAAACAAACTGGTTGACAACTGTAGTGACCTCTAAGTAAAACAAGCCATGGTTGAGTCGGACTCACGCACCCAGGGTTCCGTACCTTAGAAGGAATATCTTCAAAACTTATTAGTCCTTGCTGAAATGTAGCACATTTTATACTCATTTTCTATTTCTGTTTTCAAATTTCAACTTTTCTCGACCGTTAGGACGAAATCGTTTGCAACAGACGGACAGACACGAGAGTAACGCTTTAAGGGTTCAGATTTTTCTTTGGATGTACAGAACTATAAAAATGAGACACTACTTGTAGTAGCTATACCAGTTTGAATTTAAAATGAAATACAAATTGATAAAAACAATTATATTTCTACTAGTTTTGACCTACTTATCATAAGACAGGAAGAACTACTAATATAAGAAACAATGTATAAAAATAGATGACCAGTCTCAATGAGAAGATGTAGACGGAAGTATCAAAGTCATTGATATAATCAGTATCAGCTGTGATATCTACATTCACTTCCTACTTCCATATATCATCCTTAACACCAATTTTTTTTGGTCCTCCCTTAGCTTACTTTTCACATTCATTAAGCATTCTTATAAAGCTACTATTGGCTTGGCCTACATTTAACTTAATAAAACATCAATCTACATAAATTAATTGCTGACTGTGTATTCCTATACGCCCATTGTTAAATCTCGAAATGGTATCAAGTTAAACATTCCGAGAATCAATGCATCGCAAGTTAGATTGTTTCCATCGGATCAACTGTTAACACGTTTTAGAACTCAAATAAGTACAGTGCTGTGTCCTGATCTTTGACGTCATATCTTCGTTTGCTTTGCAAAGACTTCGATGGATGTCGAACGTTAAACGTTTGCATACATTTACAATCTGAAAATCTTCGTTGTCCTAGGTATACGGCTTGTGATTCTCATCGTATTGTCACCAGTTTGGGTTATATGGTGATGATGACTTGTAAAGTTAGCATCAAAAGTTGACGAAGATGTGACAAAAATAAGATATTTAAAATAGGTAAACAATGTATTTTTGCGAACTTACGTTATTCACAATATATTGAAAGATAGAACTTGATACAAAGACCCAGAAGTTCCACTAGCGTTGTGTGGTCTTTGCGTTGTTGTAAACTTTATAGAAATGGTCGTCTTGGAAGTTTTGGTAGTTACGAGTATGCAGCGACTAGCCTAATATTATCCCTTTATCTTTCCGTTGGACATTATTGCTAAACATCTCTGTAATGATCTGTTGAAAGAATGAAGATGATTTCATCTATCTAACATAAAAATATATAAAATGCTTTGTCCTGAATGACTGACTGAAAGATCAACGCACAGCCTAAACCGCTGATTGTAGAGACCTGAAACTTGGAGTGTGTGTTCTTTATATGACCTAGGCATCCGATAAGAATGGATTTTCCGAAATTCTACCCCTAAGAGGGTGAGAAATGTGGGCAAAATTTGTATGGGACAACGTAATTCCTTGGTAAAATCTATACTTAAAATTTCACATGAACATTCTTTAACAGAATTGATGGAAGACTTGTTTAAAGTATAAAAAGGAATATCAATTTCTCTAAGGAGCCCCTATCTAACAAAAACCTTTAACTTTTCAGCGGAACTGTTCCCATTTTTACTTCCCTATCACCTGTATTCGGAGTATTACGAAACCCTATCATCATATCAGTCAGAAGACGTTCAATGCTGGACATAGAACTCTTCACTCCGATTCAATCTCCATGGACGGGTTTAGAGTGCCTATTGACATTTTTAAGTGTACCTTTAGTGCCTACAGAAAAAAAATGGTTTTTTACTATTATTACAAATATAAAAAAAATATTTCCAAATCAGTCCATCCGTTCCCAAGCTTATCAACAGTATTCATTTACATTTATGTTGATAGACTGTTCTTGATGACATCTTGCAAATGTGATACTGTAACTTAATCCATTTTGATAAAAATACCAAGAAAATTTCTAGCAATTTTTTTAAAAACCGTATCTTTAAGTACCTATATGAATGCGACTGTTGGCTCAGTTGGTGATATCTGCCTTCTGCATAAAGGCCGCACGTTTGATTATCGCCGAGGTCCATTTATGTCCATTAACAATATTGAATATGTTTGCTGGTTTCGTGACTGAGTATTTACATTATCGAAATTTAAATATGTTTATTAGTTGTGTAGTAGCCAAAGGGTGACCATTGATTTGCGTTAGGATATTTTTTTACAAACTTTTATTTAACTTGCACTGTACGATGTTTGTTCGGGTGGAATATTGCAACTAAATTTTGAAGCAGAAATCTTCAATCGGTTGATTTAAATTTTGTATACACGTTTAGTTTAGATAACAATGCATGTTTAGCTATGTGACGTCATTCTAAATCGGCGGAACAACCAAGATGGCGGACCACTTATTTAATGCACTCCTACAATATAGGTATCAAATTAAAGGGCTTGCTGAGCATAACTCGAAAAATTAAGTGACGTCACTAAAAATCCAAGAGCTTGTTTTAAAAAACTTTTTTTACTTTTAATTTATTAAAGGTGTTAAAAACTTGTAATAGATCTATATGTTTACGCGGCGCATGTCGCTGCGTCATCAGATATTTGACGCCATCTTGGCTTTCAGTGATAAATTAATGATAAAGATATTCCAAAGAATCCCTTCATAGCAGTTGCCTTCGACATATAAGAGGTGTGAACGTTTTGGAATGGGACGTATTTCTCTTTTGAACGAGTTTTTTAAATTTTCCAGTAGGTTTTCCCGCGGTAAAAAGTACTGTAAATGTTGACTCAGTTAGGTACTCTGTTAACTCCACACCAAATTTTATGAAAATCCATCTAGTGGTTTTTGAGTGAGGCGTGCACAAACAAACTGACAGACAGACAAAAATTTAAAAAATATATTTTGATATCTACGTTGATAACTATCTACACAACCGCAACAAATTTCAAAAAAATATTTCATGTAGAGACACGGCCTCCTTACAGTTTTATTACATGTATCGATATTACAATAAAAATGGAGCCTCCATTGAATAAAGCTGAGGCTTAAAGCCAGTTAATAGCCGGAGAAAGTATTGAAACCATCACCCAATAAGCCACGGGAGATCATAGCCCAAATTTTGCAAAGTAATAGTGTAATGAGTGCAAGGGGCTCCCGTAGCGATTAGAAAGGTGTTCGAGTGCGTAGGCGCGATTACGAACGCCATTGTTCTCAGGTGATTGCCAGAACTGGCTGATAGCGCCGGTGTTAAAATACTCGTGGCAAGTGCATTGAAATAGTTTAGCGAGTACTTTATTTAATCAATCATGTATCGATTACGTGTAGAAGAGTCTGAAAATATTTCAACCATTAATTTCCTAGCGAAGTCGGGTACAGTCAAGAGCACGTGGAGTTTGACACATTGGACTTTGTAACGTTAAGAACGTTCTTATTACAATCGCCTTAGAGGTCAGACTAGCACTACAAGCTTAAAGCTTCAATTGCTCTACACTGTACATCTACCTACAGCCTGGAATACTCTGGATATAAAAAACAACTATACTCTGGATACAAAAATTAATTATTTGTACAAATATACCAACTGCGCATAACTATCTAAAACGAAGTATGATCACATATTTGCAGACAGCCGAAAACGTTACCATCCTAAATATTTGACGAGTCTATTGACTCAGCTGGTAGTAACTCTGACTTCTGAGCCAGAGGTCGCGGGTTTGATTCCTGCTCGCCACCAACATTTGTGTTCATAAACATGTCTGTTGGCTTCGTATCTGGGTGTTTAACGTTGCCCACGCGGATCCCGTTTTGTCCCGTAAGAATTAAAAAAAATCCCTTCACGACGGTTGCCTACGACATAGAATACACCTACATACCATATTTCAAGTTTCTATGTGCTATCGGTTCGGAGTACATAGTAGGTATTTCTCATTTCTTTTTTAAAGTTTTTTTTTATTTTCCCACGAAAAATGAGACATTTTCCAGCGGTAAAAAGTACCAAAGCAGTTGACCCGGCTACTCAGCTATCACTACACCAAATTTCATAAAAATCCCTCAAGTAGTTTTGCGTGATGCGTGCACAGACTAACATTTATAAAATTTATGTTTTGCTATGTAAATCGATAATTATCTATACCGCAAAAGTTTTCTAAAACTATTTCATGTACAGACACTGACTCCTTACATTACTATTTACTTACTATTTTATGTATAGGTAGTCCCGCTCGATAGTATTTATAGTCCCGATGAGCATGTATTAACCGATTGATCGAAGTACATCTAAGTGCCAGGCGAGATCGTAGCAGGATGCGATGTAGGTATGTATAGTCAAGCTGCGTTTTACAGTAGTCCCCTCAAACATCGACCATTCTCAACCAAAACTAGTTTTAAGATTACGAGTGCGCGTTATCACGTAACCGGTGGCCTTATTTCCTCGTGACATAACTGCACACGTGTTGAAATAATGTCAACAATACCAATGCCAAGTTCAGACTCGTGTTTATACTCCTCAATGGATTATGCAACAATATCCCGTTAACTGATGACCTATTTAGTGAATGAGTCACGGCCATCGCAACAATACGATAGACTCCGTTTTCACTAGGGGACATTTGTCTCGCGACCTTGTCGCCCGACACGAAATGTACGTGACCCGCGACATGTCGCCCGACGTCGCTTGCGACATTTACGGGTTCCACGGGCGACATACTGTTCACTACTGGCTAGTGTGAACAATATCGAGGGACAAAGTTGCAGAGACAAACTACGTGAATGTCGGACGACTTGTCTCCGCGACATGTCCCCTAGTGAAAACGTGCCTTTACTGTCTATGACAATCTTTGAATGTCCGAACTGATGTCGTCGAATGGCATTTGGTTACCATAATCTGATGTTGAAGCGCTCGTAGCCCTGCGGTGCCAGTGTGTTTGTAACGATCACACTGGTTAAGCAAAGTTGGGTGCGGTCAGTCAGTGAATGGGTGGCATTTTTAACACGAGCACTTCCGTGTTTCGGAAGGCACGTTAAATTGTTGGTCCCGGTTTTCGTTGTGTTTATGCACAATGGAAGTCGTTAAGCCATGTCAGATACCCTTGGGTGGCTTGAAAAATTCTGAATGTTATGTGGCCAGTAGTTTAACACCATCTCCCAATCCGCGGAGAGTAAAGCCCATACTTCCTTATGTGTGAGGAAAGACCCTTAGCTCAGCAGTGGGCTGTTACGGGATGATGATGTGTGAATTTGATGTTTACGAATTGGGCCCAAAATGGCGGTGTTAGGCACTTTGTTTTGTGTAAAAAGTAGAGTCACATTGGATATTCCCTAGTGAGAATTAGATATATAGTAGGGATGCATCCGATACCGATACCGATATGTCGGCGATACCTCGGGTTTGCCGATATATCAGTACCTATCGGCGATATTTTTATGGCAGATTCAACGATACTTTTCAAGTTTCGCGCTTTAAAATTGTAATGTAAACGAGCGTGTTGTCCCATCTATTTCGTTGCAAACGAGGCACAAACTAACTATGCTCGGGGAAACCCCGCGCTTTATATTTATAAATGTTATTTTTGATTACTAAAACTAATAATTAATTGTGTTTTATTTATTCTACCTTCCTTTTTGAATTCAATAAGCGTATCGGTATCAGTATCGCCGATATTTTTATAACAGTATCGGTATTGGTATTGTATCGGCGAAAAGGTGTACCGAGGCATCCCTAATATATAGTACAGCTGCAGATGTCTAGAATAGATCGGAATGAGACAGATTATAAGCGCGAGCATAAGAACTGAATAAAGTTTGCTTTAAGTATTCTTTACTTAATAATCATCGTTTATTTGTGTCAACAGGTAGTACATACGAGTATTGTAGGTGTTATAATATTTCGCAGATCAGCTATTAACAACCAGCTTAGTGTTACAAAATTCACACACTGTCATCTTAGTCTCCATTTTTGAGTAAATACGCAAAACAATTGATATTAATGTTAGTCCTGGACGATGATCGAACTCTCGAACTCCAGTTCAGGAGGCGTATTCAGGGAGCTTCGATATTCGATATCGGAAAATCTGTCGAACACTTTCGAGATGGGCTTATGTTGGTCTCGAAAACTTTCGAGATGGCTGATGTTGGTATCGAAAACTAATGTCATATGTGACATAAGGATTCGGAAAATTTTCCGTGGCTGTCAGAAACGCCTAGAATAAAGTTTCCGAAGTCGATAGATTCGACTTCGGAAAATTTTTCATTCGATCTCAATCGTACGTACAGGTGGCGTACTCTAACTGAGCCAACCGTTTAGGTTACTCAGCCAATAAATCTTAAACAATTTACACTCAATGTTTCATTGTGGAAGTGTGTTTTAGAAACATGCAATAGTATGACATAATACAATATGCCATGTCGACTATGATTTAAAAACTAGTTTTTTCCAGCCTTTTCATTAACATTTAGGGATATTGTATAGAACCTTTGTCCTTTCTCAAAGTGCAAGGTGTTTTCTTCCATAACTTCGTCAAGTTAAGTTCATTTGTTTATCGGTCAACATGTAACATACAGACGGGATTAATCTGCAATTCAGAATTAGAATTACTTATTCGTATTGAACCAATATAGTTTCCGTAGCAATTTTGGTCACTATTCCAAAATACAAAAGGCTATCGAATAACTATGTAAATTTTATCAATAAGAGACAAAATCAAACTTACTCAATCTGTGGTTAGCGATGCTGGTGACACAATTACTTCCAACTTTACTATTAAGTTATTAACTAAGACAACATTGTGAACACTGTTTGTTAACCCAAATAAAAAAAAAAAAAAAAGTTAAAAGTTTTTTAAAAAAAAAGTGCTGTAAGATACTCGTACATATTTTAGATACACACTGGACTCGATTATGCAGACCAGCTAAAATTCCTAATTATAAGTTAGCCTATCCTTCTCCATAGAATACGGAAGAAAAAGGACAGAAACAAACCATAGATTAAAGAGTATTGTCAAACATGTAAAAACCAAATAATTTGAACCTTATGAACTTGCTTATCTGCCACTTTTATCCATCACCTTTTTACATCGTCGTTAAAATTGGACTAAATATATCTCGTCTCTTTTCTTTTCTAGGAGAAAGAAAATGACAGGACTAAACTCAAATAAGTTTAGTCGCTGTAATGCAGAATCGAGCCCACTGTTAAGTCTGAGTCCAGTCCAAACTGTTTGAACTTTGGCGAGATTTTTCTTTATTGATTACTAGCAGCGCCCCGCGGTTTTGCCCGCGTAGTTCCCGTTCCCGTAGGAATACGGGGATAAAATATAGCCTATGTGTTATTCTGATGTATAAGCTACATAACTGTAAAGTTTCATCAAAATCCGTTCAGTAGTTTTTGCGTGAAAGAGGAACAAACATCCATCCAGACATCCAGACATCCATCCATACAAACTTTCGCATTTATAATATTAGTAGTATAGTACCAGCCTGTCTTCTTTCTATATTTATACAATATGTAACAGAATAAGCTCAATTCCTCAAATCAGTTTGTTCAGTATCGATTACTTAATCGATTTCAGATGTTTTTAATGTGTTAATGTTTTCCGAAAAATTCATTAGCATAACTGAATTTAGGGCTACCTATGGAAACCGTTATTTGTTTGTATTGAATAGGATCCGAAACTACAAGACGGCTTTAAAAAAATCTTTAACCTTTAGAAAACTTTTACTAAGAGTTATACAATTTTCCCACGGGAACGGGAGTGACGCGGGGAACAGCTAATCACTACATAGTATAAAACAAAGTCGCTTTCTCTGGCACTATATCCCTATGTCCCTATGTATGCTTAAATCTTTAAAACCACGCAACGGATTTTGATGCGGTTTTTTTAATAGATAGAGTGATTCAAGAGGAAGGTTTTAGTATTAGCATTCCACCCGTGCGAAGCCGGGGCGGGTCGCTAGTAAATAATATATTACACATGCAGACGCGGAGTGTGGACCGCGTAAACATCTCCTTGGATTCGTCTTCTCTCGACTATTTCGATAAGTCCGAGCGTGGTTCGGCGGACTTTCTCTCCGAATATTTGGGAAAAAGCGGCGACCTTTTTGCCACTTTCTCCCCACCAAAGCCCCCTCCACGTGCTTTCTTCCGCATGCGAGTAAGCACTTTTACTTTTAAAATCGACCGTGCGTTCTTGGGTTTCATTTTTTTATTTTGCAGTTTTGCTCGTGTTTGTGGTAATATTATAAACGCGAAAGTTTGTATATCTATATGGATGTATGTTCTTCTTTCACGAAAAAATTACTGAACGGATTTTGATGAAACTTCACAGTTGTATAGCTTATACATCAGAATAACACATAGGCTATATTTTATCCCCGTATTCCCACGGGAACGGGAACTATGCGGGTGAAACCGCGGGGCGCTGCTAGTGTACTATACTATTACCCGCCGCCGTCCGCGTGAACTTATGATAGTTTTTTCAAAATGGAAAGTATCTGTAAACTTGCTAAAGCAGACTAATTATTTCGACACAATATAAATTTAAAATTGTAATATTAAGTGATAAAATTAAGTTGTGGTTATGTAAACACTAATCATCCACACACACTCACACTCCCGACACTCACATCCACCAAACTGTCACATACCATAATTGCATTTATATTTAGTAAAATAGAATATTTTCCCTAATTACTAAAAAAAAAAAAAACTTATTGTATTGGTACTTTCTAAGAGGTGGAGCCAGGAGTGCCATAGCACAGGTTATCCTAGTTTGGGCTCCTGTCTCCCACCTATCCTCTAGTTTCTTAGCCTTATCTTTATACATTTTTGTTTTTGGGAGAAAAATTAAAGCATTTTTTCATTTTCAAACTATAGTCTATTAATTTTAGGAATATTTATCTACTGATTTAATACTAACGTAACAGACAGTGCTACTTTCATGTTTATAGTCGTAGCAGGAAATTGAGTATTAAATAAAAATACCTATAATAAATTAAGAGACAGTAAAGTTAAAAACTATAAGTAAAACAAAAGCTAAGAACAAAACAACAAATTCTTTATTTGTTTGTTCTTCACAACATTAACCATACAATTTAGGTACAGGGTGGGTACAATTTTGGTAAAAACTGGAGCATGGTTTGTACGTGTGAAGACTGGTGCCTGAGCTAAGGCCTGTGTATGTAATACATTGATTTACATACAAAAATATAACTTTTCTAGCAGCGCCCCGCGGCTTCACCCTCGTAGTTCCCGTTCCCGTGGGAATACGGTGATAAAATATAGCCTATGTGTTATTCTAAAATATAAGCTATATAACTGTAAAGTTTCATCAAAATCCGTTCAGTAGTTTTTGCGTGAAAGAGAAACAAACATCCATCCATACATCCATCCATACAAACTTTCGCATTTACAATATTTGTAGGAAGTAGGATAATACTTACAAACTCTTTGTTGCTCATGATTGTTTTTCACAATGTTATTTTAGCTGTAAGTTTTCCGCAAAATAATTAAAAAGAAAAATACAAATAATGCTGCCCAGAAAGCTGGCTGTATATCCTATATAAGTTATGCGCAGTTCCCTAAAATATATTACTCTAAAATTAATTTCCAAAAAAGTTAACACGTTAGACAAATTCGGCCTTTAGTGATTTGTCACGATCACGACGTAGCGCACGTTCTTACAGTCAAATTATTTCAAGCCACCCAGATTATCTGACATGGCTTAATGATGCACTTGGGATAACTAAATGTCTCGGTAGTAGATACGTTACTAGAAATAAGAAATAAGAAATCTTTATTTGCTTCAAACATGGTGTAAAGATGTTATAAAATATGTATGTGCATACATGTTCAGCTAAAAAAATGTAGCATGCAAATATAAAAAAGACAATGAGAAAAAAAAAAGAACTTCTTAAAATTTACGCATATCTAACAGTTCGCGAATATTGTAAAACATTTTATTTATAAGCCACTCTTGCAAACTTTTTTTAAACAATCTTAAATTCAATGTCTTAAATTCATCTGGTATTTTATTATGTACTACATTACTACTAGCGCATCTAAAATTTAAAAGGCGACTACTGTCGTCTATTACCTCAGTCGATGTTGTATCATTGTTATTCCTTAATTATTCCTGTTTAATTGGTTATGTAGTGATTTTGCATTAAGAACATTATTGTGTTGCCATCAAGAGCTACAATCCAGTGTCACTGGTTTCTGAAAAAGGTTCTAAATAAGGCCACGTGTTCACAAAAAGAACTGTAAAATACATTGCTCGAATCAAAACGAAACGCATAATTGTATACCATAAAGTTATTTATGTATTATTATTCGTCTAACTATTTAACGATTTGTTATTGGAAAAATACACGATAAGCCTGTGGGTCAGACCGATAGCGGAATCTTAGTTATCTTTGAGCGATGACTTGAGTAAACGTAAAATATAGTTAGGTAGCAAAGCGTATCGTATCGAAATGAAATGTAAATGGGGATAAAAGGCGTGAGATGATT
The DNA here is from genome assembly GCA_963855545.1 of Ethmia dodecea. Taxonomy (NCBI): domain Eukaryota; kingdom Metazoa; phylum Arthropoda; class Insecta; order Lepidoptera; family Depressariidae; genus Ethmia; species Ethmia dodecea. The sequence goes on along the minus strand of OY979436.1, from coordinate 29,076,290 downwards.
TTTTAATTTTATTTATACTAACTGACATGACGCTTGAGCTTCAAAGTTTTGTATTAAAATATTCCCAATGCCCACTCTATGATGTCCTATTGTATTTTAATCTCTTTGGTCCCGTAGCTAACAACACCGCGTAAGTCATTTTTATCAACTTTACAGGAGATGAAAAAAACTCGTGAGCTGTCATTCGGTCGAAATCGTAATAAATTTATTTTTTTGTAATAACTTTGAGCATAAAATTTTCCTCGCTTTGTCCTCTCTATGCTTTATTATATTCTAATCTCTTTGTATGGGACGAAATGTTAATAGCAGTGATAGTTATGTTGGAACTGAGTGCCGCGTGAGACCCGGTGTCGATTTCTGGTGAGGTCATATTTCAATGAGTTTTAATAAACTTACAACCGTTGGGGTAGACGTGTTCTGGAGTGGAGACCGCGACTCGGCAAACGTAGTGTAGGGCGCCCTCCGGCCAGATGGGATGACGATCTGCGAAAGGCTGCAGGCAGATGCTGGATGCGTCGAGCCGAAGACAGGGCGCTATGGCGCTCATTAGGGGAGGCCTATGTCCAGCAGTGGACGAATATAGGCTGATGATGATGATGACGTGTTGATCACTCCAACGGTGTAAGAAAACACCGCAAGATAACGTGCAGGCCCCAAAAGTCGTAAACAAATGTTTTTCCATATTCTCACGTGAACCGAAATGAACGCTATTCAACTGTTATTAGGGAAACTGACTGCTAAGTGAATTCGTTGAATTACAAAATCTATATAATTATATAAAAATTAATCCCTATTTTCATTGGCCAAGGCATCAGGCGTGAACGGCTGAAACCAATTTCGTAAATTCTTATTTTGTTCAATTTTGTAAATTCTTATAAGACAACATTTTAACTCTCCTAATGTAATCTTATGGTGTTTGACATAACCGACAGTTGTACAAGACAACGTTCTTCGGATCAGCTAGTACCTACTCAATAATTTTGAACTCACAGTAATACCTACAATACGTAATACGTTAATGAGTCTTCTAAATAAACAAAAAATAAACATTCGTTTGTTTTAAATGATGAATGATGAATCTCCTAAAGCTCTCATCAATTGTTTAAAATTTCGACATATCGTTGATATCACTACATAGTATAAAACAAAGTCGCTTTCTCTGTCCCTATATCCCTATGTCCCTATGTATGCTCAAATCTTTAAAACTACGCAACGGATTTTGATGCTTTTTTTTAATAGATAGAGTGATTCAAGAGGAAGGTTTTAGTATTACAATTGCACCCGTGCGAAGCCGGGGCGGGTCGCTAGTGCCTAATATAATAATAATTTTCGTTTAGCCAAATTGAGCTAGACAACGAGTGCCCAGTTACAGCTGCGCTGCATAAATATAATCAAATATGTAATTGAAATATACAAGAACAAAATATTACAACACTTATCGTATACGGTGCGCTTGCACCGGTCTGCTGCTGAGAGAGTAAAAGTAACTTCCAATCTTCCGTTGGAGTTTCCGCGTCCCCCCCCTCTCCCACCTTCCGACTTTTACTTTCCCGATGACGCGGCTCCCCCCCCCCCTTTCCAGCTACCAGGGAGTCAGCTGCTTGAGTCTGCTTATTGTGCGTTGTAACTATGCACTTCCGATTTCTTTAATAGGTGATAACTTTTTTATAATAATAATATAATAATAATAATAATATAATCTCACGCCTTTCATCCCCGAGGGGGTAGGCAGAGGTATTCCATTACTGGATATACCCACATTTCACGAGATACATTGGACCCCTAAACGTGATAGGTGGTGAGCCCATCGCCGGACCGGGTCTATTTACACATGTCTCAGAATTAATTCTGAGACCTGCGGGTTTCCTCACGATGTTTTCCTTCACCGTCGAGCTAGTGATAAATATGTACGTAAGTTTTTGAAAAACTCATTGGTACATGCCAGGATTCGAACCCGAGCCTCACTGATTTTCGACCGGCTCTTTAACCGTCCCGGCTATCACTGCTCTTTTATACTTTTTTATACTTTAGATAGAAATACAAGTTATTTATTTATTTGGCACACAAAGCATTTAATGATATTTAATATCTGAAATTTATACTATATTCCATAAAAATAATTTTGTTTTTTTTTTCTGTAGTTAATTAAGAAATTATAAGTCTAATCATAAACCTAAAAGTTTCACTAGCTTACACTAATTGATAAACAGTAATGAAAACGATTTTAATAAAAGAAATACAAAATAAAAACCCCAGTTAATAATCTCTGTAGTTTAAAATACTAATAATTTGTAGATATGGCGCTTTTGGTCGTAAACGCATAGAAAATACCTCTTCAAAATTAATGAGAAATGGAACGGTACTATTTTCATGCCACAATGACTTAATTAGAGTTGGGTACTACCTTATAGCTTTGGATTACTGCCAACTGCATATGTATGAATGAAAAAATCGAAAGACAAAAAATACTATAGAATTGAATAAATGGACGAAAAAAATACTCATTCAGTTATGGCATAATCACTACATAGTATAAAACAAAGTCGCTTTCTCTGTCCCTATATCCCTATGTATGCTTAAATCTTTAAAACTACGCAACGGATTTTGATGCGGTTTTTTTAATAGATAGAGTGATTCAAGAGGAAGGTTTTAGTATTAGCATTGCACCCGTGCGAAGCCTGGGCGGGTCGCTAGTCTTATATAAAGCAGGTGATACCTACTGATCTGCAGTGCATTGACCCAGATCTAGGAACCTCTGCTGTAGCAGCTAGAATCTTATTGTTAACAAAGGCACACAATGGCTACTATTTTTAACTTAATTTATACATAAACTAATAACATTGTGTCATTCAGAGACACGCTCGAAGTTGGATCTAAACGGTTAACAGCATTTAGTGTGAGGCAAAAGAAAATTTTCTAATACAATCCGAAAGTGCTTAAATCAAGTCAATCGTATATACTTTACGGCAAGCTGGTTTGGAATTAACAGTACCACACAAGGTCATCTATTAAGTAGACATTTCATTTGTTGTCGATGATATCCTCGTAATCAAACGGAACAAAATTGTACAGACAATCTGCTTCAGAAATTGTATCAAAAGTCAAATAAATATGTTATCTTAAAAATCAAGTCAAGTGCAGATTAGTTAAGTGATGGCCACCTCTAAATTCAGTTACGACTTTCTCAACACTTTCGCTTAATTCACACGTTTACGAAAATGTTCCCGCGTCGGAAAACGCTAGGCTTTCTCTGTTATGCAACAGCTAAGGCACTTCCCGCTCCCCCTCTTACTGTCTCCCCCCCTGGCAGGTAGGCGGCACTCCTCACCTATATATTCCGACCAGGAAGCGAAGTTACGCAACTAGCTTTCCACCGGCGCAAACGCATAATTCTAAGCCACACTAAGCCAGTACCTGTAGTCTTACAACTAGACGAAAGTTAATGGCAGAAGTCATTAGCCCTCCAAATTCAAAAGTGCCGCGTTTTGATAATGCATCCATTGTAATTATATGGATTACCGCTGTTTCGGGAGGCGCGACTTTCTAGCGAAAGTGAGAGTGGCTACTCAGCAACGCTCAGAACTGGCTGAGAACTTTCTCTCCGTAGGTCAGGTAGTCGAAATTTCGTCAACTTCAGATTCTCGCTGTGACGAATGCGCGAGTGGCGGCGGCGAACGTATTTTTTGCCACTACGGTAATCTTGCGGTGAACGTTGGCGGATTTTAGCAAATGACGTGTCGTTAGACTTGTATTCGTTGAGGGCGTGATACTGGGTTAAAAATGCAATAATATGCGGACTAGTTTCTTTACTGTTTTTGAAGTGCTAGTTCTCGTCTTCATCCCCTTAGTGTCAGGCACAGATGGGGTTTTAATTTTTTAGTTGCTGCGCACTTTTTTGTGACTTATGTACTGGAAGATTACTAAAACGTGTTTCGCTCAGTCGTTTAATACAACATCAAAATATAAAAACCAAGGACGACAACATTAGTAGCCGTAGAAGCTCACTGGAGCAATTTAGGGTTGACTGACATACTCGTAGTTTTAATTAATTAGATTATATGTAGAGTATAACCTTGCTCTGCTCTACTTGCTATTTTAACCCATAACAAGCTATTTAGGCTTTCAAGCCTAGTTATTTGTAGAGAAAGCAGCCTGTAATAAGCTACGCCTCTTCTTAAAATAGGTTTAGGCTACGCTGTAGTACTAAAGTCAATCAATTTTCTAGTAGTGTATAGTTTAGTATTGTTTCAGTGTCTTATGGTATGTGACGTCACATAATTCAATATGGCGAACATTTGACATCATAGAAATTACCCTTATTTACTTGCCATTGGAAAATTAGATTTCAGCAAGATATTTTTTTAATACATCCTGTATTTATCCTTGTCTATTATGCATAAAATGTAGCATTTTATCAGTGAAAGATTTTTAACTGACGAAAAAAAAGAATTTTTTTTATAGATTCCACCTTTGAGTATAATTTTTATTGGATATGATATACTTAGCTCGAGGTTAGTTCCATTTAAATTTAAAGTTAGTATTAATAGAGTATTAGAGTATTAAAGTTAATTTTATTTTGTATCTTACCTGTGTCCCACTGATATCTTCCAAACAGAAAAACTCACAAACTCTCTTACCTCTTTATAATACTAGTGTACACATGAACTGAGCCCCATTAAAGGTCAGTTAAGGAATATTCAGTCGTATTTATCCATAAGTAAAATAATTTTTAGAATCAGACAGTTCTATATATTATATAGAGGTTGAATTCGAATTGGATAATAATTTAAATGAATGACTAGTCGCAATTTAATTTCGATGCTGTCAACTACCCAATTATTGTATAGGAGTTTAGACGTATTTCCCAAGATTCCGATCAGCCAGTGGCCTACTTACTCGTAGCTAACACCAGGTAATCGATTGCGGTGGTTGTATCGTCACCGCACTTTCTCCGACGATGAAAGTGAGAGTGGTGTGGTCGCTAACTCGCTCCGGAAGAGTTCTAGCGGGTTTATGTTGTTGTTTTTTAATGCAACCGACTGCCCGCGGGTTTCCTCGTGGTTTATTTGTTTATTTATTAAGCCATAAAATACATGCCAGAAATAGTAGGTCTTACACTAGTACAATAGTTTCAATGTAATTTTACCATAAAGGGTATAAGTATCAATAACAATCTAGCAGAAATACATCATTCAATACTTAGTCAGTCAGTAATTTTAGTCGAATAAAGTTCAAGTCAAGTGGAAATTAGAAAAAAACCGTAATCTCGTGCCCTTTAACCACTACCACCAATATTAACCCCCACACTCCCTTGGGGATGACTGTGAACCTGTGAACATATATTTCTTAATATTTTAACAAATACAGAAGGTTTTTCTTTCAATATCCTTTACCTAGTAGACTGATAACTGGAATTGTATTTTTTTTAAACATTTCCAGTGCAAAGTTACTTAATAAATATATATGCTTTTCAAATTAGAACCTCATCTTCGTTTTGTTTATTAAAGGATCCTGTATTTTCGTTGCTTGGAAGTGTACACATTCGTGTTAATCTTTCTAATTAGCTATAAAAAATCGAAATCAATACAAAAGATGTAGATACTCTCCGATTGTACCCAAAACCTGCTCAATAACCATTATTTTATTGGTATTGAACATTACAATGACGGCCCACACCAGTATTCAGTATAAGTACACTTTCTACTTTTTCTAGAAGAATACAAGTTCCTGTATTCCTAACCTTAAAGTCTTAATTATCTTGTCTTTAATGCCTCTTCACTTGTATATTATAGCGTTACATGCGACCATTTATCATCTTATCAGCAAACCCGTTTTTTCCCGTTCCCGTGAGAATACGGGAATAAAATATTATAACCTATGTTACTCAGGGATCTTCTAGCTTTCCATTGGTGTAAGAATTTTTAAAATCTGTCAAGTAGTTTTTGAGTTTAACTAACATACAAAAATACAAATCTTTCCTCTTTATAATATTAGTATAGTATAAATTATATAGATAGCGCAGGCGCAGATAGTTGTATGACATACGAGTAGGTACATACAAAAACATATAAACAAATATCTGATTACCAAGTCGAATAATCAACCAATGATGTAAAAATGATTTGTGATCAAAACCCGGTCACGGTGACAAATGCACTTCATTTCCCACAGTTGCGCAACTAGCGGGGTGCGAGGGCGCATGCGTGCGCCTGCGCCGCGGAACGGAGGAAAGCGTGGCGCACGTAACTAGGCACGGTTAACTAGGTTACTTCCCATTTCCTGCACCCCCACTAGTTTTTCACGAGGAAGAGTGCGCACGCGTCGATTGCTCGGTATTGTGTCATTAGATTGCGCTGCGACCATGTCATTATAGTTTTTACGGGGTGCTGTAATGTATAGTTCTTGGAGTAGCGTTTACAATCGTGATCTGATGTTTAGTTTTCTATTGATCCGTGTATATTTGTATTCATATAAATTTATTGTTACATACAGAATATATTTTTAACTCTTTATAAGGCAGAGGGATAATAGTTGCCAGCCTTAATTGAACTCTAGGTAATTGAAAGAAGATTCAAAACCAATGAAAAATTTAAACTGCCCATGCCCGCTAAAGGGTTTAACTAAGTAAGTAAGTAACAACTCTTTATTGTACACCAATAAAATATGCAACAAGTGACACAATGATAAAATAGTACAATCGGCGGTCTTATCGCTTTATGCGATTTCTTCCAGACAACTTTAGGTGATTATGACGCCACTGCAGATTTTTCCTGATATTTAAAAACCGTGGGAATACATGAATAAAATATACCCTGTGTTACTCAGTTATATTGTAGCATTCCATTGATGAAAGAATTTTTAAAATCGAAGTAGTTTTCAACTTTATTTGTTACAAACATAAATAAATACAAATCTTTCCTCTTTATAATATTAGTGTAGAGATATGATTCTTGTGACAACTTTACCAACCAACCATCAATAACCTACCAACTAACTTAGGCTGTAACATTCCAAGGCAAAAATTTCGACCGCCTACCTATTCTTGTTTTCGCTTACTTCGATATGTTAAGAGAGAAAGCGAAAGTGCCGAAAACGTGTTATCGTTCGAATCGTACGCCAGTTCTTTAGCCACGTATTCGAGTAAAAGTAATACTCTTGCGCATATTATAATTTTATAACGAAAATATTCCACCAATAAACGCGGAAGTTTGTGCGGTTGAAAGGGAGTTTGTTGCTCTTTCACGCGAAACCTACTGAGCAGATTCTGATAAAAGCTAGTTTTTATGCTAGAATTTTTAATTATAATATGCTTTTGCAATAGTTTAAAGGTTGACTGCAGGCATGCAACTGTAGTAGGAATAAAAGGATCAAGAAGTGACTGATTGTTTGAACTTTACTTTCTACATAAATCTTAATATGTGAATAGATACCAAGTGTCAATGTGTCCGTGATCGTAATCTCCGAAACCGAAAAACCGATTTCAATATAATTTTGTGAATGTGTGTGGTTGGTGATGGCTTGAAACAGGATACTTTAATTGGGACGAATGAGGAATAAAATAATAATAAATACAAACTAGGACGAATGAGGAATAAAAACTGGGACGAAACAAGAATTCCAACTTTGGGACGAACAAGGAACAAATCACTTTCGGACCCGATATGTGGTACTGTTACTAGTATACACTAGTACACTGAATACTTCAACAAATTATACTAAAAAATACAGTCGAATTAAGAACACTCTTACTTTTTTAAATTCGTTTAAAAAAAAAGAAATCTTTTGGCGTGATATTGAGTTATTTGTACACATAGTTAATGCAAATTTAAGACTAATGGTTTTATCATATATGCCATTTTTAGAACTTAAATTTGACCACGCGGGAAGCACCAGCTTTCAAATAAAAAAGAATCATCAAAATCAGTGCACCCAGTCGAAAGTTATGAGTTAACAAACATAAAAAAAAAACAGTTGAATTGATACCCTTCTCATTTTTTGAAGTCGTTTGAAAAAGATATATATCGGAAATAGATAGGTCGACCACGAAATAGCAAGCAAAGGCTGCAGTCACGGGGGAGGGACGGGCAAACCGTATACGAACAACTAGACCCGCCCGAAAACCACTTCAAAATCACGTGAGCACGTGAGTGGCTTAAATAGCGCCCTTTAATTACTTTTTGTGGTTCCGTATACAAAGCGTGTCAACGGGACGGTATTGCTAAAGCTAGGGTTGCCAAGCTGCCAAACCTATTAGCCGGACAGATCAGGAAGTTTGGACGGACATTTCGGTAAAATACCGGAAACTCAAAACTATTAAGATTTCGTGTCTCAGTACGACAAAATAATTTTATGTAAAATCAAGCTTTTTTTGGTTATTGCCATAAATCTCGTTAAATTCGAATACTTTATTATAAAGTATTTGGCCTATTCGGCCTATGGCCTATTGATGTATCTAAGGCTGGGAATAGACACTTCACACATTGAAGTTTTCACATAGTGTACTACTATGCCTGCTGTAACAACAAATAAAAAAAAGTCCCACAAGGACGTGTTTTTTTTTATTTTACGGTGGCACGGAATCCATCGTGTACGAGTCCGACTCGCACTTGGCTTATTTTTATTTTGGAATGTTACTTCCAGCTTTTTCCTACTGGCAGGTGTAAAAAAAGTATTTATATTAGCCCTCAAAGTTTAAATAAGGGTAAAGTTACAGTGTTAAACTTTGTTTACAAATGTTTATACAATTACATAAAAAAACACGAGGAACGCCCGAGCTTTTTTTTGAAAACTTTCAATGTAGTAAAATTAGTTAAGTTTATTTAAATTTAATTCCCAATTAAAATAATTTCTTTTTCTGACTCTAACCATAGCCTGAGTCAGTTTGATATTTAAGCTTAATTTTTTTTATGCACGATTTACGGCCGAGACTCAAAAATAGCTTATCATTTTTTAGATTACAAACACAACAAAACGACTGTCATTTTGTAATAATCGGACACACATATTGTAATCGCAAACAAATAACAAAGCTGGTTTAAGAATGCACACCATTTTCAATTGGATACCAACCTAACAACCTTTTTAATTTATAATTATTGAATGATATATTATCATATTTACTGCATAAAATAAAAACCAAAATTTGATACCTTTCTTTGTTTTAAGTGAGTGTGCTCTTGCGACCGCAATTATATTTTAATTTTATGTGAGTTTGCGCAAACGCTTGGCGAGTTTATGTTATGTAATATTCAGTGGACTCTAGTGTCTATAGAATAGTTAATAATGTTAAATAACATCGCGCTGTCCCAGGGTAATACTGACAACAACTAAGCGTACCGATGGTGGCTTACGCTGCAAATTGTACGCTTTTCCCTTGCAACAAGAGCTAGTTTACTCAGTGTAATAAAAAGAAGTTTTCTATTTTTCAATTATTATACTTGTGTATTCAGCTCACTTCCGATTGACTAGGGGCACTAGTTTTAAAGTATGATTCTAGACGATTTACATACTGTGACGTATAAAACGTGACGTAAAAGTCGTAGCGCTCGGCGCTCCGTCTGTGGTTTGCCGAAGTTTGTGCCCATACGATCGGAAGTGTGCTGGCGTTCTTGCTGCTAAGATTCGTGTAGCCCTAGGATAGTTGTTGTCAAGTTTTAGCCCGCGGCTCGCCTAACGAGCTGACGCATGTTGTTGCAGGCAAGTCAGTCAACAACAAGGACGCGCTAGAAGACAAAAAGGATGACAGCGAGCTATGGGAGGCGCAGGCCGCGTTCCTCGGCCCCAATCTGTGGGACAAGACGCTCCCCTATGACCCCGATCTCAAGGTACACGAAGTCAGTAATCGCAACTTTATTACCTACTGCGTGTTGTGTGCGTCTACCAGGCTTCCTAACCGCTGCCGCCGCACTAGGTAATAGAGTCGCTTCCTTGTTATGCTTCCCTGCTGTATCACCCGATACTGTTTATCTATATACTGTGTTTTGCTCTGCGAATTTGAACTGTGAACCTGATTGATTTAGAATTAAAATTGTCTTTGTGGCGTAAAGGACATTCCAAGCGAAATTGCTGGCGATTGTACGTGTTGAAGCGCGCGCGTTGCGACGCGTGTGTGATTGTGATGATGGCCTTTGCAGTATGTGGACCTGGATGAGTTCCTCTCCGAGAATGGGATGCCGGGGGAGGCGCTGGGCGGCGGCCACCTCGGTGGGTCGGCGTTCGGCGGCGGCCCCGGGCTGGCCCTCGGCCTTCAGGCGCCCGTTACGAAACGCGAGCGCTCACCCTCGCCCTCCGACTGCATGAGTCCAGACACCATCAACCCGCCGTTATCCCCTGCCGACTCCAGTGCGTATAATTTTATTACTAGTAATAAATTGTCCGTTACGTTCTATGTTTAAGTTCAGCGGTGTCACCAACTGGTACGTTTACCCTGTAAGAAGTTATTAGGTTGATTGGGTAAATAATTGTAATGGATGTTAGATACATATTGCTATACATTGACCTGTTTTAACACTAAATTAAAATCAAAGAAATAATAGGTTATTTGTCTCTGAATAAAATTTAGTTAAAATTTTTTTGAGTAGGTATATTACTGTTTATCTACGAATATCACAATTCCGAAATTCAAAAACAAAGAAAAAAGTATAACAACCCAATGATAATAATTGGTGAAGTTAAAAACAGAGGTGTAATAATCTTACAATTAGAAACAAACTTTTAATTGGTTGCTCAAGACAGTGTCGTTATCACAGAGACTTATTAAAACATATTTTACAGATTGATTAATTATTAATAAAAAACCATTCACTATAGCGCTTTATCAATCGTTTCTTTTTATAAAAATATCACTTCATCTTGAAGAGGAGTACATCTACATAAAACTAATGATTAAACTGTTCATATCGTCGTCGTATTGGTGACGAAATCTGTAGGGAGAGAAGTCTGTAGCTAAGAAAGATAAACTGTTACATCGAAATTAGAATGAAAAACGAACCCAGTACACCTTAATCGGTGGATCTAGGCAATTTTACTATGAAGCTAATCTTAGGGTCAGTTAGCGACGCGATGCAGTGGTATCACGCACAACGAAATTCGTGCAATGAAACTTGTATCTTCTTATTTAGTGAATAAAGTTCTATTGAACTGTGAACTGACCCTTAATGTAGGTTAACTAATGCTGATTCGTACAGCACATGCACACATAGCCTGAATAAGAGCACCTATCTCTCTCTCTTTCACCTGAAAGATATTATTTTTGTTGTTTTTAATACTAGCATTGATAACCCAGTGCTGGTTCGAATCCTGGCAGAGTTTTTCAAAAAGCTTACGTACCTAAATATTCATCGCTGTGAAGGAAAACATCGCGAGTAACCTGCAGTTTCCAGAGTGAATTCTGAGACTCCATAATTAATCATATGACGGGCCTGTTGGCTCGGTACTAGCCTTCAGTAGCGCCGCCGATTTTTTTTAAAGACTGCTGTCATGAACATTCAAATCTAATAATCGAAAACTACGGGCTCCTTTTCAGCATTCTCCATGGCATCATCGGGGAGGGACTTCGATCCTCGAACGCGCGCGTTCTCTGATGAGGAGCTCAAGCCGCAACCCATGATCAAGAAGTCCAGGAAACAGGTAAATGAAGTTAGTGCGCTGATCATTCCTAGTGGCATGTCTACTGCCTTCGGGTGCGGTGTCACACCCCTCCCATCATAACCCCTGGAAGTGGCGCGAATCGAATGCGGCGTGAATTTCGAAGTTACTTTTACCTCTAGAAGAATACTTGATATTTCTGGATCTCTGATTAGCTCAGGCCTTCATCGCCGAGAGGGATGAATCTCGATATATTTTCACTAGTATTTTTGAAAAACCAAACGTAACAGGTGGTGAGCCCATCATGACTGATATTGTCTATGGTAACTTGCCAGTATTCTAAATACAAACACATTACTTTGACTTAAAAAAATTTAGAATTAATTATCAGAGCAATTCAAAATATCTTGTAAACTCTTCGAGAGGCACAATAACACAAAACAGAATATTCACGTCGCATGTGGACGTCAATTTGCGATCGGAATCGGAATCGTTTTCATTCTGTCTATAGCAGGGGCAATTAGCGAGACCGTTACGGGCTAACAAAACAAAACAGTTCTCTTGAACTTGACGAGATACTGCCCGCCATATCAACTGGTCTCGATCATAAAGTAGTTATTGCCTACCGTGTTTTGCATTTGCACACAAATAACACAATAATAGAACTCTAAAGAGTAAAAAACCGAAGCATAATTTAAAAAAAAAAAACAGTCTAATTGAGAACCTCTTCCATTTTTGAAGACGCTTGAAATGTTAACAGAGTGTGTGTTTCTGTAGTAGCTATAAAATAAATAAAAACTAAAGGGGTTTCAAAAGATGTGTTGTTTGGCGATTTTGCTATAAATTCTTTTATTTTTATGGTTATACGGAACCCTTCGTGATCGTACGATACATTTGCAGCTGTCTAGTTGCGACAAACACCAAGAAAGGGGCACGGCTTGATTATAGAAACAGCGATATGTCGCAGACCGCGCCTGTGTGATTAGGCTTTTGGCCGTATGTCAATTGTCCTGGCCGTTTTGACTTATGTAATGAACCCGATTGCGATTCCGATTGTAAATAGAAAATTAACCCGCACGTCCCATTCAGTGGTATCGAATCGCGTCTCCTCCCACATACTATCACCAATGAAGCGTATGTACTTTGGTAACATCGGTTAAATAGCATAGCTTGTACTTTCACAAGTTATGGCTCCAACGCATGACTAGAAAAAAACGTAATGGAACGTGAATTTTTTGGTCTAGTGTGGACAAAATGCATATGCTATATTTTGTACAAGATTGCACAAAATATAGGATAGTTTAAGTTCAATCCTTTCGTGATCAATCAATCTTTCCTCGAATAAAAAGGTGTTCTTTCCGAACACAGTCGTAGCTCAATCAAGCAAGCAACACTGAATGCCCAGAAAATGTTATGAAAATCGAAAGATACATATTCAGAATAAAAGTGTGACCAAAGGTAAATGGGAAGTCGAAGGTTCATAACCCTAGGTAATTCGGTTCAATATTTATCCAAAACTAAATAAATACGTTTAGGGGCCCAAAGAATATCTTGTGAAAAGTGGGTATATCCAGAAATGGGATACCCCTGCCTACACTCTCGGGGATATAAAGCGTAAGTTTTTTTAAGTAAATAAAATAACGACTTTTTGTATACCTACGAGTATTTGTGTTGAATTTGTAAAAACAACTTGACGAGATTACCTTGCAACGCAGTGGCGCACACGAGCAGTTGTTTGTATTCTATTACGCGTCGCATTCTCATAATTATTACCATGCACGCCTGCAAAGTGCATAATGGTAAATGACGAATGATGCACCGACATAAACCGGATTAACGAATCTCATGGCCAGTAGTATTAGTTTTGTATTGCCGTGAACGCTTCAGAACAGATTGAAAGCAGTATTTGTTTGTTTGTTTCGTTATTGCCACTCAAAGTGTTGCATAAAAATAATAAACAATTGCATCAATTGCTAATTTACGCATTTTAAAAACAGAATAATTTGTGTGTAAAAACTGTTTGCTGCTTAAAATTATTCCTCTACTACATTACAAAATTATTAATTCAACACAAAATTACTACAATAATCAAATAACGTGTCGTGTGATCACTCTATATAATCGATTTTTGAAAAATGTATCAATGAATTAAAAATAATCGATTATACGAAAAAATACAAATTAATATGAAAAAAGGGTACTTTTTTACATTCTTTATCCTTTTAACATAAACTTTATATTAGTGAACTTACTTCACATTTCTTCATTCGTCGCACAGATAGTGCTGTTCACAAAAACCGATTAAAATGTGTGAAAATATAATCGATTCATTAATAATCGTTTTTTTTATAATCGATTATTATAAAAATCTAATATTTTTAAACATCCCTATCCGTAATACATGCCTAAATGTTTCCAAGTACATACGCAATTTAACAAAGACTAACACCTTCGTCTCCACGATTTCGACCCCGAAGGCACTAGTATGACTATTCTTATTTAGTATACGAAAAACAAATGTATGTATCCGAAATCTGTGCCTTCCGTGACACTTTGCTAGAGGGTCGTAATACTAACAATAACCCAATCCTCTTTTCCCTTACTACCTTATACCCTTGTGTCACCGGCTTAATTAATGCTACAAAATATGAATTAACATCACGTACATTGGTTTTTAACAATTAGATCAGTAGAAAATAAAATAGACTTAACTAAAATTTAATTTTGTGAGCAGAGGATTTTGTTTTTAATACAAATCAATTTATATTTTCATAATACACTGAGGTGAATAAATAATTAGACACATAAGTGACAATGTTTCCTAACCTACTTAAGATAATTCGTTGAAGTGTTTTCTTTATATAAAATGCGTAATTAATGAAATACATTTCAATTTACAGTTTACATAAACGAGCGTCTTGGCTAGTGTAGGAAATTCTTGATATTTTTGATGCTAATATTTTGCTAGTTAAAAACGAAATCCTCTTGAAAGATTTTGATGTAAATATTTATAGTCATGATTTTCTATTGCAAATGAAATACCTGTTCGAATTTTGCAGTTTACCCGGGCAATCAAATTCTATTTGCATAGACAGCTATAGTTGTTCTCTCGAGATGCGTAGGTCATGCTGGAAGTTATTTATCGTTAGATATAGGTAGAACAAAATTAATATATCCAAGCGATAATGTGTGCTACGCTCTAAAATAATTAAAAAAAAGCAATCATTAGTCAAAGTAAATAAAACACAATAAATTGATACAACATTAATAAATTGTAATATAATTTAATATTAGAGCGAACGTGCAATTTAGGTCCTTATTGATAACACAAATGTAAATAGTACCATCCACATGTAAAACATACGAATTCGAATAAATGATTTAATTTGAAAACACCAGCCAGTAAGATCATATTAAAAGAAATTACTAGCTCTTCCTTAGTTTCTTATTTGAATATTATTATTTCCAAAAAACATCATAGTTAAAACATTAACATCGAACACTGAGAGATACTTTCATATTGCCCAGATAAACAGGAACTATTTAGTCAATGTGTTAAATGTTTTGTCTACTATAACTACCATAGTATAATATTGGACTCGATTCTGCAGACTAGCTAAAATTCCTAATTTTAAGTTAGCTCTATTCTTTTCCCACAGCTTTGGAAAGAAAGGGACAGAAATAAGCTCCATATTTATTTATAATGTCACAAACAACAGAATAATAACAGAAATGAACCTTATGAACGCATTCGCTATGCGTTCATAAGGTTCACGTATTTAGCAACGATGTAAGAAGGTCATGGCTAAAAGTGACAGATAAGACATCAAATTAGTTGGTTTTTACATGTTTGACATTACTCTTATAAGCTATGGTTTGTTTTGTCCTTTTTCTTCCGTATTTTATGGAGAAGGATAGGCTAACTTAAAATTAGGAATTTTAGCTGGCCTGCAGAATCGAGTCCATATTTTTTTTTAAAATAAGTTTTCACGGTACGAGCGCGGTTGAATGAACGTCGTCCGATCCACTAATTGGCATTGGCCGGTATCCGAGTACACTAGCATAACATGATACGAGTCTGACCGCGCTAGCACCGTAAAAACAGTTTTAAATTTATAGTAAAATCATGACTAATTTTGTATCAACAAGTATTTTGTATATAAAATTGTACCGCGGTCACTTTTGATGGCCGTTAATGGAAGTTCTGCACAAATCGAATTACCGAATATGCGGTTAACGTATTACCTTGTACGTTGGATCGTGTTACCTGTGCCTAAGCCAATTATGTCAACAAAGCGAACGACGACTTTTTTTTTCTTCATATCACCAAGTATCACTTCGAAATATTATACTGGTGAAATGTGGCATGTGGGTATAAACCACTGCCTGCCTGCCTCGGGGATAAAAGGCGCAAGACTATTTATTTTAATTTATCACTAACAATAAGTGTAGTCTTTCTTGACATGAGGCTAGTTTTTTAAGGCTTCAGCTAGATTTGTCGAACGAAGAGTACCTAGTCTTACTCTTAATATATTACTCCTATAGTGCAAGTAATGTGTTATAGTGTTGCGATTTATTTTTGGGGTAATGTTTACTACCCGTTCTAAGCGTCTAGCCTAACTATTAATGTGCTATCTGAAAACGCTACACTACTATAATATTCGAGTGATACGAAGGTAATTGAAAAGTGTTAGTGAAACAAGAACTACAGCTTGATGTTGACAGATTTTATACACTATTTATCAGTAGTACAAACATAACAGTCTTCATTCACAGGTTTTGAGCAAGGCTTGTATATGTTTGCGGACTATACATATTCAGGTAAAGTGTATCAACTAATAAATTCACATTTTCTACTTAGAAAAGTTTGAATGTAAGAAGGGAGAGATAGTATTTTTTATACATGTTTCTCACTTACACATCATTACAAAGTTCAAGTCGATAGCATAAGTGAAATAAGCAGATGTAACCGACAGACAGACAAAGGCAATCCACATCCTTTTTGCCATTTGGCACTTTGATAATTAGATGGAATATTCCAGTTCACCTACATACAAACTGAGCTCACAATATTTATCTGAAGATGATTAAAGGTCTCTCTGCATTCAGCTAGGCAGTGGACGTCCAGTGGTAGTGGTTAAAGCCTTACTCCAATTTACGATTTTAGGTGTCACTTCTGAGCGATCGGAGTCAAAAGGTGACATGCGCCAAAGTGAAAGTGACCGTATTCACTTACGCTGAGGTGTGTGGACGAGTTCTTACAAAATGTATGCGACTCTTCCTTTAGAGCTCCTGTAGGGGTAGCACGAAGCCGGTAGACAAGAGATTTGTCTACCTAGCTATCCGGTAACAAGACAAAGATTAAAACTCGCTCGCGACATACTGTCTACCGCCTTCGTGCTACCACTGCAGATGGAAACCGAACCGGGCCCCGAAAGGCTGCCGGTTTTTCGATTAACGATTTTCGTAACTACCCAGCAGCGGTGTCATTTTTACTGTCTGTCACTTTTTGATCCCGATCGATCCCAAGTAATGACTAAAATATCATAAATCGGAGACCTGTGGTAGGGCCTGGTATACCTACCTATGCGAATTGTGTTATGTTTTAACTATTGCTAACAGTCGTCAACTGAAACAAGGCTTCTCTTATATGGGCGGGACCGATTGCGACCACTATGATATGGTTCCAATGGGTCAGCAAATAAAGAGGCATCGCGTCTCCGGTGCTAGGCAATAGGTGATGCACCCATGGTATCACACGTGACCGTGGTGCAGCAATAAATGGCTGTCATTTGGTGGGTGAAGGGTGGTTTGAGAGTGTGGCGCGGCGTGTTAACCTCATATCGTCGTCGCCGGCAGTTTGTGCCAGATGACCTCAAAGATGACAAGTACTGGGCGCGTCGGCGGAAGAACAACATGGCGGCCAAGCGGTCCCGTGACGCACGCCGCATGAAGGAAAATCAGATCGCACTGCGCGCTGGCTACCTCGAGAAAGAGGTGAGTACTCAAAGTCAAAGTCAAAATGTTTTATTCTACTGAACTTACTTATGGTTGAGGAGAAGAAGCGGGGCAATAAACTCCTCAACACAATATTTTTTTAATCAATTTTTACTTAGTACTAAATTGGGTACTCGCAAGGGTGTTACATGTATGTCGTGGCGTTACTGCAATGGTGGTCAACTCTGTGCTAACAAAGATCGATATCTTTAAGCCTCTGTTGAAGGAATGTGTGATTCGCTCGATTTTCTATGTAAGGGGAAACCCACAGCCATATATAATCTATGCACAACCTCAACGGTTGGGTCGAGAAAGTTGTTTGGACTGTAGGTACGATTCAGTGGTTTCTCCGTAGGTATGATGCAATAGGTCATTGATCTTCCATAAAATCTCCTAATGTTATAGAGAATATTGTGAGGCGATTGATCACATAACTGCCAAAGGGATGACTGTCTGTCTCGGTCTGGACGTTGATTTTTACCTGAATTTACTAGAAGATGTGTTATTTTCCGAGCGCATCTTTTAGGATATTCCTTTGGCGCGACCTAAAAGAGTTCATAGATTTTAATCAATGAGGTATCGTTAGATTCATCTCCTGGATTGATGACGTCAATATAAAAAATATGGCGTTCTGTTTTTCTGTGACCTCCTGAAGCGTAAACTAGTTGTCAGATTTGAACTGCTAGGACAACATTTTTTTTATTGAATGAATATTATTTTTTATTGCAGAACATGGGGCTGCGGCAAGAAGTGGAGCTATTGAAGAAAGAAAATCACATCCTCCGCGAGAAGCTGTCGAAATACGCGGACGTATAGACGGCCCCACCATTCGCATAGCACAAACACGCCAAACTACATGTGAGTCTTAGCAACGTTTTCAATCGACTTCAAAAAAGGAGGTTGTCAATTCGACTGTATGTTTTTTTATTACCTCAGAACTTTCGACTGGGTGAACCGATTTTGATGATTCCTTTTTTATTTAAAAATTTGGTCCAGCTCTGACAATTGCATCTACTTGTATGAGAAAAGTATATAAGTTGAAGTTGGTTTTTTTACTCTTTAGAGTTCAATGTTATGTATGGAGAATTTCAATGTAGTATGGTGAAAGTCATTAAGTTAAAGCAACATTACTTTTTACGATTCCGTACTCAAAGATAAACGGGACGCTATTACTTAGCCTTCACTGTCCGTCCGTCCGTCTGTCTGTCAGTGGTTTGTGTCCCATGAACCGTAAGAGGGAGATAGTTAAAATTGTATTACATAGAATGTGTATTTCCAATGCCATAGAAACAAAAAACTGAACTTTAAAATTAAAGAGTAGGTCTTTTACTAGATTTCTGCATAAATATGCATTTCTTCAACGCTCAGCGCTACAAAATCATCATCCGCATCTTTTGGATAGTTGGCAATCTACCCCTGTGTGGTTCAAACGATCTGTGGAACAAATTGCCGGCCGCGGTATTTCCGGACCGATACGACCTTCAAACCTTCAAGAAGAGAGCGTACTCCCACCTCAAAGGCCGGCAACGCACTTGTGACTCTTGAGTTGAGTGTCCATGGGCGAGTAGTCACTTACCATCGGGTGACCCGTCTGTTCGTTGCACCCTATACTATAGCGATTCTGCGCGGTTTCCCCCGCGTAGTTCCCGTTCCCGTAATACGGGAATAAAACATAGCCTATGTTACTCAGGGATATTCTAGATTTCCATTGATGAAAGAATTTTTAAAGCGGTCCAGTAGTTTGAGTTGATTTGTAACAAAGATACAAATCTTTCCATGCATACTGTATGCCACGTCTCTTTCCCGTAGGGGTAGGCATAGACCACTTTTTTTCACTTGCTACGATCCATACATACTTGTTTCGCTTCGTCCACTTTCATTATTCCTTTCATACATCTTTCCTCTTTATAATGTTAGTGTAGTTGTAGATAATAATAAGTGTAATGTGTCTATTGCAGGTCGCGGGCGCACGCCGGCGCGCCGTCGTCTCTGGAGACCTATCAACTTGCGACACGTCAACTCTTCAGTTCAAGATTTCACAGCTGACTCGCTCTACGCGTCTGCCCTCTGCTTTCTTAGTCGCCTTCCGACTCCATAGTCTCCGTCTGTTGGGTATACTGCACTGAATCCCGTCCCACTCTTGCTGCAGATCTTCAAGAGGCGAAAAGCTAATTTATTGACTACAGACTTCGAACGTCATCTTCGTGTTTTATGAATTAGATAAGTCGTATGTGTTGATAATTTAGCATCGATGTTTACCTTATAACAATGTAATTCTTTCTATGTAGGGTTAATTAATGTTGCAGTTACCGTAAGTTATCTAATTAGTTGTAATAGGTAAATTTTAACCAAAGTTTCACGTTTCTGACCTATCGTCGTCTCTAATTCCTTCTATCGAACGCGGTTCGACACTCAACAGGGTTAGTAAACGACGTACGGACCAAATTTTATGAGGAAATATTTTTGAAAGTGTCGCTGGTGTCCACGTGATGAGCGCGCGTCGGCCGCCACGCCCGCGGCCCGGCCGAGTGCGAATTATTGTATAAGTGAGGGCGTCTACCCACGGATGCGTTTTCTATCCGCACTGTTTCACCTCTTTTTCTCACAAATTATTGCAATTTAGGTTCTATTCTTATTACATTGAACTTGTTTTAGAATCTTTACATTAGTAGACTGCGCGATGGCTACGTGCTGCGTTTGTACCTACGCGGTGTAAGGTAATGTGATTGGAATAGAACTCAAATTGGAATAGCGTAGGGGAAGACGTTGAATCCGCGCGGATGCGAAACGTCCGTCGGTACTCGCTCTGGGCGACCACGCATCGCGACCGGCCGAACACTCGTGCGCACTCAGCGGGTCAAGTGATAAATGGTACTATCCAGAACGATATTGCGATACGACTGTTAAATGAAAATTTCTAGTTACCCTTTTATATAGTCTAAGCTTCTGGCTTTAAAGCACCGCTGTAGGATAGGGATGTGACATTGATTAAAAATCGATTTTTCTGTTTTTAATAATAATCGATTTTTTGGAAAACCGTACCTTTTAATTTTAAGAATTCCAGTTAACATGAAAAAATAAATTTTATCCTTTTAACACGAACTTTATGATACTGAACTTACTTAAAATTTCTTCATTTTTCGCACAGATGGTGCTGTTTACAAAAATCGATTGAATTGTATTCAAATATAATCGATTTTTTGTATTTACCAAATAGATTATTAAAAACCGATGATTAAAAAAAAACGATTATTTTATCACATCTGTACTGTCGGATACCAGTGGTAAGGCCTTGCTAGCACGACGGCCGGTCGCGTCGTTGTCGCCTTTAATGTTGTTGAATATTTATATCGGTCGCGGAGTCCTCCCGGCCGCACGCAACATTGCTCAAGTGGCTCGCGTTCGCATGCAAGTGTAGTGGCTGCGTCTGTATATAGGTAGTTTTAATAGGGCCCGACCCGGCCCTGGCCGGATCGACGACGGACCCCAGCGAGTGGCGAAGCGATATCTTGGCCACCATCAAATGTTTGGAAGACCGATAATTGGGTATGCTAAAGAAAATTCGGTGCTGTTTTTAATAAGACACCCATTTCAATATTAGTTTTTTAAGAGATTTTGTGTTATGATGTCATCTAGTCACAAAATTCTGACGACTTATTTCGAATTTACCGCGTTTTAAGTTATATGATTTTGTCGCTGACGTTGCAAGATCACTTGTTGTGTTGTCAAGATTTTTACGAAACGAACTTGTTTGTGACAAGAGATGTCATTACCATACATTGTGATTTTTGCATATTTTACCGCAATCCTTTTTTTAATTTAATAATATGAAAATAAGACTTCTAATTGAAGAAATATTTAATTTTGAATTACTGCCTCAAAAAATTTAGCATGGCCAATTGCCAGTATGGAATCGTTTGTATATTATATAGGTGTGTCAAAGAGATTAAAATATAGTTATTATATTTTAATCTCTTTGGTGAGTGTCGAGAAATGACCGCCCGGGGCCGCTCGCGTAGTCCCTCCCCCCGAATCGCTTATTAGTAGGACGCCCGTTTGAGATTAGCCCCGACGGGACTGGCGCCCGGCCGCTCTGCCCGCGCGTCTCTCCGTCGATTCCGTAGTGAGCGAACACTAGTTTCGTTTCAAATAATTAGTGGATAGATAAGTAGTACGTAGATTCCGTAGCGTAGTCGTTATTAGTATATTTTTGTTATGGCTGTAGTTGTTAACGTTTTGAAAGTTTATATTATTTTGTTTAGTTGTAAAGGAACTCGCGACAGCGTCGATATGGGTAGGGCCTCCGCCGGCCTCCCCTGCGCCCCCGCACTGACGGTGCATGACGCCTCCCTGCACTCTATTTGGCTCGTGCTGATGTTATAATATATTTTTGTAGGTTTTTGTCGTTGATAAATGAGTCAATTGAATGTTTATTGAAATGAAATAAAAAATGTTTATAAACTAAGACTAAGAAGTTGTTGCATTTGAAAGTATTTTGTGGATACAAAGCGAGAACAATAAAATGTTTTTTCTATAAAGGTTTACATGTGAAGGACCCTCGAGGTGTGACGGTTGGACTTTTGAAATGCACTGTTTCATATCAAATGATATTATATGTATTTAACGAAAACTAATGTTAATCGGCCGTGCAGGCATTTGATATTCCATCTTGTTTGTTAAAGATATACATTGGATCACCTGATATTTTATTGTAAATGGTACCTATACATACAAGATATTATATTGCTTTTTCCGTAAACGGACATGGGTATAACGTATTAGGTATATGGTATCTTGTTAACGTGGAATCCTAGTGTGGCATCGTGCAGTGAAGTGTGACCCACAGCGATCCTCCCTCTCGGTTACTACTTAGATATACTACTTCCTTAAAGCATACATCAAGCAACAACATAAACCATATTGATTTATATGTACGAGTAGTATTTTGTTTGACTAATTTATAAAGGTTCTAATGGATTGAATAAATATAATTGTTGTATTTATGTTTAGTTTTTTTTATTTATGGTATGGAGCCCCGCGCCGACCTGCTGCTGCGCGGGTTGGTAACCATAATTCGTTAATTCATGATACTGTAGGTACTTAACGCGATTGTAGCTACTAGCGACCACCAGGCCTCTAGTGATCAACGCCGGTATATTCTTGGTGTTATATGTAATAAACTTAAAACAGTACCTTGCACAAATTTGAGTTTTCATTCATCCTATCCTATCCACTTAGGGTTGCCGTAGAACAGCGGGGCGGCGGTAAAAGAAATTATAACATCCGTAAGTAATTAAAGTTATATCATCGCCATGACGGATCAGTCTCTACTACAACGCACAATAATCAGCTTAATTTTTTGACGTGATAACGTCTTATAAGTTAAAAAAGTATGACTCATTGTCACGTTCTGCTGGCTCTTCTCGGGGTACTGCATTTGGAACCAGCAACTCGTCGGTGGAGATGGGCTGCTGTTTACATTTAACCAATCTTCATGGACGAGTTTAGAGTGCCTTGTTATTATCAACTATTGAATTTTCTAAGTGTATATTCAATACCTACTGAAAATAAATGCATTTAACTTTCCCGATCAAGCGAGAGCGCGGAACAAGCGATAGAGAGGCACGATCGGCCTAAGCGTTCGGCTTGTGATGCATCTGTCTCTTTTCTACTCGAGTTTGCAATTTTGCATCAACGTTTTCTTATAACGTTATCACGTAAAATTATCGTCCGTAAACCGACTTGACAGGCAACCATTTTTTTTTTTATCTAAAATCATTTATTTTCATCTCCGTGCGGTAAGCGGCCTCACCGCAACTTCCGGCCCGCTACGCTAAACGAAGTTGCCGCTTTTCGATTCGAAAAAAGTATTCACACCTCGGGAAGTAAATAAGAAATGCTCAGATCACATGTTTGTAGACCTCGGCTTCTGAGACATTTCTTATTTTACTTCCCTAGCTATAAAAAATACCTACTATGTAAAATACTATTACTGTAGGTACAAAAAGCACACTACAAAATATGTCAATAAGTAGTATAATAACACGGCACTCGAAGTAAGTAACAACTCTTTATTGTACACCAATAAAAATATGCGACAAGTGACACATTAATAATAAAGTACAATGGGCGGTCTTATCGCTTTAAGCGATTTCTTCCAGACAACCTTAGGATGGATGTAACTGAGATAAACAGATGAAGGTAGGTGGTGCACTAAAGTTACCAATGGATTAAGGTAGATACTTATATACATAAACCGTTTTCTATAAATATACTAGCGACCCGCCCCGGCTTCGCACGGGTGCAATGCTGAATTTTCTTTGCTATAAACCATCCCTGGACCCACTCGAACTCACACAAAAAATTTCATCAAAATCGGTCCGGCCGTTCTTGAGTTAAATCGTCAGGAAGGAAAACCCGACTTATTTTTATATAGTAGATTATAAAAAATAAAATACACAGTACATAGATTACATATAAAGTAAGCTCGAAACTCGTTGTAAACAGCATCCTATCTCTTGTGACTTAGCTTTCCATTGGTGAAAGAGTTTTCAAAATCGGTCCAGTAGTTTCGGAGCCTATTCAATACAAACAAACAAGTTTGAAACTATTTTTGATTTGAAAGATTTGAAAACAAATCTTTTCTCTTTGTAGTTTCAAAAGACTTCATTTTAAACTATGTAAAGATTTGATGGGTTGTTCAGTTGGTAGGGCCCTGCTTTTTGAGACGCAAGTCGCGGGTTCGATTCCCGTTCGAGGCCAACATGTGTGCATGAAGATTGGCTTTTACTCTGGTTGTTTAGTTACCATAGTACAGGCTCTGCCTAGTTTAGGACTATTAACATCTTTGCTTCTTACTCGTGAAGCTCTGGTTCGAATCCTGGCATGTACCAATGAGTTTTCAAAAAACTTACGTACTTATTGGAACGTAGTTCCTTGTCGCGCGTTGCGAAAGGAGGCTAGACGGAAAAAATTAAGACCGAAAGTTGTAACGACCGACACTTTTTGCTATAGTTGAAGCTCTAAGATAAATCTAATGATGATGATGGTGATGATGATGATGGAACTTCGATCCATTAGGGTGTCCCTTGACACCTCTCAAGTTTTTTATCACTAGCTCGACGGTGAAGAAAACGTGAGGAAATTCGCGGGTCCCAGAATTAATTCTTGGACCCACGGGTACAATTTTTTTAAATGCCGCATTTATTGCTATTATTTAGAAACGTAAATAAAAAGAAAATAATGAAATAGAAACACTTTATTTGTTTGAACAATACACATTTTACACATAAAAGAAACAGTTAAGAAATCAGTACAGAAACAAGAAGGTGGTCGTGTAAAGCGTATCATGCAAGCAAAAGGGCCAAGGCTCAGCACTAAAATAACGCTATTGTACAAAAAAGATCATTCATCAAACCTTCATATAGCTACATTGATTTACGCGCCAAGTCTTGTCACACTTTTGGTATTTTTTCATCTGACAATTATTATTCTAACACAAAATACCAGTATCGCCACCTAATCAGTGTTTTTTTTTCTTTAATTTGGGTTAAGAAACAGTTACACAATACATTATTATTTATTATACTAGGACTAACAACATGTAGATAAGTAATTTGTATAACCAATCTCAATAACCACATATTAATAACAAATGAAAGCAGGTAGATAATATAAAAAGAAGTCAGGTACCTACAGTAGTGGATGCAGGATAGTGGCTAATGGGGTTAACCCCAGCAGTACCTGTCCTCTAAAAAGGATAAAAGTACTCTTAGTTTTAAATTTTCGATTTTACATAATTAGATTCGAATTATTAGTATTTTTATTCGGCCAATTTTGCCGAAACTCGGCCGAAACCGAAACCGAACTTTCGATCGGACACTACTTATAATACGGGACATCTAATTTAATGCCACTATAATTAGCAATGACAGACAGCTATACAAAAAATCGGTTGTCTGTAAAGTCGGTTTACTGACGATAGTTGAACGTGTGGAATGGATTGTGCCTCTTTGTCGCTCGTTGCGCGCTCTCGCTTGCACTGGAACGCTGCATACGTCATACTTTTTCGTGCATGCAGCCGGCTCCATCGAATTATAAGACGTTGTCACGTCAAAAATCTCTACCGTTGATCTCTATTCTTAGTCTACGCCATTCAGCAGGAGGAAGTTATCAATTCGACAGAATGTTTTTTTTATATTTTTTACCTCCGAACTTTTGACTGGGATTTTGAAGATTCTTTTTTTTATATGCTGCTTACCGTGTGGTCCCATTTAATTTGGTCCAGTTCATACAATGAAAACCATAATAACTTTAGTCGGTTTTTTACTCTTTAGAGTTCAACCAATCATAAAAGATGGCAAGAGAAATGTCATCTAACAAACCGGGTGTTAGTGTCTATGACATTCAAATATTGTAATAGACAGCCGGCCTTTGCTATATTGTATACTGATAAGTGGAAAATGAACCTACATACAGGAGGAACTTCAGTAATTATGTAGATAATTTGTAGACAAATAAAATTTGAAAATTGCACAACCTTTTTGCTCATTTAAAACGTTTCTTGCATTATAAATAATTTACCAACTGTGCAATAGCACTTGGTTTGAAGATAGTCATGCCTTAAAATTACAGTCATGACGGTAATAGTCTGATAAACACCACCAAGCTACAAGCTGCAACATCCAGACATTGATTACTTAATTAATTATAAGATCATACAAAATCTTTTTGCTTGTAAAAATAAAAATAAATCTCTTGTAGGTATGCATATTGACTACACAATACTACTTACTACAAAATATTCTCTGCAGAAATTGAGTACCTATTTGACTGCCAATCAAATACTTAATTTATCTTAAAACTGTCGAAACCCAAGGAAAAAGTATTGAATAAATATATAGAATAAAATCTCATAATTTTTGTACTAGTACAATTTTCACTTTTTATTGTATTTATTAATTAATATCGAAATACAATTTGATACACTTTTGTAAAGATTACTCGCCTATTAATTTCGATGAGTATCAGTCAACTATCAACTCTATTACCTTATTTTGGGGGTGTTTTTTCCTCTTCCACAGGTTACCCATTCTTTGGCAATGCACGGCACTACTTTCTTAAAAAATACGTCTTAAACCTACCATTTACTTAATTAATTCAGTGAAACGTCAACTTAGTCTTACCTCGGATCATTGAGCAAAATCACAGGCGTTCATGAACACTTTGAAATACAAGAATACGATACAAATCTCGTAAAATATGATCTACACAAAGAGATTTAAATATAACAGGGCATTAAATTTTAATCTCTTTGGATCTACAAAATACAATGTACTTACTCTGTTTTTGTTCATGTGTTATTTTATATGTACTTACAGAAGACAATATATTATCTAGAATCAAACCCTACATAGGTACCACAGACACTTCCATAGATGTGTTAAGCTCGGATATCTTTAATGGGGAAGAATGCTCATTTTTATGATTCCGTACCTACCTCAAAAGCAGAAATGGAATTCACATGAATCATTGTCCGTCTATCTGTCTGTGAAGATCATTTTGCTTGTGAACGCGTGAACTGGATATAAGTACCTACGTTACTTTTTAACGTGAACTTCACTTCACGTTAGTATCTACCTACTGAGTTGTACGGAAAAATAATCAAGCTTCTAAGTCAACGCAAAGAAGAAACCATATTTTCCTTCGGGAACTTAATGTTGAATTCTCAAAATGTTGAATTCTCAAAATGCTGAATCCTAAAAGGGTTGAATTCTAAAAAGCCTTTCGGACCATCAAGTTGAATTCGCGTAAAGTTGAAATCCCAAAATGTAGGATTTCCCAGAATATTGATTGACCCCCGCATGACCTTACAATCATGAAATTAAGACGTAAATTTGTAACATAAAAAAACTTTTTTTCAGATAACATACTTGGTACAAGTTTCCACGGAAACCTCGGTACGGGAACAAACTCTCACTTTTCCGGTTCTTAGCCACATATGTTTCACATGGATTATGAAAATGTAGTAAAATACTTGAAAACCTTTACCAAACTTTAGTACAAGTATGAACTGCAGGTACAATAGATACCTACCTACTTTAGATCTATTCTCTTGAATAGCTAATATTCAGTTCTTGGTCGTCAAGATGTATCAAGTGTGTACTCAAGAGGGATCTCAAACGTGAGATAAGTCTCTTAATGGAAGGAACATATTAAGTATCAGAAACCTGACCTGAATCTCTCATACAGTATCTGTGGTAAAAACAGTGAATTCAGTCTATCTGAACTAAGGTTATCTGATCTGATTTTCCACCACACAATATCACATAATTTGCAAAGAACACGTAATTTTATCAAAAACTTACCAAAACATGGAAACTTCCACATATTTAAAATTCTGTAAAATGTCCTAAATTAGCTGTTTCAGTCGGTATATTGACCCAAATTAAATTCGAAGTACTAACACTGTTGACCCTCACTGGATTGGCATTTCTCTTATATCGACTAGCAATGATTCGCCAATAAAGCCTCTTAATAACCTTAGTACATCTGGTGGGTCGAGTTTTCAGTGACAGCGTCCTGAATCGGTTTTGGTATAAACGTGTGGACTATTTCAAGGAGTGTAGCGTAGGTGCCTGCTAATAGCCCGATCACTCCAATGATCAGCAAGACGACATCCTTGATGAGCTTAACGCGACCCGGTCCGAAGTTTTTGGGGAAGCTGACGCATATTTCCATGAGGGCTGGGAAGATGATGCCGAGAGCAGACAGGCAAAGCGCTCCGAACAGCGAGATGAAAAGACCGAGCTGCGGAATCGACACTGCCAGGATGACTGAAAGAGAACGGTAAATATTTAAGGTTAATTTCCTCCTTAGCTAACAACACCGCGTAAGTCATGTTTACCAACTTTACTTACAGGAGTCGAAAGAAACTGCAGTGTTGAAGCCAACCAACTGTCACTATAGTATTCTAATTATGGCTTCTGATTGGCTGGGATCTATATCATGTGACCAATGGTAAGACGCGCAATGGACAGCTCCATGTAAAGGCATTAAAATGTGAAACCTCAGTTTTCGACTTGAGCAGTATTGTAACCTAAATGACGATTTGGCACTTTGAAGAGGCAAAAATGAGCATGTTACAAGCAAATAGCTACAACGTAGATGAAGATCTAGACATAGTATGGCATGGTGCTATTTCTGCCCGAAATTCAGTCTTCTATTTGTTGTTGTTAATAAGCAAAAGGCTGTTTTTTACCACGGAAGTCCCGTTCCCTTAGGAAAATTATAGCCCAAAAAGTGAGCTTTCAATTGCTTAAAGAATGATCAAAATCGGTCCAGTAATTTCGGAGCCTATTCATTACCTATTTAAGCATTCTTAAGTCTTTCTAATTATCAAATTATTATTAGCAAATATGTCCGAAGTTTACAAACAGAAAAGTAGAAGGTTACTCGTATGTTACAATTGCAAGGATATTATTTTAATACCGATTATATTAATGACTAGCGGTTCTGCGTGGTTTCGCCCGCGTAGTTTCCGTTTCCGTAGGAATACGGAAAAAATATAGCCTATGTTACTTAGGGATAGTGTAGCATTCTAATGGTGAAAGAATTGTTTAAATCGGTTCGGTAGTTTTTGAGTTTATTCGTAACAAACATACAAAAATACAAATCTTTTCTCTTTATAACATTAGTGTACCTAGATGAAACGCTTTTCAAAGTGGAGAAGAATTCGCTCCCAGATACGCCCTTTTCAAATTAAAAATAGACTGTAAACTGTTTGGATTAAAACTCACAAGTAAGGAGACAGAGGAACAGACGCAGCCCATACTCCCAGAGCAGAAGCCGCTGTGAGCCGGCAGCTTCAAGCCGCGGCTTCAAGTAGCCGTTCCACACCACGTCCACTGGCACGTAGCACTGTAGCCCGTAGCTGATGAAGATGGCTATTGCGAACATCACTAGGACACTCGTTTCCAGCCTGTCAATCAATAAAACAAATGCAGATTTTATTTCGGAAGAACTGTTGAGCTCAAATTTAGGAAAGTACTGACTCTGCCGTTGAAGAGAAAGATATAATTCTAATTTCGTGGCCAGATAAAGAAGTTAAAAGACTGACAGAGAGTGAGCCAATCGCTGGTCTAGGGTCCTGAGGTATCGGTACACGTGCCTTAGAATCTATTCTGGAGTCTATGGGATTCCTCACGATGTTGTCCTTCACCGTCAATAGTGATAAAAAGGTACTATAAAACCTCATTGGAAGGTATTATATCCTCAACAGGATTTCATTTGGTATTTGATGTTCGAAATTCCAACTACTTCTGGCAAAGAACTTCGAATTGACGAGTGCCGTTGCGGATTTTTTTTGCAAAACGGCTTAGAAAAACACCCTCTTAGACCAGCATATAAGGAATACTGAAGTGAAGTTACGAAGGGGCAACAATTGACATGTCCAGGGGGTCTAAAAAGGCCGTTTCGGGTGAATTATAATAGGATCCTATTTGGATTCATATTCGAAATTTTCACCAAATACGAATCTGCTAATGAATTGAATTGTCAGTGAATCATTAAAATGAGGGACCATTTTACGAAATTTAGAGGAATTGCTTAGGATTTGCTGGGAATTCATAAAAGGAGGAATTGCTCAAAGTGGCCATTTTAGACCCACTGATAAATCATTCTTGACTGCGCCAGCGTTTGTCACTTGCGCCAGAGTAACTGTCTAACTAGGTTTCGGCTATTAATAGGCCCGCCCTGCGGAATGTTCCCACTGTTATCGATGAGAGAAAGAAAAAAAGGTTTGTTCTATGAATAACGGGACGTTTCATTCTATTCAGCTATTACGGGAATGGGTCAGCAACATCCAACTATTGAACGATTCTAACTTTTGATTTCATATTTTATTAGTAGCATATTATGACACTGGCCTGTAATCTTATTTGCTAGTGAATCAGTGACCCTGCCTTATGACCCTGTAGTTCGACTTCCAGTTTAGTCCAGTTCGTCACAGAATAATCGTAATTCCTCATACACCCCAACTAGTATATTGATATAAAAAATATATGATTTCCATAGGGAGCCCTAAATTCAGTTACGCTAATTCATTTTCCTGAAAAGTTTAACACATTATAAATATGTAATTGAAATCGATTAAGTACCTAGTCAATACTGAACAAACTAATTGCAGGAATTTCGTTTATTATGTTACATAATATTGTATATTATAATTATTATTATGTACTTATGTATATTAGTTCTCAATCCCCATAACACAGACCCTGTCTAGTTACAAACACAAAACAAGACTAGTTAAAGCTTAAATACTCACGGCCCCCCCTTTAGGTTTAGAGTGATGGAGTCATCGCACTTTGAGACACAGTGCAAGTAGCCCAGAGAGCCAATAGCGACATACAGCAAGACTATGAAGGTCATTCCAATGTTGAGGACTCCACACGGCTTACCGAACGCTTTCGGAGTCTTCATGTTGTTCTCCAAAGCGATAACCTAAAAAAATATAATACAATACAATAACTCTATATTGTACACCAAAAACAATACAATATGGATACCAACATTAACTAAAGTACAATGGGCGGTCTTATCGCTTTTAGCGATCTCTTCCAGACAACCTTAATACAATATTTAACAGATAATAATAATAACAATTGACGCTAATAAACAAATATTCTATTGTATTCAAGAATACAATTAATCACTCAAAATTGGTGGGCGATGGAGCGTTTGAATACTAAGTAAGTGCCCGAGTGGATCCCGGATCTTTCCGTACCCGTGGGAATATTATAATAGCCCTTTCTATAGTCCACGTGTGATATCTTTCAGTACACATTGCATTTTAGTTTCTTAGCTCCAGTGGTTAAGGTTTTGAATGGATAGACTGGCTCATAGATATCTATAGGGAGAGAGATACGTATAGTTGAACTAACAGACTGCTGATAGCATTAAGCAAACCTTAGTGGTTTATAAAAATGCTATGTATTATAATGTTTTGCCTATGTTATGATGTTAAATAAATTAAAAAAAAAAACAACACAAATGAACGTATTTGGTGATAATAAAACGAAGTGTCTACTCGTCCGATAAACTAAAAATAGACTAAAAACTTACCACACCAACAGCAGTGAGTGCAAACAACGTAGTCCCGAAGAACAAGGGAAACGTGTAAATGGATCCCCAGAGGTCCAAGTCTTCCTGGACATGATCCCCGGCCAGGAGGTAGTAAACTATGATGCCCAGACCGACGAAGGTGAGGATGTTCGCAACAGTCGACCACGGCGCTAACAGCTTGAGGTTCCGTATGCAGTTGAAAGCAAGCAGTGGCCCCAGGATGATCAACATGTGTATTGTTATCGACATTTCGTAGTACGGGTCGACTATCTGAAAGAGTTGATTAGGATTAAAAGTAAACTTACGGAAGTTAATTAAATAATGAAGTGGCCTTTTTGATGCCCAGTTCTTCTTAGATTTACGTTATTTTGTAATAGAGGAATTTTAATAGGTACCTACCAAACAAAGAGATTGAAATATAATAGGTCATAACAGGGGCATTGGGAAAAATCCATACAAAAACTTTGATCTCAAGCGTCATGTCAGTTAGTATGAAAGCGAGCTGTCATTCGGTCGAATCACAATAGACTTCCTAATAATTTTTGGCTTCAGATTATCCTCGCTTTGTCCCCTCTATGTCCTATTATATTTTAATCTCTTTGGCATGTACCAATTAAATATGTTTCTTTGTTTCTTTTATCCATTTCTATGCAGATAATACTAGAAAGAAAGAGAAAAAGAAAGAAAGAAGCTGTATTTGGCATAAAATAGTGAGAAATTACTGAGGCTGATTAACATAATACATAATGCTATGATATTTACTGTAGGAAGTGGCTAGTGAATCATAAGCTACTTAACGGCCTTAACGCGCTAGACGAAGAAACGAAAGTGAAAGACAATGTCGCTCTAACAATATTACGTGTCACACTAGTTCAATCACTAGAGTCAATCAATGTAACTATGATGCTATGAAATGCCAATGCAACATGTGTGAATACGCTAAGGCCATATACTAACCACGAGGCAGCAACAGAATCCACTTGAGAATTAAATATCATATGTAATCATCAATCTAATCATCACTTGAGAATTAAATATCATATGTAATCATCAATCTATCGGCAATTTGATTATTATTGGAATCACCTCCCATATGAGATAGGTAGTGGGCTTGTAGGAAGCAGAATATAATAAAGAAGTCAATGAAATTTAATTGCGTTGCATCACATAACTGAAAACAGAACCTGTCTGAGAGAACATGCACTTTCTTAATCACCCCACTGCTCAGCAAGGCGTTCTATATTTTTACCGCATCCTGGCTCGGAACCATCGCAAAATGTCAGATTCGCAAAATGACGGATTCGCAAAATGACGTAATTTTAAAGATAATTCCCACGACACTAGGATAGATGAATTTGAAGTATTATCGATGGAATGATGATAATCCAGTAGATATTTTGAAGAGTTGAACAAAAAAGTCAGTTAATCTATACATAATTATATACCTAGTGCACCGTCTACCCTAGTTCTAATCTCTCAGTTTCATCCATCCTAAGGTTGTCTGGAACAGATCGCAGAATGCGCGAAAGAGAATGTCAGAATTCCGACATTTTGCGAATCTGACATTTTGCGATGGTTCCCCTGGCTCATTGCGAAAAATACCGAAATCGTCTTGGAATGTCCAAAATATCTAACAATAAAAATCTACTTGCTACGTCATTATAAAAGGTTTCTAACAACCAAATATTGCTTCACGTGAGCAGTGACACTGATGAAAATTAATGTACCTACTATTTATGTATGGTATTTACGGTACAACGTTCCCCTCGCCCAATTGGTACTCATTGATAGTTTAGTAAACTGTAGTTGAGTGATCATGAATTTAGGCAGAGCGTCTTTAGAGACATGAAATATTTGGTAGGTATATTGTATCATTGACAAAGATATTTTCTGAGATGTCATAAAGGGCCAGACAGAACAACAAAAATACACCTCAAATGCCTTTAACGCTCATTTCATTTGATAATGCATTTGTACCTACAAACCAAGAAATTGTACCATCATTCTAAATATTAATTGACAGATAATGACATGTTGTGCAATTGCTAAATCTCATCAAAATAGTGTCAAACTGAGTATTTTTACAAATTGAGAAATTGTACCAATTGCTCATAATTCAATCCTATCTCTTTCAAGTATCACTAACGTGGTCCAGAAATACCAAATATATCCACTTTAGAACTGGCATAGGTATGATGAACTTAATCTTTCACTTCCTTAAGTGAACTGCAAAAGCTTAATTTAAAAAAATCTATACTAATCTATATATATATAAATGAATCCCTTTTTCCCTTGGTCACGGCATCACGCGTTAATGGCTGAACCGATTTGGCTGAAACTTGGTGGGGAGGTAGCTTAGAACCAGGAGACGGACATAGGATACTTTTTATTCCGATATTCCCACGGGAACGGGAACTACGCGGGTGAAACCGCGGGGTGCTGCTAGTATTACTTATAAAGAGTACTTTTATATGTTTGTTACGTATAAATTCAAAAACCACGAGACCGATTTTAAAAAAACAATCATCAATGGAAAGCTAGAAGATCCCTGAGTGACATAGGCTATATTATATTCCCGTATTCTTACGGGAACGGGAACTACGCTAGTGAAACCGCGCAGAACCGCTAGACCGCTACTGTATAAAATGAGTACTTACTGCATCAACGACAATTTGAAAAGCCCAAATTTTGAAATTACTTTAACTTTCGTTTTATGTTTTTACTCTAGAAGGAATGTCCTAAGCAATTGCTTAAATAGCTTATAGGCTAATCCAGGACTGGTAATCGGCAGTCCAGTGGTAAATTTATGGCAATAATTCTCACCTTTTTGACGTTGCCAGCGATGAAGACGATGTAGACGCAGCATATACCAAGCTGGTAGACTACGAGGAAAACGTCCACAATTATCGCAGAAGATGACTTGAAGCGTTTTAGGCAGGGAGGGCCTTCTATTAGAGCAGCTGTCATAGATGCAGGGTATGTGAGAAGAGGCACGCGTCGACGCTTGCAGAGAGTGTATTGAGAGTTCACCTGAAAAATTAAATATATGAAAAGTAAAATTGAGCGTGGATATAATGGACCAAATAGGTCTTCCATTCATCAAATTATAATCACTGATGACAGTCAGCCTATTGTAGTTCATTGATGTATTAGTCCATGGATTTTTGGAGATTGTGTATTATGAATTTCAAAGGTTTTATTACTGAGAGAAAATCTTAAAAATAAAATGCTACATGGGCAAAGTCGTCAAACTCTCTGGAGGTCTCTAAAATGAAGTAGCCATAGATAATCCTACAGACATGACTGACTGAAGGAGTTGCATTCAGCCACTTCAACATTTTTCTAACTCACCAATACATGAAGACAATGTGTGATGATGACTCCAATGATGATTGTGCTGATGATCCCAGTGACGAGACCTGCGCGAGCAAAGGCCTGGGGCATCGCCAGTATGCCGGTACCCAAGCTGCACTTTAACAAGTGCACCAGGGTCTCAAAGTTGCTGCAAAGATTAAAAGCGCAATATACAATGTGTAATAGAATAAACGCGATTGCTGAAATTAGTTCAGTATCAACTACTCAATCAATTTCAGCTCTTTATAATGTGTTAAATTTTTTTCGAATAATGAATTAGCATAACTGAATTTAGGGCTACCTATGGAAACCGTACTATTATTGAAAAATAAAAAAAATATATTAAAAATCTCACCCCTTTTAAATTTATCCCCGAGGGGGTAAGGCAGAGGTATTCCATTACAGGATATACCCACATTTCACGAGATATATTGGACCCCTAAACGTGATAGTGATGAGCCCATCGCCGGACCGGGTCTATTTACACATGTCTCAGAATTAATTCTGAGACCTGCGGATTTCCTCACGATGTTTTCCTTCACCGTCGAGCTAGTGATAAATATGTTCGTAAGTTTTTGAAAAACTAATTGGTACATGCCAGGATTCGAATCCGAGCCTCACTGATTTTTGGCCGGCTCTTTAACCGTAAGGCTGTCACTGCTCTCACTATTATTGCTCTTCACTATCACTATCACTTCAAAGTATAAAATAAAGTCGCTTTCTGTGTCTCTATATCCCTATGTCCCTATGTAGGTATGCTTAAATCTTTAAAACTACGCAACGGATTGTGATGCGGTTTTTTTAATAGATAGAGTGATTCAAGAGGAAGGTTTTAGTGTTAGCATTGCACCCGTGCAAAGCCTTACTTAATAAATTTTTTTGGACAAACCTAAAGTATGAATGCGGAATTGGGCATAATCTGTGACGAGTTGTAGATAGACTCTGTCATTTGCTACCTTGTGATTTGAAGAGTGCCGATCATTCTAAAACACGAAGTTGTAATCCCGAAGAGCACAATAATATGTGTTTAACTTCATGTAGGTATGTGTTCGAATATAGTTATGGGTCGTCGACCTTCGCAATATCTTTAGATCGGACAGATAAATTCCTATTGTTGCCATTGATACTCACTTTGTCGCTTTAGGAACTTGTCGATGTAGATGTGGGTCATAGTGGTCGAATCTGTTCTCTCTGAAACAAATCATATGGTTATACGAGTAATAATAATAATTGTGTGACATAAATCACACACGGTTATTTAGTCCAAAACTAGGCAGGGCCTGCACTATGGGTAGGTACTAAACAACTGATAAAATAAATAAAATAAAAATAATCTCACGCCTTTTATCCCCAAGGGGGTAGGCAGAGGTATTCCATTACTGGATATACCCACAATTCACGAGATATATTGGACCCCTAAACGTGATAGGTGGTGAGCCCATCGCCGGACCGGGTCTATTTACACATGTCTCAGAATTAATTCTAAGACCTGCGGGTTTTCTCACTCAACTGACAACTCACAAATACACTGATAAATATACTTCAAAAAATATTAAACGACCAGACACAAAGCCAACAGACATGTTCATGCACACAAATGTTGGCAACGACCGGGAATCGAACCCGCAACCTCCGCCTCAGAAGGCAGGGTCACTATACCAACTGAGCCAATAGGCCCGTCACACATGACTGTAGAGTCAGACAAGAAGGCCCAAAAGCTGTGGTATGCGTTTCAGTAGTAGATGTCTTCATCCGTTAAGAGGCCTATGTCCAGCAGTCGACAAATACAGGCTGATGATGATGATGACGTCTCCTTCAGGATGACAGGAGTATGTGCAAAAATAGTGTTCATTTTATGATCAATTTCCAATTTTTTATCGATATAGTGACTATAACAATATTAAAAATCTTTTATATTCTAAATAAATAGATTGACTTGGCATTAGTGAGACACATTGGGTTTTAATGCGATGGCCAAGTCAATCTATTTATTTAGAATATAAAAGATTTTTAATATTGTTATGGTCACTATAAGAGGTTGTTAGATTAGATAAAGGTCCCTTAGTAGGGACTGAATAACAATGGGACAAGGTCCTGTATTTTATTTCGTGGTACAATGGTACAAGTCGGTAGCAATTGTACCATCAATGGTAAAACTCAATGGTACAGCTGGTCCGGAGGGAAATGAACCGACTTGGTATTACTTGGATCTCACAACTTTTTACGGTAGAAGAAGGCTTGGGTTTTTGACAAGCTTTGTTTTTAATGGCATCGATTTAACTCTAGGATTTAACACTAGACTAAGCAGTCTTTGTGACACTGCTTCAGATAAAAAAAGCGAATAATTTTATAGATTGACATGTATGGGATTGACGTAAGCATTCGTTAGCGATAGGTCCAGTTCGCACTATGCCAGTAATTTAGTCGAATCCTTGATCATAGTAGGTACACATACACCTATACAATACGACGATATAAAGCTCGTTTGTTACTACCCCTGCACTACATAAACATTTTATTTCATTTATTTAATTCAATTTACAATGTCTTATTGTATCCGAATTTCTTAAAATCTAAATGTACACCTACTAACTATAATAAATTAACCAAATATAATTTACCACACTAAAACTAGATTATCATTCTAAATAAAATAAAATAAAAATCATCAACAGAATAAAAACACCTTTCCAACAAGAATGATCTTATTTTTTTTTCAACACACTTGCTCATAAAGTGGCTCTAATTTCACTGCAATTAGGCACATAATGACACCTATAATCAAACTGAGACTTTTTGTTTGCTATTATTCACTAGTGAGTTATAGATTTTTTTTTTCAATTTTGTTGCTAGAGTTGCTTTGTTCTTAAAAAAGTTTCGATACAAAAAAGATCGTATTCAATCGTACTAATAAATTAATACACAAATATGGCTTGCTCATTTCATGCAACTTCGTATTTAAATAGATCATTTCAACTTGTACGTGTTTAATAAACAAAACTTTCACTCAAATATAACTTTGGTTTTCTCTGTAAAAACTTTAAATACCCCATTTTGTACGTGGCTAAAACGCTATCCACGACAAACCAAAGAAAAAGAAACCTAATTTTTTTAGTCCATGGCCGATCGCCATTGTAAGATGCGAGCGCATAGGAAAACGAGGCTGTATGGGCCTAGATCCTTTTGCCTTTTCCAAATTATATAAATAAAAAATTGGAAAACCAATTAATTTTCCCCGCCATTGCGAATGATTATTTTAAAATGATTTTTTAGTATTATTTATTCACAAGTGTGTTGAAAAACGTCGTATGATACACGTGTGTATTGATGATTACCGTCCTCGGCTCTCTTATGACCCTCGCCTACGGCTCGGGTCTCAATGGCGCCTCAGCGGTAATCACCAACTTTACTCACTTGTACCATAATGTACTATTATTCCATAATATAATTTAATATTTTGAGTTTATTCGGTAACCGGTTGTAAATTTTAACGTTTGATGCTGTATACTACTGACAATTCTTAAGCGTGGCTGTATACTGAACAAGGAGTCGACTAAATTTTTATCCTAGTGCGAACTAGACTTTAGCCCTCGTTGGCAAGTGCTTATGTCAATCCCATACATGTCAATCTATAAAATAGATTGACATGTATGGGATTCTATTATATATTCGATATCTAGTGGGGCTGGCCCTTTACAAAATTTGGCGAATGACTCAAATATTATGATGACGGATCCGCCACTCACTTGGCAGCATCAGGTGGACTGCCATCGACGACAGACTGCAGACCCACAGTCTCAAGTTTATCGTCCATTTCACTTTAATGCCTGGAAATACCTGCAACAAAAAATGTTGTAAGTCCGCTTCTTTAACGTTTGTACCTCGTGTGTTTACCAAGATAAAATATCTATAACTATTTGAACTTGTTTTCACACATTGCATACATTAGCAGCAGAAAAAATAAAAAATAAAATCTTACGCCTTTTATTCAAAAAGGGGGTAGGCGTATCGCTATCACTATCACTACATAGTATAAAACAAAGTCGCTTTCTCTGTCCCTATATCCTTATGTATGCTTAAATCTTTAAAACTACGCAACGGATTTTGATTACTTTTTTAATACTTAGAGTGATTCAAGAGGAAGGTTTTAGTTTTAGCATTGCACCCATGCGAAGCCGGGGCGGGTCGGTAGTTCCATATAATACCCACTTATCAGAGGTGTAACTTCTATTTATAAAGAAACTATAGCAGTGCCCCGCAGTTTCATCCGCGTAGTTCCCGTTCCCGTTCCCGCGTGTTTTTAGGGTTTTTCCGGCAATTAGTTAGATTTTTCTCGCCATAAAAACAATCTTTGAACTTCAAAGAACATTTAAAAAAAAGAATTGGCCAAATTGGTTCAAACGTTGTTGAATTATGCGCTTACCAACACATTTTGCGATTCATTTTTATGAGTCTTCTAGCACAAGCAAAATAATTGCTTAAATGGAGGCTCGCAAACTTTTACTGCAAAATTGTAATCTAGTAACAGAAAGAATTTTTCTCAGTGTTTTTAATTGATTTTAATTTTCACGAATATATTTGACCTTTAAACATAATAGGTAGAGAGCCCGGACCGGTTCCTGTTACACATGCCTCAGAATTAATTCTGGGGGCTTAATCACGATATTTTCCTTCACCGTCGAGCTAGTGATTAATAATAATAGTATAATAATAAATTGCAGGACACAATTCACGCACGGTTAATTTAGTACCAAACTTGGCAGAGCCTGTACTATGGGTACTAAATAACTGATAGATATGCTTATATTAATACTAAGCACCCATACACGAAGCCAACAGACATGTTCATGCACACAAATGTTGGCCCCGAGTGGGAATCGAACCCGCTACCTCCGGCTCAGAAGGCAGGGTCACTACCAACTGAGCCAACAGGCCCGTCGATTAATGTACGTAAGTTTTGATAAACTCATTGGTACATCAGAATTTGAACCCGAGCCTCTCTCAGTATCACATGAAAAACGGGCTAATCTATATAATAAGGCTATAACTGCTAGAAAAATCTGCAACTTAATTATGGTTAAGAGACTCGAACGCTTTATGTCTGATTTATACAAAATGGCTTTTCAAAAGGGTGAGCTTCGATAGCATGCATATTTTATACGGAATACCAATTGATGTATAAATATAATATAAAATATAATCTCACACCTTTTTTTATCCCCGAGGGGGTAGGCAGAGGTATTCCATTACTGGATATACCCACATTCCACGAGATATATTGGACCCCTAAACGTGATAGGTGGTGAGTCCAACGCCCGGACCGGGTCTGTTAACACATGATGTTTTCCTTCACCGTCGAGCTAGTGATAAATATGTTCGTAAGTTTTTGAAAAACTCATTGGTACATGCCAGGATTCGAACCCGAGCCTCACTGATTTTCGGCCGGCTCTTTAACCGTTCGGGGTATCACTGCTCACTGATGTATAAAGTAACTGATTATATCAAACCCTTAACCTTGTCCTCTGCAAGCTGTTGTCGTTGCAAAGTTTTCATGTTATTGCGAACTTTGTGAATTCAGTAAACAATTTGTAATGTAAATATTATTCAGCGGCTGAAGATGGCGCATTAAAGCATTCGTATCAAATGACATGCATGCATACAAGATTACAATATGT
This sequence comes from Ethmia dodecea, assembly GCA_963855545.1. Taxonomy (NCBI): domain Eukaryota; kingdom Metazoa; phylum Arthropoda; class Insecta; order Lepidoptera; family Depressariidae; genus Ethmia; species Ethmia dodecea. The sequence continues at coordinate 29,035,554 of OY979436.1, read as the reverse complement.
ACTGTACAGTCAAGGGCACATTGAGCTTTAGACTTATAGTGCGAGTCTGAACTCGAAGGCGTTGTAATAAGAACGTTACAGAGTCCAATGTGTCAAGCTCCCTTGCTTTACTTTACATCGCATCAGACAGATCCAAGTAGAAGTTTCTCCAGAACTGTGTGCACGTGTAATAGCCTGTCGATTTTTTGCTAAATGTTAACAATGTTTGAAGACAATACTCTGCAACGCATTCGTCTAAAAAAATCTTGGGTAGCGAGTAGGGACTGGCTGACTATGCAACTTTCACTGTTTTATATCTTTTTTACTTACAGACGTATTAAGAAACCTCTTTAAGTATTTAGTATTCATTTTTGATGTGACAACGTCTTATAATTCGATGGAGCCGGCTGCATGCACGAAAAAGTATGACGTATGCGGCGTTCCAGTGCAAGCGAGTACAATCCAAAAGTATGACGTTGTCACGTTCAACTATCGTCAGTAAGCCGACTTTACAGACAACCAATTTTTTTTTAACTAACTCGAGGCAACTGCACTTGTTTTCTTAGACATAGTCATTGAACACTGATAACTTTGTGGTTAGTGAGCGTTCCTGTCTTGTGTGAGTCGGGTTCAAACCTGGCAAGGGCATACAAAGAGTTTATCAAAAAAAAATCTCACGGCTTTTGTCCCCTAGGGGGTAGGCAGAGGTATTCCATTACTGGATATACCCACTTTTCACGAGATATATTTGACCCCTAAACGTGATACGTGCCCATCGCCGGACCGGGTCTATAAATGTCTCAGAAATAATTTAGGGACCTGCGGGTTCATTTTTCAAAAACTATCGTACATATATTTTGTCATTAGTTCGGAAGGAAATCATTGTAAGCAAACCCGCAAGCCCCAGAATTAATTCTGAGTCTGTGTACCCCAAGCCAGCTGGCTTCACCACATATCACGTTTACTAGTCCGAAAAAGTTATACATGGTCATTTGAAAATTAAATGCAAACATTTAAATGGTACATCAAAAAATTTACAACAAACTATTTTCGGCATTGATTTTTATTTTTATAGGTACGCTTGTTAACATCGATTATTACAAAAAATCGAAAAAAAATATCACGCTGTACATAAACAATCACGCACACTGCCCAATCAAATATTGCTCGAAAATAACAAAATAAATAAATAATTATAAAAAGCCGACAAAAGTGGTGTTTTAGTGCGGTAGTGAGAAATAATTTTTGTTTCTGTTAGAAAAGAGCAAGGTACGTTTTCTTTCTTTTTATATGTTAATTCTAATTCTTTTACATATTTGTAACCTACCCTTAAAATATTTGAACTTGATTTAAAATGACTTTATACAATGTGTAACAGAATAAGCGCAACTCCTGAAATTAGTTCGTTCAGCGTAGGTATTCACGGAGACTCGATACCGTTTCCGTTCGATTCAGATCGAGTGAAAAATTTTCCGATGTCGAATCTATCGACTTCGGAAACTTTATTCTAGGCGTTTCTGACAGCCACGGAAAATTTTCCGAATCCTTATGTCACATATGACATTAGTTTTCAATACCAACATCAGCCCATCTCGAAAGTTTTCGATACCAACATCAGCCCATCTCGAAAGTGTTCGACAGATTTTCCGATATCAAATATCGAAGCTCCCTGAATACGCCTGCAGTATCGACTACTTATCGACTTCAGCTATTTTTAAAACATGCTAAATTTTTCCCAAAAATTAATAAGGATACCTGAAATTAGGGGTTACTATGGAAACCGTACTATTATTGGTCTTAATTTAAGAAATTTGGTTATACAAAGCTGAAGTAGGTACGAATGCATCATACATACATACATACATAATCTCACGCCTATTTCCCATTGGGGTAGGCAGAGACAACAGACCGCCACTTGCTACGAACCTGGCAGATCTCACGCGCTTCCTCCACATCCATCAAACGAATGCATCATATTTTTTTATATTGATATACTAATTGAAGTGTATGAGTAATTGAGTTTATTCTGTGACGCGATGAATGCTGGTGAAAAGCGGGTATTAGGAAGAACACAATGAAAATTGAAACTAACATGTCTACGGGTGCCTCAAATATAACCAACTTGAAGAGTATAAGAGCAACATAATTCAGCGCAGGAAAAAGTGGGCGTATCCTGTTACGTGAGGCAACCGACATCTCAGGATGCAACCGGTCGTGCCCACGGGGGACCTCAGCTATTTTTAGACCCAGTGATTGGAATACGCTCAATACCCTAATGTTATTGTACCCTAATGTTAGGAGAAGTACATGTTTTGTTTTTATTTACTTATAGGAAGACTTACAGCACTTTACATCAACAAAATAAAAGATACAATAAAAAATATCACTACCTAATTATAAGTCTCCACAATAAAAAAAAAAAAATGTAAAACCCATTTTTACAACAAAAATCGCCTCGCAAACGACTACCATGAGGAACAGAAGACTGGTTTTCCCTCTCTGGATAGCTATTCTGATACTTCTTATAGCTGTCAGACCTCTGGTCACCTGAGGCTTCTTGCTTGACAGCTTATAGAGTTGAAATGACTTTCAAATACCGGACTTAGAAGTCCCTAATTTGAAAAAAACATTTTGACTTTGACTATGCTCTTCGCTGCCACGGTTAAGAACTGAGGTTCATGGTCTTTATACCCGACTAGACGAAAAGAAAAAAACTTTGTTCTTAGAAACCATTTCGTGAGCACCGAATACTAGTAAATAATGTGTCTAAAAAGCAGTGATAGCCCGGACGGTTAAAGAGCCGGCCGAAAATCAGTGAGGCTCGGGTTCGAATCCTGGCATGTACCAATGAGTTTTTCAAAAACTTACGTACATATTTATCACTAGCTCTACGGTGAAGAAAAACATCGTGAGGAAACCCGCAGGTCTCAGAATTAATTCTGAGACATGTGTAAATAGACCCGGTCCGGCGATGGGCTCACCACCTATCACGTTTAGGGGTCCAATATATCTCGTGAAATGTGGGTAGGTATATCCAGTAATGGAATACCTCTGCCTACCCCCTCGGGGATAAAAAAGGCGTGAGATTATATTATTTTATATATTATTATATAATGTGTCTACAAAATCCCTGTAAATGAATGTATATTTTCTTTGTAAATAAAAATTGTCGGAAATAAAAAAAAAGTCTACAAAATAGTGTTATTGGTTATTGACTTTCTGGGAAAAATACTAGAACTGTTTAGATAGAATAATAGAAGATATTTACTTAGTAAATTTTAGGGTGTCCATCCATCCATCATAGGTCTGTATTTTTTGAACAAGTAGAGGGTAGACATTTTCATAGAATGTGTATTACTGTAGTCACAATCGTTATATCGGTACCCTCTGTAGTGGTTAACTTAATTATTTTAAACAAATAACTTGTCGAATCACGTTAAGATTTTTTTTTTTTATATTTTAAAAAACAAAATTCCCTTTAGGCGGAGTACGTCATTTTCTTTACCAGTCACTTTCTGGTTTGGTCACGTTCTGAAGACGCCACTTTCTGACTTTGTCACGTTCTGGGTTCGTCACTTTATGAGTTTGCCACTTTCTGACTTCGCCACTTTCTGACTTTGTCACTTTCTGATTTCGTCACTTTTAGGTACCTACAAGAAGTTTATTTTATTTCTCTTAAGGCTGCGTCAACCTTTTATGGTGTTTATAAAAAGTTGCTAAGATATTTGGAATTGCACATAATTATTTGGAACAGAAATACCAAATACCAAATACTAAGTACAAATACCTTTATTCTGTCAACTCGAAAACGTATTGATTCAAACCGCAAGACAGTTTTTTGGCAGAGAGACTACCTTAAAAACATAGATGGGTTACTTAGAGGGGCTGAACTTTACCACCTAATTACTTCCCGTTGCCATAAAAACATGAAATTGGGCAAGAAAAAAGATCTCACAGCACAAGTGAAATTTACTACAGTTTAGTTTTACGATAACAAACTTACTTACAAGTTTGTATACAACTCTCCCGCACTCACAGTTATATCGTTTTAATAATAATAAAAATAAAAAATAATCTCACGCCTTTCATCCCCGAGGGGTTAGGCAGAGGTATTCCATTACTGGATATACCCACATTTCACGAGATACTTTGGACCCCTAAACGTGATAGGTGGTGAGCCCATCGCCGGACCGGGTCTATTTACACATGTCTCAGTATGAATTCTGAGACCTGCCGGTTTTAATCGCTTTAACCGTAAATGCTATCACTGCTCTAATAATAACAAAGATTTATTATCTAATAATGAAAACATTGCCTGAATAGATTTTCAGAATCAGAAAAATATTAGTAGATCATAATTATCATAAATAACGTATCGAAACAGAGGCCCAGTTTTAAATATGGTATTTACATTAGATTCCACCTTAGTACCTATGTCCCTTTCGAGAAAACTAATATAACCAGAAAAGTAATAATTCCATTGGTTAAAGAGATTTCGAAATTGGTCCTGTTGTTTCGGAGCATATTAATTACATACAAAATAAAACCAAAATTGCGCAGTTCTGAGCATTTACACCCACGTAGTTCCTGTTCCCGTGTTCCCGGCATAAAATATCCTACTAATATTATAAACGCAAAAGTTTGAATGGATGTATGTCTGGATAGATGTTTGTTCCTCTTTCACGCAAAAACCACCGCACTGATTTTGATGAAACTTTACAGTTATATACAATATGTAACAGAATAAGCGCAATTCCTGAAAATTCGATATTTAAGAAAATTGGTTAGACACAACTAAAGTTCGATTGCATCGCATTTTTGTTATATTAATATACTAGCGGTTCTGCGCGGTTTCACCCGCGTAGTTCCCGTAAGATGAAATAATTTCTCCCGTTTTTTACACATTTACCACTATATCTTTGCTCCTATTGGTCGTAGCGTGATGTTATATAGCCTATAGCCTTCCTCGATAACTGGACTATCCAACACAAAAAGAATTATTCAATTCGAACCAGTAGTTTCGGAGATTAGCGCGTTCAAACAAACAAACAAACAAACAAACAAACTCTTCAGCTTTATAATATTTGCGCTTTTTCTGTTGTATATAGCTTATACATCAGAATAACACATAGACTATATTTTATCCCCGTATTCCCACGGGAACGGGAACTACGCGGTTGAAACCTTGGGGCGCTGCTTGTATTAGTATAGATATAGATTAGTGTAGGTTTACAAGATACACCGTAATTTTGGTGAGTGAGCGTAAACGAAGTATTCTGTTTACTCGCATTACATCCATGTATCGGATTCTAACTCTTTAGAATTTGGCGTGCTATGTATTTCCAAGAATTATCAATACGGAATATACTTTTGTTTTATACACCTTGATTAAAACAATTTTTAATAATAAACAGTTAGTAGTGACTCTGCCTTCTGAGTCGGAGGTCGCGGGTTCGATTCCCGCCGGATTTCAACCTCTGTGAGCACGATCGAACATTGTTGGTTTTGGTGTCTGGTTGTTTTTATTTAAGTATGTTTATTAGTAGTTTAGTACCCATAGCACAAGCCCTGCCTAGTTTTGAACTAAATAGCAGTGTTTGAAATGTCTAAAAATGAAGAAATATTAAAAGTTAAAAGGAAAAAATATTAACCGTACAAAAGACCTCTCTTTTTTGCGTTTTTGATCAAATATGTAGATTATTGTAGACCATCAAATGTTTATCGAGTATATATTCCTATAGTCGACATAAAACCAATATTAAACTAAAGATATAAAGTTGCGTATTTATTTTATCAACAGAATAACATAAAATTTACAGAAAAACAAAGAAAACCTATTCTAATAGCTTTAATATATATAACATAATGATAGAAAATAAATAAAAATTAGTAAATAAAAAACCAAATATGATAAAGATATTAAGGTACTTAGAGAAGACATGTTTTTTGACGTATTATTGCTCGATTTTTTTTAATGAATGGTGAAACGGAAACTGTTTGTATGCGAATCCAACTCGCAGTTGACCAGTTTCCATTTAGAATAATTTATTGGGTTTATTTAGATAGGGTATTGTGTAGAAATAAAATGTTTAGTAATCATTAAATAAAAAGCATAACCCAAAAACCCTTCTGAAGTACCTATTCATATTGCATGTCCAAATCGGACAAAGCTGTTGAATTTACTGTCTATAATAGGGTTGTGTCCTACCTAGTCAAATCAGTTACTTTTTACGATCTGTCAAACGAAATTTTACTATGGAAAATGTACTGAAATAGCAAACCGTGACGTCATAGTTTGTAGTACTCAATTGCAGCACTTTTTTTGATTGTTTTATTATTTTTAAATTTGCTATAATTGTAAATTGAAAATCGAAATACATATTTTGAGGTGTTTTGGGATAATCTTTTTAATGTATGACTACTCGCAATTTAATTTAGATGCTGTCAACTACCCATTTTTATCATATTACCAACTTATATAAACAGTTCGCACAATAAATTTATTATATTCTACTCTTTTCCAAAAATGCATTTCGTTTTTTATTTTACAACTCGCGTAGTTCCTACGGGAATAAAACATAGCCTATGGGTTATATAACTGTAAAGTTTCATCGAAATCCGTTCAGTAGTTTTTGCGTGAAAGAGCAACAAACATCCATACTCACCAACTTTCGCGTTTACAATATTAGTAGGATTCTTAAATAATGTCATAAAGTCAGTACCGTACACCATGGTAATTTTCGTTTTGGTAGCTCATAAAAAGACCTAACACCTAAAAAAAAATCTTTACAAAATCTTTAGTAATAAAAATACTATTAAGAGTTTGCGCTAAAAATGTCAGTAGACCAGAGAAATTTCATTTGACATTGCTATACACCATGAAGATAGATTAGTTGGGGCCACGTGCCTGCAACGGCATGCATGCAGCAACCTAATTAGTGCACCGACCTACACATTCACTTTCGTTATCGTTGTCAATAACGATTCTATTTATAATACAAATAACGACTCTTTTTTTTGCATCTACAATAAAAAAAAAGTAAAAAATCATTTATTTTCTGCAGGTAGTAAAGGTACATTTAGAAACGTCAATAGTCTAATAACAAGGCACTCTAAAGTCGTTCATGGAGATTGGCTAAATGTAAACAGCAGCCCATCTCCACCGACTAGTTGCTGGTTGTAAATGCAATACCCCGAGAAGAACCAGCAAGAAACTCAAGGGCAGCTCTTTTTAATCTCTCTTAATATAAAACAATTTGTTTTTATCAAAACAAAATTATTCTTTGGAAAATTTACCTTCCAAATGTTTAACGAACTTCCTACAAATAAGGTTCTCAATTCGAGTATTTTTCTGGACTCCGTACCCAAAGGGTAAAACGGGACCCATTACTAAGACTATGCTGTCCGTCTTTAGCTAATAAAAACATCGTGAGGAAACCCGCAGGTCCCAAATTTAATTCTACGCACCAGTAACAATACTTCGATGAACTCACCACCTATCAAGATTAGGGGTCCAAAGAATATTGGTGTTTCCAGAAATGGAATATCTCTGCCTACCCCCTCTGGAGATGGGCTGCTGTTTACATTTAGCCAATCTTAATGGACGAGTTTAGAGTGCCTTGTTATTAGACTATTGACCTAAGTGTCTATTTAATTACCTACAGAGAATAAAAACATTTTAATTTTATTAAAAACATTTTCATTTTCTGCCAACATTAGTCAGAATATTTCGAGAACTTTTGTAGGACCCAAATTTTTACATTATTTCTAACCACCCCTTAACGTGACATGTGGTTATTTCGAATGTTTCAAAAACAATACTGGCACGTGTGGTTTTGCACGAGCGGTTTTGTTTTTCTTTGCCGTTTATTCAATGATAAATGTGAAAAGTTGTTGATAACTTACTATATATCATGCACAGACCTCTGTTTCATGCCCTCGTGAGATTGTCAAGTGTTTTCTTTATATGGCGGAGGGCTCACTTCAAACAGAGCTATTATCAGAAAAGTAAAAATATAAAAAATAAAATACTATAAGGTAAACTAAATGAATGAAAATACTACACCTTTAGGCGTTATTGGTGACAGAAAAAAATATATCTACGTTAGTTCTGGCTCCGGGAAAATCGATTATTATTATAATTGCCGTAAAAAACTACCTCTGCGTAGTGGTAATTAGGATTTTGCGACAGTACACGAAATAAAAAAATAGACCAAGAAATACACACACTCGCAAAATAAACAAATTCTCTCACAGGTTGCTAATCATAAATCGCTCAGCACAGAAGAATATAAAAGACAATATTTGCACTTTATACACTGTGAAACAACGGTAAGATGGTAACATAAATAGCTCCCATGAACCAGTATTTAATTGTTTTAGCCACACGTCAAAATCACTTCGCCCGAAAACCGTGAATTAGCTAATAAATTGGTTACGTACCACCCAATTTTTACCAACACTAGTTGATGTGATCCGCCAAAATTTTTTGCTGGCAATGCTAAAAACGGTTTGGCAACATCCGAAATAGAAATGTTTACTTACAGGTTACTGTGACCGGGAATGGGGGAGACTGCGCAGACGCAGCCGCGAACACAATGCGGGAACAGTCAATTCGAGCGCTGGAGTGTCTCCCCCTCCACCTCAGGCCCCCAGGCATCAATCAACATGTGCCGCAGTACAGATATTCTGAATTTCTGTAACCATGTTAGCGTCGTCGGTGGGATTTACTTGTGTTTTGCACAAGACGAGTGTGTGTTTACGCTGACTTTAATTTTCACCGCACTGCACGAGACGTAGGGTAATGTTGTGTGTATGTATTTAAGAATGTTTTTTTATTTATATATAGTTGCTCAGCCTCGTTATATTTGTCTATACTAATATCCTACTAATATTATAGTGTAGTAAAAGTTTTTATGTATGGATATACATATATTTATCTCCGTATACCCACGGGAACGGGAAATACACGGGTGAAAAGGCGGGGCGCTGCTAGTCTAATATCTATACTAATATTATAAAGAGGAAAGATTTGTATTTTTGTATGTTTGTTACGAATAAACTCATTGTTATTTAGCTTGTTTTGTTATTTTATGCTATTTTTGTTTAGTTTCAATAATACCTCCTACTTACATACTTGTTCGCAAGTTATATTGTATACCATAATATGGTAGACTGTAGAGAGTCCTAGTTTATATTTATTTTAAGAACTTTCGTATGTAACCTACAGCCATGCAATAAATATTTTTGAATGAGGATCAGTACAGTTATAGCAAATCCATTAGAAATATTATCCACGTTATTCTTTATGATATAAGAATGATATCTCTTTTTGAATTATCCAAATCGGACCATTACTTACGAAGATATTAAATAATAAACATACTCAATGATCGCGAGAGCGTGTACGTCACTGTGAGGGAACCAAGTACGGCCGGCCGGCCGGCACTCGATGATCGCGGGAGCGTGATGACGTCACAATGAGGGCGACGCTACCGCGGCGGCTACTCGGTGAACTTCGCTAGGAATTCGGTCATAACTTTGTCAATTTTTGTCGTAGAACAAAAATTTTTGTACTGTATGTTAAGGATTTCTTAGCTCTATAAATCTGCATTCTCAACTAAAAACGTTACGGATCCTCATTTTGAATTTGAACTACTTCACCGATTTTAAAAATTGTTTCACCGATGGAAAGCTACAATATCCCTGAGTAACAGAGGCTATATTTTATTCCTGTATTCCCACGTAAACAAACTACGCGGGTGAAACCGCTTTTTTTTTATATAAAATATAATATAATCTCACGCCATTTATCCCCGAGGGGGTAGGCAGAGGTATTCCATTACTGGATATACCCACATTGCACGAGATACATTGGACCCCTAAACGTGATAGGTGGTGAGCCCATCGCCGGACCGGGTCTGTTTACACATGTCTCAGAATTAATTCTGAGACCTGCGGGTTTCCTCACGATGTTTTCCTTCACCGTCGAGCTAGTGATAAATATGTACGCAAAAAATTTTAACAGTCCCTTAAACACACTGCGTGTCCCTCCTCCTATCGTCCTTTTAGTGACGGAGATTTATTATTTGTTTAATAATAATATTTTTATTTTAAAAAATACTAGCGACCCACCATCGCTCACTTTTTGTCGACATGATTTACTGATATTTTTTTTTTTATCACCTGTATATCACTTTTCAAAATAAATTAGTTAAGTATATTCATATTGGTGAAAGAATTAATATATACCATTAGTGGGGATGTATTAAGTAGTTGTTTGATAGATGTTGAAGTGATGGGATGACTCCATAGCGTCTTGCTAGTTTAAAAAGTCGTTCAAAATAAAGACTAATTATTCACTAAAACCAATTACAGTAGGTACCGAGTGTGTGAAAGATAAGACTAATCTACTTATAAAAAAAAAAATGCACTGTTATTCGTTTCGGAAACGAAAATGAGAAAAAACAGTGTTGTGAGAAAAGGTATTTTCTTTCAACACTTTTTTTTTATTCCATACATATGAGTTCCAATGTTTTCTAAACTTATTAGGAAAAATTCTGCAGACAAAATTTTACAGATCGTCATAGTTCACATTTAGCTTTCAATATATTTCAATGTTTTTCTGGAATCCATATTCTTTTTAATTTATCCGTAAAAAAATTGTCCCCTCCCTCTGTCTTTGTCTGAAACCGCAAATTACTCTGTGGATTTGTCGCCAATTTGACGACAAGTTGTGTTGCCTACACAATAAATTATTCACCCCGGAAAGTACCTTCCCGCTTTATTATTTTTTTAGCTATATATTTCTTTTATTAGTTGTGTACAAGAGCGATGGAGTTAAGTTACTTTTTGCTTAATAGTAGCATTCAAAAATTTATATTTTTATAGAAAATAGTTAAGTATAATATGAATTCTTAATTATTTCAATAAAAGTTAGGCAGTTACTGGTCATACTTAGCTACAATTGCGAATAGTGTTAAGTACATAATATAATAATATAAATTGAAGAGAAATATATGCTTACAGACTTATTGTGAATATTATATCGTACAATAAGACTTATTGCGAATTAACAATCTAAGTAGGTACCTCAGAATATCAGTAATTATACAAAAAAAGAAATTACAGTCGTGCAAGCAAACAGTGATCGCGATCGCAAATAAGTCAGTCTGCGTTAGTCAAAATGACACTCTAAAAAAATATTTTTCCATCACTTTCGGGTTAACAGCAGATGATGGCAACACAGAAAAGGCGTCGGGTGTAAGGGGAGTGGGAATTGGGTGGCGTAATCATGGCGTAACTGATGATGTTTTTGCCGGTTGCTGTCACTTTAGTACTACTCTAGAGTATTAAGAACACAGCAAAAATTGTGCAAGAAACAAAAAAAATCACGTTTATTTTAAATAATAAACAAATTTTATTTAAGGTAAGTAGCAAATTTTGATAAAATGCTTACGTCTTATCCCCGAGAGGGTCAGCAGCGAAATACCCAACTAGGTATAACTAATATATTAAGGACGCCTAAACAAAATATAAACTGGTAGTCCATTATCTCTATTATTTATGAGTTTGTTGATAGTTAAAAGTTACAAACATCGTGACACTCCCGTATTGATAATGCTATAAATAGATGCCTTAGCTATCAATAGGTACTACCGACCAACGTTACTCCATGATGATGGCAAGAATCTTAACATCAATAGGAAACAACCAACCGCAAACAATACATTATGGTATTACACGATGACACGACAGTCTCACAAGCATAAATTAATTTCGCTTAGCAGAACGCAAAAGTATAAGGCGAATTTAAACAACATACATACCTCGAATCCTTACAGCTAAATTTGTACAGTGATAGTCACAAGATTCGCGTACATTTCATAAGGTTTGTAGTTATTTTTGTAATCGCAACTGGGCTGCACGGTCGTCACCCTACGAGTTGGTTCTGCCACTGATATTGCCACGGAAATAAAGGGTGCTTTGCGACTGCGCGAAAAACAGCGATACTTAATCCGAAGCCGACGAAGGAGGAGTAAGACATACGCGCTTAAAATGAGTTTTCTTGAGTACTAGTAGCATGTGACGAGTCATATGAAATTTCATATATCGTACTTACTACTTATGAAATTAGTGAAATCACAAATCGTTAAATTTTCATATTTTGTTTCCAGAAGCATGTGAGATTTTTTATAGTAATTATTGCATATGAAATCTCATAGAATGAAAATGATTTGAAAGTAGCAATAATACGCATGCACTTGCCCACTCTATTGAGTTGGATTGATTCCTAAGTTATTTTTCTGCGTGAAAGAGCACCAAAAATCCATCCTCACATACATCCTCCAAACGTTTTCAATATTTATATAATTATACGTAAATGTATTACATAAAATAACTGTAAAACTAAGTAAGCTTTCTAAGTAAACTTACAAGACAGTTCGTTCAGGTGTATGTAATGAGGTCTATTTGAAACAAAAAAATGCTTCATTTTGGCAAGTAATTTGCTGCCAGTCAGTCTTACACCTATACATTTTGAGTTGCAGGTATCCATGGGCGATCTTGCGACGGTAGTCACTTAGCATCTTGGAGACGCCAATCAGGCAGGCGTTGCCCTCTGCCAAAAAAAAGTGTCAGTCAACGATCATACCTGTTAAATACAACTAGTTTTTTTGAGATCACGGAGTGCTCGTATTAGTGAATGTATTTATGTACATCTAGTTCAAGCTAGTGTTTAATTGTTTTGTCAAAAAATGCGTTTGTTTTAACATTATTTGTGTGCGTTTCCTCGTCCCCCCCGCAGAAATTGGCAGACTTTTTTGCAAAGAAACTAGTGCGCGTGACGTCTCCTGTTGGTTTAATACTCAAAGCTTACCATCGGTGACCCGTATGCTCGTTGGCCCCTTCTCTTATACATATACATTGTACATCCGAAATGGATACACTGTTGGGTCGAACCTCCTCATTTATAAGATCTTAAGTACAGTACACAGTGAACAATAAAGATTTATTATTATTATTATTATAAAAAAAAACGATGCTACTGTCAAATACTCATAAATATGAAATAATGTCATTCTTATTAATATTACCGTATCGTAACCGAATCGTAGGGGCAAAGACCTTTGCGTAGGGGTTTGGAATAGAGGGTGAGGGGCAAGACTAAAAGAAGAAGAACCTACAAAACATAAAAAATAATATACTGGGTGTAATTTAATCATCATCATTTCAGCTAATTGCTGTCCACTGCCGGACAAAAGCCCCCAAGGGGCGCCAACCATTCCGGTCTTGGGCAGCCCACATCCCATGGGTGTAACTTGAGTGGTACGAATAGTAGAAAACGTTACATAGGTCATCACTTAATAAATACCACGTGGATTAGCTATTGTAAGCAAAAATTTTAATACACACACATTATTAATATTATATTCTTCTAATTTATAATCTCGATTTTTTCATTAAAGGTAAAAAACATTACGAAAGTTACACTGTTTCCCAAGTTACAAGCGCTTAGCTTAGTTTCTGAAGCAGGGCACGTCCTTCAACTACAAAACTAGCTTGTAAATCATTTTTCGTAAGAAAATAATGTATGATTGACGAGCTGACGTTGGCTCAGTGGGACCCTGCCTTCTGAGTCGGAGGTTGCGGCTTCGATCCCCGCTCGAGGCCAACATTTGTGTGCATGAAAATGTCTGTTGGCTTCGTGTCTGGGTGTTTAATATTTTTTTAAGTATGTTTATCAGTTGCGTAGTACCTACCCATAGTACAGACTCTGCCTAATTTGGGACTGAATAACAGTCTGTGAATTGCGTCCCACAATTTACATTATTTATTTATTAGTATGCTCGGAGTTTCTCTATCAGAAAAGAGGAAATGCGCAGAAGAACTAAAGTAACCGACTTAGCTCACAGAATAGCAAAGTGTAAATGGGGTCACATAGCCAGAAGAACCGATGGCCGGTGGGGCGGAAAGATTTTCGAGTTACGACAGCGGTCCCCAGGCACGATCACCTCGCCTGGCGGAAGATCTTCCCTTTTCCCGATGGAGGAGCATTCCACTTCCCCACCTCCTCCATAGGGGTATACTAATTATTTGTCTATAAAAACGGCAAACAATCACGTTGGTTTGTTGTATGGGAGCTCCCTTAAATATTTATTTAATTCAGTTTTTTAGTATTTGTTGTTATAGCTGCAGAAATACATCATTACAAATTCAACTGACAGATGGACAGACAGCTGTTCGTCTGTACAAACGGACAGCGGAATCTTAGTAATTCCCGTTTTAACATTTGGATAAGGAACCCTAAACAATCATATTAATCCAGGATCGGATATATCCAGCAAATGTTGATGTCATTTTACCACCGGATTAGTTGCTTACCGCTTCTTTTTAGGCATAAAATATTAAAAATAAAAGTTTTGCTTAGTAAATTAACGTATTTTATTTACCTTCTTCTGACTCTCTCTCTCTCTCTATTTGATTAGACCTGTCGAGCAAAGCTTAAATTAGAAACCGATTAATGAATGTAGATGAAGTACGAGAGATGTGTAACGTTCGTAATAGTAGTCTATTGTCTACCTATCCCGCCAGGATAAAAGCATGAGCGTATGTATTTGTGATTCCACCATAGAGGTTCTAATAAGCCGAATTCAAAGAAATATTTGATGGCTGCTTCTAAAAAGTTAATTTGACAGAGTTTCAAATTTTGTTTTCATGTTGTCAAACTCATAGACTAATTATTTTTGTGATAGAAAACATCTTCATTATTTTAGAGTTTTGTAGAACAAAGAAGTAAATCACCACGTGTTTTATACTTAAATTCCAAATACGGATAAATAAAGTTGTGTTCCTCGAAACAAACCTGGGTTCAGCGATTTCGTAAAATGTCCAGTATAGAACCACTCAAATATATATCTGGTCTTTATGAGTCCGTTGCAGGAGGTCTGTTGTTTTTCATAATTCTTTTAATTTAGTGCAGCACAGTTATAAGAGTTCACAAGAGATTAGTTGAGGTTAGTCTTTTGCAAGTAAAAAGAAGATTTAGCGGGACGTGTTATCATATCTGAGATAAGAGTTCAGAAGAGATTAGTTGAGGTTAGTCTTTTGCAAGTAAAAAGAAGATTTAGCGGGACGTGTTATCATATCTGAGATAAGAGTTCAGAAGAGATTAGTTGAGGTTAGTCTTTTGCAAGTGAAAAGAAGATTTAACGGGACGTGTTATCATATCCACTTCATGTTTTGCTATTACCGATCAGATGGTCTACACGTAACCTTAGGTACTATAACCGTAAGTATAAGGGAACTTGCAACAGATGAGTTTTGAAATTCCAGATTTGTTGACAGTCTATGTACAGTTAAGAACACGCTGAGCTTGACACTTTGGACTTTGAACCGGCCCTGTATTCTATGGCGCGCAGTATAAATCAGAGCTCAGCTTAAACTGGTAGTTAAACTTGATTGATCTGATTATAAATAATAGTCTTGGGCATAGTAGTTCGCAAAAGGGTGCGTTCAATTTAGTTCACAGTCCTACCGCGAACTACTTCGTTCATTTAGTTCGTTTTTTTATTTTTTTTTAAATGGAGATAGTTCAATAAGGAAATGTTTTTAATATTATAATTGCTAAAAACTTTAACTACCTATAGATTTAATAAGAAACTCGCGTAAGAGTGGCAAGAGTAAAAAAAAATAGTCAGTTAGCCATGCAGCGCCACTCAATAATAGATTAAACGTCAATTAAATTATCTGTCTACGATTAAATACACATGATATAAAAGAACTAAGAGCGAGACTGTGGATGAACTAGTTCGCATAGTTCACCTAAAAGAGCGCTCTTTCGAACTAGGTCGTTCGCGAACTACCCAAGACTAAAAAATAAAAAATAAATAATCTCACGCCTTTTATCCCCGAGGGGGTAAGCGGATATATTCTATTTTTAGAAATACCCACTTTTCACCAGTAAATTCGACCCTAACGTGATAGGTGTTGAGCCCATCGCCGGACTAGGTCTGTTACACATGCTTCAGAATTAGTTCTGAGACCTGCGGGTTTCCTCACGATGTTTTTCTTCACCGCCGAGCTAGTGATAAATATGTTCGTAAGTTTTTTGAAAAACTCATTGGTACAGTCAAGAGCAAGTCAAGCTTGACACTACCAGTTTAAGCTGAGCTCTGATTTATACTGCGCGCCATAGAATACAGGGCCGGGTCAAAGTCCAAAGTGTCAAGCTGCTGCTCTTGACTGTACCTACATGCCAGGATTTGAACCAGAGCCTCACTGATTATCATCATGAAAATCGGGCTCTTTAACCGTAACGTTACCTATCAATGCTATCTATTTTATTATAATAACTATTAAAAACAACGTATTGCTCTTTCAATATGATTTAATAATACTTTTTTGATACAGGTGAATCTGACGATAACTATGATCCTCACAAGCATAGAAAAATTGAAAAACCCACTTCGTGAGTGTTACTTTGTATAATTACACAAACCTTTAGGTAATTATCCATCCAAATCATCCCTCCCCATTCAAGCTATTACCTCGCAATTCAACATCTCTCTCGCGGAAGCCACTTTCGTACAAGCTTCTATTTAAAAAATATTATGCATATATTATCGCCAGAATTCCTCCATAGGAATCATGCAAAGACTATTTTAAAAACTATAAAATGTTACCGGTTCCATGTTTAAAATATATTTTGGTTCTTTTGGTTGACTTTATCAAACGGAGAAATTTATTTGAATCGGATGAGGAGATGAATATGCGTATCAAGACTAGAAGAAAAGATTAACATCACAAAGCCTTGCCGTGTCTCAATATTGCTAAACATTGCTCATCGTATGAATCTGTGGTATTATTCAATAGACTGCCTAATGAGCTAAAATCTATAAAAACTAATGTTCACATATCACTACATAGTATAAAACAAAGTCACTTTATCTGTCCCTATATCCCTATGTATGCTTAAATCTTTAAAACTACGTAACGGATTTTGAGGCGGTTTTTTATAATAGATAAAGTAATTCAAGAGGAAGGTTTTAGTATTAGCATTGCACCCGTACGAAGTCGGGGCGGGTCGCTAGTTTAAGAATAAATTGAAAATGTTATTATTGGACAAAAAATATTATTGTATAGATGAATTCGATAATTGACATACTCAGCATTATTGTAATTTTTATTTTATTTTATGTTTTTTATGTATCAAAAAAGGAGGTGTTCTATTTTATCCATCTAAAATCTAGTCACTCCACACATCCATCTCAACATTCTCATCTCATCTTACTAAATATACCGACGAAATTTATCATATTTTTTTTTATATATTTATTACTAGCCGCGCCCCGCGGTTTCAATCGCAGAGTTCTCGTCCCCGTGGGAATATGGGGATACAATATAGCCTAGGTATGTCTAACGTACAGATAAACGTGAAAATTTTGTTCCAAAATATCGATAGATGGCGCGACGTTCTAGTTAAAACGCGCTGTGGTTTGGTTCACCAGATAGCAGCGCCACCATGGTTTCACCCGTGTAGTTCCCGTCCCCGTGGGAATACAGGAATAAAGTATAGCCTATATTGCTCCCCTATAATGTAGCTTTCCAATGGTGAATTTTTTTTTAATAAGTTTAGGTTTAGGCGTGAAAGCATAAACAAATAGTCACTTTCGCACTTATAATAATATTAGTTAGGATGTATTATTATACTAGCGACCCGCCCTCGCTTTGCTTCGGCTTATATGATATTACTAGTGTTTCTCCACTATATTATTCATGTATTATATACATATAAACCTTCCTCTTGAATCACTCTATCTATTAAAAAAAGCGCATCAAAATCCGTTGCGTAGTTTTGGAGATCTAAACATACATAAGGAAAGACAGACGGGAGGCGACTTTGTACTACGTAGTGATGATGATAGTGATGATGATAGTGATGGTGATAGTGATGATGATAGTGATGATGATGTTGCAGGTATGCGGATTCGCTAATGCACTTGCTAAAAGGCAGTATTGGCGCTGGTATTCTTGCTATGCCCGAAGCTTCACATAAAGTTGGTATTATATTCTCCGCGGTTGGTCTCATCTTCATTGGTGCGTTCGCTGCATATTGCATCCAATTACTGGTAAGTCCAATAAATACCTCGTCAAGACCAAATACGTCTCGGGAATGTAGAACTAAATAATTTTTATTTCTTAATTTTTTTTAAATGCTACTTGTAAAAAGGACCAGTGATAGCCTTTCTCATGATGATAAATTAGTGATTGTGGTTCGGATTTTGGCGTGTATTAATAAGTTTTTCAAAGTTTTACGTATCTAACATATCACTAGCTCGATGGTGAAGGTAAACATCGTGAGGAAACCCACAGGTTTCAGCCCCTGTCCGGCGATGGGCTCACCACCTATCACGTTTCGGGTTCGAATATATTCGTGAAAAGTGAGTATTTCAATAAATGGATACCTCTGCCTCCTCGGGGATAAAAGGCGTGAGATTATTTATTTTTTTAACTTATTTTCTGCAGATTTTCGTACAGTACAGACTGTGCCAGCGATGGAAAAAAGGTTACATGGCGTTTCCCAAATCAATGAAACTGGCATTCCAGGATGGTCCTCCTTGCATGCAGTGTGCTGGACCGTTCTTCTACTACTTTGTGGACACCGTCTTAGTGATATGGCAGCTAGGCATATGCACAGTTTACTTTGTATTTATTGCCCAAAATTTGAAACAGGTAATTTTATCTTTTGGGAGCAGAATGTCGTGGTTTTATGTAAAATGACATATTATTATAAGTTAGATGAATATTTGAATGACAATGATATTTCGTGTAAATTTTCTCCAGCTCAGCAAAGCACTAAAACCATGTAACTTGTACTTTGTATTGTATTGATTGTTTAAAAGAATAATGTGTTGAGGAGTTTCTTGTTTCTTCTCCCGCTTCTTCTCCCCAACTATACATACCGAAGCGGTAGAGTCGCAATGACTGTCGATAAGAGGACTTATAAGCCCCTACATTATTGAATAAAAACTTTTGACTTTGACTTTGTCCAAAGAAAAGCTGCTTCTTATTACACGCTTGTCATGGTTACTTTTTTGGTAGCGGTTTTTTCGCTTATTAGTAAATGGGAAAAGAGTCAGTCAAGTCAGTGAGTGGGTCATTAAGTGAGTCAGTGAGCTAGACCTGGAGTGACTACTCGCAAGTCCACATCTACAATTAAAGTGGAATGTTTTATTTTATGTTGACCGATTTAAAAAAAAACTTTCAGCAAAGGAAAGCTTACATTTCTGGAAATAACAATAACATCTCCTTCTGGACCACAATGTTGAATTTACAAAATATTGAATTTACAAAATGTTGAATTTACAAAATGTTGAATTTACAAAATGTTGAATTTATAAAATTTTGAATTTACAAAACGTTGAATTTACAAAATGTTGAATTTACAAAATGTTGAATTCTTAAAAAGTTGAATTTACTGGACCCACAATGCTGAGTTCCTAAAATGTTGAGTTCGCTAAAAGTTGTTCTTGCATCCCAATGTCGCATGTTAAATCCCAAAACTTCGGGTGAAATCGTGGGGAACGATTACCTACTATTTCATAAAGTGACGTTATTAATTAAGCGCTTTGTTTTCAGGTGTTAGACGCGAACAACCTGCAAATGGGAATTCGGACCCTCCTATGTTGCTTGCTCTTGCCAATGATAATACCAAACCTCGTAAAAGACCTAAAAATGATGTCTCCAGTATCAGCCGTGTCGAATATTGTAACTTTGATCGGGTTAATTTTGGTATTCTTCTACTTAATTGAGGATGACCTAGAAATTGATGATCAAAAATTGCATATTAAAAGTTATGAAGGTGTACCTATTTACGTCGGGACTGCGCTGTTTGCACTGGAAGCTGTTGGTGTGGTGCGTATGAGTCGTTTACTAAGTTTGTTTACAAGCACTGTACAGCGCATTAAGCGCTTTGCAGATGGAGCAACTACTGCCGCAACTGGCAACTACCTGTTTACATATATCTCAATGGAACTCACACGTAGCAACTCGAGTTGCGAGTTTTGGTGATCGACAACAGTTTCTAGTTGCTGCAATCGATGACTAAGTTAGTTTCTAATTGCCGCAACTAGCAACTTTGGAATTTGTATCGGGTGTGTAAACTAGAGCGATTCCACAACCTCGCTCTCATATCAGCTGTCAACCGTAAACCAGCCCGGTTTTTGAAGTTGGTTGGTTGTAGCAACTGGCAACTTTTAAAGAAAACTTATAAATTTGGCAGTGGTTTATACTAAAGTTGCTCCATTTGCAAAGCGCCTTAGTTAGCTGCGCGGTGAGATGGGGCAAACAAGCCACCCCGCTCGATTACCTCATGTCTCCTCGGTCTTGATTCCCATCCCAGCTCACGTCTCATTACCTAAGGTACGGTACAATGGTAGCCGATTTGACTCATAATATTATGTGAAGTCTGCGTTAAAGCAGCAGCTGTTTCAATATCATTCTATATCGATAAAAAAAACTGGCTGAGGAGTTTCGTTACATGTAACTTAGTCAAATCGCCCCACCTACTTATTTGACGGACCTGTCGGCTGTTGGTAGTGACCCTGCCATCTGAGTCAAAGATCCCGGGTTCAATTCCCACTCGGGGCCAAAATTTATGTGTGAACACGATTGATGATCGTTAGAGCCGTTTTCTAGATCTTTATCTACATATCTACACTAATAAAAAGAGGAAAGTTTTGTGTTTGTGTTCTAGTGTGTTTGTAATGAATAAACTCAAAAACTGCTGGTGCGATTTTTAAAACTCTTTCACGCAGCAGTACTCTCTCTCTCTCTCTCTCTAAGCAGCACTCTTTTAAGCAGCAGACGATGAGACAGAGTGCCTTCGACTTAACTGTCTGTGGCTGTGTCTGTGTGTCTGCATCTGTCTGTCTGGATATTTACAGTTTGTATATATACGAGACTAAGAATTTGCTGCGAAGGTCTTCGATTTTTTGGCAGATACTAGCAGTGGAGTATAATATGGAGGATCCGAAGCACTTTGTGGGTATATGTGGGCTGTTCAGTATCAGCATGGTCATAGTGGTCGTACTCTACACCCTGGTTGGCGTGTTTGGATACGCCAAGTACGGGGATGACACGAAGGCGTCTATCACTCTCAACTTGCCTAGCGATCAAAAGTAAGAACTTTACCTTTTAACCGTCCGACTTCATATCAATTGTAGTACCCTCAGCGCCTGGTACAGTAAAATTGAAATGAGATAGAACTTCAAAGAGAAAACCGACTTCAACTTACATGGTTTTTCCTTCGGATGCCATTGTCAGAACTGGACCAAATTGAAATGGAACACGGGAAGCACCTTTCAAATAAAAAAGAATCATCAAGATCGGTTCACTCAGTCGAAAGTTCAGAGGTAACAAACAAAAAAATACAGACGATATGTTAACCTCGACTTTTTTCTACATTATTGAAAATATATAAAAAAATAAGTATAATAGGTGTACAGGATAAAGCATTAAAAAAAACATTAAACGAGATGGGTTATTTGGTTGTAGGTATATTATATGACCCTCGCATTTTTTTTATCTGCAATCAGTCATCTACCATAACCAGGTTTACCTGAAGACAGGAAAATGTAATTCCCTAGGGAACGAGAAATAAAACGGACTTAACGAACAGCAACGCCGTTGGTCACTCGATAAGTTTTATTGTATTGGTATGGATTTACTTGTTTATCTCTATTTGTGTGATTTTTTTTACAGAAAAGCGCAAGCAGCGAAATCTATATTTGCGATCGCAATATTCCTATCGTTTCCGCTTCAAAATTTTCCCGCCTACAAAATCATCTGGTTGAAACTCAGAAAGCGTATACCAGAGAACAGACGATTCGTTCCCGATTACATTCTGAGAGTGCTCCTCGTCGTTCTACCGTGTAATATAAATAAAAAAATATAATAATATAATCTTACGCCTTTTATCCCCGAGGGGGTAGGCAGAGGTATTCCATTACTGGATATACCCACATTTCACGAGATATATTGGACCCCTAAACGTGATAGGTGGTGAGCCCATCGCTGGACCGGGTCTGTTTGCACATGTCTCAGAATTAATTCTGAGACCTGCGGGTTTCCTCACGATGTTTTCCTTCACCGTCGAGCTAGTGATAAATATGTATGTAAGTTTTTTAAAAACTCATTGGTACATGCCAGGATTCGAAACCGAGCCTCACTGATTTTCGGCCGCTCTTTGACCGTTCGGGCTATTACTGCTCTTCATTGGTAATATAAATGTATAAGTATAATAAATATAATAAAGTAATAATGTATAAGTATAATAAAGTATAATCTTTAGGCTTTATCCTAATTGACCCTTGCTTGCAAGGCCAAGTATTTCAATTTCATTGTGCGACAAAACTGTCCATGGTATGCGCAAATTAATCACGCAAGCGCCATTCAGGACATACATTAGATCACTGAAAGTCATTATCAACCCGAAACATCCAAATGCCGAACTAAGTGTATTTCCTCGGAATATGGATCATAATCTCCCTCGCGAGCTCACCGTGGATTGGGAAATGGTGTAAGGCTAGGCCACCTAACTGTCAGAATTTTCGAAGAGTGTCTGACATGGCTTTATTTTCGACGCCACCCAAGGGAACCTGACATGAGTTTACGTCTTCCATTGTGCGTCGTGCGACAGTCGCATCACATGATTTCTCGGACGTGCTAGTAGTGCGACGGTCGCATCGCACGATACCGTGAATGATGGTCAATTAGGACAATGTGTAAGCGTTGTACTTATGGCACTTAATCGATTATGTGGTATTTCTGTAACATTGCATTGTTTTCCAACAGGGTGTTTAGCGGTTGCGCTACCTACGCTGGGTCCCTTCATTTCGCTCTTTGGCGCCCTCTGTTTATCGCTACTGGCTGTGGTGTTTCCTGGCCTCATGGACCTGTGCCTGTGGTACAAAGAGCCCACCGGATACGGATACATGAAATATAAGCTGCTTCGAGATCTATTCATCATAATATCCGGGATGTTGTGTCTTGTCTCCGGGGTATACACTAGTCTATTAGAAATATTACATGAATTCGCTTAATTATATACTAAGTTTATTTCGGATCCTATTTTTATAAATACTCGCGTACTATTTCTTTCTTTGTCGAATTAAACATTTTTGTACTTTTAAGTTTTTTTCAATGGTAGTCGCTGTTTCAAGTAATAGGGTTAGTTGACAGTATTGCAAATGCGACTAGTTTCTAATGAAACTAGTCGCATTTGCAATACTGTAAAAGATTATTAAGATTGTGTACCTATAAAATATTTGCCGATATGAAATAACAAGGCGTTTCAACGTACTACCACAGAATAAGTAATAGTACTACCAAAGACGTTTAAATAAAAAGTTTCTCAATGATTTTCTTCCAACCTCTGAGCTACGAATAAGGTAGCCTCTGAGTACTACGTACTAGAAATACAAAGAGAAAATATCCGGTGTTGCCTGTGGTCTACCTATTTGAGTCCACACATGGGCAATTTTACCCATCAACCACCTTGTAGTGTACTACAAGAATCATTATGATTGAAATGCATCATTCTGAGTGAACTAAACTCCTCCATGAAGATGTGTGCATCTGGATTGAGAATTCATATAATGAATATTCTGGATTGACACTTACAGGGCATTTAGTTAAAATTTGGTAAAACTTAAAGCAAAGAGTCTTAAATTTTTTGAACGTGAATCTGGTCAAATGGGCACTCGATCCTGACGCCTGCATAAAGAGGCATAGTCTAATCTCAGAAAATACTATCCTTAGGATAATAATTTGAGAATTTAATTAAGAATTTCTTAAATACATTAAGAAATTCAATACAGACTAATGGCGGTTTAGCTTGGGCCCTCAATTCATGAATATCTGTAGGTATTGAGGAATCTGTATTGGCCTCCATTGGGCTCCACCGGTAACTTGGTAGTTCCAATGCATACCGCAAGTATACCCTAGAAAAACCAGCAATTGAGCAGTGATAGTCTTACGGTGAAAGAGCCTACTTTACATGATGATAATCAGTGAGGCTAGGGTTCGAATCCTGGCATGTACTAATGAGATTTTCAAAAATCTTACGTACCTACATCTTCGATGGTGAAGGAAAACGTGAGGAAACCCGCATGTCCCAGAATTAATTCTGAGACATGTGTTACAGTCCCGGTCCGGCGATGGGCTCAGCACCTATCACGTTACGGGGTCCAAAGAATATCTCGTGAGAAGTGGGTACTTATATCCAGAAATAGTATACCTCTGCCTACCCTCTCGGGGATAAAAGTACAGAAAATTTTTTTTAACCAGCCAGAAACTCAAGGGCAGATCTTTTTAATGTCATGAAATTGTTATGTAATAAAATTAAGACGCCAAACATTTTGTCCAAGTACTATTCTAATTTTAATTACGATAATGAATAATGTTCTTTTCAAGTTATATTAATACAATCAATTTCGAAATGATCACATATCTTATCGGCTACACAGTCATAGCAGCTTAGGCTTCTAGCGCGGATGATTTTAGGATTATTTTTGCTCCATGCTAGTTGGTGAATACTTGTTTTTCTTTGATATGGTTCTGTTGAACTTGTGTTTAAAATACTTGAAATATTTTCAACGTGCTTGTCATCAATTGGTATAATATTAACGTCTTTGCAATTTTCTTGCAAACAAGAAATTAAATTTTTAAAACATGATGTTTGTTTGTCAGAAGCAACTTGAGCTGCCCTTTTCAAGCATTCCCCAATCCAATCAGTGGCACCTTTGCTATGCCCTACTTCACTATAATGCCAGAAAATATTATCAACCGAAGCTATTTCACTTAAATATTTAGCAATCAGGAAAAACATGTCTTCGTTTCTGTATTGATTGTCAGAGCCACCACTCTGAAAGTGGATCGTTTTTAAATGTGGTACTTTTTTCTTTATTCCTTCCAAAACGGGTTTCAGATGAGCGCATATCAATGTCGGATCATGCCTCCAATTTTGAGATATTGAGCAAAATGACTGTATTGGATCTTCGTATTCACTACGTAAATATAAAACTGACGTGTGTAATGCAATGGAGTTGATCTCACCAGTGTAATTGCAGATTAAGTTTTCAGGGAAATCCACATGAAGAAATGCTTCGTCCTGAGTCAAGTCATTCCTTATCCTACTTAATGTCCTGTACTGGTGGATTATATTATATACATGTTGCATATACTCCGGTAAACTATCTTTGAGAAACATATTAGCTAAACATGTTTTTGTCGTCTTAAAGGTCTCTTTACATGTCTTCTGGCAAAAGATTCGGGTATCATTTATAATTGTTGGTACCGATTTCGTAATCCACCGCTCGTATGATACAGTTTCATCGCCATCAAAATGATTTACAGAAATTTCTTTATCTTTACATGAATTGCAAGTCCTAGCTAGACAGTCTTCATTTGAATAGCTTCCACAGCATATGGTCTTTATCAATGCTGATGGAGAAGTAGCATTGGTAATTTTATATCTTTTTAAATCACAAAATATTAGATCTATATTTGCATGTATAATACAAATAGAAGTGTCGTCATTGCCATGTTTATTTGCATTAGGTATCAATATCCGAAAAGGGAAACAACGACAAAACAGAGCATAAGAAATGTTTATTCCAGAATTCTTGTTGAATTTCCTATGCGTATTTAGCAAGGAGTCATTCAAAAGCCTGAATTGTTTTATAAGTTTCTTTTTAGTTACCGTTTTTTCTTCATCAGGTATCATACGACTATGTTCGTAATCTTCTACAAATGTTTTGACAGCTTCTTTTAGTGCTCTAACCTTGTTCTTACTGATATCATCATCTGAATCCTGTATAGATGTTTTCTCGGTTGTTTTATTTTTGAGATTCAATCTACGATTTTTCATTTTGCTCTCTAAAATTTATATCAATAAAAGTATTTACTTACATTTTTGGATTCATTACAACTTGGATATTAAAATTTGAGGTTATTATTTAACCTCAATGATCTTTTTTTTTTTTGTTTTTTCATACCTTACAGGGTAGGCAAAAGCATTACGCCATGCAGCCTCGTCATTAGTTTGAGGGTTTGTTTATTGTTACATTATAAATTACTAAAGGGTCGATTCATGCTAAAGGCAAAGGCTAAAGTGGTACTTGTTGGGATGATAATCTCTTTTGTTTAATAGCACGTATCATCTAACGAAATTAACAGATTTTATTCATTTTAATCTTGGAAAAAAAAATATGTAAGAGATTAAAGAGGTATACAATAAAAACCGTTGTCTGTAGCCGGTTTTCTCCAAACATTTCTTTGCATTCCCACTTAGAACTTTTTTGTGTGACGAAAACTTGCGAATCAGAAAGTCCTCATATGGCCCTCGCATAAGAAGTTTCCTTTGCAATGGGTCTACACAAAGAGGTTGGAAGAAGATACTTTTTTTTTAAGCTTCTTTGGGTCTACGTTTGCGCAGTACGTTTTACTTACTTATTACATAAAACCTCTTTGTGTGAAATATGCACCATTTAAGAAAACAATTACATCTTGTTGACAATTTACGTTGACTACAATGTGATTTTCAAAAATCCTGCACACCTATATTTTACTGCACCAATGTTTTAGAATCAACTTGTAAAATCATTTGTATATAGTTTTAACAATACTTGCCGACAGAATGACCATGGACGCACTGTAAGATATATTTTATACAGAAGTTTTTTTGTTAGGTATTTATCTTTATAACAAATATATTTGTTTATAACAAAGACGCTTCCCGCTGTATGTCTGTCCCTATGTGTGTTCTGATATTTAAAACTACGCAACAGATTTTGATGCGGTTTTTCAATAGATCGAATGATTCAAGAGTAAGGTTACTCAGACGTTTAAAGAAAAAGTTTCTCTCCAAGAGAATGATTTTCTTCCAACCTTTGGTTTTAGTATTAGCATCGCACCCGTGCGAAGCCAGGGCGGGTCGCTAGTTTAAAAAATATGTTTTTAGTTAAAGCGGAGTCCTCGTTGCTACAAAATTAGTTTAGTAGCTTCATTACTTCTGGCTTTTATTGATAAACATTGCACCTTTAAAAAACCTTTAAATTTTTGGTTTGATTAGGAAGTCACATTCGACATGCAGATGATGATACAATTTAATGAGATTAAAAAGAGCTGCCCTTGAGTTTCTTGTTGGCTCTTCTCGGGAAGCTGCATTTGGAACCAGCAACTCGTCGGTGGAGATGGGCTGCTGTTTACATTTAGCCAATCTTCATGGACGAGTTTAGAGTGCCTTGTTATTATAAACTATTGACGTTTCTAATATTCCATACCTATCTAAAATAAATGAGTTTTGATTTTGAGTTTGATTTAAAACACATTTCTGCCTGCTTTCTTTTATAGTTATTTAGATCTGATATTTTTACGTCTGTTTAGCACTAACGACTGTGGAGACTCATTGTTCAAGACTGAAGTTAAAAACCAATTATCTATGGGAAACCGTCATCGGAACTTACAAAGTATGTGATAATTTTATCATCTAAGATCTACCGGCCAAAGTGTGTTTGTTTCTAACGCTTTCAAGCCAGAACATACCGATTTTAAAAATTATCTCTCCAATGGAAAGTTAAATTATGAGCAACAAAAAAAACTCACGCCTTTTATTCCCGAGGGGGTAGGGTGAGGTATTCCATTTCTAGAAATACCCACTTTTCACGAGAGTATTCGACCCCTAAACGTGATAGGTGGTGAGCCCATCGCCGTACCGGGTCTGAAGCCTTTGTCAGTGGGCCCACCGTTTCCTGGAGGGTCAATCATTAGCGCTACTAGTAACATGCAACAGATGCTGCACTGACTAAGGGTTAACAATTATTATCATTAATGGCATGGGCTATTTTTTATAATCCCTATCTATACATATAATAAAACTCTAACGGGGCCGTGTCTGTACATGAAATATTTTTTGAAAAATTTAACGGTAGTGTCTATAGTTATCGATATAGATACCGAAACACCAATTTTTGGAATTTTTGTCTGTCTGTCTGTCTGGTTGTGCACGCATCACTCAAAAACTACTGGACGGATTTTGATGAAATTTGGTATGGAGATAACTGAGTACCCGGGTCAACATCTAGGGTACTTTTTATTCCAGGAAAATATCTCATTCCCACGGGAAAATATAAAAACTGGTTAAAAAGAGAAATACGTACTACTCCGAAACGATAACACCTAGAAACTTGAAAAATGGTATGAAGGTGTCTGATATGTCATAGAGAATTGGTATGAATGGATTTTTGGAAATTCCCACGGGAACGGGAATAAACTAAATCTAAGCGGGAAAACGCCGGTGGGCACCCGATATTTGAAATATGGTATGTAGGTGTTTCAAATATGTCGTAGGCAACCAATATGAAGGGATCTTCGGAAATTCCCACGGGAACGGGCATAAACGGAATCCGCGCGGGCAACGCCGCTGGGCATCCGCTAGTACATAGATAAACTATTATTGTATTTTTATTACAGCCAGACACCACTTAATGCAAGTGCGTCCGCGGTCTTCTTCGACTCGGTAAGTATTTTAAATACTGACTGACTGACCTATCTACGCACTCAATCGTTTTACCTAGGAAACTGAACTATAAAATGTAGATTGACATTGACTATAAAAATATCTGTTGTAAGTGCCAGCTTTAGCAAATGATATGCATGTTTGTATCGGTTAAGCCCTTTTCAACCATCCGCTCAAAATGACCAAATAAATAATACTCTACCACCTAAGTACTCAATCAATCTTAGAACCAAAATAAGTCTTGATCTTCATTCTCTAAAATTGAACTTGAAGTTGTAACGAAAGTCTTGACTCGGTCCGATATTCATTAAAAGATGGTCTTACACAACGCGTCATAGAATGAGCGCAATTCCTCATACCTACACCTTAATTAGTATATTGAAATACTAGCAGTGCCCCGCGGTTTCACCCGCGTAGTTCCCGTTTCCGTGGTAATACGGAAATAAAAAGGAAGCCTTTTTTTAAAATCATTTTTGTGGTTTAGGCCTGTTTCCGTGGGAAAATTATAGCCCATGCTACTCCCAGAAAAGTACGCTTCCCACTGGCAAAACATTTTTTAAATTGGTAAAACCGGTAATATCGGAGCCTTTTCAATACAAATTTATTCCCGTTCCCGTGGGAATTTCTAAAAATTCCTTCATAGCGATTGCCTACGACATATAAGACACCTACATACCATATTTCAAATAGCTGGTGCCCATAGCGACGTTTCCCGCGCGCATCCAGATTATTCGCGTTCCCGTGGGAATTCCCAAAAATCCTTCATAGCGGTTGACTACGATATAAGACACCTACACACCGTATTTCAAGTTTCTAGTACGTATTTTTCTTTTTTACCCAGTTTTTATATTTTCCCGTGGGAATGAGATACTTTTCTGGAATAAAAAGTACCCTAGATGTTGACCGGGGTACTCAGTTATCTGCATACCAAATTTCATCAAAATCCGTCCAGTAGTTTTTGAGTGATGCGTGCACAACCAGACAGACAGACAGACAGACAGACAGACAAAAATTCCAAAAATTGGTGTTTCGGTATCTATATCGATAACTATATACACTACCGTTAAAATTTTCAAAAAATATTTCATGTACAGACACGGCCCCGTTAGAGTTTTATTATATGTATAGATGATGCATTCGTACTTTAGTTTTGTCTAACCAAATTTCTTAAATAAAGAGAAATAATAGTACGGTTTCCATAGGCAGCCCTACATTCAGAAAATAAATTTTTCGGAGAAACATACATATACATTCAGAATCTCACGCCTTTTCCCCATTGGGGTAGGCAGAGACAAAAGACTGTCACTTGCTACGAATCTGGTAGATCTCTCGTGCTTCACCCACATCCATCAAACGACTCATGCATGCTCGTCGGTTTCGGGTACTCTTTATGTCTGGCTTTTCTTCAACACATCGCCGATCTTTTCGAAGAAATTTAACACATATTAAAAAATAGCTGAAATCGAAAAGTAGTCTATACTGAACAAACTAGTTTCAGGAATTACGCTTAATCTGTTACATTGTAGAGAAGGCTGGTTATAAACTGGACGAATCCACGCTCTTTAATTTTCCAGGAGCAGACTGAAGAGATGGGGTGGGCAATTACATCGATCGCCATCCGTGTCCCCAATTCGAGGGAAAGAAGTGAAGATGACTCCTCCTACCCCCATCACCCCCTTGGATCAATGGATAAGTTCTTTCGGGTATAAAAAGAATGAATACATCAAAGAGATTTTAATATAATAGGACATAGAGGGACAAAGCAAACAAAATCGTAATCCAAAACTACGCCCGAATGGCAGCTTGTGTTCATATTAACTGAACATTGAGATCAAATTTTGTATGAAAATCTTCCCAATGTAACCTCTATGCCCTATTATATTTAAATATTTTTGGAATATACATTACACAACAAAACTCGTTATTATCAACTTACAAACAATCACACAACTTTACATACATACACAATCTCATGCCTATTTCTCATTGAGGTAGGTAGAGACAATAGACTGCCACTTGCTACGAACCTGGCAGATATCTCGTGCTTCCTCCACATCCATCAAACGACTCATGCATGCTCGTCGGGTTTCGGGTACTCTTTATCTGGCTTTTCTTCAACACAACTTTACCTGTCTATAAAATTAGTACATCATATTTAGTTGTTCCAAATACCGATGTAGACGCGAGTCTGTGACCAGATCGTGTTGCCAGAGTTGATATACGGCACTGAAACGTGGTCTCACAATGGACCTGATAGGCTCAAGGTCACCCAGAGGGCAACGGAAAGAGTTATGCTTGGAGTTTTCTTGAGTGATCGAATCCGAATCTGCAATGGCTGTGGAAACGGTACATTGCTTGTAGAACAGAAGGCGTAGAATGCGTAGGCCTCCCTGGCGAAAATCACGGCTTCACGCTGGATATCGGAAGTTTAAAGGCTGATTCATGTTACACCGGGCTGGGTTTGGTCCGGGCCCCGTCCGGGCCCGGATGGGGCTTGGCCCAGACCCGGCCCGGTGTAACATGAATCAGCCTTAAGACCGGTAATTGTGGCAATACTTGGGGGTGGAGTCCAGCAGTGGACATTTTACCAGTTCCTTTTCAGCAAAGCCAAGAGCACGTGAAACTACACTTGTAGTAAGAGTCTGGCCTTTAAAGCTAATAAGAACAGTACAAAGTCCAATTTGTCAAGCTCTTCGTGCTCTTGACTGTACTTGGACGGTTCAAATTTTTATTCGATACCACGTAGTTTGGGTTGCGTTGAAACTGCTCGTTTTCGCAGAGGTGGTGAATCCTACTTCAGCACTCGCCCTCCGGTGGATCCAATGCACGTTGTGTTTACTAGTTTGCCCTCGCCCAACCTGCAACCCCAGATAAGCGTCCAAGACCCCCTACGGGTATGAAACTCAATCAATAATATCAATTTGCTCTTCCCCTGCAACACTATTGCTCTTGTGCATTGTTATGCTGTATTTTGTTGGCAAATAAATGAATTATTATTATTAATCCCCATAAAAAAGCACTCTTGTCTTATCCCCGAGGCAATCGGCAGAGGTGAACCATTCCTGTAAATACTTCCCGGATTTCAACAATGAGTGTTTGGACCAAGCGTGACTGGTGGTAAGGTGGTTTTTTAAATATGCCTCAAAATGTATTTAGGGTTTCCACAAGATGTTTTCCTTCACCACCAATTGTATATACTTAGATTATATTATCAACTTACTACGAGTAGTACTTATATAATTATTATAATTTGCCAGTCAGTATTGTATTGCCAGCCAGTGAGTATTGTATTTCTCTCATTGTCTTATTATTACCGATCATTTCTACTAAATTATAACTACTTAGCCTGATGGTTGACTGGCAGATAATGCCTTTAGAGATAATAGTTCGTTATTTGACTTTTTTTACATTACGTCAACTAAATATTACCCTATTACAGATTACCAACCATAGCTACTTAGAACGGGTGATATACCCGTTACAGAACATGGCGACACCTTCACAGCGGCAGAACAAGGTAATCTGTCCATTCTCGCCCTTTTCCCACTATCTGAAGTCATCATCATTTCAGCCATGATCCACTCCTGAACATAAGCCATTTATACAAAAGAATCAGTTGGGTTTGGTCCCCCAATTACTCCCGTGCTGGAAGGCGCCCTGGTGTTCCGGGCGCTTTAAGCGGAGATAGGGGGGGAGGTTCGCTCGACACCCCCTCGAGAAGGCCTCGTAATGTGTTGCGGGTGGCGTGACCCAGCTGCAGATGCTAAACCGCGGTGCCATGGCTGGGTCCGAAGCGGCGAGGAGGAACACAAAGGGTTTTTAGTGGGTATAGCAACACTATGGCGCAGAGCCCCCCATAACCGGTCACCCCCCCGGGTCGGTGGGTATGCAGAAACGCATTTTCCCTAGGTAACAAAAAAAAGGTCCTCCATTTACTAACGGTAGCCAGGCTAAGTTTGAAGATTACGGATCTATTGCAAGTTTCAAAATTTATCACTTTCTTATGACTTGATTCCGACAAATTATTTCTGCTTACCCTAATGGTTGACTGGTAGATAATGCCTTCATGTGTACATTTTCTTCGTACACGAAGTTTTAAACAAATTAATATATTATTTACAATTATATTTTTACGATACAGAAAACTTACTTAGACTTAAAATAAATCTCACGCCTTTTATCCCCGAGGGGGTTAGCAGAGGTATTCCTTCAGGGAATACCAACTTTTCACTAGTATATTCGACTCCCAAACGTGGTGGTGCCCATCCCCCCAATCGAGCCCATCGACGGACCTTAACATTATATTTCTACAACTTATATCTGCTTCAGATACGCCGCCGTAATAAGAAATTTGTGCATGACTTAGTTCATGATCTGGTAGAAAACCTTCCCTTGGATGTAACTACTATAGTTGCCTCCACTTCTAAGAGGGCGAGGTAGGTATACCATCATTTTTTTTAAGCACAAGTCAACAGAGCCCATTGAGTGACTGACTCCTTCCAAAATTGTTTTTTTTTTAAATAAAAAAAAATCTCACGCCTTTTATCCCCGAGGGGGTAGGCAGAGGTATTCCATTACATTCACATTTCACGAGATATATTTGACCCCTAAACGTGATAGGTGGTGAGCCCATCGCCGGACGGGGTCTATTTACACATGTCTCAGAATTAATTCTGAGACCTGCGGGTTTCCTCACGATGTTTTCCTTTACCGTCGAGCTTGTTTTAATGTACGTAAGTTTTTGAAAAACTCATTGGTACTGCCAGGATTCGAACCCGAGCCTCATTGATTTTCGGCCGGCTCTTTAACCGTAAGGCTATCACTGCTCTTTTTTTTTATTTCAACTTAAATACAATTTGCTCTTGAAACTAAGTGACCACAGCACGAAAACCTCACAGGGTTTATCTGTGCGAGTGAGCCGTTCTAGTAGGCACATAAGATAATAATAAAAGTAAAGACTCACACTACTTATTTACTACGTAATACTGTATTTCCATCTGACTTAGAATATGAATTGTTTTACCCTATAACTTATAAAAAAAATCGGTCGTCTGTAAAGTTGGTTTACTGACGATAGTTGAACGTTACAACGTCATAAGAAAATACTGATGGAATGGATTGAGCTACTTTGTCGCTCGTTGCGCGCTCTCGCTTGCACTGGAACGCCGCATACGTCATACCTTTTCGTGCATGCAGCCGGCTCCATCGAATTATAAGACGTTGTCACGTCAAAAATTGTGTACTAGATAATATAATAATAATAATAATATAATCTCACGCCTTTTATCCCCGAGGGGGTAGGCAGAGGTATTCCATTACTGGATATACCCACATTTCACGAGATATATTGGACCCCTAAACGTGATAGGTGGTGAGCCCATCGCCGGACCGGGTCTATTTACACATGTCTCAGAATTAATTCTGAGACCTGCGGGTTTCCTCACGATGTTTTCCTTCACCGTCGAGCTAGTGATAAATATGTAGGTACGTAAGTTTTGAAAAACTCATTGGTACATGCCAGGATTCGAACCCGAGCCTCACTGATTTTCGACCGGCTCTTTAACCGTCCGGGCTGTCACTGCTCTAGATTACGCGGGATTTAATATGTATGTGAATTATGCTTGCCTTTATTTCAGACAACTGAAATCTCGAAGTCAGAATGTGAAGGAACAAGTGACGTCAAATACTTGCAGCATTGCAGTACAAGCGGTTGGCAACAAGTAAGTTAGTTAGTAAAAAAAAAAAGTGCGCAATTATAGTAGTATATTACTTATAAATATTCTTCCCGCTGTAAAAATAAGTTACTTTATATATTTTTATACCTATTACAGTTTTTTTTTAAAGTTAAAAACACATTTATTTAACTAAAATTTAGAAATTGTACAAAATATAAATACATTATAAAATTTCATGCGGTTATTCATATCGGTGTCAGAGGTAGGGCACCGCGGGAAGGGCAGCTCCTTCTTCATATGTCGTCAGTTGCCACCTGTGGCGGGTGCCACGGATGCACTATAAATACATTATAAAATTTTATGTTATGCAATGCAATACCTATTACAGTTAAATATTAATACACAACGGGAAGAATATTATGGGATTTTTATAGAATTCTACAGTTGCTTTGGAAAAGTACTGTAGAGAGTTAAGAAAAAATCAACCAAAATCAAATAATTACTTTTATTACGAGCAATATTTATTAAATATGTTTAGGGGGGGCCAAGAGTCGTATAATAGGTCTCAAGTCTGAAAAAAAAACATTTTCTTAGGGTTTTCAAGAACTTGGTCACCTAGGTTCTTGAAATAAATCCCCTCAACTTTCAAAACAACCACAAGAAAATATCGAAAAAATTTATGCCTACCGAATTGGAGTCGACTAGTCCAATAGTGCTGTATAATTGCAGGAGTAAGGTCTGCATTACACTTTTATCTTTTCTTTTGGCAGGGCCCGTACGCCTAAAAATAAGGGGAATGGCCCAACAATGAACGGGAACGGTGTCCAAAGAGAAAATATATTGGAAAACGGTAATAATCCTTCCACGGTAACGGTAAAACGCAAACACATCTCTATGGGCATTAATCAAGTGCAAATATTTTAAGGGTACTTAGAAATATTTAAGAGAAAAAAAACTTATTTTTTAACAAAAAAAATATTATTTTACAAACACGATTGGCACCCTCACTACTGCACTCAAACGCCACTTTTTCCGGCTTTTTAAAAATTCTTTATTTGTTATTTTCGCACAATTTTTAATTGGGTATTGTGCGTGTATTGTTGCGATGTTTTTTTTTTTTAATAATCGATGTCATCTAAAGTAGCAATAAAAATCAATGCCTAAAATAGTTTTTTGTAAATTTTTTGATTTACTTTAAATATTTGCACTTAATTTAAAAATTACCATGTATATTTACGCCAACTTATTCTTCGTCAGAAGATGCGGAGGTGGCAGATGACTGGGTGGGTGGTATGCGAGCCATGCGGGATTCCCATGTGCGGTTAGTGCTACGTCAGCTGCGGCACATTGACCGGTTAAACCGCGCGCTGGACCGCGCGGGTCGGGCTTTCCGCGCTACCAGTCCGCGCTCGACTTGTAGACAGAGCAATTAATGTTGTGTAAAATGTTTTGTGATATTTGTTGCATCTCAGTGTTTAATTTTTTTGTTTTTATCTTCATTTCGAAGCATAATTATTGTCAATAAAAATTTAAATAAATATAGTCTTTTTAGTGTAGTTTGCTGAACCAAGAAGATTTTACTAGTAAGCTTATGATGATGTAGTTTGTTATCTATGGCTTATGACAATATTTTGATATTTGTCACAGATTATCACACTTTGTTTCTACTTTTTTATACTTTCATTTTATTTTTGTACCAAATTTGTAATGGCTTTCGCACTAAAATTATCAGGACATCTCTGGTAAGTTCAGATTTTTAAATAAGTAAATATTACAAAACAAACAAACTTAGTACCTACTGGACAGTTGAAACAGTTGTTCGGTTTCAGGTGGATTCGAATTTTATTGGGATCAAGGATGTTAATATTTATTTCATACGTGCAGCAATTTCATTGTTATTTTTCTATATCTAGATTTATATAACGGGTTCGAAACATGGCGAGGGCATGTAGAGTCAATAGCATATGAAGCTTTACATTTGTTGTGAGAGTCTGACCTCTAAGGCGATTGTAATAAGAACGTTACAAAGTCCAAAGTGTGCTCCACGTGCTCTTGACTGTACCAATAAGTTTTTCGAGAACTACGTGCATATTTATCACTAGATCGCATGTGAAAGAAAACATTGTGTAGAAACCCACTTGCCCAAGAATGGATTCCCCGCTCCGGTGGTCTTTTTGTCACGTTTTGGTGTCAATAAATATACTTGGGAAAAGCACCCCAAGTAACACAAATATACATGCATAAAGCTCACGCCATTGTCTCACATAGGTAGGCAGAGTCTCTGCATACTTCTCTCGCTTCCTTCACATCCATAAGCCTTTTCATTCACGCTCTTTTATTCTTCTCACTCCGGACCCCAGCTTTTTGAAGGACGTCACTTATTTGATCCGTGAACGTCCTTCTGGGGCGCACCATAAATCTCTTTCTTTATTCTTCTTTCATTCATATGTTCTATATAACCAAACCAGCGTAACATATGCATTTCTATCCTTATCACTACATCTTCTTTCAAACCACACTTCTCCTCTCGTATATCCGCATTCCTCACTCTAGCACACAATTTCACTTTACACGTACACACTCATTTATTTCAGGTGGTAAGTCCAAGCGCTAGAGCGTGCTCCGCAGGCCTACAGCAGCAGCTGTAGCTCCATTTTGGGCACAGTTTGATGGGCTATAGTTCCATTTTAACTCCACAAGATTATTACTATATAACTTTACTCTTACTGATATATGTTGTGAACGAGTAAACGAATGAATGTACATTATTCCATCGGTTCAGTATTTTGACAGTGTTCGTAAAAATATGAGCGTTTTTATTGTAGCTATCTAATGGGCCATTTACACGAGGCCATTCGATAACCCATTACACAGAGTCAATCCAATAATGGCCTCGTGTAAATCGAGACAGTCCACTGCATTGTATTGTCCTCAAGCCTTTGATGAAGGCAGTCTGGATTGACTCAGTGGATTGTCTCGGCCATTGACCTCGTGTAAATGGTCCATAAGTTTTTGTAGGATCGGTATACCTCTACCCCCTCTTGGATAAGTATTAATATTTAAGTTCAAAATATGAAAACTTGTTTCAGCTCGAGATTCGCTATTCGAGCGACGACTATGAACTTCATACGATACTCTAGAGAGTTAGTTCGGCATTCTTTAGACGCATATTCGGGACGGGAGTTAACGTCACATGCCGCAGGTACCCCCCCTTCCCCCGGGGAGCGTCTTCCCCCTCCTCCCCTAGCATTAGAACCCCGTTTCCCCCGCGTCACAACTGCGTCGGCGTGGCGACGCACTTACGTCGGGTCGGTGGCTAAACTGCTGGACTCATTCTTCAATAATTATTCTTAGCGAGTCGGTGTATGTTGGAATATAATTTGAGAGTCTTCGAAAGGTACTTTTATTGACACTAGAGCAAAATAGCTTCGGGTTTCCTTTATAGTGTAAATAGTCCGATCGCAAAACTAAATCGCTAAAAACATCTTGCAATCTAATCTCAGTGAGCCTAATGTAGGTAGTATTTATTGAACAAATCCAGACTTATTGTAATAGGACTGTGATGCTAAAAACGGTTTCGTCTACTATCTCATCGTATTGTTTGAGAGAACATTTATATACTACCTCTACATTAATATTATAAAGAGGAAAGATTGGTTTGTTTGTTTAATTTGAGATCCGAAACTACTGGATCGATTTTTAAAATTCTTTCACCAATGGAAAGCTACATTATCAGGGAGTAAAGCCGTATACAGAAAGAAAGCTGAAAGCTAGTCGGCGCCGACAGGCGCCGGTCCATTCTACAGAAAGCAAGCAGATTGAAGCAGAGCGAGCAAAATGTCGTACGATGATTGGCGGGCGGCACCAGCGCTGACCGGCGCGTGTCGGCGCCGATCGGCGCTTATCGGCGCCGACAAGCGCCGGTCGGCGCTTGTTCATATAAATGCCTGCGCCGGTTACCTGCGTAGACCGGCGCCGATGGGCGCCGATCGGCGCTTATCGGCGCCGATAAGTTTTCGGCTTTCTTTCTGTATACGGCTTAAGATAGGCTATATTTTATTTTCATATTCCTACGGGAACTGGAACTACGCGGGATTTCAATCTAGTGTGTAATATATAAGTTTTTTAACTTAACTGCATTGTAATTAATAGATAGAATAAGAAGAGGAGGTATGAAAAAACATAATTAATTAACTAATTTATTTATTTTATACAAATTCCGCTATAATACATATTTACAAACATAAAAACGATTTTCGAAATTGTCACATTGTAAAAAAAAGCTTTGAGCAGATCGGCGCCGGCGCCGGGCGGCCCGCGGGCCGCGCGGCCCCGACGTCGCACGCGCACCCGCTGGGCGACACTACACTACCCTACTACCTACCTAGGATACTGTCCAAGCTTGAAGTACCACCGGCCATCGCACTAACATAGGTGCCCAATTCAAAACAAAACATATCACTGGAACGCAATCATTTTGGTTTCCTGACAACGCCCTGGACATGCGATTAATTCATTCTAGTGGCAATGCAATAAATAAAGAATGTATGTGGAATGAGAGTCAGTCGCCAAATGAGAACTCACAAGACAACTTTACTGTTCGAAACTGTATTTGTAGGCACCGGTGTTACTCCAAGCTAATGTATTGTTCTAATATTGAACGCATTAAATGATGGAGGTGATCAATCGCGCCTTGAAGTTGACTATTCTCTCGGAGGTCTGCGCTATGCGGAGGATGAGGTCCTGGATGAGGTTCGCGATCCCACGGTTGGCGATGATGAAGAGCCGGGTGATGGGTCCGGGAACGCCCTCGGTGAGGTTATCGCCCTTGGCTGCGCCCGCGTCGTCACCTTCAGCGGCAGCGCCCCCGTCGCCGGACGACGCACCGGATGACGACCCAGCTACCAACTGGAATTGTCACTCGATTTTTAGAATTTGGCTTCGGTTTTGTTGCTCCTGTAGATAATCCTGTGCAAGCAAGCAGGCTAAGATGCACTCAAGCCTATAAGTTTCGTATCAGGGACAACTGTATCATTAGAAGTTTTATTCAAAGTATTATTTTTAGTTTTAGGGCTCATTTTTCAATCGTCAGATAAAAGTTATCTGAACAATAAACATCACTTGTCACTTTTTATTTCTATTTTGTCAGACAGTGACAGTATCAATATATTCTCTAGATAAGATTTATATGACGATTGAAAAATCAGCCGTTAGACTATTAATGTGTAATGTGTCAATTAAATCAATCAATTAAAATTTCAATCAATTCGCATTTGCACACAAAATATAACATTCGCAAAGATATTATCATAAACACTAATTAAATACCAACGTTCTAAATATAGCTAATCCAAATCTAATACTACAGACGTATTATATTAGTGTTAGAAACTAGATATCAAATGCCGTACATTGTTAGTAAAAGTTATCGTCTGGAAAAGGAGACGGGGATGGGAGACAGGAAGATTCGGACACATCGGAAAACAACAAACTACACAAACAATACCAAACTACAGATACAACTACTAGCCTAAACAACTAGCGAGTCGTCGACTGCCACCGAATCCGCTGAGCTGCAAATCCAAAACTAAACTCAAAACGCTACTGTGTGGAGCTCTATTGGTGCGTGTCGAGTGATGTCTATACTTGTGGGTCGTTTGGGTCCAGAGACGCGGTGTGCGAGGCGGTGAGGCCCACGTTGAGAGAGTCTGTTCCCGCGAAGAGTCTAAACGCTGTGCCAGCTGCACGCGCCATCGCCTCCGCCGGACGCTGCAACACCAAGCCTCCTCACTCGCAACACACTCATATCCATCTCTCATGAGACGCAGAATACCTTGCCACATCCACAGTACAGTTTGGAGCATCCTCCTTTAATTCACCACTTCGTGTGATGAGTTGATATGAAATATATAAATGGTTAAAGTTTGGAAAAGAAAGATTTAAGAGAGTCTAGTATTAGGTGCTGATTTTATGAGACTTACTCTGACGACGTCGAAGAGGAAGTTGCCAGAGCCGCCTCCGGAAGCGCCACCCTGCCCTCCGAAGCTGAGGAATCTGGAACAAATCAAATAACCACATTGATCATCTTAACCGCATTACCGACTTCGTAATAAATGTATGCCGACACGCAACAGTTACATGATCAATACTTGGTAGTGATAGTAGCACCGGTATAACGCTGGTAGAAATCGAATCGTGCGAATTGAAAAGTATAGCAAAAACCTACAATAGCGTGCACTCATTTTCGAGCATTGTTTGCCGCTGTGGCAATTACCGCAATTCTCCTTCAGATACAGAGGAGATTGGAGCAAATACTTAGAAAACTTTACAGTACAGAATAATAGCGCGGTTTTCGTTCAGAATAAAATTAAATATAATCCATATTGAAGCCCTCTTTGACCTTGATGCAACCGTTTCAGTAAAAGAGGTACGTGTACCGCCGGCACAGACAACTTTCTACTTAGGTAATTCCATTTTTGTTTTATTTTGGCATCGGGCGAATTGATCGTGTTCGTGACTATAAATCACAGGTAATTAAACTGAAATATTGAAGGAAGGTCACCTCTTATTTCTGTTCTCTTCACTGCTGTCAGCGTCATCGAGAGTGATTTCATCGATGCTGGCAGAGTTCGTCTGAGCAGCGGTCTGCTGGTCATCGCTGGCCGCCACTTGCTGGTCCTCTTGGCCCTCACCGAACGCAACGCGGACCTCAGCCTGCTGGGATTCCGCTCCTGATAGCAGCTGGTTCTCCTCGGCGATGGCGTTCTGAAAAACCGATACATTTATTAAGTGGAAATGGTGGATGATGGATGAATGATCGTGGAATGGCCGGTGTTTGACGTTGTGAAATGACGTGACGATGACGATGACGGTATGGATGAGCGGTCTGCGCTGCTCTGCTGTCCTTGGGCAGGCTGGTGTTAGTGCGCGATATTGTCGCTCATACCGGCAGGAAGAAAAGCGCGCGCCTGCGCCGGCGCGCTTCTTCAATGGTCGTTGCGACCGTCGTGGTGGTCACGGGCGAGGAGTCTTCTTCGTCGTCGTCGTCGTCATCGTCATCATCCTCGAGCTCGACCGTCCCGCCTCCGCCTCCACCTCCGCTGTTGCCACCACCGTTGCGGTTGCCAAGGAACGCCCTGAGTACTACAGGCCCCAATGTTTGCAGCACCATGCCCGTTATCTGCTGTACTTTCTGTTCGATAATCTAGAACATACACCGCCCTTAGCATACCGCCGACAGCCTTGTCTGAAAATCATACACCTACTGCGTAGCCTGTGAAATAAGGATTTGGTAATAAATTGTAACATGTGTGAAAGGCAAGTTGGGGTGCTTTACAGCTGCAGTTTTGGGGTGGATCCTATGGAATGCGATCCCGCTGATCAGACAACGATGATCAGTATTTTTAAAGAAGCTATGCTTGCATCACTGGTGTGTTGATGGCCATTTCATCAAGTGTCTGCCCGTATTCCATTGGTCTGTGATTGGTGCGCCAAAAGTGCTACTTGGTAAACAGAATATACCTGCGTGAGAGTGGGGAACAGCTGTCGCAGGATGCCGATAGTGCGCTTGTTTCTTTCGCTAAGCTCGGAGCCGGGTGCGCCGAGGTTGAGCGTAGCTAACGTCTCCTGGAATAAACGAAATGATACCATAAAATAAGTAAACTGAGTACTGAATGAGAAACCACGAAAAATCTGGTTAATTAAGCTTCAACTCGGTGGTACTAAATGACCATTAAGTAATTAAACAGTTACGCAAATCTAAGAGAGTAACAAGAGTAAAAAGACAAGGTCTCGGCAGTTGACCTACAGTCGCGAAAAGGGTCGTAACCTCCCAGCAGTTGCGTTAGACAGAAAACTATAATTGCAAAAATGAGCATTCGTAAAACGAGGCAATAGAATTGCGTAATTGTTATATTGAAGAATCGTTTGTGATTAGGGACACGCGATAACATAATAAGCTGGCCGCCAGACCGCTGACCCATGAAGACTTTATTACACCGCATTGATACTTTTTCGCAGCCGGTCAGCTAATCATCGGTATACAGGTAATTATGCTGTTTGTAGGAACGTGAATTACAGCTATTCATTTCGCAGTCCGCATGGCTCGCTGGGCAATGAGGACATCGGCTTATATCTTGCACTTGCATCGGA
Organism: Ethmia dodecea; assembly: GCA_963855545.1. NCBI lineage: Eukaryota > Metazoa > Arthropoda > Insecta > Lepidoptera > Depressariidae > Ethmia > Ethmia dodecea. The sequence continues at coordinate 28,993,170 of OY979436.1, read as the reverse complement.
CGGAAAAGCCTTGTTACTGGTGTTAACGATGTTACACATTCGTTTAGATATGAAGACTGCGTGTGCGTTTTAAACTTAAAATCCAGTGAGTCAACATTTTTCTTGAGATTAGGTCTGGTCATCCTATATACGATATGTAACAGAATAAGCGCAATTCCTGAAATTAGTTTGTTCATTATCGACTACTGAATAGATTTCAGCTATTAAAATATGTTTTTTTTTATACCTAATTAGCATAGCCGAATTTAGGGCTACCTATGGAAATCATACTATCACTACATAGTATAAAACCAAGTCGCTTTCTCTGTCCCAATATCCCTATGTCCCTTTGTATGCTTAAATCTTTAAAACTACGCAACGGATTTTGATGCGTTTTCTTTAATAGATATAGTGATTCAAGAGATTCAAGAGGAAGGTTTTAGTGTTAGCATTGCACCCGTGCGAAACCGGGGCGGGTCGCTAGTAATGTATAAAGTACGAAGGTATCATATTTTTTTTATACTAATATATATATAACTAGCGACCCGCCCCGGCTTCGCACGGGTGCAATTCTTATAAGAATTTTCTTTGCTATAAACCTCAAGGAGCCCGAGACCTTTCCAACGAATGCAAAACCTTGGAAATCGGTTCGTGCGTTCTGGAGTTATAGCGTCAGGAAGGAAAACCCGACTTATTTTTATATAGTAGATAATTGGGGTGAGGAATTGTACTTATTCTGTTACGCGTTGTATAGGTACACCCATAGATTGTGGTTAAGCCACGTCAGATACCCTTGCTTTGCTTGAAAAATCCAGACAGGAGGCCACTAGCTAATAATTTCTTAATCCGCGGTGGGCTCTGGAAGATTATGGCCCATATTACTACCATACATACTAACCGTAGAGTAACGAAAGAGATTTATGGTGCAAATGTTGAAGGATACAAGGTAAGAGGACGCCCCAGAAGGACGTTCACTGATCAAATTAGTGACGTCCTTCAAAAATCTGGTGTAAAGAGTGCAAAGAATAAAAGAGCGTGCATGAAAAGGCTTATGGATGTGAAGGAAGCGAGGGAAGTGTGCAAAGATCGGGCAAAGTGGCGATCCATCGTCTCTGCCTACCCCTGTGGGAAGAAGGCGTGAGCTGTATGTATGTATGTACGTATACTAACCCTTAGCTCTGCTGTTGGCTTTACGGATTGATAAGGATGACTGATACTTAAAGAATAGAATTGATAGTCAACCAAACCAGGACCAATTCTACCAAATGTCAATGGTTACAGTTGAATGATAATGAAATGGTCAATCGATCGAAAAGTGTCAAAATAACACCATTAACTGACCATTGACATCTCATTGTCATCCAACTATGACCGTTGACATTTAGTGGAATTGGCCCCTGTTTAGCTGAGTGTTATGTGAAAAAAGCGTAAGTGTGTATATTTGTGTTTGTGTGGTTCCGTACTCAAAGGTTGCCAATAGGACTGTATTACAAAGGCTCCAATATCTGTCTATCCGACCGTCCATCTTTTCAACCATAGATAGGTCGAAACTTGAATTTTTTACAGAGTGTAGCCATAGTAATCTATGGCTGCTATAAAACAAACGTGTTTTTGTCTGCATTTTGCCGGTTTTTAAAATGTAGGGTTAGGTACCTGAGCACTCGCGGCGGGCGCGATGATCTCAATGATTTCGGGCCTGTCGTCGTTGGCAGCTGCGGGATCTGGATTGGCCGCTGGATTGGGTTCTGGATTGGCCTCTGGACTCGCAGCAGGGGCCGCGTATACCGCCACCAGCGCCGAGCATAACACCACGAAGTACAACGTCGTTCTCATCTTGCTTCAATATCTAGTCGGGTTGTCTCAGGAACTCGGCTTTCCCGGTTCAACTTTTAAAAGCACCTGCGAAAATAGATATTTTTTAGTCAAAGTATCTTCCTCACAAATTTTTCAGTAGGCCAGAAAGATGTGAACTTTCGGTCCTATCGCAACATTTGTGACACCGCACATTTGGTAGTCGTGCTACGCTGCGTTATTAAATAACAATTTATTATTCTCGATTGTCGACAATCTTAACTGTGGGAAAATTGTGTTCTTTTTGCATAAACACGATCTTTGTGGCTCCGGCTCCGTTGCTAATAACATGCCTTTAGCCTTCAAGTTTATGAGGATTGCAACTTTATCTAGCAGTGTAACACGACTCGAACAAAACATGATTAAGATAGTATACATAAGTAGTAAACAGCTCGGTACCCCACTTTTTGTATGATGAATGTGTGTGTTTAGTTGTGTTTATGTAAGGCTAATGCCACGTAATTTGTATGCGGGCCGCGTGGAGTGTGGCAAGCCCGTGAATGTAACCGCGCCGATTGTGAGTTGACTGTCGACTGCCCGACCTTTGAGGCTAATTCACTTTCATCGTCCACGGGTCTAAGTCCTAACGTCGATGCGACTGGCAAACTTAAGCAAATATTTGACAAAGTCATGAGATAAATAACAGCCCGGCAGACCAGCGGTTGGTAGACAGACGAGTCTCAACTCGTATCGCGGTCTTAAAACCCACGACTTTCGACATAGGGGTGGGGATCACTGTGAATATTCGAACCATGTCTCGTGCTACATCTACAGAGTATAGCACTTCGCATTTGGTATTTATAATCTGGTTAGTATTTATGATGAATCGTTTTAAGTTTTTTGGCCAACGTATAGATTAGTTTGTGATCATTGTGTGTTTTCACAGTCTGAATAAGCCCTTTGGCTTATGGTGACAGCGGTCGCTTTAGCCGAAAACGGCTGGAACCGATCATCATCAAGCTAAAGGGTCAAGACGGTATGATACATAGTGAAAAAATTCATATATTTTTTCTTCTATTGTCGTGGTTTTTAGGATAACTTAGCGAAACTCTACTATCAAGTCAGGATTATGTCGCAACTGGTGTCGTAGATTCTTCTTTGTCTTATAAATATTCCTCTTACATATATTATGTATCTGAAATAATAAACCCAAGCTTTCCGCTGTAATGCAACTCTAAATATTTAAGCTTGGCATTAATTCATTATCTGTCATTTTTTTTAAATATACACAATTATATAAGTAGAGCTGTATAATTATCACATACTATTGGTAATTATTGCCAATGAGAATTGAAATCTATTTGTTTAATAATAACCCAATGTTTTGATATTAATTACACCAATGTTAAAGCTAAAATCGATGCAACGCATGATTCTATCATAAGTTTCCAAACCAATTCCAATTCCAATCGATTGCGAAATAAAATTCTATCTAAGACCTGCGTACTACAGACGGTATTGCACATTTTTCAATAAAAGCTTCAATAGCGACTAAACGAACTCGGGCTGACATTATGTTGCCATATTTTGAACACATCTAACGCATCTTCCTTTGTTTATATAGAACATGATTTTGTGATTCGACGGGCCTGTTGGCTCAGTTGGTAGTGACCAGTTGCCTTCTGTGCTGAAGGTCGAGGGTTCGATACCCGCTCGCGGCCAACATCTGTGTGAGTGATCATGTCTGTTGGCTTCGTGTTTGGTCGTTTAATATTTATAAAAAGTACCTATGTTATCAGGTATTTATGACCCATAGTACAGGCCCTGCCTAGTTTGACTAAATAACCGTGTTGTCCCACAATTAATTATTATTAAGTACTATTTATTATTCGCTTTCGTTACTATTGCGTATCACTAGATGGCACATCAAAATATCTGATCTTAAAAGGATGTGGTTTCACGCTTCATAAATGTAATAAGCCGCAACCATATCCAACTATACAATTAGTGTTGCAATTGTTTCAGTTCAGTTTTTCGCTTCAATGTGCTTATTAACAGAATGTGTTGAAATTGGAGCAGACCTCTTATAATTTTAGCCTGCATCGGTCAAGCCGATATGTAAAATATTACGACACAAGCTGCCGAGGCGCGTTGTTTTCGTAAAGTTGTTGAAGTTTGTATTATTTAAACGAAAATATAATCTTAATAAATTCGTCATCATAACTTTCTTGCCATTTACCTGTTATTTGGAAAACGTGCTTCTATGGCTTACCAAGATAAAACATGCACCAGATTTTAAGTTAAACAGGCAACAACTGTTAAAACCGCATCCAATTTGATGCAATCGTTTTTTTGCGTGATGCGCCTGCAAACAAACTGACAGAGAAAAAATATAAATCTCAAGCCTTTTATAACCGAGGGGGTAGGCCGAGGTATGCCATTTTTTGATACGTTCCTATACCCTCTTTTCACAAAATATTCTTTGAACCCCTAGACGTGATAGATGGTGAGCACATCGCCGGACCGGGTTTCCTCACGATGTTTTCCATCACCGTCGAGGTAGTGGTGAATAGGTACATAAGTTTTTGAAAAACTCATTGGTACATGCCAGGATTCGAACCCGAGCCTCACTGATTATCATCATATGAAGCAGGCTCTTTAACCGTAAGGCTATCACTGCACAGAGAGAAACACAAAAGCTAAAACTAAATTATGGGTCATAGTTATACAAACAATGCCTTTTAAGCGGACACACTTCTTCCTGATACTAAAAAAAAAACTAAACCAGTTAATAACACATTACATACACACTACAGATAACTTGGCTTTGGCGTATCAAGACGAATCTTGTACAGTCAAGAGCACGTGGAGCTTGACATGGACTTTGTAAAGTTCTTATTACAATCGCCACAGAGGTCAGACTCGCACTACAAGTTATAATTATGTTTTTTGGAGATCTATTTTTAATTGTTTTATTAGAATGACCTGTTTTTCCACTATTTTGAAATTTTTGCGTGCCATCATTTGGTAAAATATGCATACTCCTATTTTAAATTGTCGTAAACTTTTGTATAAATATTTTTTGCAATTAAAGATTTTTATTATTATAGTATTTACACGGTCTGTACTCAGACGGATCTAGCAATCATTTGTTAATAAATCAATTGGAGGTAAATCTAGAATTAGATATTTGTCAATTTGTATTAGTTCCGTTATTGCAAGATTTTAGTGTAACCGAAATACAGAAATACTGTTTAACCACAATCGACATTAAAGTGGATTCTGGGTGAACTTTAGCCTCAAGTTTTTCAATAAATATTGACATCATTGTGACTCATTTACAGAAATAATTTAATATAACCTTTGCGAGGTAATCAACTATTTTAAGTGTTAATTTTCTACAATGTAAATATTGTATACTTGAGGAAACATGTTATATAGCTAAAGGTTCAGCAAAAAAGTGAAAAAATTGAAGGTTCAGTGAAAGATCAGTAAAAAATACCCATCATAATATGTACTTTTATTCAAAGAGATTTATAGGTCTACTAACTAAAAGTCATTGCAACTTTACTGCTTTAGCTATTTATGTTCTTATACGAACTATTACACAATTTATCTACATAAGAAAGAAAGAAATATTTATTTGTCCCATTAATAAATTCTTGGAGCACTAAACTTAATGTAAATAGTTTAAAGCGTGGACAAAAGGGTCTAAGGTTCAGCCTTGTCTGTGGACAGTAGACAACTGCTGATATTCTGCCATAGCCCTTCATGTCGAGTGTAGAACACAAATAATAATAATAATAAATTGTGGGACACATTTTACACACGGTTATTTAGTCCCAAACTAGGTAGGGCCTGTACTATGGGTACTAAACAACTGATAAACGTACTTTAATAAATATTAAACACGAAGCCAACAGACATGTTCATGCACACAAATGTTAGCCCCGAGCAGGGATCGAACCCGCGACCTCCGACTCAGAAGGCAGGATCACTACCAGCTAAGAGAAAACAGGCCCGTCAATTATGCAAAAAATTGCCCGAATAAAATGCATTAAACCTAGCTATAGAGGGACACCTGCATCCAAGGATTGCTTCATTAGCAGCCATAAGTACATTGAACAATTATAATTCTTATACGCAAGAGAGGGTGCAAAAAGGGCGATGATAGGATCTAACCTATTATTTCTGTTTATCGATGTCCAATAAGAAAATAATAACTTCATCCAATAATAACTCATTGTGTACTGCATCCATTGTTCTCGCATATCAATGTAATTGTTGTCATCCACAACTTTGCTATTAAGTATTTAAGATAATTATTTTAATAAGTAGGTACACGTGTTCTGGATTTATTGTTATCGTCATAATTAATATCAAGAAAATTTGAAATGTGAAATTGTGTTTTTTTTATGTCGCAACGGAGTAGATCGGCCTGCTTTTTAAGCCGCGACGAAAAACAGAGGGGTGTTATGAGTTTGAAGTGTTTCTGTATATCTGTCTTTTTGCTCATAGCTCCCAAACGGCTGCATCGATTATTTTTTTAAGAAAAAGGGGGCAAACGAGCAGACGGGTCACCTGTTGGTAAGTGACTACCGTCGCCCATGGACACCTGCAACTCAGAGTCACAACTGCGTTGCCGCCCTTAGGAGGTGGGAATAGTGGGATTTTGATTTAGGTTATTTTAAAAACGTAACTTGATCGAGAGTTCTTAGGTATAGTTCAAGAAAATCTGTTCAGCAAAATTGTGGAAACAAAATTATACATCGACATTTGTTAATTCTCACAGCTTAACGAATCTTGTCGAGTTTTGTAATCCTGAAATGGGTATCCGCGGAAAGCGAAGCAAGTTAATACACATCTATGAAGACATCAAAACAATCGTTAGCGTTAGAGAGAATTAAGTCCATGTTGTGTGGCTCAACAACTATAAAATAAAGACATTGACCACTCGCGAAATAGACTCTATAACTGACTTAACTTTCAGTCCGGGCTATGAGATTCTCTCCGTCATAAATATCATTGAAATCGATGCAGCCGTTTCGACGTTAGGCAACAAACGTTTTCGTTTTTATCGCATTAGTAAGATTTCATTTGTTAACCAACTTCAAAAAGGAGGAGGTTATCAATTTGTCTGTATTTTTTTTATGTTTGTTACCTCAGAACTTTCGATTGATTTCGAAATTAAATGGGAAAAATCTGGAAGCTGGTGCTTCCAGATTTTTCCCATTTAATTTCGTCCAGTTCTGATGACGGCATCTATGAGAAAACCATATAAGTTGAAGATTGAAGTCGGTTTTTTTAATCTTTAGAGTGGTTAATCAACAAAACGTTACTTTATGTAATAAGACCTTCGCAGGTATAGCCTCACTTTCCATCGCCCTTCGTCTTTTGAATTCGTAATAAGTAATTAGTAAAGAGCAGAATTGAAGCTTTACATTTGTAGTGCGAGTCTGACCTCTAAGGCGATTGTAATAAGAACGTCACAATGTCCAATGTTTCAAGCTCCACGTGCTCTTGATTGTACAATAAGGAGTTGTAACTTACGTTCTATTCCCGAGTAATGTCTATTCTAACATTATAAGGATGAAAGATTTATATTTTAGTATGTTTGTTACTAATAAACTCAAAAAGTACTAAACCGATTTTAAAAATTCTTTCACCAATGGAAAGCTAGAATATCGCTGAATAACATAGGCTATATTTTATTTCCATATTCCCAGGGGAACGGGAACTACGCGGGTGAAACCGCGCAATACCGCTAGTATGCTATATTTTACTAGTTTATTTCACCCCCTTATTGGTTGAATTTTGCAAAATCCTTTCTCAGTAGATGCCTACACTGTACCTATACACCTATCTATATATCTACCTCGATGTATCGTGCAATCAACTTATATAATGCCATTAGCGAATAGACATGGCTCCACGATTATGGCATTAAGGTTAGTCATAATATTGAATCCACAATAAACTATGAATCACAAGCAGCATCGCATGTCGCAACGACGCACGTTACGTCGCCGCGTCAAGCGTCACGATTTATGTCCATTACTGTTAATTCATAATACATCGTAACACAGAGACTTTTGTTACATCCGTTTATTGTTTTACAACCTAAACAGAACTATGGCATATCTATAAGTACATAAACCTAATGAAACTGTAACGAGACCGTGTATGTACATTTTTTTGAATTGAGGTATTATTGATTGTAAAAAAAATAAAGATGGTTATGGAAATAGGAGTAGATATCAAAACATCTTTTTTTGTCTGTCTGCCTGTCTGCGCATGCATCACGCAAAAACTTCTGAACGGATTTTGAATAAATTTGGTATGGAGACAACTGAGTAATGGAATCAACATTTAAGTTCAAAGTGTCTTGTTATCTTTTGCTGTAAGCATGCCTAATTAAATAAATAAATAAATTTAGTCTTCCTAAAACCCACGTTCACGCTCGGTGGGCAGCGCATCGTAAAAAGCATATGCCTCACAATTTGTACAGTCTAGTCCACATGTCACCGTGTATGTACCGTACGAACGCGACTGTCCAATTGCCGGTCTCCGAGATGATAACCGCTATTCTCCGGTTATTACCGGTAATCATCGCATTGTTCGCGCCTTTCCGCAAAGCTAGACACTCCCCTGATACAATCACACTTTTGTTACGCAACTTATTGTTTAGAATGTTTTTTTACGGAAGAAAACAAATTCAAGTCCCACAGAAAGGTCCTAATTTGCTGTGATTACGTTCGTAGGTGTCATAATAGCCAAAACAATGCGGTCATGTAACATTTATTTGCTGTTTTGTAACCACCAGATTAACCTATTCTTAGTTATTTGATACAACTGTTTGTAACGCAACAAAAACTTCCTTGTATGATATTTTATGGGTCTGTCAGGGAATTGTGTAATTATTTTTATACTAGCGGTTCTCCCGCGGTTTCGCCCGCGTAGTTCCCGTTCCCGTCGGAATACGGGGCCTATGTCACTCAGGGATATTCTAGCTTTCCATTGGTGGAAGAACTTTTTTAAATTGATTTAATAGTTTTTGAGTTCTCTATATAATTTTAGTATTGATATAGAGGTATAGATTAAAATTTATATCTATAGACAGTCGACAAGCGAGTGAAAGGTAGATGAACTAAGTACCACTTAACATTGGCATACTGCTGAATGCTCGATGTTGTTACTATCGTTCCAAATTCAAATATTTAATGTGCAAAGTGAAAGATACGTCATATTTTTAAACCGACTTCAAAAGAGGAGGTTTTCAATTAGACTGTATGTATTTTTATGACCTCAGAATTTCCGACTGGGTGAACCGATTTGGCTGATTCTTCTTTTATTTGAAAGCTGGTGCTTCCCATTTGGTCCCATTTAAATCCCAGTTCTGACAATGGCATCCATGAGGAAACCATTCTTGAATTTGGGCATGTGCGGGACAAATGCACGAATAATCAATATCACGTCGATCAATTTCGATAATTCTCTTTTTAACCGACTTCAAAAACGGACGTTCTAAATTCGACAGCATTGTTTTTAGTAGTATTCGTTGAAGTCTGTTTTTTACTCTTTGGAGTTCTATGGCTTCTATGCTAAATTTGTACCTTCTCAGATGATTGGTAGATCTGTGTTTTATGTGTAAGTATACATGTATAGGGTACTCTTATAAGAGCTACGTAAAACCTCCAATTACTGTGACAGAGTAAATTATTGCATCCGCACATTACACATACTTAATTAAATGTCAACAGCAATACTAATTGGTTAATGCCTTCATCTCTTCTCTATATTTAAGCACTTTCTTCACGACTGTTTTCATATAATTTTCCTTATTCAGTTTATATCTTAAAATTTAGTTACAATTTAATGGCTGTCGCTGGCTTTTGATTCCTAATCCGTCTTTTTTGTCGAAATCTGCCTGGTAGCAATTCCGCGGCATAATAACTTATGTGTTGTTATCGAGACCACCGGCTAAGTTAGTACTTATTATAGTAAAGAAATATCTTCGTTTAAAAATAATCGAATGTGATAAAAGCATTTTTCGGTTTTATTTTATAATTACACCATAACATTTTACGGAAGCATTGACAATTTAATGTTTCTTTTGAAATCAACTTATTTCTGGTTTCAATATTTATAGCATTATTTTTACACCCTGTTTATACGAGTACATCGTTGCGGCGGGTTGTGACAGCATGCCGATCGTTCATTTGAAGCCGCATTATATATTACAGCAATTTCAGCTGATCCGAGGTTGTGGATAAAACTACTGTGTTGCAAACAAAAACATGTCTTGCGACACTTGTTTTATGGGAGCGTTTACTTTGTAAGCTTTAGTGCTTTTAATCCCTACTTATTTTTTCTTTGGTCCCCTAAACGTGATAGGTGGTGAGCCCATCGCCGGACCAGGTCTGTTTAATAATGTTTTAGAATATCTCGTGAAAAATGGGTATAACCAGAAATGCAATACCTCTGCCTACCGCCTCGGGGATATAAGGCGCGAGATTTATATAATCGCTACTTAATTAATAATAAGAGTCCCTTGTTAGTAGACTATTGACGTCATCGTACAGAAATAAATACTTTGAAATCAATTGTATTGCAGTTCGTAGGGGACGTAACCTAAAATATACTGGAGATCACAATCGTATAGGCGTCAATTTTTAACGTTTAATGAGATGACGTCACTCCCATTCACTCAGAGAATTGGACAACTGCAAGCCTAAAGTCATGTCATAACCCACATTTCGCGAAGGTAACCTGCTTTGCCCTTTTGGGTATTTTCCGTGACTCAACCTTGTGAAAGAGTGTGAGTGTCCAGTCAAGTGCAAAAGAGTTACTTCCCCTTTGATCCCACATGTATAAGTACTCTATAGATCCCGCATATTTCAAGACAGCTGTTCCACGCGGTTTTACGCGTGTGGTTCTTGTTCCCGTACACACGCGTAAAACCGCGTTTTTCCCGTGGGAATACGGGAAAAAATATAGGCAATTTTTAGAGATATTATAGCATTTTAACGGTGAAAGAATTTTTGAAATCGGTCCTGTAGTTTTGAGTTTATTCGTTACAAATATACAATAATATAAAAACACAAGAATACAAAAATACATATATTTCCTCTTTATAATATTTGTGTAAATCTATAGTTGAAATTGAGGGCAGTTCGTTTAAATCTCTTTGTTAACACGGAATTTTGGCATGTATTTTTATTATTTATGTATGTCTCGAGACGAAATTTTGCAAGTAACGGTAATTTGGATGACCATACAAAAACTTGGTATCTTACAGCTGATCTGATAGAGCCAGGAGGTATTTAATGGAAGCTCTCAATGTCTAAACCTATGGTAATGGGTAAACCTATCGATTTTAGGCTCAATATGTTCATAAAGGCTCAATAAATGTAGTAGTTTTTTTTGCTCTTCTTTTTTTTGAGCTCATTTTTCCTTTATTACCTGTTACTCTTTAGGAGAGTCCTAAATGTTCTTCCAAATATTAAAGTAATAACCTAATCAACAAGTCATAAAAATATTTTTCGTCTCAAAAGGTGACTTGAATCTAAAACAACTTTCTAAACTTCAATATAATATATAAGACGGGCCATTTCATGATTAGGCCATCGATAATACTAAATTGTTACATAAGTCAAAACGCGAGGCTACTCTGTAGCAAATAAAGACTCATGCCAACAGGGAAGTGTAAACTTGTGAACACACTGGGAGCGTACAACCCAGCGCTTCCGTACACACTTTGAGGACACTTAACCGCGCGGTCTGAGACACTGCGCAAGCTTATAATAATAATATAATAATATAATCTCACGCCTTTTATCCCCGAGGGGGTAGGCAGAGGTATTCCATTACTGGATATACCCACATTTCACGAGATATTATTTGGACCCCTAAACGTCGAGCTAGTGATAAATATGTACGTAAGTTTTGAAAAACTCATTGGTACATGCCAGGTTTCGAACCAGAGCCTCACTGATTTTCGGCCGGCTCTTTAACCGTTCGGGCTATCACTGCTCAAGCTTTTTTAAATTTATTTAGGATACAACCTACATGTGATTTTTTATTTTCATACAATCATTATGACGTCAACCGCTGCGTGAGCACATGTAGATACTGTTTGGTGTTTAGTTAAGCAACCAGAATGCTGTCAGTTGATGTAACAATCAACATTATTTTATTTTCAAACAATTGTTGAGGTTATTAGTTGCCTGTGCTACAAGCATACTCTGTACAATAAGAATCGGTTTCTTGTGACGGTGTTCTGTGTTAGCAACAAAAACTAACTCTAAACTCGTCGATTCCGAATTGATTGAGCTATTCAGCTGTCGCCTCGATTAATGGTTGAATAATTTTATGACATAATAATGTACTTCGGGTCAACTATCGACCGCCCTACGATTGAACTCTCACGTTGGTAACACGGTCTGTAGTGTGACCTCTCGCACGCTCCCGAGCTTAGTGTGTCTCCAACGTAACTGTTACGTACAGTTCGTGATGCGTCCACTGCAGTGCTCATTAGTACATTAGAATAAAAAGAATAGGTGATGCTATCTCGCTTACACTCAGGAAGAAGGATGTTGGCATTTAAACAAAGATTTAGACCAACACACTTATAGCGCTTGCAGCTGTTTTTAAAACAACATTAGATAATGCAGTCTTATGTAAATGGTGTGACAATCGTAAGGACTGACGTGGTTTTCAGATAGTTTTTTTTTCTTTTCAAGATGACAGAATGTTATAATATAAATGTTATTTAAATAAAAACCGGCCAAGTGCGAGTCGGACTCGCGCACGAAAGGTTCCGAGACACAATTCACATAAGGTTATTCAGTTACAAACTAGTCAGAACTGTACTATGGGTACCTACTAAACAAGTGATAAACATATAATTAAATAAATATTAAACACCCAGGTAGGATGAAAACAGACATATTCATGCTTATAAATGTTGGCCCCGAGCGGGCATCGAACCCGCCACCTCCAACTCAGAAAACAGGGTCACTACCAACTGACCAAAAAGGCCCGTCGAAAAAGAAATAATTTTATGTACAGTCAAGAGCAAATAAAGTTTTACACTTGTAGTGCGAGTCTGACCTCTAAGGCGATTGTAATAAGAACGTTACAAAGTCCAATGTGTCAACATCCACGTGCTCTTGACTGTACTACTTCTCCAATTTTACAGCAGTTTTTACTATTGAAAAAAAATACGTTGTGAGCTATCATCACGATTAGTCGTTTGGTAGTAGAGCTGCAGTAACAGAAACGCAAAATGTCGGAATAAAATGTTACGTAAAAAACGACACTGCGTCATGTCCGTAACAAAATAGGAAAGATCAAACTTATTTCTTCATTCGTATAGTTTCATACGAATGCTTCATATTTTTCTCTAGATTTAAGATGACAACGTTGTGGAACAAAGATAGGGACTTTCAATCTAAAATTAAAACACTTTTGGCGCGGCAATTAAGTTAGTAATCTATTTCCAAAGCAAAACTCATGGTCACTGTTGAGATGTGATTGAGAAATCCATAAACAGACATTTGCATTAAAAATATTTAACATTCGACTAATTAATCAGCGCAATATTATAAATAATCAGTGAGGCTCGGGTTCGAATCCTGGCATGTACCAATGAGTTTTTCAAAAACTTACGTACATATTTATCACTAGCTCGACGGTGAAGGAAAACATCGTGAGGAAACCCGCAGGTCTCAGAATTAATTCTGAGACATGTGTAAATAGACCCGGTCCGGCGATGGGCTCACCACCTATCACGTTTAGGGGTCCAATGTATCTCGTGAAATGTGGGTATATCCAGTAATGGAATACCTCTGCCTACCCCCTCGGGGATGAAAGGCGTGAGATTATATTATTATATTATTATTATTAATATTATAAACAGGTTTTGTGATATCAAAATCAATCTGTATCACTAATGTTACACCCGGAGGTTGTCAGTGTACATGAAGCTTTACACTTGTAGTCGTAGGTGCGAGTCTGACCTCTAAAGCGATTGTAATAAGAACGTTACAAAATCCAATGTGTCAAGCTTTACGTGCTCTTGGCTGTACACAAGTAGTGCAGTGCATTTGGGCGGACATTGGGCGAGTGAGCGGCGCAAGGACGCCTGCGCGAGCGCAGGGAAAGTAGTCCCGTTCGCATTGGGCGTGCCACACGCATCGTGCAACCATTTTGGATTTATCACTCAATTTTTTTATTACTTTTTGCCCGAAACTAGCATTGACATTATGTTTCTACAGAATTGTCGTGACTGTAACGGGAAAATTTATTGACTTGTTAAATAAAATTACTTTTCAGATTGCCAATCAATCCTTTGTCACTTCCTACAATCTTTAAAAAGCCGGATAGTTGCCCCACTTTTAGTAATTACTTTATATCTCTATGTACAAAAAGCAAGATATCTTTATTAGTAGGCATGGTACTTTGGTTTATTATTTATGAAAGGAATAAACTTTATCTTTCATATCTCCCGAGTATTGAAGGTTTTCGCGCAAACATCCAATGTAGGGGATAGGTGTCAAAACAGTGTAAATTACGTTTAGGATACGAGAAAGAGTACATTTGAAGACGCACTCTGAAAATCCTGTTGTTGTTATTTTCTGTAGCTATGATCGAACCAATTTCATGTTATACTTACTACCTTCAATGCTTTCATCCATTCCAGTAAAAGCCTCTTTCACAGGGAAAAGTGTGGTGTTATCAGTCAAAGATTACCTCCTAAATACCTAGAAACAACTATTGTACAATAATTTATTTGTTTTGCTGCCACTACGTTTTCTTTCACCGAGATCCGCATGGAAGTCGCCAAACTGTCTTGTAAAAAACGAGATCCGATGTCCGACTGTATCTCGTTTATTTGTCAAGAGCACCGATTGCGCAACTTGCCAACTCGTCGCTTGCGCCGTTGGCTTCAATTAAAAGCCGTTGGAACTCGCTCGGAATTTATTGCTTGCTTCAATCGAGCCGGTTTCATGCTCTACCAGTATAGGTCAGGCCTACCAGCGTTTCGGTTTACATAATACTAGGAGACGCCCAGAGGCGTTTTTTTACGGGTAATTTGTAAAAATCCGCGGTTGACTCGCATGGGAGATTATAGCTCATACTTCCCCATGCTCAACAGTGGGCTGTTACGGGTTGATAATGAAGAATTTGTAAAAAACCTTCTCTCAAATTAAATCTGACAAAATTTAGTCTCTAGCGTTAGTAGTTTTGGCTGTGCGTTAATGAGTCACTCACTTAAACAGGTTTTCTCTTTATATAATAGAATACAATACAATATAGAAGACTTTTTAAGCTATTGCATAGCTTCTATCGAGGGCCTTGAGCGCGGGGACCGAATCCAGAAATTCCGTAACGAAAAAAAACCTCACGCTCCCCACTCCGACGGGCACGGAGGTGTGGCTTGAAGGCCGTGCATTGTCTACGTCGTTTCGTTTCGGCAGTTTGGTTAATACAAAATGCTATGCAATAGCTTTACCGCGGCAGTCCCCGAGTGCCACACGTCTTTTTTTATTAATAATAGATTTACTCTTGACCTCAGACTAGCCCGAGAGCAAAGATGGCATAGGACAAACTTGTCCAGAAGATGCCTGTTCTTTCAAAAGGCTGACGGGTTATGAAAAAAATTCAGACGCTGGCAGCCAGTTCCAATCCTTATGTGTGCTAAAGAATACTAATAGGTAGGTAAATGGAAAATTTAGGTAACATAATACTTCCCCAGAGGAAAGACCCTTAGCTCAACGGGGGGCTGTGACGGATTGATGAGGATGAAGGAAGTAATAGGAATATTTGGAAATCATTGATTGTCTTAGTGTCTTAAGATGTACCACGGCTAGTAGCTCCTGAATCCGGGCGTAAGAGATCATAGGGTCCGTCCTAAAGGACGAGGCCGTATTACCAAACCTACGTCTTCGTGTCTGTCTTTCCACTTTAGAACCGTGATCAGTTCAGTTCAATTTGGATTCGGAATAAAACAAATAATTATATGCTGAAGCGGTGGAGTAGAAATTACATTCAATAGTTTATAAGTCCCTAAACTTTGAATAAAACATTCTGACATTGACTTTATTGTTTGGTAGTACGGAACCATCGGCGAGAGAGTTGACTCGCACTTGACTGGATTTTTTATTTATATCTATTAACTTTGACGTGTATCAAAGTCAAACCGACGTGAATCACAGAGACTTGCGAATCGTAACTTTTTTTTTCCCTAAAACAAATTTACGTTTTGTTCCGCCACGTAATAGGGTTGTGTCCTACCTAGTCAAATCAGTTACTTTTTACGATCTGTCAAAACGAAATTTTACTTTTAAATTTGCTTTGTTTGTTTTATTATTTTTAAATTTGCTTTGTTTGTTTTATTATTTTTAAATTTGCTATAATTGTAAATTGAAAATCGAAATACATATTTTGAGGTGTTTTGGGATAATCTTTTTAATTTTTGACTACTCGCAATTTAATTTCGATGCTGTCAACTACACAATTAAACTTTTTTCTCTGTTCTATGTACCTAATGATATAAAGATGGATTGCATAATTTAATATTGTTTGCTATGCAATAC
This sequence comes from Ethmia dodecea, assembly GCA_963855545.1. Classification (NCBI taxonomy): domain Eukaryota; kingdom Metazoa; phylum Arthropoda; class Insecta; order Lepidoptera; family Depressariidae; genus Ethmia; species Ethmia dodecea. The sequence continues at coordinate 28,976,800 of OY979436.1, read as the reverse complement.
ACTCAAAACAAATATTTAACCTGCAAGAAATATAATATTGCTTCGGAGTTATCCAATAAAAAACACTTTGTTCTCGTATGTCTTCACAGCGAAATATTCAGAAAATCAATTAATAAAATTGTTCAAAAAGTGGTACTTTTCGTAGCCGTTTAGCGAGCGCAAAGTTCATTTCTGCGAAATAGTGCCTTTTACTTTTCCATTCTTTAAAAGTTACATATTTTTTTAACAAATCATTAAACTTTAGTTAAAATACTAGATTAATTGTATATTTTAATGATTACTACCTTAAGATAATATAGGTGCATAAAATAATGGTTTCTAGTAAAATATTAACTTTTACAAAACAGTATTTATTGAGTTAACTGAATGACCAGGTTAGTTTTTTCTTATACAAGAGCTAAAAGCCTCAATAGACAGAGGTGTTTTTGCTAGCGCAACCATGAAGTTAGTATGGCGAAGAGCGTTTATATAGGATTTTAAAAGTTGTCTTTACTAGTAAGACATGAGATTAAAAAAGAACTGCCCTTGAGTTTCTTGCTGGCTCTTCTCGGGGTACTGCATTTGGAACCAGTAACTCGTCGGTGGAGATGGGCTGCTGTTTACATTTAGCCATCTTCGTGGACGAGTTTAGAGTGCCTTATTATAAACTATTGACGTTTCTAAGTGTATATTCCATACCTACAGAATAAATGAGTTTGAGTTTGTATTAAAGTTTTAAATTACATATATCGCTCTCATGATAAATTGTCGTTTCCAATATGATTATTGAATAAAATTTCTCTATCTGCTGTTCAAATGAAAATGTGACCACTCATAGTTCCGTAAATAAAACAATAATAACCAAATTGTGGTGCAAATCTGTACAATTGCATTCAATTAATCGATTAAAAAGGTATAGTTAGCCTTGCCTCTCACTTAATACTTCAATATTGCTCATTATGATCGAGTGACCATACTGTTGGGAAGGGGGCACTTTTTAATACGGCCTTGTACCAGTTATAGCGAGTTTGCTACCCGTATTTTCCCATAATTTGCAAAATTGTTTTTTTTTGCCACCGTGGTGCAAGACAGGTATTGTCAATGTTCGCGATAAAGCAAGAAAATGGTCTACATGATTGCATTGATTTACCATAATTGAGTTAGGTATTACAATGTATATAAAATGCCAGTTAGCATTGTCTAAACGCTAATTGAGTTGTCTAAAAAATCGGCCAAGTCCGAGTCGGTATCGTATTGAAAGAGTTTCATACTAACAAAAAATACATTTCTTGTGGAGGGGACTTTGTGAAAATTTCAAATTTCTACCTATTACCATTCAAAATATACAGCACTGTGACAGGCGGACGGAAATACAGTAAAGCCTAATTGACAATCCGACAAAATAACGTTTTCCTTATTGTATTTAAATTACGACTTACGTGATTTTGCACATTGACCTTTGTACTATAATATAATATGTAAACTTTGTACACTATGTAGTAAGTTTGTAGTAAACTGAGTCACAGTATATTCAAGTCCGAATACTCAACAACTACTTAATACAATATTTTATTACATAATAAATGACATGGTACATCAGTATAAATGTTTGTGTTAACATTCATAACTTTTGACCACATTGATAAAAAAAAAATAGTACATTACATTCATAGACCGTGAAACATATACATTTACTCGTCCAATTTCAATATTAATTCCAAACACCAATTAATTTTCGCATCGCAATAAATAGAAAATTCGCTTTAGCTACGTTTTCAAATCATTCGCTATTTGCAATAATATATTTTTACAAATTATTATTACTTATTAATTTATTTATTAAAATAAAATCACGTTATGTATTTTATTTCGAAGCAATAGTTGTTGAGTATTAGACCGAAGATAATTCTGGATGTTGATACAAAAAAAAACTTATCTCTGTATGTACTGTGTACTCGATCTGTGTAATGTGCATGATCACGCTAAGTAGTTTCTCTAGGGGTAGCGTTTTTAAAAGGGTTTAATCTCTCATTGCGTTTATATATGTAGCATTATATATTGTCGGTTATATATGTCGTGGAGTCACAATGACTATCAATAAGAGGACTTATAAGCCCCCACATTGAATAAAAACTTTTGACTTTTGATATATTGTTTGTTGAGCTCTGTCGTTTATAAATAGACTAACAGCGCCCCGCGGTTTTACCCGCGTAGTTCCCGTTCCCGGGGGAATACGGGGATGAAATATAGCCTATGTGTTATTCTGATGTATAAGCTATATAACTGTAAAGTTTCATCAAAATCCGTTCGGTAGTTTTTGCTTGAAAGAGAAACAAACACCCATCCAGACATCCAGACATCCATCCAAACAAACTTTCGCGTTTATAATATTAGTAGGATTGGGATTTTTTAACATATAAACCGTAAAACCAATCATGAAAGGAGATTGCATGAAAACAAAAGTTTACCAAAATCACATAGGTATATTATGTTTCCGATTTCGATAAATAATTGACGGTGTCCTCGTAGATCAATGTTTTAGTTCTAAATAGATTATATACAGATGGCGGTAGTAGTCTTGTAGTATGGAATCAAATGCTTACAGATGGATTCGCTGATTAATCATAATCACTATGACAACAGTAATTGCGTCGGCAACATTATAAAATAACTTTACGCAAAATTACTTAGTATTAATGATTAATGATGAATGATTGAAGAGTCTAATGTTCTATGGTAAGATATCGTTTTGTGTAATAGGTTCTTAAGGCAACTACGTTCATTGGGGTCGGAGACCTGGTTTACGACCAATTAGGTAGCCAGGTTTACGATACTTTTATGTATTGCGCGACCACGATCTTACTGAGACAAAATTTATTCGTCTTTGTAATACTTTGACGATGACTTTAGCTAATATACTGCCTATGCTGTAACTGACCTCTGCTGCTGAATACTTATGGTCTTGTAGCGACACC